>CM077091.1:120589619-121189619 GCA_039513925.1 Platanthera zijinensis
TTACTCCCTTCAAAAGTAATTCCTGGTTGTGAGATCACCTGATCAAAAGACTTCAAGTTGGTTTTCTGGCACCTGATCAAAAGCCAGAAGGGTTGTAATATCTCCCTTGAAATAGATATTATTTGGTGGTAGTACCTGATCAAAAAACTTGAGAGTGATTCCTATCAGGGGTGGTAGAAGAGTGGATGTACCCAGATTTGGGGAACCACTATAATTTCTTGTGTCGTCTGGTTTCACCTTTTCTTATTTGCTCTTGCTAGTTTCCTGTAATATTTAGTATAGTTCTCTAGTTTTCCTTCTACTTATATATTTATTGGTATCACTTATTTAGTACTCTGATAGAATAGTTTAAAACAGCCAAAAGTTTTTTAAACACTCTATTAACCCCCCCCCCTCTAGAGTAGATCTGAATAAACTCTCCTCCTTTCACATTGCCTTTGGCGACATTTGTAATGAACTATTCTGTAATATTATTTTAATGTGATCTTAGGCTTCAGGCTGGAAAGATTATTAATGCTCAAAAGAATGTTGACCGTTTGCTGAGTATAGAGGTGGGACCCTGTAGAATCCGGTACACCGATAATGTGCCTTGAGTGCTACGGGCGTGGGGTTGGCTTTGCCAATGTATGTGGTGAATGGTTCTCAAATTTCACATTCTATGGCCATTATATGTACATATTGTTTACCTGTAGGGAAGGAGCACCGCCATCCGGGTGAGGGGCGGGGTCGTTATTATTTGGTCAGCTAAAGCTGGTCGTTGCTTGTTTCCAGTTTGTATCTCGCGTTTGAGCTTGCGATTTTATTCTGTGTTAGATCCATCTATGTTTTGCGACTTCTTGGAATGTATGTGCAGGTTTCATCGAGCTGACGATCTTCTAACTGAGTTTACGCGAGATAGGTTGATACTCGCGCGAGGTTGCTATTCACCCCGGCCTCCGCCTATAAATAGAAGTGGTAGGTGGGATTTTAATACGCTGTTGCGATATCTATGTCGTTTCTCGCGCGAGTATTTCGATCCATACTTTTTCTCGCACTCTTGCTCGCATTTCCCTTTTCGTTGACTTTACTCGCACTTTATTTCTCGCTCTATATACTACTCGTTACTCGCCTAAGAAGATGGGTTAGCGACGATGCCAACGCTCGCCAACAATATCATGCGATCAACTTCACCGAGGCTATCTTCAAGAAGTCTGTTGCTACTGAGCGAGTTCTGGAAGAATTCTGCAAAAAGACAACTGCCTGAGGGATACTCGTCCAGGATCCTGCCTGGATTGAGCGATTGAACACCATTTTCGAAGGCGAGGACCATCCTTCCCTTCCGCCACTTTGAAGTCAGCCTGCTACTTCTCTGTGGTTGGAGTACTGTCAAATCTTGCGGTACTTCGGGATCATCCCTGCCCAGATCACCCAAACGGGGTGCGATGATCATTGGGTTTTTGTGCTTTCTTTCTGCGGGAAAGAGAAATCGCTTTCTCGACCCTTTCTATCATCAGAGATCTTCGCCTTCGCTGCAACCGTCGAGAGCGTCATCTTATTCAGCAGCCTTGTCTGCACCTAGGTCAACACAGTGAACAATGTCCATCGTGGGGTGAGTACCCAGTCGGTGTCGGCAGCAACTTCGAAGGGGTACCGCGCAGGCCGCACCAGCTACAGAGGTTGCCTTCCTGCCGCCCTATTTAGAGGTCCGTACAAGAAGATGTTCAGAGCTTTCCACGGACGCCGTTCGATGCCATCCACTAGCGTCTGATGTCAAATTGCTTGATGAAATCTTCGGCAAAAGTATATACCTTAGTGAGATCTTGTTATACCTCGCTGACTTGATTTTTATAGTTGATGCGAATTATCTAACATTTCTACCATTTCTGCAGGTACTCGCATTCTTATTGAGAACCACTCCCCCTAGCAAAGGAATCCGCGTAATCGCGCCAGGGTTCAGTGAACCCGTCCGCTAATGTTGAGGAGATTCGCCTCTTGCGGGCTCTAAGGGCCAGTCGCGAGCTGGCGACAAGGACGGTTTTCGCAAGTGAAATCGGACAAGGAAAGCCAATTCCCTGATCACGCGAGGAAGCGTGTGAATATCTCCACAAACTCTTTCGATGGGAGGTAGTTGTTGTGGATGTCGGGGCACCATACTTCCATCCCAACTTCAATCACTGGTGTAATGGCAAGGACGCCTTCGGATGCCTGTTGGTGTCTTGGGCAGAGAGCGAGCACAAGGTGACTCTGAGAACCAACTTGCCTGCCTAGTCGGATAACTGGGAGGATAAGGGGAGGCTTATGATGTTCTTTCATGCTCTATGGCGGGCTGATGCCAAGTCGCTGCCGGACCTCCACGTAGGGTGCTAGCCCATCAAACTAATAGCACGCTCCTGCGAGCTACTGAGTTGGGCCATCAATGACGAGGAGGTTCCTCGAGTTGCAAGAGGCTCTGAAGATTGTCTTGAAGAAGAAAATCAATCTGGGGATACAGTCTGTCTGGTGGAAAGACAAATAGCTTTTACATCTATGCGCGAATTTTCCTTAGTTCCACTTCACTTGATGGATCTTCTGACAGTTTCTGTTGGTACTCGTCTCGAGCAGCTGTCGAGATAAAAACACAAAGAAAATCTCTCTGAGCTCGAGCAAGAGCTCGCTGACATCAAGAATGAGCTGGAGATCACCTAAGTCCGATTGCGAACTTGAGACTCTCACCTAGACAATTGTTGAAGCTCGCCTTGGGCCTTCAAAAACTCACCCATCTAAGCGGCAGCAGAGACGAAATCCCCTCATGGGATGGAAGAAGTTTTCTTCCATAGGGACAAGATTTCCGCAATTCATCGCGGGAGCAACGGAGAGACGCCGTTCTACGCCAAGGTGGAGGATAGATGGCTTTCCTTTTGGCCCAGAGCCGACCACCTGGACAGTGGATGACCTCATCACGCGACATGCTCTGAAGATTCCAACTAGCCAAATCGCGTCTATTGGCCGCTTTATGATCCTGGGGCGTGAAGACACGCACAGCGGAAGAGCGTCAACGACAGTGAAAGTGAAGGGATAGATACTACTCTAGAGGGGGGGGGGGTGAATAGAGTTATCAAATTTTGCACTAGACAAACTTAATGGTCTACCCAACTCCTTGGAGTGAAGTGCGGAATGAAAGATTATAGATATAGATTTAACCCTAGAGCCTAACACAAGTGATGTGCACAAACTCAAGCTACTGTAAATTACAGTTAAGGCTTGGAAAACCTAATCAGCAACTAGCAACCTAGTTATATCTACTCACAGACACAATGCAGGAATTAAACAATGGAATCCAGACGACACAAGGAAATTTATAGTGGTTCCCCAAACAACTTGGGTACGTCCACTCTTCTACCCACACGGTAGGAATCCACTCAGGTTTTTGATCAGGTGCCCTGCCACCAACAGGATCTGCTTCAGGTAGATCCAGAAACCCTTTAGACTTTTGATCAGGTGTCTAAAAACCAAGCACAGGTTTTGTTGATTAGGTGCCCTGCCACAAGGGATACTTTTGAAGGGAGTAATAACCCTGTACAGGAGGGGAAGAAGGTTAAGATGTCTTCTCTATTTTACATAGATTAGAGAAGCAAAAAAGCTTGCACTGAGCTAGAAAGCTCTAAAGAATCAAGGCTCCCCCTGGCTCAAAGATGTCCAGGTGAAGTCTTGCTTCAGTGCAGAAAAACTCTTCAGAAAGTTCTGAAGGAAAAGCTACAGGAAGAAAATAAATAATAAAATCAAAGATCTTCAAGCAGCTATCTTCTTCTTCTTCTTCAAAAGGAACTCTGAGTTTGAACTTCCTGAAAGCAGGAGAACTCAGGTTGAAGAGGAGTTCGAAGATCTTAACACTTCTCAGTTAGATGGAAATTGCTGAGAGCAGAAAGCTTGATCTTGATGAAGGCTGAGTGCTTGAAAATATCTGGGCAACTAGTTAGCTATTCACTAGCTTCAATCTTCTTCAAAGGGTTCTTTATATAACATCAGCAAGCAACGACTCTCTTCTATTTGAATTATTTGTCTTCTTCTGAGTCTTGAGACCTGGGCTGTAAATATCAAGAAGACAAAAGCAATCTCTGCAGCAAAACATTCTATAAAAGGAATAACCCTTTTCTAAGAAGCTGCAGTCCAAATCAAATAACAAAGGACTAAATAAAGTCACATCAAGAAATAATCTTTATAGCAAAAGAAGACTTTTCAGTCTAACGGCTATAAAGGGCTGTCAGCAGATAAAGTATTTACAAAGACAGCTAATAAAGACAAACAACTTTATCTAAAAAGATTTTACTCAGGCAAAAAGAATAGAGCAGATATTGCCTGGAAATATTATCGTATAAATAACTGAAACAACTTGCCAGAAAATGTATTAATTAATTAATATAATAAATAAATACAAAATATAAAGGCAGACAGAAAGCGTCGAACGACCTTCGGAGATCGTCGACCGATGCACGGAGATCGTCGAACTATCGGGCAGATAGTCGAATGATCCAGATAGTGACCTATCGAAGAAGATGGTCGAACTACCACGGCAGATAGTCGACTATCAGAACAGATAGTCGAACTATCAGATAGTTGATCGCTATCAGGACAGATAGTCGAACTATCAAGCGCAAAACAGATAGTCGATCCTATCGAAGCAGATAGTCGACCTATCTCAGAAAAACAGATAGTCGACCTATCAACAGATAGTCGACCTATCAAAAAGAGAACAGATAGTCGATCTATCAACAGATAGTCGAATAGCTATCAGATAGTTGAACTATCAGGACAGATAGTCGAATATCGAAGACGAACAGATAGTGCGACCTATCAACAGATAGTCGACCTATCAAAGACAGATAGTCGACCTATCAACAGATAGTCGAACTATCAAAACAGAACAGATAGTCGACCTATCAACAGATAGTCGAACTATCAGGTAGTCGATCTATCAGAACAGATAGTCGACTACCACGCCAAGCAGATAGTCGACCTATCAACAGATAGTCGAACTATCACGCAGACAGAGCGTCGACCAACTGATAGACGATCGTCGATCAGCCGATAGACGATAGTCGAGCGGCGTTCGACTATAGTCGAACGAAAAACTACTTAACCAAATTCTCAATCTGGAAAAGTGAGACTCTACAGCTAGACTACTAACCATTGACCCATAGATAATTCTTGGGTCAAGGAGCACAAAGGAGAGGACTCAAACTCAAATCAACTAGGGTACCACAATCTCCCCCTATTTGAGTTAAGTCTCTCAAAATCTAAACATACAGCTAGCATAGAACACTATAAACAATACGGAAATAGACAGCAAATAACTAGCAGATTATCAAACAGATAGATAATAAAAATATAACCACAGCAGTCAATCAAACTATTAAGAATCTACAGAGTCTGGCAAAGATCAGAGGAACTAAACAAAAGAGATTTTTCCTTAAAGGATCATCAGATCTTTCTTTGATAGCTTCAAGTCCTGCACCCCAATGATCTAATCTGCAGCTCTTGGGACTACTGCTTCAGGATGCTTTCCATGTATTTAGAGGGGTCAAAAACATCAGGATTAACCTGGAACTTTTCAATTCTTTCTTTCTGAAAGCAGACATGGTGGTTAAACCAGTCGTATCTTACCTTCTGCTTTAGCTTTTCTTATTTGAGCTGCTCCAACTAGTTCTTGAAAACGAGCCATCCTAAAATTAGGATCAAGCTCAGGATTTTCATAAACAGGCTCAGGAGGAGCAGCATCAGATTCTCTTATCTTGATAATAGATAAGACAATGGAAGCAAACTTAGCAAAAGATTCTTGCTAGAATTTTTTAAAACAAAATGAACTACTTACCTTTAAAAACAATTTTCTCAGACTGAACTGGTGCAGCAGTTGAAACCTTCTCTTAGGAGAAGGAGGAGGTGAAAAAAGTTGGCTTTAGATGCACAACCTCCTAACTTGTTTCTTCTCACTTCGCTTCATGCATTTGACTGTCAAATGAGACTTTCCATGAGAGCTTTGTGAAACTTTTCCTTGATTGATGCTGAGACGAAGCAGCTCTTGCAGATGGAGCAGATTTTCCTGAAGATGCAGAAGGGTTGCAGAAAGATTCACCAGAGCTCCTGCACCTGGAGGAGGAGGGAGGAGGACCTCTGGGAGTCCATCTTGAACAGGACTATCATATCTTTTAGTCCTTTTCCTCTCTTTCTGCTGGTTCTTTGAAAACCACATCCAGTGCTGAAATTCCTTCGATTTAGGGTCAATGCCCTTCAGAATTATATAAAGGAGTATCATTGTCTTTACTGGGAGGAGGAGGAGCAGCAGCTTTCCTTTTCCTTTGGGCAGCTTTCTTTTTTCCTTGTTTTCAGATACATCAGAATCATCCTCATCATCAGAGTGAGATGATGGAGGATTTTCATACGGATCATAGGCTTCAGAAACAGCCTTTTCTTTAAGCTTCAGAGCAGATTTCTCTTTTCCTCTTCAATGGCATCCAGAGCCAGAGGGAATCTAAGTCCAAACCCTGGTGAATCATCCCAAGATGGTTGACTTTTCAATTTGCAGCTCTTTTTCTTTCTCTTTCAACAAGACTGTTCTCTTAAATCCAGGCAGCTCTTGCTTGTACTTCTTCCACATCAGAACAGGAGTGTCATCTTTGACTTTATCTTGATTTCAGATTCCTCTTCTCTATCATCTAAAAAGATTCCATCAGGATCTACTTGGCTATCAGGAACACTTGGGGCAGCCTCTGAGACAATTACTATTATCTGAGCAGATAAATCTTCTCTAATACATCTGTAGAATTATGAATACAGATCTGCTAAATAAACAGAATCATTCCTTCAGGTACACAAACTATCAAATTAATAGACTCATCAACACAAACGAATGAAAGAATATACCTTCATACTTGACCATTCCCATGATTCATCTAGATATGAAGTTATAATACCTTCTAGGAATCTAGCAACCACAGGAGTGGTGAGATCTTCTAGGCAGACTTTTTACTGCAATTTCAGATAGCATGATTCCATCAGCTATTTCCTTATCAGATAACACTAGAACTACTGCTTTCTCAACTGGAGCAGACTCTTCCAGGGCTGTCATTACAGTATCTGTTATAGCTGGAAGGGAGGCAGAGGTTCTAGGCATCTTCATAGAACATCTCCCCTGCCTGATTTCAGTGGAGACTGAAACCAGGCCCCTTGAGGAAGATGGCTCAGCAGATTTTGAGAGAGATTTGATGGAGGCAGTTAAGATATCAATGGAGGATGCAAGGGGAGTGATTGCCTCTTCAATCATAGGTTTTGATTGAGGGTAATCAACTCCACAATGCGGGAGATATTCAGGAGTAATCTCAAAAGATGATGGATGTGAAGTGGATGGAGCTGCAGCAGATATGGTGTAGTGCTGGGATGAAGAATGGTGTGGAAGGGGATTGAACAGGAGATGGAGCTGGAGAGTTAATTGGAGAATTAACTGGGGAATGAATGGGGACAGAGGAGGAGTAGGAATCCTCTCAGATCCTAACAAATCAAAGCTAGGAGCAGATATCCTGGCCAGATGAGCAAGTAGAGGAGATGCTGGAGGGGAAAGAGGAACAACCGTGTTGTTCTGAGCAGAAGAGGGAGAAGGTCGTACTTCAGCTGAAGTTGATGGAACTTCAACTGAAGCAGACAGCAAAGCAGAAGAGGAGAAGGAAGAGTGAGCCAGCTTCGACAAGGTGAGGAGTGACTGATTCAGTCCTGGTGTCCTCAGATGTTGCTGGAGCACCCTGTGAGAGCGGGTTTCACAAAAGTTCTCTTCCATTTAGAAAACAGGTTAGGGTCCATCTTCTTGCTTGCGTTTAATTGTTGTTGCGGTTGAACTCAGCAGCTGGGGGTACCTTCCTTCAGGAAAATTCCGAACCCTTCCTAGGGTGACTTCCTTCTTACCAGTCTTTTTCCTTATTAAATCCACAACTGCTGCCCAATCTATCCTTTTCGATTAACAATCGCACACATCAGTGCGAATTGTTGCCTTGTTATATTATCATGAGCAGAGTGCTTCCGAGGAGCACTTTTCCTACCAGCTCAGCAAGAAACTTGATCTTGAAGGGGAAATTTACTTTGAGAGAGTTGGTGGGAATGCCCTCAGCATGTCCCAGCTCAACTACATTCTTCCAATCCTGAGCATCTTGCTCATAATCCTCTTCACCATTTACTAAACCAAAAAATATCAGACAAAACGGTCGGAGTTAGGATTACCTCTTCTCCGCCGATGGTGTCAGTCATCGAGTCGTCGGTGGAGGACGACGTGGAAGCCCATTCCTTGATCTCTGGGATGTTTATCTTAATCCTTGAAGACATTAACCTTTCGAGTCCTTGATCCCGACAAAGCTGAAGACTTCTACGATCCTGCATCGCAGCTACTGAACGCGTCGAAATCACACACTAAATCCTGCATCAAACTTCACAACTGCTAGAACTGCTGGGAGAGACCGCCATGGATTCGCTGGAGAAAGCTCGAGAAGGACGGAGAAGACGAAGGGGACGAAGCGGCAGAAAATCGCAAGCGGGAAGGCAGAATGCGAAAAGGCACGCTCCGTCGACGATAAAGCAAAAGATCTTTTGACCTAGGTCGACTATCGGCTTTATATTAGACCGGATATAGTCGGTCTATTAAAAGATCTAGACCCGATGGTCGAACGGCCGTTCGACGATCGGCTCAGAAGCAGAGTAGTCGGACAAGTCGTTCGACTATTTCGGGCTTCTCAAACAACAGGCTATCGTCATCCAGAGATCGACGATGAGCTCGACCTGTTCGACGATGGTCGAACGTCGGTCGACGATCTTCAATCAGACAAACTTTCATCATTCACCATATAGGTCGACGATGGCTTGACCCGATCGACTATCTTCGAACGTCGTTCGACTATCTTCAAACAAGTTTTCAACAACAGGCAGATATAGTCACACTTAGTCTCGTCCATTAATCATGCCTAGTTGAACTAAAAAGAACAGATGCTTCTGTTCATCTAAAGGCTTGGTGAATATATCACCTCTCTGAAACTCAGTGGATATGAACTCAAGACAAATCTTGTTCTTTCCACACATCTCTCAGGAAATGGTGCCGAATCTCAATGTGCTTCGTTCTAGAGTGGTGGCACTGGATTTTGTGCAATAGAGATAGCACTGGTACTATCACACATGATTTTGTGTTCTTGTGTGAGTAACCATAATCCACAAGCTGGTTTTGAATCCACAGGATCTGTGAACAACAACTGGCAGCAGCTATATATTCAGCCTCTGCAGTTGAAGTTGAGACAGAAGCCTGCTTCTTACAGAACCAAGAGACCAATCTCTCTCCCAGGAAACTGGCAAGTTCCTGAGGTGCTCTTCCTGTCAACTCTGCAACCAGCATAATCAGAATCAGAATATCCAATTAATTCAACTCTGACTCAGCTGGGTACCAAAGTCCTAGATCTGGACATCCCTTCAGGTATCTCAGGATTCTCTTTAGAAGAATCAGATGAGATTCTGGGGTTGACCTGGAATCTAGCACAAAGGCATGTAGCAAACATTATATCTGGCCTACTTGCAGTTAGATACAATAGGGAACCAAAATGGCCCTATAATTCTTTTGATCAACTGGCTTGCCGTGATCATCAGAATCAATAACTATATTAGTAGCCATGGTGTAGGCATTGCTGAAGCATCAGCCATCCCAAATTTCTTTACCAATTCCTTGGCATATTTGGATTGGGAGATGAAGATACATCAGCATCTTGCTTAACTTGGAGACCAAGAAAGTAAGACAGCACACCCATACTACTCATCTCAAACTTGGAATGCATCAGTTGGAAAACTTTTTGCACAGTTTGGGATCAGTGGAGCCAAAATAATATCATCTACATACACCTGAACTAACAGGATTGTGTCCTTGTGATGCTTGACGAAAAGGTTTCTATCAACTACTCCCCTAGTAAAGTTGTGCTCTAACAGGAAACTAGCTAAGGTCTCATACCAGGCCCTAGGAGCTTGCTTTATCCATAAAGAGCTTTCTGCAACTTAAAACATGAGAAGGCTGAGTTGAAGAAACAAACCCTGGTGGTTGTTCAACAAAACACCTCTTCCTTAAGCTCACCATTTAGGAATGCACTTTTGACATCCATTTGGAACACCTTAAACTTCATGTAGGCTGCATAGGCCAAGAAGATCCTTATTGCTTCTAGCCTTGCAACAGGAGCAAAGGTTTGGTCATAGTCTATACCTTCCTCCTGTCTGTAGCCCTGAGCTACAAGCCTTGCTTTAATTCCTTACTATAATTCCATTAGCATCCAACTTGTTTCTATACACCCACTTGGTGCCTATGATCAGTTGGCCTTTAGGTCTTGGAACCAAAGTCCAAACTTTACATCTCTCAAACTGATTGAGCTCCTCTTGCATTGCAATGATCCAGTGGGGATCTAGCTCTGCATCTTTAAAGGTGAGGGGCTCAACCTGTGAGAGGAAACAAGCATGCATCACATCCTGTCTTAATTGGTGTCTTGTTTGCACACCAGCTGATATGTCTCCAATCACTTGAGATGTGGGGTGATCTCTAAGTGTGACAATATCAGCAGGTGGGATGTGATCTTCAGCAACAGTTGGGATTAATTCCTCAGGAGAATTTGATCTACTGTTGGTGGAACAACAACAGCTTCAACAGCTTCAGCAATGTCTTCATCACTGTCTGATTCAGTGATCTGAAGAGTTGATAGTTGAAGAATTTCTTGAGGGGCATCAAGTACCTGTAAAAGAACTTGAGGAAGGAGAATTTTCTTCTCCTTGTAAAACATCTGAGACTCATCAAAAGTCACATGCACAGATTCTTCAATTTTACAGGTTGATTTGTTATAAACCCTATAAGCTTTGCTTACTTGGGAATATCCCAAGCATGATTCCCATTGAAGCTTTTGCTTCAAACTTTTCTAATATATTCTTTATTATTATTATGAATATAAACAATACAGCCAAAAACTCTAAAATAATTAATTTTAGGTTTCTTTCCTTTAAGCAACTCATAAGGAGTTTTACACTTAAGTTTGTGTATCAAACTTCTATTCAAGACATAATTGGCTGTACTAACAGCTTCTGCCCAATAGGATAGAGGCATGTTAGCATCTGCCAACAATGTGCTAGCAGCTTCAATGAGTGTTCTATTTTTCCTTTCAACTACCCCATTTTGTTGAGGAGTTCTAGGAGCTGAGAAGCTATGTTTGATACCTTCTCTCTCACAGAATTCTTGCATGAGAAGAGAGTCAAACTCAGTACCATGATCACTTCTGATCAAGGCCACATGAGTAGAGTACTCAGGTCTGCACACATAGTAGAAAGTCTGTAAGGGCTTTGAAGTTATCAGACTTAGTTCTCAAAAAGAAAACCCAACTGAACCTAGAGAAGTCATCTACAATTACTAAAGTGTAATACTTCCCTCCTAAACTCTGTACATTTATTGGGCCAAAAGGTCCAAGTGTAATAATACAGGATTCTAGGAGAATCACTCTTATTTACAGATTTAAAAGAGTTTTTGGTTTGCTTGCCTAGCTGACAAGCCTTGCATAGGCTCTCCTTCTTGTAGGGGCAAGAAGGTAAACCTCTAACAAGGTTGTGCTTAGATAACCTAGATATATTTTTAAGGTTAACATGACTAAGCCTTTATGCCACAAAGAATTATTATTAAGAGTTTACTTCATTAAACAGGCAGATTTCAGAATGAGATGAATTGAAATCTACTAAATAAATATTACCTATTCTAATGCCTACTAAAACAACATTATTATTTAAAGTAATATTGCAAGAGGAGTTAGAAAATGAAACCTGGTAGCCAGCATCACATAGCTGGCTGACTGAAATCAAATTGTGCTTCAGTCCATTGACATATGCAACTCTCTTGAAAGTAACTTCTCCAATTGTGATCTTGCCATAGCCTTCTGTCTGACCCACAGCTGGAGTCTCCAAAGATAACCTTTGGGCCGAGCTTAGCTTTGAACTTTGACAGAAGATCTTTATTTCCTGTCATATGCTTAGAGCATCCACTATCCAAATACCACTTATTTTGAGTGATTGGATAGGCCTTCACCTGCAAGACAATTATTTAGACAGAGTGGACCCAGGTAACCTTGGGTCCCTTGTTTTTCACATATAGAAAAACTGGAAATATATGAAAATGCAGGCTGAGGGTGATAACCTAGTGGGTGAGATCTCCTAGGTGGGATTCTCCATGCAGATGATGGGTCAACAAACCTAGGGTTTCTATTTCTCATTTAGGTTTCTATGGAATTGATTATGATTTTGAAAATCATATTGAAAACGTCGATCGACGTTCGACGATGGGCGCTCAGATCGTCGACCTTCGTTCGACCATTGAGCTTCCGATCGTCGAGCTGGCGTTCGACGCTCTTTGCATTTCTTTAAAAGAATTTCTTTCTCTTTTCTCTCTTAGCTTTATTTAGGGTTTTATTAACAAGGTTTACTTGCTCAGTGTTCTTCTTTCCACTAGCTGAAATGAAGTTCACTGGAGTTGAAAGATTTTTTTAAGAAGGACTGGGGGTTCACTGGGAGAAGCTCCTAAGCCTAGTTTGTCATTGCCTGACCTAGTGTTAGTCATGCTGGTAATTTCTAACAACTTAAGGCTTCTACCATTAAGTGATTCCTCTAATCTCTTAGACTTAGCTAATTCTATTTTAAGAAATTTAATTCTTCACTACAAGTAGTGAGATCTTCCTTTAACCTAATATTTTCAGTGGCTATTGATTCTGAGTCAGCTAACCTATTTCTAAGTTCTTTTATTTCCTTTTCAGAGCTAATCAAATCTAAGCATAAAGATTTAAATTCTAATTTAAATTCTTCTGAAGTAAAATCATAAGAAGAAAGTACACTCATCTTCTGTAGGCATCTCTTCATCAGAATCAGAACTCTCTGCAGCAGAGTGGTTGCTGCAGGCATCTATTGCCATGAGGCAAACTACTCTTTTTGCCTTCTTCTCTTCCTCATCCTCACTGGAGCTTGATGAGGAGGATTCTTCATCAGAATCACTCCAGGTTTCAGCAATGAAACCTCTCTCCTTCTTCTTGTTTTTGTAGGAGGATGGCTTGGGAGTGCTTCCTGTGTTGTTCCTTTTCTTTTCTCTTTTCTTTGTTCTTCTCCTCTGGACACTCTGGCAAGATGTGTCCAGGCTTCCTGCAACCATAAACGATTAATTTCTTTAGCAGGAGAGCGATCATACCTTGGTTTGTCTTCATAGCGTGAAGACTTCTTTCTGAACTCCTTTCTCCATCTTGAGAAACCTCTTGGCAAACAAATGCCATTAGTTCCTCATTAGATTGGCTTCCTTCAGAAGCATCAGCAGCCTTAAAGAGCTAGAGATTGCTCTTTTCTTGTTGGAGTGGGGGTCTTGGCTTCAGCTTCTGCTTCCTTGTCTTCAGCACTTGCTCAAAAGACTTGAGCTTGCCGAGAAGGGCTTCAGTGGAGATCTCATTTGTACTTCTGGCTTCTTTGATGGGCCAGATCCTTAGATCCCATGTGCTAGGGAAGCACATAAGAATCTTATCATTGGACCTCTGTCAATGATATGTCCTTGTCCAGGGTTCTCAAGCTCATTGATGATTGAGCTGAGCCTGGTGTACTATGCTTCAACTGATTCAGCATCAGTTTTCTTGAAGTTCTCATACTGTGAGATCAGGTTGGACCTTCTGTCCTTTCCTTTCATCAGCTGAACCAGCTACAATCTGGTTCAGTGTGTCCCACATGGCCTTTGCTGAAGGAGCAGTCAGCAACCTTCTGGAACACCTCATCAGACATTGTCTGAGCCAGTATGTTCATTGCCTTGGCATCTGCAATTTTGGCCTTCTTGTATTCATCATTGTAATCTGGAGGAGGCACTGCACTCATATCAGATGATGAGGCAAGTGGCAGCAGCAGGTGCTCTTGGGGGACCTGACAAAATAGAAGCAAAAATACTTTCATCAATAGAATTCATATATAAATTTAATCCTTGCCTTCCAGATGCCAACTTAGCTAAGTTGCATGCTGGAGGTCTGGTGCTAGAATAATCCTTGGACTGGGCCATGATAGTGAATATCTATAAGCTTTGGTATCTATCAGGATCTTGTGACTTAGGTGTTAGCCTATTCAGTCAGTCAACCTCCCTCTGATACCAATTGAAAGTGAAGGGATAGATACTACTCTAGAGGGGGGTGAATAGAGTTATCAAATTTTGCACTAGACAAAACTTAATGGTCTACCCAACTCCCTTGGAGTGAAGTGCGGAATGAAAGATTATAGATATAGATTTAACCCTATAAGCCTAACACAAGTGATGTGCACAACCTCAAGCTAACTGTAATTACAGTTAAAGGCTTGGAAACCTAATCAGCAACTAGACAACCTAGTTATATCTATTCACAGCCACAATACAGGAATTAAACAATGGAATCCAGACGACACAAGGAAATTTATAGTGGTTCCCCAAACAACTTGGGTACGTCCACTCTTCTACCCCCACACGGTAGGAATCCACTCAGGTTTTTGATCAGGTGCCCTGCCACCAACAGGATCTGCTTCAGGTAGATCCAGAAACCCTTTAGACTTTTGATCAGGTGTCTAAAAACCAAGCAAAGGTTTTTGATCAGGTGCCCTGCCAGCCAAGGGATACTTTTGAAGGGAGTAATAACCCTGTACAGGAGGGGGAAGAAGGTTAAGATGTCTTCTCTATTTTACAATAGATTAGAGAAGCACAAAAGCTTGCACTGAGCTAGAAAGCTCTAAAGAATCAAGGCTCCCCCTGGCTCAAAAATGTCCAGGTGAAGTCTTGCTTCAGTGCAGAAAAACTCTTTCAGAAAGTTCTGAAGGAAAAGCTACAGGAAGAAAATAAATAATAAAATCAAAGATCTTCAAGCAGCTATCTTCTTCTTCTTCTCTCAAAGGAACTCTGAGTTTGAACTTCCTGAAAGCAGGGAGAACTCAGGTTGAAGAGAGAGTCGAAGATCTTAACACTTCTCAGTTAGATGGAAATTGCTGAGAGCAGAAAGCTTGATCTTGATGAAGGCTTGAGTGCTTGAAAATATCTGGGCACACACTAGTTAGCTATTCACTAGCTTCAATCCTTCTTCAAAGGGTTCTTTATATAACATCAGCAAGCAACGGCTCTCTTCTATTTGAATTATTTGTCTTCTTCTGAGTCTTGAGACCTGGGCTGTAAATATCAAGAAGACAAACACATCTCTGCAGCAAACAACATTCTATAAAAGGAATAACCTTTTTCTAAGAAGCTGCAGGACAAATCAATAACAGAAGGACTAAATAAAGTCACATCAAAGAAATACTCTTTATAGCAAATAGAAGACTTTTCAGTCTAACGGCTATAAAGGGCTGTCAGCAGATAAAGTAATTTACAAAAGACAGCTAATAAGACAAACAACTTTATCTAAAAAGATTTGACTCAGGCAAAAGAATAGAGCAGATATTGCCTGGAAATATTATCATATAATCAACTGAAATAACTTGCCAGAAAATGTATTAATTAATTAAATATAATAAATAAATACAAAATAAAGGCAGACAGAAAGCGTCGAACGACCTTCGGAGATCGTCGACCGACGCACGGAGATCGTCGAACTATCGGGCAGATAGTCGAACGATCCAGATAGTCGACCTATCGAAGAAGATAGTCGAACTACCCCGGCAGATAGTCGAACTATCAGAAACAGATAGTCGAACTATCAGATAGTCGATCTATCAGGACAGATAGTCGAACTATCAAGCGCAAACAGATAGTCGACCTATCAGAGCAGATAGTCGACCTATCTCAGAAAAACAAGATAGTCGACCTATCAACAGATAGTCGACCTATCACAAAAGATACCAGATAGTCGATCTATCAACAGATAGTCGAACTATCAGATAGTTGAACTATCAGGACAGATAGTCGAACTATCGAAGACGACAGATAGTCGACCTATCAACAAGATAGTCGACCTATCAAAGAGGAACAGATATAGTCGACCTATCAACAGATAGTCGAACTATCAAAACGAACAGATAGTCGACCTATCAACAGATAGTCGAACTATCAGGTAGTCGATCTATCAGAACAGATAGTCGAACTACACGCCAAGCAGATAGTCGACCTATCAACAGATAGTCGAACTATCAACGCAGACAAGCGTGACCAACTGATAGACGATCGTCGATCAGCCGATAGACGATAGTCGAGCGGCGTTCTCGACTATAGTCGAACGAAAAAACTACTTAACCAAATTCTCAATCCTGGAAAAGTGAGACCTCTACAGCCTAGACTACTAACCATTGACCACATAGATAATTCTTGGGTCAAGGAGAACAAAGGAGAGAGACTAAACTCAAATCAAACTAGGGTACCGTCAACAGACAGTGATGTCGATGATGATGAGGGATGGCGAGGAAGATGCTGGTGACGAAGAAGACGCCGTCATCGAGGACGATTAAGTACAAGCCTAATACTGGTGACGATGAGTCCTAGTCGGTCGATGACGACCCCTCCTGCGTGTAATCATGTATATAAAATGTAACAGTTTAGGAATTTTTGGATGAACCTTTATTCAAGGCGTCATTGACTTTTTTTGTGTTGTAATGCTCTCCACATGATATAAAAGGAAACTTTTGTACTTTGTTCTTTATGTTCACCTTTTTGTTGGCATACTCGCTCAATTTGTTGTGCTTGCTAGGCTTCAAGGGCACGAAGGAATTTGAGTGCTCATTGTGTGTGATCTTTGCTCGCATACTAGTTCATACTAACTCATGCAACGTTGCTCGCACCTACATGGTTGCACCCGCATGCTCGTACGTCGCTGCTCGCACCTACATGGTTTGCAGTCGCATGCTCGCACATCGCTGCTCGCACCTATATGCTTGTACTTTGTTAATCGCACCTTCATACTCGCACAAAACACATCATTATATCTGTTTGATTTTTTGCAAGCTTTGACGAAATAGCCCCAAGGAAATTTTCTTATTGGAGGAAAACAGAAAGATGTTCTCTCGCTTGCCGACGGTGATCCTTTAGATAATGGATTTGCACTCGAGGGTCTCGTAAGACGCACATTCTTGAGGCCAACACTCAACTTCAACCAGCAAAGAACTTGAAGGGAACCAGGGATAGGGAATGATAGTAGGTCCAACGGGACGCACATACTCGAGGCCTTCATCCTACCACGAACTCGAACCTTCCAGAACTTCTTTGCGGAAAGGGTTATTCTGTTGGAGCATGCGTTCCACGCTTCTTGGTTTGCTAATAACAATCTCATTTGTATTTGATTATCGTGTGTTTATGATGTGCAGATATAACAGGCCTAACACTCAACTCATTTTTGGGTTGGATTCATGATTGCAAAGAGCAGGAAAGATGATATCGCCTGATGATATCCAATATCACCACCGGGCGATAGCTAGCGAAATAATTACCACATGATCTCCACGACATTTAGTTAAACTCGATATCGCCGACGATATCGATATCGTGCAAGTGACAACGCACGATTGGCCACGACCGGATCATCCCACAGAAGCTTCAAATTATGAAGACATGTTGCAGCCAGATAGGATATCGCTGGAAGACGATACCCAGTATCGTCAACGATATATCCAAAATATATATATGGCTCATTTTTTTCTAAGGAGATCACGATTTTCATATTTTGGAGTGTTCCTTCACATGCAACTTGTCTAGAGAGCTCCAACATCCAGAAAACCTCCATCTCTCCCAAGAAGGTTCAAGAGCGAAAAAGCGACGACTCGTACGTGGAATCTCAAGAATCCTTGGCAAGGATTCGTCGGCATCTTCAATGCTTTATTTTGAGGGAGTTTTCATTCTGAAAGTTATTCTTTGTAATTCTTTATTTCATCATTGTAATCGGTAGAGAAATCTCTGCCTTATGCGTGGCGTCTAGGCCCTTTTGTGGCTTAGGAGCAAATCGCCGCCTTATGTGTGGCATCTAGGTCCTTGTGTGACTTAGGGAGTTTTTGCCACCTTGCGTGCAACGTCTAGATCATGGTGAGATCTAGAGGGAGGCTAGTAGCAAGATCTTGGGAGATATGTTATAGCCGGCCGGTTCTTGGTAGAAGGACCGATGAAATCAAAAGGAGTTTATTTTTTCATAACATTAATCTCTAGCTTTATAGAAAATCTTTGTAACTTTTTAAATAAACTATAGTTATTTGTGTTCTTCTGATTTATTAAGTGAAATTTGCTTTCGATTTCTGTAATTATTTCTTCCAAAAAAATAGACAAAAACTTAGTGTTAACCCTTATTCACCCCTCTAAGGGCGCCTCACGATCCAACACTTGGTATCAGAGGCAGGTTACTCCAAAATGGTTTCATCACCAGGAGTAATGACGCATAACGATCACGCATTTTTTGAGGGGTAAGGGATCAGTAGACCTCCCTTGTTCACTAGCATAGATTATAACTATTGGAAAACTCGAATGCGATGTTTTCTAATCGCCTTAGATATTGAAGTATGGGGTATGATAGAATAATGCTACACTCCACCTACAACAGTAGTTGGAAGTGTCATTATGGAAAAACCTAAGGACAAATGGGATGACAATGACAAATTAAGATGTAAAAATAACGCTAAGGCAATAAATGATTTATTTTATGCGTTAGATAGAACTGAGTTTAATGGAGTGTGTGCGTGTGAAACTGCGTATGATATTTGGAATTTACTTGAAGTTACTCATGAAGGTACATCGTAGGTGAATGACTCAAAGCTGTTCAAGTTAGAGTCATAATTTGAAAAGTTCAAGATGGAGGTTGATGAAGACATAGACTCTATGTACACGAGATTCAGTAAAATTGTGAATGACTCTAAGGTTCTTAGAAAGAGTTTTTCAAATGGTGATTTAGTGAGGAAGATTCTTAGATTGCTTCCCCCGAAGTTCAATCCAAAAGTGACTGCCATCTCAGAGTCACACGATCTAAAGACTCTTCAAATTGAGAATCTCATAAGAATATGAAACTCATGAGGTGGAACTAAGGATTTAACAATAAGAGTATAATTTGGAGCCAAGGAAGAAAGTGTTGGCGTTGAAATCCAAGAAGGAAGAGGAAAGTGAATCTGATGAAAATGACGAGGAAGATGAGAAGAGCTTGTTCATTAAGAAGTTCACGAGGTTTACAAGAAACTCTGAAAGAAGTATTTCTTTCAGAAAGTTTTTCAACAAGAAAGAATCTAGGTACAAGAAAGGAAAAGCAAAAGCTGATGTAGACGATGATGAAGAGTGTCCACCAACTGAATGTTACCACTGCAAAAGAATAGGACATATAAGGAGCAAGTGCCCAAAATATCTGAAAGAGCCGAAAAAGAGGCATAAGAAGAAAGACGGGAAGAAAGTTCTTAAGGCTGAAACTTGGGATGACGTCACATCTGAGGAGTTGAGTGGATCAGTTCAGAAGCTGATAAGGAGGACACTATGTGCTTGATGGGAAAGAGCATCTGACCATCCGATGACGAGTGTAGTGTCCAGAGCGACACTGAGGTAACGCCTTCAACTTATGATGACTTATATTCTGAATTTCTGAAAACATCATGTAAATATTTTGATAAAAGTTTAAAATATTGAATTACTTAAATCTGAAAATAAAATATTGTTAAAAGAAAATAAAAAACAAACCACTGAATTAAAAGTTCTTGGGAAGGAGAAAGTGACTTGTAAAGAAGACTCTCACTCCTTGACAAGGATACTAGAATTAGAAAAAGAACTTGCTAAATCTCAATCTCATGTTGATTCTCTTATAAAGAAAAATAAGGACTTATAAAGATCTCTAAAATTTTCTCAATCTCAGGTAGAAGGTGGCAAGAACGCCTTTGCAAACTAGTGTAGTATATAAGTTGTTGAAAACACTGCCTTGAAATCCCGAGTCCGTGATTTAGAAATGGCCATTAAAAAGTTTGGAGTAGGCCAAAAATAACTGGATATGATTTTGGCGAATCAATGTTATGGTTCTGCAAAATTTGGCCTTGGTTAGACTTCTAGCAGCTATCACCCGGCGATAGCCACTATTGCCAGCGATAGAAAAAATCTCAAAAATAAACTTTTTCTGATAAAAACAGTAAATTTACTATCACTGCTACTTCCAGCAAGAATTTTAAAAATGTTTTGAAAAATCCTTAAACCTAATTTATCATGCGTTTCAAATGTAATAAGTTTGGTCACACCACTCACACTTATAGAAAGACAGGTCACTGTTTTCTTAAACAAGTCTGGGTACCTAAGTCTTCCATCTAAACTATAGGAGGAACTACTTGGGTAACCAGATCTTTACTCTAGTCTTCTTTCTAGGTGTGTTGGCAGGCTAAGGACAAAAAAGACGTGTGGTACTTGGACTCAGGATGTTCAAAACACATGACGGGGAACAAGTCAAAGTTCTTTGGTCTAGAAATGAAGAAAGGAGAAGTAGTTGCTTTTGGCGACAATAGTAACAGAAGCATCATTGGAATTGGGGTAGTAGGTAACGATTCTTTTACTCTATCAAATGTTTTGTACGTGAAAGTTTAAAACACAATTTGATTTCTATAAGTCAGTTATGTGATATAGGTCTAAATGTTTCATTTGACTCTTCCACAAACCTTTGCAAAAAATTTTGATTAAAAAACAAAAGATGTTGTTCTTACTGCTCCTAGGTCTAAAAATGTTTATATGATTAAATTTCATGATTTATCACATTCGTCTTTAAAATGTTTTATGTCCAAAAATGAGGAGTTAGATTTATGGCATAGACGACTTGGACATTCTAGTGCCAAGTTAATTTTAAAATTGTCAAAAGAAAATTAATTAAAGGTTTACCAATTTTACGTGCAAGTTTATCTTCTTTATGTTCGCCATGTCATAAAGAGAAATTTTCAAAGTCCTCATTAAAATGCAAAAAAATTATTTCCACTACTAGACCTTTACAATTGATTCATATGGATTTGTTTGGTCCAATTACTACACAAAGTCTAGGAGGTAGAAAATACGCTTTTGTTTTGATTGATGATTTTTATCATTTTTGTTGGACAATTTTCTTAACCTCAAAATCTGATGCATTCTTAGAATTGACTAAATTATGTATACGTATTCAAAATGAACTTGACTTAAAAATAAAATGCATTCGTTTAGATCATGTAGGTGAATTTGATAATGATAGGTTTGTCTCTTTTTGTAATGAGTTAAGAATGAATTTTTCGCTCCTCACACACACCACAATAAAATGGTGTGGTCGAAAGGAAAAATAGGACCCTTAGAGAACTAGCGCATACTATACTGTCTGAATACCAATTACCTAGATCATTTTGGGCCGAAGCCATAAATATTGCATGCTATGTTATTAATCGTGTTATGCTTCGATCGTTTTTGAAATTAACACCTTATGAATTATATTTTCAAAAGAAACCGAATGTATCTTATTTTAAAGTTTTTGGTTGTAAATATTTCATTTTGAACACTAATGACACACTAGGAAAATTTGATGAAAACTGTGATGAAGGCATATTTATTGGTTATTCTTCAACTAGTAAAGCTTATAGAGTTTATAATAAGAGAACAAAAATAGTTGAACAATTAATTCATGTTAAATTTGATGAACTTCTCTCTTGTGTGAAAACTAATCCTATAGATAATGATGAAGAGCCTTTTCCTCCACTAAAGTCGGATGATAATGAAATACTTGGAGATCAAGAAGAAGATAAATAATAAAAAGAAGTGGAAGAATATATGCCTTCAAGTGAACTAAGATTTTCAAAAGATAATCCAGAAGATTTGGTCATTAGAGAACCATCAAGAGGGGTAAGTACTTGTTCTTCATTGTATGATTTTTTTTCAAACCTCTGTTTTATTTCAAATATAGAACCCTAAGATGTTTCAACCGCATTTAATGATGAATCTTGATTTTTAGCTATGGTAGATGAACTTAGTCAATTTGAACATAATAAAGTTTAGAATCTTGTAGAGAGATCTTCTGATCATCCTATTGTAGGAGTTAAGTGGATATTAAAAAATAAATTAGATAGTGAGTCTAGGATCACTAGAAACAAAGCTAGGCTTGTAGCAAAAGGTTATGCTCAAATTGAAGGAGTAGATTTTGATGAAACTTTTGCACCTGTAATACGTTTAGAAGCAGTTAGAATATTTCTTGCATTTGCTACTTTTAAAAGATTTAAATTGTTTCAAATGGATATAAAAACTGCTTTTCTTAACAGGTATATTAAGGAAGAGGTTTATGTAGAACAACCTCCAGGCTTTTTAATGAAAAATTTCTTGATCATGTATATAAATTAGAAAATGCCTTTTATGGTTTAAAGCAAGCACCCTAAGCATGGTGTGATAGATTGATATTATATTTATTAAAGAATGATTACAAAATGGGTAGTGCTGATTGTACACTCTTCATTAAGCATGTTCATGATGATTTAGTAGTTTTACAAATCTATGTTGATGACATTATTTTTGGAGCCACCAACGAAAAGTTATGTAATGATGCGGTAAGAATTATGAAAGATGAATTTGAAATGAGTATGGTAGGAGAACTTACTTATTTTCTTGGTTTTCAAATTACACAAAGACATGACGGTATTTTTATTTGCCAATCTAAATATATCCGTGATGTTTAAAAAAAGATCTGAATTTGAAAATCTAAAATAACCTAATACTCCTATGAGTGTTTCTTTGAAATTAGGAAAATATGAAAGTGGAAATTCTATTGATCAAACATTATATAGAGGGATGATAGGATCACTTTTATATTTAACTGCATCTAGACCTGATATTATGTTTGCAGTTTGTTTATGTGCTAGATTTCAGGCTAATCCTAAAGAATCATATTTAAAAAGCAGTTAAATGTATTTTTAGATATCTTATTAGTACGTCTAAAATAGGTTTACGGTATCCACATAACAATACTTTCATTTTTCAAGGTTATTCTGATTCAGATTATGCTAGATGTTCTTTAGATCGTAAGAGAACTAGTGGCACTTGTCACTTTCTAGGCCTGTTACTTACTTCGTGGTCGAGTAGGAAATAAAATTTTTTGCCCTATCCACCACCGAGGCCAAATACGTTATACTAGGTAGTTGTAGTGCACAAGCTCTTTGGATGAAACAAACATTAGAAGACTTTCGAATAAATCAAGAGACCATAGAACAAAGGTGTGATAATAAAAGTGCAATTGATTTAACTAACAATCCAGTTCATCACTTTAGGTCTAAATATATAGATGTTCATCATCATTTCATTAGAGACCACATAAAACAAAATTCAATAAAGGTTAGTTTTATCAGCACATATTCAAAACTTGCAGACATTTTCACAAAACCACTTCCAGATTCCCATTTTTCAATGCTAAGACTAGAATTAGGAATCCTAGACATTTCAAGTTGATAAATATAAATATTATGACAAAAAAATTTAATTAAAAATTTAATTAACAAAAATTAAGATTAAAATAACAAACATATTAAATCATAATTGTACTGAACAACACTCAGAAATATCACATCACAACCAACTAAAATTATTACAATACTTGTTCATCACTAAAAACGGGAAATAAATTGAAATAAACTATTGCCTAGCGATACTAGGTATTGCCTGGCAATATCTTTATGTAGTCAAATTTCTGCCTAAAGTCATCAAAAGTCTTTGCTGTCCCCAACACTGGTTTCTTCCTGGTCCTCAATTGAGCTTTGACCGCTGCTCCTTGTTCGACGAGGTCGACACATTGATTGTCGTGGAGGCTCCACGATCGGATTTTCCTATTCTGCCACCTCTGCCGAAGTTGGCTTTAACTTGAGACTCTTTGTCAGAAACTTGATAATTTTTTGCATTCTAGTATGATGTTTTTTCACTTCTCTCTCATACTCCTCGAATGACTCTCGCAAGTCATCCAATCCTCCTCGTAGTGATCCACCTCTTGGTAGTGTGGATTTCTAATGGTTGATGAAGGTTCACTAATAAGAGTGGATCCACCTCATGACGAACGAGCACTAGTATGTGTGGTACCCATATGGAAAATTGTAGGCACACGGTCGTCAAAGTAAAAATCCTAGTCGATCCAACTGTATTTCTTATATAGGATTCCTTGGCTTATTGCACCCATCGGTTGTGTGTTGAGTATTCTCCACATAGGATTTTTGAGTCTATATGTGTATCGGATAATAGACAAAATCAAGTCCGCCACATCAAACGGCTCCCTCTCCAAGATCATGTATGCCACATAACTTAATTGAGCAATTATTTTTTTGGTGTCCCCGGATTTGAGCATAATAGTATGTCTCAAAATATCTAGCACTGAACGTGCATCCGAGGTGAGTGTGATCATGGACTGGATTAGGTTTTTCATGGAATTTGCATGTAAAACCATGCTCAAAAGAGTCCAATCTCTATCTTTCATGCAATTTTAAACTACATCTAGTATATAGTCCTACTCTATCAGACCAAACTCATCTCTTAGATCATCATGAGTTATTTCAACTGTTTGCCCTTGAATTTTTGATGTCACTCCCCCGTTCAATTCAGTGAAGTTAGGAACTCTTAAGTGATTCTAAAATTATCAAATTAAAACTGATGAGAACATGTCTGGAAGTATAACTGACATTATACCTACCATTACGAATAGATCATGTATGTGTGCATGACAGACTTGATCGAACTCAATGACTTTCCCCACTCTGATGTTTGCATTCTCAATTCCAGGAAATGTTTGATAAGCAGAGTGTGTATCACTATATGTGCTCCTCCTGGCTTTAGAACTTGAAGCCATTCCAGTACAAAGTAACAAAACTTGATTTTAGACACTACCATGATATTGCTGGGCGAAAGTGAATATCGTCGGGAGATATCAAAATTCGTTCAATGCACCATTTATACATCCAATTCCTAAAATCAACATCCCTACTTACTAGATATCACACATAGATCAATTCTTTGACGATTTGTCTTAACAAATTTTACAAAAAACACACAAACTACTATTCATCATCTTCTTCCCTAAAAAATTTCATTTTTGTTAAGCAAACACTTATGAAAAGCCTAGATCTATGTTTGTATATACTTCATATTACTAGATCTATGTTTACACTTAATCTATTTCATGAATCTATGCCCTCTTCACTCAAAAAATTCAATTTTCAAACTCATGCCTAATTCTAGAAAATCAGCCTAAAATCTGAAATTTCCTCACCTCAAATTTCATGAAATCTTCCCTCAATACATTTGAATCAACAAATCCTAAAGAAAGGAAACCAAAATTGCCTCATCATACCTTGATTTGGGGGTTTCGCCGATGTCGGGTCATTCTTTCGCTCGAGGGTTTCGGGAAGAAATGCTCTAACCAGTGCTTTTATTACAGATCTGGCATTATTTAAAATTTTTTGCTATCACCGATCGGCAATATTAGATATCGCCTGGCGATAGCCCAAAATTACTCAAATTTTTTTTCTGATCTGTCACATATTGGTATGACTACAACATATTCTTATTTTCTCTAGTTTAGGCATTGTACAATGTGTATTCTATTATATGGTGTTACCTCTAACATTATGTCTTATTCAAACTTTTCATATCATTTTGTATATACAACTCTACTAGTGTATTTTACTTGTGCAATTATTTTCGTATGCCTCTAAGTATGAGAAATATTTTATTTATGATAATGCTATTTCACACACAATTGTGAAAATTTTTATATGTGTTTAGCTTTACGGCCTATATGAATTGTGGGTGTTATACCATAACCACTATAATTTCATAAACTCTTACTTTATTCTTGTTTTCTCTACACAATGCATATTTGATTATCATATATTGTCACACAAGTGAATTCGGAATCATTTGTCACGCCAAAACAAAAAAATAGTGTTATTAAAAAAATCGACATCTTTGTTGATTAATTTACAAAAAAAAGTTGACAAGGAACCTCCACCAAGCACTATTCACCCTCCTGATAAGTCTTTATAAGCATTGTGAGGTTGAGCACCTTGGAAAGAATTGTAAAATTTCTTGTGTAATCCATATATGACTATTCATTCAGTCTCTGTGCTATGAATTCTTGGATATAAGTACGTCTCTTTATGTATATTTCTATGTTATGATTGTACATTTTACTTGTTCATGTACGTTTTAAGTGTATACATATATGTTTTTCCTCTACCCTCACATGTACATTACATTATCATCTATAAAATTTCATCTCATGAGAATTGGACTGAAAATAATTCTAATTATTTTGTTTCACTAGTGTATGTGATAATGATATAACCGTATGAATTTAACAATGTTCGTGTTCACTCACACTCGTCATTTCTATACATTTTTTCACATGTTCTACACTTTTTTTTCACTGTGTGATTTTTCCTATTTTGCTTCCGCATACACTCAACTTTACCATTTTCTCTGATTTTCATGACGAGTTTCGTTCTCACGTTTCTTTTGATAATACCAAAAGGGGGAGAAATTTCTAAGAAACCATTCATTAAGTTTACTTTAACTTCCATAAAAATTACAATGTTTCTATTTAGGGGAAGTACACATGTAGGGGGAGAGTATCATCCAAGCGGAGCTTGTGAACATATAAATGATTAGTCTTGCTCATCACATTTTCTAACACTTTATCGGTCATTCACGATTTCTTTCTAAGTGGATTTATTATTATCAAAAGGGGAAGATTGTTAGAACTTGGTTTGCTAATAACAAATCTCGTTTGTATTTGATTATCATGTGTTTATGATGTGCAGATATAACAGGTCTAACACTCAACTCTTTTTGGGTTAAATTCATGATTGCAAAGAGCATGAAAGATGATATCGCCCGACGTTATCCAGTATCGCCACCGGGCGATAGCAAGCAGAACAATTACCGCATGATCTCCATAGCATTTAGTGCACGATTGGCCATGAGCGGATCATCCCGCAGAAGCTTTAGAATTATGGGACATGTGGCAGCCGGATAGGATACCGCTTGTAAGACCCCATTTTTTCTTTTAAACCAACAAGGTCTTATGCCCAGAACCGCCGTTTTGCGGTGACACCAACACGCCCGGGAAGGTCGACACTACAAAATGCCAATCCTGCCCGCCATACCGATCGCAGAAGAGAAGAGAAATACAAATTAACAGTATAAGTCCAAGTCCACAAGATCACATATATATATAATAAATCCCCACGAAGGGAGAGTCCATAGTAACAATAAATCAAGTACTAATAAAAAGGGCTCCTGCCCGATACATCATAATCCTAACTATAAGTCACTCAACGTAGAAGAAAATCTAAAGTAACTACTAATGTTCGGGACTCGCTTTCCCTACTGCCTGAAATCCCGTGCTAGACTATCCCGTCTCCAAGCGCACCGACCTCTAGGGCTGCATCTCCTAGTTCGGCTCCACGATCCCCTAAAATGATTTGGTTAACGACTGTTAGTCTAAAAGACTAAGTCCTATCATCCCCTACCCCTACCCCATGGCTCCTAGACACCGAGCGGAGAGAAGGAAAGAGAAGGTAATGAAGGTGGAGAGTAACAAAAGTAAACAGGTGGCGGCGGAACTAGTCTACCACGAGTTCATAAACAGAGAAAGTATAAGCAAGTAATAGTATGTAAGAAGTATGAGTATACACACGATCAAGGTGAGCAAGTAAAGTATAAGAAGGTAGCTAAGTAAGTAACCATGACCTATAGGAATTCCCATGCAAACCTATAGACCAAGGGGTCGTTTTGCAATGCATATTGTATACAAAGTCTCATAATAATTTATACAATAGGTGTCAAGGGTTATATGAAATGACTATGCTATGTCATGCAGGTATGCTATGATGAGAATATGCAAGTGTAACTCACACACACGAATCTGTGCACACTGACCTTTAGTTCCCCCTTTCTGGAGCCTAACCTCCCAGGATACCTACGTAGTGGCAAACGGAAGCGGTGGTTTGGGCCTCGACCACCTCTAAACCGGTATCAGCACTACCAGTCAGGCCTATCATACGCCTCAATGTTGATTCACTAAGAGGAGCTCCTGCGTACTCTTACCGGTTGGCACACCGGACTACATTTGGCTATGTGCTATACCACACCTGCCGAGTCAACGTATTAGTGTCGGTGCGACAAATCACCAATACCGAAGACCCACCACCTTATATCTTATGCACATGCAACATTAATATATTTTCCACCAAGCCAAAGATCTCCGGACAATTCTGTCCGTCATAAATATCTACCGAGCCATCGACTGGCCATGCTAACATGCCCATCACCAAAACCACCGAGCCTACCACTTGTGAGACCCAACCTAACTCCCACAACACCTGGGAGTGTGAGTATAAGTGAAATCCTAGAGTATTTCTAATTACTCTTGTAATCCATTAGACTTACAGCTTACGTTAACCTCGGACTGCCCAAGGCATTCCCGGTGAAGGGCTCTCACAGGGCATTAGGAACTAGATGGTAGTTGAAGCCATCGTTCCCTTCCGTGAGGCACTTACTATAATTGGTTATTACCCAATTTTCGATCCCTTTTAATATTATACTGGATCTAACCCGATTGTATTTTGACTCTTTCTCTCTCCACAGGAAAGACGATCTTTCGTCGCTCCCGAGCACCTCTTAACACTGGTCAACCAACACTCTCCTCATCATGACTCCTAATGAAGCTCTCTTTTTTCTTTTTCACTCTACCAAGATCAATAAACTATTAACCACATCTCCCTATGTCCATTTCACATGTTATCACAATTTACGCAGTTTTACTAAATGCAGACTAACCTAAGCTAGATGATGTACATGACAGGAGGTACTCCAAATTTTCATCCAAAAGACCTAAGATAATTATTGTGGGTCTATCATGACATATTTAGCCTAAATCTAGAAACTTGAAATTTTCCTAATTAATTTGGCATTTATTAGATTTTCCCAAAAGTTAGTCCATGGGTAACTTTGAACATGATGTACTAGATTTCCTTAAGTTATGGCCACCCAAAAATTATATGATAGCAAAATATCAGTGGATACCAAATTTCACAAATTTTTATAAATGTAATAACCTCTAAATAAGTAATTCAAGGTAATTCAAATAATTAGAGTTAATGAAGGGAGTACCATAAATCATAATCCAATAATTATATAAAAATTATCAGAGCCTCATAATGATCATAAAAAACTACTGACTAAGTTTCATGCAATTCCAAGGTCAGTGAGTCATGTATAAAAAGACTTCAAATAATTCCATTAAAGTGCACTTGTGAAGGAACATTCTTATAAACTCATCAAAATGATATGTAATAGTTTTCTAGGCTTTATTATGCCCCAAAAGATTATCTGGACATGTAACACAGTTTTCCAGTCCCCTCCCTGACCGACCATCACCACCACCACCTCCTTTGAGGTGGGGGCTATTGCCGGGCGGCGGCACGGCCGCCGGAGGGGCGGTTTCCGGCAAACCCAAGAGGAAGCCAAAATTCAAAAATTCATGGAATTTAAAGCTTGGAATCGGCTCAACTGAGCCCGACTCTTATTTCTAAAGATTCCTAAGATCTAACCCATGAAGAAGGAGTAGAGGAGGACCTTGTTTGTGGCTTGAATGCGAGTGCTTTGCCTCCGCACCATTCCGGCCACCGAGCTTTTCGGTGTTCTGCAACTGTACAGCAAAAGGCTTCGATTTCTTCAGGGAAAGAGTGGAAACGGTTCCTCTTTTCCTTGTGAAGCTTTTAAAATAACCAATTGGGGAAGGGGGAGGGTCAATCTTCAATGGCCATTAATGGCCATAAAGGGGCTTTTTCGGTTATGTGGGTTCACTGCACCCTGTCATTGAAAGGGCATGGAAAGTCTCTTGATTTCCACTAATTGATGAGGGGAGATGAATCTCCTTCGGTTGGGAGAGAGATGAGGGGTCAAGGGCATTCAAACACCATGAATGGCCACTTCCTCTCTCTCTATTTAATTAGAATTAGGGTTAAAACGTCTGCCACGTGGCACCCTACTGTTGGACAGCTTATTATTGTATTAAATAAGTCCTATTGAAAGAAGCGGGGCCAATGAAGTCATTTTGGAGCAATTCCAGAAAACCTGATTCAGTATGTTAATAAGAACCAGCAAAATGGGTCGAGAATTCCTCTAAGGCAAAAGAGTTGAGTGCAGTCAACACACTCAATGCCTATAGTAGTAAAAAATTCCAAGTCCAAAAGAGTTGAGTGCGTTGAGTCAAGCAAAGCCACCACACTCAACGCCTAAATCGGTCTGAACTATTTCCAAGAAAAATGGCGTTGAGTGAGCTCAACTCACTCAATGCTAATCCATCTATGGCGTTGATTCATGACACCACATTCAACGCCTAAATCGGCTAGAAATCTTTCTAAATAAAAAGACGTTAAGTGACCGAAACTCACTCAACGATAATTAGTCTATGGCGTTGAGTGCGCTTAATGCCCTCAACGCCCCGAGCCAGAAAAACTTCCAAATATAATGGAGTTGAGTGAGCTCAACTCACTCAACGCCAAACAGTCTATAGCATTGAGTGCGCTGAACGTACTCAATGCCCCGAGCCAGAATCTTCCTAAGTAAAATAACATTGAGTGCACTCAACGCACTCAACGCCAATCAACCTATGGCGTTGAGTGCACTCGGCGCACTCAATGCCCCGAGCCCAGTTCGACGAACTTTGAACCCAGCTCGACAAATTTGCTCCATTCGTCGAACTCCGCCCGACGAATTTGCTCCATTCATCGAACTCCGCCCGATGTATTTTCTCCATTCGTCAAACTCTGCTGACGAATTTGCTCCATTCGTCAAACTCTATTAGACGAATATGCCCCGTCACGAAACCTGAACCTAGTTCAGCAACTTGCTCCATTCGTCAAACTCTGTTCGATGAATATGCTCCTAATTCCAGAGGGGCTAAATTCTACTTCCTCTGCTCGACGAACATGCATCATTTGACGAATTATTTGTTGAGTTCGACGAATATGCTCTGTTCGATGAATTCTTTGGTGAGTTCGACGAATTTACTCCATTCGATGAATTTCTTGCTGAGTTCGACGAATCCACTCCGTTCAACGACTTTCTTGCTGAGTTTGAAAAAACCGACCGGTCTTATAATTTATAAATATTTAATAACTAAGACTTACTATTTGTAACCCAAGATATTTCACACCCTAATTCCCTTGGTACCCTAATTCCCTTGGTGCCCCAAAACCCTTAGTGCTTCCTAGGGTTTTGTCATGACCTAGTCATGACAAAACCATCATAGAGGTCTAGAAGTCTGAGGGATGTTACAAATCCCAATACATAAAAATAAAAATTTCGTCCTCAAAATTCAGGTTAGGCCTACAGGGTTTCAAGTATGAGAAATAAGATGTAACATCCCGAGAGGTTAAAGGGTATACCTGACGTAAAAAGTTCTGGGTAGCTTTGCTGTATCAAGTCCTGTGGCTCCCACGTGTGCACCTCTTATCCATGATTCCTCCACAAGACCTTGACCAGCGGAACCTTTTTGTGCCGCAAGACCCGCATCCCAGTATCGTCTATCCGGATCGGCTCAAGGTGCACCGATCAATCAGAAGCTATAGACCCATCTGTAGTCGTAATATGCTACTTTGGCCAAAGTAGAGATCTCCTGAGGGAGGAGACGTGAAAGACGTCGTGAAAACCCGCTAGCTCTGGCGGCAACTCCAGTCTGTAAGACAAGGGACCGATCCGTTCCAGGATCCTGTAAGGCCCCATGTATCTCAGACTGAGCTTTTTCCGACCATGCACCTGCTAGACTCCATGCATCGGTCCTACCTGAAACTCTACCTGACGATGTCGGGCATCGTAATACTTGGCCTGTCTGCTCTGGTCCTCCAACATCCTGTCTCGAATCAACCACACCTGAGCATCCGTATCCTCGACGAACTCTGAGCCAAGTTCCTTCAGATCCTCATCCTAGATCCAAGACAAAGGAGTCCTGCATCTCCGCCCGTATAAAGCCTCATAAGGGGTCATGCCAATGCTGGACTTGTAGCTATTGTTGTATGAGAATTCGTTCAACGGTAGCTGCCTCTCTCATGGCTCTCCGTGGTCTAGTATGCAAAGACGCAACAAATCCTCCAGTGTCTGATTGGGGCGCTTTGTCTGTCCATCCGTCTGAGGGTGGAATGCGGTACTAAATGTAAACCGGGTCCCCAAATAATCCCGGACTGACCTCCATTCCTTAGAAGTAAATCATCCATCACGATCGGACACTATCGTCCTTGGCACTCCATGGTATCGGACGAACTACTCCACAAACCTCCGCACCAAGTCACCCACCAGAGCATCCTTCCTAATCGGTAGAAATCTGGCCACCTTTGTCAATCGATCGACGATCACCCATATCGAGTCGTTCCCCACATATGACTGAGGAAGACCATGTATGAAATCCATGGCAATATCGTCGAACTTCCACTCTGGCACTCGAAGTGGCTGCAACAATCCGGCCAGACTCTTACACCCTGCCTTCACTAACTTACAAGCCTCACAATGGGTCATGAATTATGTGATATCCCTCTTCATGCTCGGCCAGTACATCATCCTCTTCAAGTCGGCCGTCATCTCAGTGATGCCTGGGTGGATCGAGTACCTGCTGCAGTCAGCCTCGGTCATAATATCCGCCCGAATCCTGCCCACAGCCGGTATATACACCCGTCCTTTAAAGCATAACAACCCATCCCTCTCAATATACTTCCCAGCCGTTCCTACCTCCAAGGTCCTAAATACCGACTCCAGCTTGTCATCCCTTCTCTACTCAACCCTGATATGATCTCGAATATCACCGGTAGTGTTCATCGTGATCAGATACTCCTCATAAAACTCTGAGTCATCTGAGGAGACTAAAGTAATCTCCATATCCTCCATCATCCGTATCAGCCCCATAGTCATCAATTGGGGCTCTGCTCCTAAAGTGGTAGTCCTCCGACTCAGTGCGTCTGCCACCATATTCGACTTCCCTGGGTGATAGTGTATCGTATACTCATAGTCAGATAGAAACTCCTAAAAGTCCCTATGACATTTTGTCCTTGTGGTCTGGGGACCAACTTCCAGACCTTACATCTCTTAAATTGGTCCAGTTTTTCTTGCATTACTCCAATCATGAACTGCTCCTTGATTGCTTCTTCAAACTTCTTTAGATCTTCTTGAGACAGGAAGCTTAAGTAGAGAGATGTATTCATGCTCCTGCTTCTGGTCTGGACTCCATGATTTGCATCACCAATGATTTGGTGTACTGGATGGTCCCTTAGATGCCTGATAGCTGGAGGCAATCTAGCTGCAGCTTGCTGATCTTCAAGGTTTTCAGATAGCTGGTCTTCATTTTCTTCAGGTATGTTGTCCCTTTCTCTTGGAGTAGGCAGTCCATCATCATTTTCTTGGACTGTGGGGATAACTTCCTTGATAGCAATTTGTCATCATCTTTTGCACTTTCCAAGGAATATTTCCATCATAAAGTGTCGGGGCCCACACACACCAAGGAGCCGTTAAAACAAGACTTTCAAGTGGTATCAGAGGGAGGTTTCTCTTTAAAGGCTTAACAGTCTGAGTAGACTTCCAAGGTTAGCAAGAAGACTATTTCCATGGGTTCAGGAATGACCAATAGGGAGCTGAGTGCTGTGAGACTTCCAATCTATAGGAAGGAAGATTTTGGCATTTGGAAAGCAAGGGTGAGGCAGTTAATGGAAGCTGCTAACCCTAGAATGTACATTACAGTTGAAGAAGGACCATTCATCCCAATGAAGGTCTCTGCACTAGATGTTAATGTCAAGACCTCCAAGACATAAGAGGAGATGACCAAGGATGAGTTGGCCCTGACCTCAATAGATAAGAGGGAAAAGAACATCATCATGAGTGTTGTTGATGATTCTACACTTCAGAACCTGATCCATTTCAAAACAGCAAAGGAAATATGGGAAACTCTATTGATCTACATGGAGGGGACAGATGAAGTTAGAGATGATAGGAAGTCCATGCTCAACCAAGAGTATGCGGCTTTCAGATAATCCAAGAGGGACAACATAACCACCTGTTATGAAAAGTTCTTTAGGTGAATGAGCTTAAGACTTCTGGAAGAGTATTCAGTCACTATGAACTGAATGATAAGTTCCTTAGATCTCTCTAGAGAGTGGGACACAAAAATCTATTCCATCAGAGAAGTGGCAAAGCTGGGGGACACTGCTCCTCACACACTCTTTGGGAAGCTGCTGTAATATAAGATGCAGCTGGCAACAAGGAAAGAAGAGGAGAACAACAACAAGTCTCAGGCAAGAGACAAAACTGTAGCTTTTAAAGCTGAAGGCACCAGCAAAAGCAGAAGAAAGTCTCCCTCTCCACCAAGGAGAGATACTGAATCTGATTCTGGAAGATCAGAGGGAAGTGCATCAGACTGCCAATGGTCTGATGAAGATTTTGCTGCCTTCACTAGGAAATTCCAGAAGTTCTTGAAGAAGAAGCACTGGAGAGGCAGACCTTCTACCTCCTCTCATCCCAAGGATGACCACTACAAGGGCAGAAGAAAATCCTCTAAGGAGGACAGGTATGGTTCCAAAACTGGTAAATAGGTTTCCTCTAACATAACTTGTTATCATTACAGAAAACTTGGGCATGTGATAGCTGACTGCCCAGTCAAAAGAAAGGAACATTGTGATAAAAAGGACCACCAACAAAAAGGCAAGAAGGGTAAACCGCTCATTGCCAAGAAGCAAAGAAGCTGGACTGAATCCTCCACATCAGAGTCAGAAGAAGAAGAAGCCTACATTGGGATGTACTCTACTGAAGAAGGAGCTGTAGAAGCAGACTATATCAAAAGGCTAGCTGCTTTAGAAGAAGAAGCTGAAAAGATTCATCCTGCTTCCAAGATTGAAGATAGGGCCCCTCTATTGGACATCTACCATGATCTTCAGATGAGTTACTTCCCACTCTTTCAGAGATATCAAGGATGAGGTCTCATCTTGCTGAGAAGCTGCTAGCTGGAGGGAGGCAATTTCCTCTACTTATTCCTTAACAAGCAACTTTCTTTCCTTGAAAGATTTCAGAAGTGCAGCATGATTCTCAATCAATTGATTGATATCATCTTCTGATAGAGGACTCTCATCACCACTTGATGAGGAAGCATCAGAGTCAGAGCAGGACTCATGACCTGACCGATAAGAAGAACTAGACAGAAATTGTACCTTATCTGGACTAGGCTGATCCTGGCATGATTCTTCTTCTGTCATGGCAATTAGACCACGACAACTACAGTCATCCTCTTCTTCATCATCCACCTCTGAATCACTTCCTGATTGTGATAGAGGGGCCCTGATCTTTATCCCTGCATCTGGATTGTCTTCTGCTTTATCTGCAATGGCACCAGAAAATCCAATGAAGGCTTCTAATTCTTCTTCAGACTCTGAACCATTGTCTGAAATACTGACTTTCTATGTCCCTTCTATATAACCAGTGAGAGAGTCCCACATATCTTTAGCGTTCTTGTAGTGGACAAACATCAGGAATACGGAGTCATCCATGTCACTTCCCATAATGTATTGTGTCCTCTTGTCCATAGATACCAAGATCATTTCATCTTCAGACATCTCTGAATAAATCTTTGGGGTCTGGATACTTGCCTCTAATGTAGAGACCCTCATGGGAATGAATGGTCCTTCTTGAATTGAAGCCAAGATTCTAGGGTCACTTGCTTCCATGATCTGTCTGATCCTTTCTTTCCATATCCCAAAGTTCTCCTTGCTGTAGACTTGAAGCTCCATTGAGCTTCACTCCATATGGTTCTCTTTTGAACCCACCAATGCAAACCTTTTAGCTATCCTTTGAGGTCTACTCAGACTGTTAAGTCCTTTTTGAGTAACCTCCCTCTGATACCACTTGAAAGTCTTGTTTTAACGGCTCCTTGTTGTGTGTGGTCCCCAACACTGTATGATGGAAGTATTCCTTGGAAAGTGTAGAAGATGATGATAGTTGTCCGCCAATGTCTCGGGCAATAATTCCGCACTATTTGAATTTTGGTTGACAACTTGACTTTACTGACGTCAGCATGAATCAACATCTCTGGACTTAGAAAAAATTCAATCATTAGAATCAAAGGCGTTGAGTGAGTAGGTAAAACTCAACGCCACAACACTTAGACAAAATTCTAAGTATTGAGCTCGACGAAAGTTGAGCTCCGTTCGACGAATGTCGAGCTCAGCTCGACAAAAGTATAGGTTCAGTTCGATGAACTATGGACTTAGTTCAACGAAAGGCCGAACTGAGTTCGACGAACTCCAGGCTAAACTGAGCAATTTGGCTCAGTTCAACGAACGCTGAGCTTAGTTCGACGAAGCTGAGCTCGAAGAAAGTCAAGCAGTCCACGTTTTTGGACTTAGCCAAATTTCTGCTTCAAGGCATTGAGAGCGTCAAGAGCGTTGAGTGAGCTTGCCTCACTCAACGCAATTTGCCTTAGCAAAAATTTCTGCGGCTTGGCGTTGAGAGATTAAGCTCCACTCAATGCCAAAATACTTAATAGAATTTTTCTGTTATCTGGCGTTGAGTGAGTAAGCTACACTCAATACCTGTGGACTTAGTGAAAATTTTGCACAACTTTTCTATGGAGTTGACTGGCACAACAACACTCAATGCTAAAGCTGTATTGCATTGAGTGAGTAGACCACACTCAACGCCTGTGGACTTGGCCACATTTTCATCCAATTTCTTTAGGCTTAGACTGACTCAGCCTGACTCACAACCTTTTTGCTATATGGCATCGAGTAAGTAGACTACACTCAACGCCTGTGGATTTAGCCACATTTTTGGCTATCTTCCAATTAGGCTAAGACAGACTCAGCGCTATATGTTATATGGTGTTGAGTGAGTAGACTATACTTAACTCTTTTGTACTTAGCCAAATTTTTGTTTATTTGCCAGTTAGGCTGAGATAGACTCAACGCTATATGTTATATGGCGCTGAGTGAGCTATCCTCACTCAAAGTCTATGGACTTAGGCAAATTTCTACTAGATAATATTGACTTCATACCTCTAGTGTTGAGTGAGTTTGCTCCACTCAATGCATGTGGACTTAGCTGTATTGTCAACTGCTCCTTGACATCTGGCGTTGAGTGAGCTTACCTCACTCAATGCCTGTGGACTTGGGTAAATTCTTGCCTTTCTAGTATCTTCCCTTAGTGTCCACCTTTCTGCTTTATGACCACCTGTCATATCACTTAGATAATCTGTCTAGACTTGTTCCATGGAACTCCTGCACATGTTGAGCTTAAACAACATAAAATACGACTATGCTCTTAGTGTTAATGAAGATGCCTCTTCAAATCCAATCTAGGTAACATTGTGGGCAATGGACCCAACAACTCCACCCATTATCTCTGGCGGATATTCAATTCCTTCTGTGTGTTGACATATTTTAGGTTCTTGTGATCTGAAAATATTTCGCAGTGCACATCATAAAGATAATGCCGCCAAATCTTCAGAGCGAACATTACTGTTCCCATCTCCAAGTCATGCACAAGGTAGTTCTGCTCGTGCTTCTTCAGCTGGCGGGAGGTGTATGCTATCACATGCCCATGCTGCATCAGTATAGCTCCCATCCCCTTAAACGACGCGTCATCGTATACCTGGAAGCCTTCCTTTCCAAAAGAAAGAGCGAGGATAGGGGCCGACATAAGCCGACCCTTCAACTCCTGGAAGGCTGCCTCACACTGCGGCAACCAAACGAACGGAGTGTCCTTTGTCAAATAACTCGTCAATCCTTGGCAGTGGATATGTGTTCCGGACTGTAACCCAGTTTAGTGCATGATAGTCGATGCACAACTTGAGGGTCCCATCCTTCTTTTTCACAAACAAGATCGGAGCTCCCCAAGGCGAGGAACTTGACCTAACGAATCTAGCTTCCACTAGCTCCTCCAGCTGACTCTTGAACTCCACCAGCTCATTTGGAGCCATCCGATAGGGAGATCTAGACACTGGCTTTGCTCCCGACACAAACAGGATTAAAAAATCCTTCTCCCGATGCGGAGGCAATCCTTGTAGCTTCTCTAGAAACACATATGCAAAGTCCCGTACCACCGATATATCGGCAACCATCGTCTTATCCTCGACCATCTTGAAGAACACTTGATAGACCTTATCTCCCTGCATGTGGGCCTTGACAGCTTGAGTAGAAGATAACATCCTATGGGATACGGGATAATAACTTTGAAGGTCGTGAAGGTGCCGTCATAACTCAGTACAACCTTCTTTGCCAGGCAATCTATCTAGGCGTGGTTCCAAGTAAGCCATGTCATGACCAGAACCAAGTAGAAGTCCGACATCCTCAAGACCGTAGATGGGGCCTCGAGTGTCAGACCATCAATAGTCACCTTCAGGAGGCACTTAGCAGTAGCTAAGACCTCCGTCCTGTTAGGGAGACACACCCTCCTAGCGACTCCCGAATAATGCCTGACTCCTTCAAGTCCCTTTACAAACTCCTCGGATACGAAATTGTGTGACGCCCCCATATCCACCAAGGTGTGGGCAGGTTTGCCGCACACCATAACTATTCCTGTTTATTTAAGTATGGTCAGGTGATTGGGCCTATGGTTTCCTTTTTCTAGTATGCTACTGTTGTTTGTTATTTCAAAAATTCCAAAAGTAGATATCAACATAAAATTACTAGCATACCTGCAATCACCCTGCCCGGGTATTGAGATGGAGCCAAGTCCAGAGCATACACCTGCTCCCTCTTTTATTGCTGATCTCTGCCCTGGAATCCACATCCTCTTCCACGGCCTCGGCCTGTAAACTGCTGAGCGTGTGGGGCAGCCTGTGGTGCCGGTAGAGGCACCCCTCTTATGGGGCAGTTCCTTCGAATATGCCTTACCTGATGACAGTTGTAGCACTCGGGCGGGGGAAGTGTCACACCCTTGGGCCTATGTATCTCCCGTATATAAAGAGGTTGAGGGGCCAATACCACCGGCTCCCTCGGTTCCTGTCTCACCTCTTGGCGGGGTTGGTCCTCTGCCCTTCTCTCATCAACAAAGCGGCCCCTTCGCTGATCATTCCTCAACGTATTGGTGTCGGTGGGATGACTCTCCAATACCGAAGACCCACCACCTTATATATTATGTGCATGCAACATTAATATATTTTTCACCGAGCCAAAGCTCCCCGGACTAGTCCGTCCATCACAAATATCTACCGAGCAATCGGCTCACCGGGCTAACCTGCCCATCACCAAAACCCCCGAGCCTACCGCTCGTGAGACCCAACCTAACTCCCACAACATCGGGGAGTGTGAGTGTAAGTGTAATCCTAGAGTATTTTTAATTACTCTTGTAATCCATTAGACTTACGGCTTATGTTAACCTCGGACTGCCCAAGGCATTCCCGGTGAAGGACTCTCATAGGACACTAGGAACTATGATGGTAGCTGAAGCTCATCGTTCCCTTTCGCGAGGCACTTACTATTATTGATTATTAACCAATTCCCGTTCCCTTTTAATATTATACTGGATCTAACCCTAGTGTATTTTGACTATTTCTCTCTCCACAAGAAAGATGATCTTTCATCGCTCCCGAGCACCTCTTAACACCGGTCAACCCAACACTCTCCTCATCATGATTCCTAATAAAGCTCTCTTTTTTCTTTTTCACTCTACCAAGATCAGTAAATTATTAACCCTATCTCCCTATGTCAATTCTATATGTTATCACAATTTCTATAGTTTTACTAAATGCAGACCAACCTAAGCTAGATGATGTGCATGACAGGAGGTACTCCAAATTTTCATCCAAAAGCCCTAAGATAATTATTGTGGGTCTATCATGCCATATTTATCCTAAATCCAGAAACTTGTAATTTTCCTAATTAATTTGTCATTTATTAGATTTTCCCAAAAGTTAGGCCATGGGTATTTTGAACAAGATGTACTAGATTTCATTAAGTTATGCCCACCCAAAAATTATGAAAATTATGAAATTGCAAAATATCAGTGGATACTAAATTTCACAGATTTTTATAAATGTAATAACCTCTAAATAATTAATTCAATATAATTTAAATAATTAGAGTTAATGAAGGGAGTACCATAAATCATAGTCCAAGAATTATTTAAAAATTATCAGAGCCTTATAATGATCATCAAACACTACTGACTAAGTTTCATGCAATTCCAAGATCATTGAGCCATGTATATAAAGACTTCAAATAATTCCATTAAAGTGCACTTGTGAAGGAACATTCTTATAAACTCATCAAAATGATATGTAATAATTTTTTAGGCTTTATTATGCCCCAAAAGATTCTCTGGCAATATAACACAATTTTCCAGCAAGATATTATATTTATTATCTATTTATCAAAATATGATGCACTAGTTCACTTTACACATAAGTACTAAAAGAGAAAATGCCCAAATAATCCAAATAATTTATTAGTGCCTCTAAATGATATTTAATTAACCTTTCCAGAGTTTCATATCATTCTAAGTTAATATAACCATGGTTTCTTCTAAATCATCACATGAGGCAAGATGAAGGTAAAACTACAAGTACGAGTTACTGTTTTCTAAACATCCTATAATAAATTTAAGAGGTCAATAACACTATAAAATTACTCATACCAAAATCTCATGAAGATTCAAGATCAAATGACCCTTCAATATTTTCATAAAAGGTATAGGCCTAAACTATCCCTAATTGGTTTAAGTTGTGTGTCTGAGTCTAAATGTCACCAAATTCCTTCCTAGTACATTTCACCACCCAAAGATCACATGGACTAAACACAAAGTCCATACATGGACATATCACATCATGTCCTTCATAAACCCCCAAAGTTCAACCCTAGGGTTTGAACTAGGGTCCTAAGGCAAATCCACCCTAATCCACCCTAAATTCCATGTGAGAGTGTTTAAACTAACCATGGGGCTCTGACCAAAGTCCCAAACCCTTTGGGTGAGAATTGGCCCCTTTATGCACCAAGCTCACTCTGGCCCTAATTAACCCTTAAAAGGCCACATTTTGGCCTCACCAAAACCTATTCAAAACAAACCCAATTGAGCTGAGATTTTTATCATAGTCATGCCATGACCCTAAGAGACAGACACCAAAATTTTGGTGGGTTTAGATGTCATTAGACCCCTTAAATAATTCATAAATGATTTATTAAATTTCTACAAAAAAATTTTGAAACTTTTTTCCAAAAAATTCCATTTTTGGATATGTTATAGGTATAGGTAAGAGTGACCCTCAGCCAAAATCTCTAGTCATTTGGATGGCTGGATTGATGGGGGCACTAAAAACAATCTCTAATCAAGCATAGGTATAGACCTCACCAAAATGAGTGTAGTGTTCTGACCTGAACTCCAAATTAGTTCAAATTAATTTTAAAGTAAACTAGACTCAAAGGGCTACAACTTTTATGTAGACCACATGTACTGTAGGGGACCTAAGTATTTTAATAATTAATTTAAAACAGCTCAATAACTGTTACAAAAAATGAATTAATATATAATCATTGGCACGAATCTTAAAGCATAATCAGACGGGCCCTGGCTTTCTTATTCCTCCAGCCAATGGCCTAGATTTCACCGACCGGGAGCAGCTTTTCAAGCTATTTGCCAGCCATCCAGTCCCCTCCCTGGCCGGCAACCATCACCACCACCTTCGTTGAGGTGCGGGCTATCGTCGGGCGGTGACACGGCCGCCGGAGGGGCGGTTTCTGACGAACCCGAGAGGAAGCTCAAATCCAAAAATTCATGGAATTTGAAGCTTGGAATCGGCTCAACTGAGCTCGACTCTTATCTCTAAAGATTCCTAAGATCTAACCCATGAAGAAGGAGTAGAGTAGGACCTTGTTTGCGGCTTGAATGCGAGTGCTTTGCCTCCGCGCCATTTCTAGCCACCGAGCTTTTTGGTGCTCTGCAACTGTACAGTAAAGTGCTTCGATTTCTTCAGGGAAAGAGTGGAAATGGCTCCTCTCTGCCCAGTGAAGCTTTTAAAATAACCAATTGGGGGAAGGGGGAAGGTCAATCTTCAATGGCCATTAATGGCCATAAAGGGGCTTTTTCGGTTATGTGGGTTCACTACACCCCGTCACTGAAAGGGCATGGAAAGTCCCTTGATTTCCTTTAATTGATGAGGGGAGATGAATCTCTTTCGGTTGGGAGAGAGATGAGGGGTCAAGGGCATTCAAACACCATGAATGGCCACTTCCTCTCTCTTTATTTAATTGGAATTAGGGTTAAACCGTCTTCCGCATGGCAACCTACTGGTTGACCGCTTATTACTGTATTAAATAAGTCCTATTGAAAGGAGCGGGGCCAATGAAGTCATTTTGGCGCAATTCCCGAAAACCTGGTTCAGTTTGTTAATAAGAACAAGCAAAATGGGCCGAGAATTCCTCTAAGGCAAAAGCGTTGAGTGCAGTCAACACACTCAACGCATATAGTAGTAAAAAATTCCAAGTCTAAAAGCGTTGAGTGCGTTGAGATCACTCAACGGCACGTTGAGTAAAGACACCACACTCAATGCCTAAATCGGTCTAAACTATTTCCAAGAAAAATGGTGTTGAGTGAGCTCAACTCACTCAACGCCAATCCATCTATAGAGTTGAGTCATGACACCATACTCAACGCCTAAATCGTCCAGAAATCTTTCTAAATAAAATGGCATTGAGTGAGCTCAACTCACTCAACGCCAATCAGTCATTGGCATTGAGTGCGCTTAACGCACTCAATGCCCCGAGCTAGAAAAACTTCCAAGTATAATGGCATTGAGTGAGCTCAACTCACTCAACGCCAAACAGTCTATAGCGTTGAGTGCATTGAACGAACTAAACACCCTGAGCCAGAATCTTCCTAAGTATAATGGTGTTGAGTGCACTCAACACACTCAACGCCAATCAGCCCATAACATTGAGTACTCTCGGTGCACTCAACGCCACGAGCCCAGTTCGACGAACTCTGAACCCAGCTCGACGAATTGCTCCATTCATCGAACTCCGCTCTACAAATTTGTTTCATTCGTCAAACTCCGCTCGATGAATTTGCTCTATTCGTCGAACTCCGTTCGATGAATATGCCCCGTGACGAAACCTGAACCTAGTTCAGCAACTTGCTCCGTTCATCAAACTCCGTTCGACAAATATGCTCCTAATTCCAGAGAGGCTCAATTCGACTTCCTCTGCTCGACGAACATGCTCTATTCAACGAATTATTTGTTGAGTTCGACGAATATGCTCTGTTCGATGAATTCTTTGCTGAGTTCGATGAATCCACTCCGTTCAACAAATTTCCTGCTGACTTCGACAAATCCACTCCGTTCGACAAATTTCTTGCTGAGTTCGACGAAACCGACCGGTCTTATAATTTCTAAATATTTAATAACTAAGACTTACTATTTACAACCCAAAGGTGTTTCACACCCTAATTCCCTTGTTCCCCTAAACCCTTTAGTGTTTCCTAGGGTTTTGTCATGACCTAGTCATGATAAAACTATCCTAGGGGTCTAGAAGTCTGAGTGATGTTACACTGCTGGCAGGCGATACCCAGTATCGCTGGTGATATTGCCAAAATATATATGGCTCTTTTTTCTGAGGAGATCACGATTTTCATATTCTGGAGTGTTCCTTCCCTTGCAACTTGTCCAAAGAGCTCCAGCATCCAGAAAAACTCCATCTTCCTAAGAAGGTTCAAGAGCGAAAAAGTGATGACTCGTACGCGGCATCTCAAGAAACCTTGGCAAGGATTCGTCGGCATCTTCAGCACTTTATTTAGAATGAGTTTTCATTCTGAAAGTTATTCTTTGTAATTCTTCATTTCATCATTGTAATCCCTAGAGAAATCGCTGCCTTGTGTGTGGCGTCTAGGTCCGTGTGTGGATTAGGAGGAAATTGACGCCTTCTGCATGGCATCTAGGTCCTTGTGTGACTTAGTGAGTTTTCGCCACCTTGTGTGCAGCGTCTAGATCATGGTGAGATCTAGAGGGAGGCTAGTAACAAGATCTAGAGAGAGATATGTTATAGTCGACCGGTTCTTGGTAGAAGGACCGGTGAAGTCAAAAGGAGTTTATTTTTCCATAGCCTTGATCTCTAGCTTTATAGAGAATCTTTGTACTTTGTTTGTTACACTTTTTAAATAAACAATAGTCATTTTTGTTCTTCTGATTTATTAAGTGAAATTTGTTTTTTATTTCTGTAATTATTTTATCTAGAAAAATATACAAAAACTTAGTGTTAACCCTTATTCACCCCCCCCTCTAAGGGCATGTCACGATCCAACATATCCTATCTTGGTACTAACAGAAATGCATCATGCTTCAAAAGACACAAAAAAGTCGCTAAGAGCGGGTCTTTTAGTCTTCCCAAACACCGATGTCGTCTCTAAACAAGGTATCACTTTGTGAGGTCGATCCTTCATCGAGTTTTGGAGGTTGGTGTCCAGACCTATTCCTGATAGTTCCTCCAGTCGGATAAGAAGTGTGATCAGGTAGGTAGCTAGGTCAACATACAAGGGGGGAGCTGATCTCGGCCATTAATGCAGGGTCTTGGACTAACAAGAATGCTTTTAAGACCAAACACACCGTCCCAATACCCACTCTAGGTTTTTAGGAGAATCAGGTTGGAGACGAGTTTCCCAAACCGATCGTGGAGATTGAATTCACTACTTCTAGCTAACTTGAGATGATTTGAACAAAGAAGACAACTAGCATACACCCGTATTTCAGGGGGCGAGGACTTTTATTTTAAAAGTAAAACCTATATTTGAAAGCGTCAGTCATATTGCGGATTAACACCACGTCTTTGAACCATTGGAGATGCTCGAATAGTTCATCTCTGTAGGAGTAGTAGTTCAGGACGGGCTCTCTGAAGCCTTCAGGAACTAGGGCTGCTAGGATCTCGTCATAGAAGGGGCTCCTCCCTCTTTGGGGATAGCGAGTTTCATACTCGCGAGTATCCTCTTCATACTCGTTATCTGGGCGAGTATCGTGATATCTCGTCGGCTATTTTGCATGTTAGAACCTGATCCCTTGGCTGCTCGTCAGACAGTTTCGCGACAGCATTGGTCGCTCATATACCTCCCTTGCTCACTCCTTTCCTGGTCTCCTAGGTGGCACTTCTTCCTCTAATGGTGTCACATAATGAGGCGAGGTCGCCGTAACATCGGGGCGAGGAGGGAATTCAACCAGGATGCTTATAACACCTCCCCTGTAATGACCATATAACATGGGTCTGGCCGGGGCCCCACAACATACGGACGTCATAGCTTTAGTATTAAAAGATGATATAAACTACCCGATTCTCAAAACTCGAGACACAACACAGCGAAAACAAGAAACTAAACAGCCAGAAGTTATCCACTACCAAAAGAAGTATCAAGATGGCCTTAAGGCCTTACATAACCAAGTCCAACAATAAGAATGTGCTCAGCACTCCTAGGCTACCTCGACGTGCAAGCCGGACATAAACAAAACATGAGTAGCAAAACAAGAAGGAATAAACAAAGCACATCAACACTTCATGAGGCTTTAGGGCTTTTCTCCCGACGCGCTAGCTCCCGCTTGCGATCCTTGCCCTGTAAGGATTTGAAGTAACGTGGGTCAGCAAAGGCTGACCTCTACTGTATAACAAACACATCTCCTCTCGGCCGCCCCTAACGGACCCCGGGGTACCACTCCCACCTGCAAGTCAGCACTTCGTATACCAAAAGAACATATATATATAAAGCTTTAAAACAGGTTTGGATGTCTCATACAGCATACACGTTTTCTATGTTTTGAACAGAGTGAATGGGGCCTACTATGCAACATGAATGCAAACCCGGGCTTCGCCCAAGGAACCCTATTTCGTATGCATCTATCACAACATCAATCAACTGGGTACTTCCGTTTCCCCATTGGCTTAAAGTCGCAAACAAAAGGGAACCACCATGTCCCTAACGGCACACACGCCGTCTCACGGAAACCATGCAAAAGCCCCACCCGCACAAGGGTCATAAACCCCGGGCTTGCCCGCAAATTCTGACTTCGCACGTCAGGGTTCCGTCTCACACAGACCAATTCTAAGAATCCTTGCTGGACCCCACCCGCTCATGGCCTCATTGCCCGGGCTTGCCCTATGCTCGGCATTCTCGTCAGTCACACAGAAGGGGCTAGTCTCACCGGGACTCTTTCCCCACATGACTTGCACGTCACGGGATAGCCAGCCGACCACGGAGACATAGCCGCACCTTAGCACAGCACAACCAAACAGTACTCACTCACGGGAAGGGGGAGAATGCGTACAACACAACGACATCTTGCCGCAACGGATTTCTACCGAATCCACAACGCTCGCTATGCAACATCACCGAGTCGGACTAATGGTCGCGACTACGGCTTCACCCACAATGCCTAATCCATTAGCGAAGCGGATTTCTAATGCAAATCATGCCGGGGATGGACACAATCGACCCGGAGGTTCCTCTTGAACCAAGGCTACGCGAATCCCTCTCATTTGAGAGATTCGGTGCTCAAAACATGAAAGGAAGGGGATGCTATTCATGCATCCTAAATCCTAAAAACCAAGAGGAGAAGTGTCGTTACCTTTCGACCCCTATTCCTAGCCATGGAGAAAACTTGGCCGATTGAACACCACCGCAACGATCCCGCCTCTGTGGATCTGGACTCCGCTCGCGAAACGGGGCTCCAAAGCTTCGCCGGCGGCCGGATCTTGGCCTTCTTCCTCCTCCTTGCTCCCCCTTCTCTCTAGAACTTAGAGAGATAAAACCAAGAGGAAAGTGAGGGCTTATAACCCTATTCCCGGGTTTAAACCCTCATACCTAACCCCCAGCCGTTGGATCCCATCGCAAAGAAACGAACGGCCACGATCGGGGCCTGAAAATAGAAAAACTAGGCCGAACACGGGTTGCAACACGGCCGTGTGCATGGCCGTATCACACATTCGCCGTCAAACCGAAAACCCAAACAGTACACGGCCTTGGACACGGCCTTAAACACGGCCTCTGACACGCCCGTGTCAGACCCGACACGGCCGGGTCATGACCCGTGTCAGGCCGCGCACAGACCCTTCAAGCGACCCGAGAAGGACACATCCAGGGATACGCCCGTGTCCAAGGCCGTGTTCTATCTCGACGATCGTCGACCCAAAATTGTCGACCTCTCGACGAAGTTTCGACACCCGGAACGACACGCCCTGTGACACGCCCTGTGACACGCCCATGTCACAGGCCGTGTCAGCCTACCCAAAACCCAAACTTGTCCAAAACGATGCTGTCGATTCCTCTTCCAAGTTTTGGGGTGTTACAATGCTCCTTTTGACCCTCCTTGCGAACTCTTCAAACACCGCCATTATCTCAAAGTCGTTCCTCTTGCCGAGTTGTTGACTAGCTCCTGCCGAGTTGCTGACTATCTCCTCATTCTTGCCTTCATTCACCATCTCGCCTACTCGTGAAACTTTCCTCCTCGATTGTGATCCATGCTTAACGCACCAAAATATTGAAGCCGGGAAAATTCCCTCCTCTAAAATTTGGATCAAGACAGCCTAAGGTTACCGGTTCAGTGGCCGGGCTCGACTGCTAATAGGCTAGGACGCAGAAATAGATAGGCAACAAAAAGGACCCGGGCGCTGCGGCAGAGAGGTTCCACCACGTACCTAAATGCTTAGAAGAAGCTTCCCCTCCACAACCAAAAAATGGTCGAGCATGGTTGATAACTAAAATGCGAGATAGTTTTAAATTGAAAACTAAGTTGGATTTATAAATTAGGGGTTTTGCGTGTTCTATATCTTCTTACTTATATACTTCGATTAAGGCAAACATACCTATCGAGTAATAGTATAGTATTTTTAAAATATCAAGGTCGTATTTTTTCACGGATCTGCGTTGATTACTCTACTTTAAGAAATGGAACTATTATTTTATCAATAAAAGATTTAAGGGTTTGTTTTTTAAATAAAAGTGACACGTAAGGTTTTGAAAATAGTTGAGGTAGAGCCCTCGATTTTTGATTTACTTTGGAAAATACTTTTTTTTAATATGATAAACTCTATTTTCTTATTAATTTACTTGACCGTGGAGGTTCCTGAACTATGAGTGCACCTCTATCGAGGATACACCCATCTGTGATTACGTACTTTGACTGAACTTTCATTTCTAATCAAAAATATCTTAATGCATGCTTTAAGTTATGAACCCCGCTATTGACTTTCTACTAGTTTTCGAAAGTTCAACCCGAGAGGCTTACGTTCATCTCTTTCGAGAATGAGGTGTTGTTTCTCTTTACTTGAGAATGATCAATTTCCTGGTAAATCTTAAGTTTTTAATTCAGAAAATAGGATTTATAAATTGCAGAAATAATATCTTCCTCAAAGCTCATCTCAATCAAGTGCTAAAAAGTTCTTAGCCTCCAAACGGGATAAGGGTTGTAGTAATAAAATTAAAAGACTTATAAAAGTGCAGAAATAATATTCGTCCCAACTATCTTAATCAAGCGCTAAAAAGTTCTTAGTCTCTCATCCGGGATGGGGGTGGTAGTAAAAAGAAAGAAAAAAGAAAAAGTACTTACGCACACACCCTGTCTCAACAGAAATTAAAGCTAAGTTAAAAGAAATAAGAGATGAAGAATTACTGAAAAATAAAATTTTATTACTTAAAAAAATATTACACACTAGAAAACTCAAACTAGGGTTAGAAAAATATCACTAAAAAGCTACTCATAAACACTATATAGAACTATGTTGAACCTAAACCTATGCATTGGTGCTCCTTTTTTAGAGAAAAAAACAAGTGCTTTTGAAAAATTTCTTTCGGAAAAGTTGGTAAACAGCTTTTGGAAAAGCTGTCAAATAGCTTTTGGAAAAACTGAAAATCTACTTATGGAAAAGCTGGGCACTTGCTGGCTGATGGAGAGGTGGGCACGTGGTAGCTGATGATGAGCTGGCCGCTGATTTGGTGGCTGGATAAGGATGTCTGCCCTTTAGTTGGCAGGATAAGGGATGCGGGTTGGTGGGTGGCATGTAGCAGGTTAGGTAGCGGGTAGGCAAGTCGAGCTGGCGAGCTGGGATTAAATTGGCGCAAAAATGCTGCTTCTTGGATTCGAACCCGCACGTTAAAAGACTTATAAAATTGCAGAAATAATATCCATCCCAACCATCTTAATCAAGCGCTAAAAAGTTCTTAACTTCTCATCCGGGATGGGGGTGGTAGTAAAATGAAAGAAAAAAAGAAAAAGTACTTACGCACACACCCTGTCTCAACAGAAATAAAAGCTAAGTTAAAAGCAATAAGAGATGAAGAATTACTGAAAAATAAAATTTTATTACTTAAAAAAATATTACACACTAGAAAACTCAAACTAGGGTTAGGAAAATATCACTCAAAAGCTACTCATAAACACTATATAGAACTATGTTGAACCTAAACCTATGCCTTGACGCTCCTTTTTTAGATAAAAAACAAGTGCTTTTGAAAAATTGCTTTCGGAAAAGTTGGCAAACAACTTTTGGAAAAGCTGGCAAATAGCTTTTGGAAAAACTGAAAATCCGCTTATGGAAAAGCTGGGGCTGGCTGATGGAGAGGTGGACACGTGGTAGCTGATGATGAGCTGGCAGCTGATTTGGTGGCTGGATAAGGATGTCTGACCTTTAGTTGGCAGGATAAGGGCTGCGGGTTGGCGGGTGGCAGGTAGCAGGTTGGGTAGCAGGTTGGTAAGTCGAGCTGGTGAGTTTGGATTAAATTAGCGCAAAAATGCTGCTTCTTGGATTCGAACCCACAACCTCATGAAACTCTGCAAAGTTCACACTCCACTAGACCAATTGATCTTTGATGCTTAACTACTGAATATATTAAATATAATATATACAATACATATTTATCATACTATAATTCTTACAATATTATACTATTTAAAATTTAATTATACTATTTAAAATATAATTAAAAACATTCTTAAAATATTACTTTATATAAAATATTATACATTCGTAATAAAAAAATTTTATTAAAAGATAATATACATAATTTTACTTTAGAGGTGGGCATAAAGACCGGGCTTTCCGGCCCGGCCTGGGCCCGGCCTGGAAAAAGCCTGAAAAGCACAGGCCCGGGTAGGCCCGGTCCAGGCCCAGGTCTTGCTTTGAGGCCCAACCATGCCCAGAATTTAACAAGAAGCCCGGCCTGGTGCCCGGGCCGGGCAAAGCCCGGGCTTTAGCCTGGCCTGGGACCAGGCCGGGCAAAGCCTAGTCCAGGCTTGAAAAGCCTGGCCCAGGCTTGAAGCCCCTAAAGGCTCTTTAAAAAGAGCCGTTAAGGGCTCTTAATGGCTCTTTATAAAGAGCCGTTAAGAGCCCTTAACGGCTCTTTAATAAGAGCCGTTAGGCAGCTCTTATTATTACGTTTCCTGGCACCTTGCCAGGAAATGTCATTTCCTGGCAAGGTGCCAGGAAAACGGTATCCTAGGCAGCCTAAAAGGCTGCCTAGGCTGCCTTTTTTATTACTTTTATAATATATATATATTTAATATAATAATAAGATATTTAATATTTTAAATTATATAAATTTAATAATTTATAATTTATATAATATATATAATGATTATAATCTATATATAACCCCTCCCCCTCAATCCTCATCCCCTTCTCTACTTCTCTCTCTTATACTCTCTCTCTCTCATACTCTCTTACTCTCTCTCTCTCTCTTATTTCCCAAACACTTCGTCCTCTTCGATGGCGTCTTCCTCTTCGATGATGTCTTCCTCTTCGATGCCAGTGTCGTCGACATCCGTCGCGCATGAAATTGTGGAGCACAAGCATACGACTCCAGTCTGGGAGCACTTTGAAAAAGTGCGTGTGGGCGCAGAATTTAAGGCGAAGTGCAAACACTGCTCCAAACTTTTAACCGTTAGCGGAAATTCAACGCTCGCATGACATATCAAATCGTGTACAAATGAAATAGACAATTTTGATATTTTAGAATGGTTGAAAAATAAAGTTAATACGTATCCTATTATGGCCTTCATGGCCATAGATTTACTAACAATCCAAGCAAGTACAGTTGCTTCTGAGTCCGCATTTTCTTTAAGTGGCAGGATTCTTAACGAGCGAAGGAGCTGCCTGAGCGACGAGTCTTTGGAAATTTGCATATGTTATAAGGACCACCTGGATGCTATAAAGAGGAGACAACACGTCGCATCGATCGAAGATAGCTCGTCCGAGGTTGAAGACGAGCTAAGCGGCCTAAATTTGGCCGGTGAAGATCAAACCTAAATGACACCTTCGAGTTTCGAGAAATAGAGTCATCGAGTATTGTATTTTTCTTAAGTGCATTTTTTTGTATTTTTAGATTTGTAATGACTTTTTTTAAATTTGAGCGGTAAAATTGTAATAACTTTTTTAGTTTTCGAAATAATAATGCAATTGTTTTTTAAAAATTTTGATTTATAAAAAATAATAATTTTATTTTAAAAATATTTTTTTATTTATTTTTAGCCGGGCCAGACCCAGGCCTGGCCTGGGCCTGGCCCGGCCTACAGGGCCTAGGCAGGCCTCGTCCTGAGGACGAGGCCTGAGTCCGGCCCGGGCCTGGCAAAAACCAGGCCCGGGCTTTTTTGTAAAGGCCCGGGCCTGGAAGGCCCGGGCCTGGAAGGCCCGGCCAGGCCTGGGTCTGCCAGGCCTTATGCCCACCCCTATTTTACTTATATAATAATACTTAAATATTAATAATACAACTTAGTAAAATAATTATAATAATACTTAACATATTTTACTAAGTATTCTAATTTATAAATAGATAGTAATTAATTTATATATACATTATATTTATTATATTAACTCTTTTTATTTACATTATTATTAAGTATTATTATTATTATTATTATATTTACATTATTATTATTATTGTAATTATATATAGATTATTATATCTATATATATTTTTGAAAATAACATGACGGTTCAGCTTTGATCAGACCGTCCAAACCGGTCGGACCGTGAACCTTGCCATAAAACATAATATTGGCTCTATTTGTTTGGGCGTTTCGCTGCTCCGTTTTGGGCAAACGCCGCCGGAAGGAGGGTAAACAAATGAACCTCCGACGGCGTTTGCTCCGTTTCCACCCGCCCTCCTTGAGAAACGCCCTAAAAAGCTCTATTTGGAACAACCACCTCCTCCCTCCGGTTCGAACACTCCGTTTCCACCCACCGGATCGACCCGCCACCGCCGAACCAAATGGAGCCATAATAGATTAAAGTTGCGCTTAAAAAATGAAAAACAAACTAATTGGTGAATACAACTAAAAACAAACAATTTATTTAAGTTTTGACACGAAATATTACAACCTTGAATTAGAAATGATATTAAAATATAGACCAAAACATGTATAAGTAACCACTCATTAATGGTACGAGGTAGATTCTAACTGGCGACTAAGATGGATTGTCGCTAGCTCGCGACCTGTCTCTCTAAAGAAAGGATCCAAAGGCTCATCTCGAAATCTAGGAAATGAGATGGTCAAGATCTTTTGAGAGAATCCAAAGTCCATCTTCTCATACCCCTGGGTCCTATTTATAGGCAAATCCAAGGAGAGGGGGTCTTATTTATAGCCCCACCCCTGGCGACTAGGCGAGTATTAGGGGAGCTCGCTCATGTTGGGCGAGTAACTTCCCTAGTCGTCTACCTGACGAGTATGCGAGGGGAGCTCGCCATACTCGCATAGACCTTTTACTGTCTTAAGTGGTTACTTTGACTTCTATCTTGATTTGTTGACTTTGACTCTTGCTGACCTGGCTCTAGGGGGCCTACCCTCGACAAATATGTATTATACAATATGATTTTCTATAGTAATAATTTGATGATATTATTGTTGAAAATGACTACCAATGTAACGACCCTTACCATTTGTGTTGTTGTGGATACATGGTATCCGTAATGAACTCGATCATCATCATTATTCTAATCAAAGTAACGATCGATATCATCACTAATTCACTTATTATCAATAGTGTTACTACAATCATCAATATCACTATGATTATCGTTTGATTCTTATGTGTGTGTGTCTTGATTGAGTGTTAACTTATAAATATATAAATAATTAATATGATCATAACACATGATGTGATTGAATTATATGTGACATGAATAAATTAAGTACAATTATTATTGTTTAAATTAATATTAATATGTTTTGCACATATTCTTAATAAAAATATATAAATTTAATCATTTATCTCATAAAATTGTTTTCCCGCATCTAAAGATTGTGGCTAATACTTCCTTTTGAGCTACCTATTAAAAAATGTGACTATTATTAGTCACAAATTTGGTAACCGTGATTAATACTATCTTATTAGCCAAGAATTAAACAAGGGCGTTGTTAATGCTTTTTTTACCACAAATTTGGCATTTGTGGCTAGTACTTGCTTATTAGCCACGAATTTGGAGTTGTAGCTAATTCTTCCCATGGTAAAAATAAAGTGTGGTTAAAGGTCACTTTTCTAGTGGTGAATTTTCTAGAATATCTACGCAGGCTTGTGTGTTCTCCTCTTCATGGGGTTAATCTGTACCTATATAAGGAAGATTATAAATCTCACCACGGAATCTCTAGATTTATAAGTAGTAGTAAAACAATAGACTAGTTTTAAAATATATTTTATATTCCATAAAATAAACTATTTATGACTTTAGTGTTTAAAATGCAATCTTCCCTATTTAGCTCTTTTGGGGGGCTCTTTAATTATAATGTCCTAGATCTTTATATTTAGAGATTTGAGACTTTTTTCATTAAGATTTTACATTCTTTGAAATGTATACCATCGAATAAAGGTGGTGCTAGTGAGATTTCATTCATACCAGATTAATCATCTTAAGATTGAAGAGCAAGATCATGGAGCACAATTATCCATGGGTGTTAAGCCGATTTGGAAAAACCTCGCTCTAATACTACATGTAGGGTCTTACGATGCCCTTAGAGGGGGATAAATAAGGGTTTATAAAAATATTCAAATTAATTTGTTTCTTTTGTTAATGCCAGCGGTAGTAACTACCGCTCGACGCTAGTAACAAAAATTCTCTTTTTGAAACATAGAATTGAGAATTAGTGAGCTAGTAATGGTATAAGAGATGCTTTTATTTCAAAAATAAAGATTTCAAAATTGTGACCCCAATGACGCTTGAGATCGAGGTGATAGTAAAAACCTTTCTGTTTTTTATACTAACCCTTCTACTAAGGACTGGTTGGTTCTAGCCTATCTCTTCATAATACGGCCTCGAATCGCCTCTAGATTTACCCTAGACCTAGTCGTCATAGCATGCGACGAATTGTTGAATCCTCCCTGGAAACTGACATCCACGCCGAACGATTCACTCTCTAAATCTTGGAAGACATAGTCGCCCCTATTAGTGACAAATTTACAACAACCAAAAATAAAAGAAATATAAATACAACAATATTAAAAACACCCTCAATATAATGAACTTGAAGGTGACGAAGGTATGCCAAGGATTGTTGTAGTAGATGTGCACGTCCTTCGTGAAAAATATGCATGATCGATCCTTCTTTTAGTTTGTTTCCTTCACGAGTGTCGATGGGAGTTCATGACAGCAAGGAGGAGACTCTCACGAAAGTATAAGAGTTGAGGCTTCAAGTCGTGATATCCATTGTATATCTGGAAGGAGGTCTGCCTTCTTATAGGCACGGAAGCTAGCGCCAGTGTTAGTATTATTGCCCAACGGTAGCTCCTTTAGGAAACTTCTGGTGCCCGAACAAAGGCATTTTTGGCAACGTCTTTTTCCGAATTTGGACCTTCCAAAATTTAACTCCCAGCGTTAGCGATAATGCCTAGCGGCAGTTATATTAGGCATGCCATCAAATCTCTTTCCTTTTTTCCTCAATCAGCGGCGGATTGGTGGTGTTTCCAAAATGATAGTGCGTGATATTAGTGATAACTCCTAGCGGTAGGACTTTCCTTTTTCGGCACCAACCTTCTATTTTTTTAGTCTTTCATTTCTTGACAATCTTGTCTTTTTTATTACAGGTACTAGCGCGAGCGTCAGTGTTGACGCTCGGCGGTAATAACATATTTTGCATGCTTTCCCCAATTCTAGATTGCGAATTCTAGCGCCAACGATATCAATACCTCCCGGCGGTAGCAACAAAGAGCATCATCTTCATCATTTTGACTTGTCTTCCAGGGAGTATTGAACATATAGTTCAGGCACATTATAAAACATAGCAAGCAAGATCAAATCCAAACCAGTATTTGTTATTCTCAAACCAAGAGATGCGGAACGCATGAAATAAGGATCCGGTCCGAGAACTCAAGGGTCTCGGTGGTGAGTTGGACCTACTTGTCTTCCTCATCAAAAAGGATAACATCCTAATCCCACCTTAGTGCGTCATCGTGCTCCAAGAAGTCCTTCTCCCCATCGAAGAGAGCAACATCCTCATCCCACTTTGGTGCAACCTCAAGCTCGAAATTATCACCCTACATAATATCTTCAATATGATCGATAAAAATAGGTGTAGAAAAGTTTTGCAAAGAAGGCGGAGGAACAATAGTAATATTCAAATCAGAAAATATATGATCAGGTTTCTCCACAGGTGAATAAAAAAAGGAGATGAATGTACATGGGGAGATGACTCCACAATATCAATATTCAAATCAGACACCATTCTGAAGGGCAAATCTGTTGCTGTACGTAGAAAGCAAGGGGACCCCACAAATAAATCATCATAAGCTAAAGGAGGAGCATCATGAGGGGAGGGAGAGCGATCAGGATAGTTGGTTCATCATATTCCTTCATTTCCCATTTAAAAGCAACATAATTCTTCAGGACATGATTTGTACTGTAACAAAACAAACACTTCTTAGCCTTACTCGTCGACATCCAAAGAGGCGAGACATAAGACTGAGAAAATGGTTATTGTGGAGGCACAGAGTTATAATTATTTGGCGCGCTAGATGGATATTCTTGAAGGGGAGATACAAAGTTATAAGGTCGGGGGGGGGGGGGTCTCCTAAATAGTGTGTAAAATGGTTTTTTGCTTGATACTTTCCATATAACACATATCGTTAGTATGACCCGATGATCCACACCACATACATCTCAAGTTTGTGTAAATTGTGGATTAGATGCAGGAACAGAAATGAACATCTTTGCAAAAAATAATTACACACAAAAAATTTCTAAAAAACAAAAGCCTACTATAAATTATATAATATGATTAGGAAGAAAGAAATTTAAAAGATGCTACTAAAAATTAAAATTAATAAAAATGAAAAATATTAAAATAAAACAACTAAATCAAAACTAACTATATATATAAATGAAAAACTTTTATCTATTGACACACTCTCTAGATACTCACACTGCACGCATCATATACCCCTGCAACGACGCTAAAAACTTGATGTGTCATGTGGGTAAGTGCACCCACTGTCATCAAGTAATAATAAAATGGAGAGTTACCCCCGAGTATCGATCTCAAGTGGAACACGGAGGGGTGAATTAATCTATTGAGACAAGACTTGAGATAGACGTCTTGTTATGTCAGTGTTTTAGGGGGGGGGGGGGGTTGTTTCGTTGTTAACTATTAACTAAATGCAATTAAAGAAAACTAATTAACTATGTGGTTCATCGACACCGCTTCACCCCTTCGCGGGTCACCGACCTCCACATCGCACTTTCGTGGGTTGCCTTCCTCCTCTCCTCACCTCTGCGGGTCACCTTCCTCCAATTCGCACCTCTACGGGTTGCCTTTCTCCACTATGCACCTCAATGGGTCGCCTTCCTCTACTTCACTTATTTTTGTAGCAACACACCTCATAATCACAAGACTATCACCACAATGCCACCTCCAAGGGAAGACTCATGAACATGACAATATATTGATCTTCAATTAAGATCAAGTAAATATACATGAATATAAGGGCATATCATGTTCATTCAAACTCCACCAACACCATATATGATGAAATCCAAAAAGAGACAAACCTAATCAGGATGAAAAATAGGAAAGCAATACAAATGCTTCCCAAGTCTCTTCCTCGAAAGTGAAGGAGGTAGGAAGGCTCCTAACATGACCCATGGCTGTCATTCAGGTTCTCTGAAGCTGCCACTACCATTCGCCCGTCTTCTCGATGGGTTTGTAGTGATGAGGTCGAAATCGACAAGATCACCTTCTAAAGAGCTTGAATCCTTGGAGGAAGTCTTGATAATTTAAGCTTGGGTGATGTGGATGAGCCTTAGAACAAACCCTAGCTTGGAAGGGTGAAAAACAATGAAATAGGCGTTGAAAATACGGAACCCCCGTTGAAATTGTGAACATGCGTATTTATATGAAAAGCAAGTTTTTGACAAGCGCACGAGTAGATATATGACCAGTGGTCGTGCGAGAAGGAAACATTTATTACTTGTGCGCGAAGGTGCCTGTATAGGCGGGAAAACTTTAGGTTAGGGGGATATTGACCGCGCACGACCAGTAGTCATGTTATTATCCTTGTGTGTACACTCATGCAAAAATAGGGGGCACTCGGTGTCACTGCCCGCATTTTCTCAACATTTCCATGTTATCAGAGTAGGAAAAAATATGCGACGTGATATCACGCCGTATAGGTGACAACTGTAGACGCTCAGGCAAAAACCATGCTCTCATTTATTTTGTAAAAAAACATGCGGTTTAAATTTTAAAGAAAAATATCGTTTTAAATTTACAGCTTAAGGAACCGTGTCCCTCAGTTCAGTGAATCAACTAGTCCACAAGTAAGAAAATATAGTCATAGTAGAAAGAAATATATAGCTTACTTTATTTTATAGTACATAAGCACGGTGAACCAACGAACATGTTAATGATGTGCAAGTTTTTAAATTTATTATTGGTAGAAAAAGAGTTTTATAGTTCGTAAAATAAAGTGACTTATAGTTAAAAGAGATGTTATGAGTCTAGACTAGGATGTAACTTTTATATTTAAAAATATCTAATATGAATCCTAACATAAAATATTTCCAGAGAGCAAGAAGGAAACTAACCCGCAAGTAACTGCAAAAGAGCCAGTAAAAAATCCATCATCAAAAAACAAAAGTTATGGGCGTCAACAACCTGACACGAATCCATAGAAAATAAACACAAGTCTGATCCAAAATAACATCAACAACTACCTCACACGATGAGGGGAAGAATAAGCACTACAACATCAAGCCTGGAGTCACAAACTCTAACTACTTGGGACTACTACTACTGAGGGCCTGAGGCACTCAAAAGAAAACAACGCCTCAGCAAAGAATGATCAATTAGTAGCAAAAAAAACCATAAGCCATAAAGTTATTCAACAAAAGTCACATAAGTAGTGAGTATAATAACACAGAAAAGATTAGATAAAAGAAAAGTCGGCATTAAGTGCAGCAAGATCTATCTTATAATTTTATAGATATATATGTCTAAATATAATTGAGACTAATCAGCTCAGGAAAGTTCCTCATTAACACCGGTCATAATTTGACACTGAGGCGATGAATCATATTCCAACACAAACTATTAGACCAAATCATGTCACAAAAGGCATTGTGGTAGTGGCTATCTTTCCAAGACAACCCAACAGTCCAAAACATCAAAAGGCACTGTGGTGGTAGCTATCTTTCCATCACAGCCCAATAGTCCAAAAAATCACAAGGCACTGTAGTGGTGGCTATCTTTCCAACACAACCCAATAGTCCAAAACATGAAAAGGCACTGTGGTGGTTGCTTTCTTTCCAACACATCCCAATAGTCCAATAACAAAGTCACCCGGTATAATGATTCACAAATAGGCACTGTGGTGGTGGTATAGTCCACTAACACCCACAGTCCAACCAATTATCAAAACATAAAAATAGGTAACATGGTGATGGCATCTTTCTCATTCGCACCAACTGACCACCAAATTTTAGGAATTTGGAAAGGAACAACACATGTGTTCTTAAGTAGAAACATACTCACGTATTATCATTAAATTAAACTATGCAGCCGAATTTACTATGCAGTCGAATTGAACTATGCAGTAGAATTTAACTATGCAGTAGAATTGAACTATGTTGTCAAATTTAATTATGTAGTCGAATTCAACTATGCAGCTGAACTTAACTATGCAGCCAAATTGAACTATGCAGTCAAATTTAACTATGTTGTCAAATTGAACTATGCATTCACCTTTAACTATGCAGTCGAATTGAACTATGCAGCCGAATTTAACTATGCAGTCGAATTGAACTATGCAGCCAAATTTAGAATTATGTAGATTTTGACCAATGCATTCAAATTGAACTATGCAACCGAATTTAACTATACGGTCGAATTGAACTTTGCAACCGAATTTAACTATGCAGTCGAATTGAACTATGCAGACAAATTTAACTATGCAGCCGAATTTGACTATACGGTCGAATTGAACTATGTAGTCGAATTTTGTTATATAGTCGAATTGAACTATACAACCGAATTTAACTATGCGGACTAATTGGACTATGCAGCTGAAATGACTATGCAATTGAATTGAACTATGTAGCCGAATTGAACTATGCAATCGAATTGAACTATGCAACTGAATTGAACTATGCAGTCCAATTGAACTATGCAGTCGAATTTAAACTTAGGTAGATTTTGACCTATGCAGTTGAATTGTAGTCATGTAGTTGAATTTGGACTTAGGCATATTTTGACATATACAGTCAAATTTTAATCATACAGTCGAATTTAGACTTAAGCAGATTTTGACCTATGCAGTCGAATTTTAGTCATGCAGTCGAATCTGGACTTAGGTAGATTTGACCGATGCAGTTGAATTTTAGTAATGCAGTCAAATTTGGACTAGGGTAGATTTTAACCTATGTAGTCGAATTTTAGTCATGCAGTCGGATTTAGACTTAGGCCGATTTGGACCTATGCAGTCGAATTTTAGTCATGCTGACGAATTTAGACTTATGCAGATTTTGCCCTATGTAGTCGAATTTTATTCATGCAGTCGAATTTTAACTTAGTGCAGAAATGAACCAACCAGTCGATTCTGAGTCATGCAATCGAATTCTAACTTAGTGCGGGAATTAACCATGCAGTCGATTTTGACCAAAATGCAGTAAACTTAGAGAACTTCTAGGTGGAAACAAATGTAGAGCATTACCATATATTGCTAACTATTATGAAGGAAAAAAAATTGATGCTAAATGAAAGAATAAAAACTAATAATATAAGAAATTAAGAAGGAGATTTAACCAAAACCACTGCCCATGAAGTTTCTTTCACATAATTAAGTCTAAACAAAATTTCTATAAGTAGATTTATAAGGAAATCAGAGGTTCACAGAAGGACATGCAAGGGGAAAACAAACCACCACTTTCCTGAACTTCAAACCACTAGAAATCAGTCTCCCAAGTCCTCCATTCCAAGGATCGACACACACTTAGGCTGGAAAAGAAAATATGGGAAGTTTTGACAAGAAACATTAGTTAGGGCCTCATACCCTAACGCTAAAACTCCACGAAATAGAAATTACTTACCACGCATGTGAAGAGCTCGACGAGAGCTTTCCAAATTTAAGCTCTATTGAGAATTTCGAGCACCGGAGCTCTCAAATCTATGGCCAGAAAGTTTCAGGAGAAAACCTTTCTACGCCTCTCACTTTCTCTCTCTAGTTATCGTGTTGGCTTGAGGGAGAAGAAGAAAATAAGAAAGGCTTTGATATATATGACAAAGCCTTGGGAAGGAGGAAAAAACTTAAATGCAACAGCTGGCTCCTTCATTTTTATTAAGGAAAGGATCAATTTTCGATGAAAATTTTTAATTATTTTGGTCATTTCCAAGGTCGGCTTTGATTAAATTGATCCTAAATTAGTAAAAAGAAATCCTCATTAATTAAGTTTGTTTTTAATTAAGACTTGGAATCAATTTTTTATATAATTAAATCTTAAAGTGTTGAAATGTCAATTTCAGTCAAGCTCAAAATCCGATCATTTGGACCAAACGGACACGAAAACATACTAACGACAATGCTCCGCTAAACACCATGCTATCCTAACGCCCTCACGCTAAATATTATGGAAATTAGAGGATTGACATTAGTTATCAAAATTTTGGGGGCGTTACACTCGGGTAAGATTTTGCTATTAGTTGCGCATGACCGGTAGTCATGCGCTGAGAGGGGGTCACTACTCGTGCGAGAAGGAAAAATGCAAGTGTAGTGGCCTCCTCTCGCCGATTTCAAGGCTCTCGTTGATATATAAAGAAAGACCGCGCACAACCATTGGTCGTGCGCAAAGGGGGTTCACTACTCGTGCGTTAAGTAAACGTACGAGTAATAGGCTCCTTTGGTCAATCACATGGCACTCATGTCGACAAGCGCAAAATGACCACACAAGACTAGTGGTCGTGCGTAAAGGGGGCCACTGATTGTGCGAGAAGAAAAACGCACGAGTAGTGAACTCCTCCTTGGAAAAAGACCGAGGCATGCGGGGACAATCCTACCACCACTGCACCTATAGCAAATATGCTTAACATCCCCAGAAAATAACATTTGCACAACTATATGTTAATCTATATTTGGACAATTAATGGGTTCGGAGGCTTAACGGGTCGGTTCGGATACAAGGATATTCGATACCCGTAGATACTCCTAGGGTTTGCCTATTTATACCCACCTAGGGGCAACAGATAAGTGATTCCACCTTGATCTCCATCTGGATGCTTCGAGAACGTAGATATACCTGAGGCAACCTGAAGGCTTCATTGTAGAAGGTCACAAAAGTAAGTCCTGTAAGTTAATAAAGTCACTATACAAACTAAAACAAACACCAAAATTATGGCATGCGAAGTTTGACTATAGTTTAAAGAACATGGGATTCATGTCGAGTCTCTCTGATAAATGTTTTTACATACATCATAGATCAAATAAATTAGTTATAATATGCTTGTATGTGGATGATATGCTGATTCTTGTTTCTGATCAATCCGAAGTGGAAGACGTTAAGTTGGGACTAATGAAAGTGTTTAGCATTAAAGACATCGATGTAGCTGAGACTATCTAGGCATGCATGCGAGCTTTGGGAAAAATGGCATTTCCCTAAGTCAAAGCCACTACATAAAATCCATGTTGGATATGTGGGGATATAGTGAAAGTAGAGCATTAGAGACACCATACGATTATAACAATCGCTTAAATCCCAATGAAGGAGCTGCGGTTAGATAGTTAGATTATGCTAAACTGATTGGTAGTCTCATGTATGATATGGTCTGTACTGGACCTTACATAGCCTTTACGGTCGGCATGTTAAGTAGATTCACTAGTAATCCTAGTCAAGACCATTGGGATGCCCTCGATAGGCTAATGAGATACCTAAAGCACACTCAAAAGTATGATTTATGTTACCATGGTCATCCTCAAGTCCTAGAAGGATATTCTGATGCATCATGGTGCTCAAAAATAAATGGCAGCAAGTCCACTAGTGGATTTATATTCACACTAAGAGGAGCAACTGTAGTATGGAAGTGTAATAGGCAATCATGTATTGCACTATCTTCTATGGAATTCGAACTCTACGATCTAGCTTCAGTAAGAGAAGAAGCAGAGTGGATAAGAGTTTGGTGATGAAAATTCCACTGTCATGCCTGAAATTGTGTTCTGTTGCAGTTTACTGCGACAATAAGGCTATTAAAATGATTGCTATGAACACTTTGTTCAATAAAAAAATGCAAGTAAGGATGAAACAAGCCTGGTTGACCTCCCTCACAAGTCAAGAGAAAATTACCCTAATTGATGTGAGGTCGAAAGATAATGTTGCAGACTGTTGGGTATTGTATCCACGAACACCCTGATTTAAAGATGGGTCCCGTTAATCTAAGATGAATTGAGATTGTATTTGATGTTGTATTTCCAGTTATGTACTTGCAGGTCTACATTGTTAAGTACACACCAATGTCAGGTTACAGTGGGTTAGTAAACACAGGACTATATAATGTAATCCTTCATTATGTAGGTCAATGTGTTGACTCACGTATAATTTCTCTATTGGGGTGTACTTCTATCCCAAGTGCATAAGAAGGATCAAGGAAGGAGAAGGTCTTGGAATCAGAAGAACAGAAATTTTACCCAAGTAAAATTCGTCTAGTATTATAAGGGATATTCGTCGAATTCGTTGAATATACTCGTTAATACTCGTCGAATTCGTCGTGTATTCTTACTAACACTCGTCAAATTCATCATATTGTACTTGAGGTAAAATATCTGAGAGTTGGAAAATCTACCAAGTAAAATTCGTCGAGTATTCCCATGTATACTCGTCAAATTCGTCGAATGTATCTAACGATACTCGCCGAATATACTAGTCGATACTTGACGAGTTCGTCGAGTCAATTCGATTTTACTTCTCTTGATTTTCTAAGTCTAATTCGTCGACTATCACTGGGTCAAGCATCGAATGTGTCGAGTGAGCTAGCCGATACTCGTCGAATTTGACAAGTATACTAGCCGATACTCGTCGAATTCGTCGAGTATGACTTCTGTCTGGTGTCAAGTGGTAAGTTGGAACGAGCAAAATTTCTCTAAGTAAATTTTATCGAATATAACTACTAGTTCGGTGAGTATACTCAGCTATACTCAACGATACTCGACGAAAATGAATCAGGGTTATTTTCTTCCGCTTTTTCAAATCTCAGCTTGGGTTGAACGATGGTCATTTACAGTGTTTTTGGAGGTCTTGTTTTGGAAGTTCTTTTATAGCCATTGCCTAAGAGGATCTCTATAAATACCTAGGGTAGACTTTTCATCAACTCTAATCGTGTTATCGTACTCAAATTTCAAATCGAGAAAGTTTTCGAATTTGTAATCGTCGGCTCTCGTACAGTTCGCGAATTCCGATCGGTCGATGCACGATACTGCACTATTCGTTCGTCTTTGACCTGTTTGACTGCATCTTTACAATCTAAAGGTTACTATTCTCCTAGATTTAGTCGATTCAAGATTCGAGATTCAAAGTCTTCAAGGTTTCCGATTTTTCATATTCTCCAAGTTATTTAAGCTCAACCCAATCGAAGAACGACTGATAGAAGACTTCAGATCTTGTCAAGATTGTTTGTAATACTTTTGGGTAATACTCTTTTACATTTGTAGGATATTTTTCCTCCAAATTGTAGATCCATTTGTGGATTGAGTTGTATATCCGTTTGTGGATCGAGTTATAGATCCGGTTATGGATCGAGTTGTAGGAGAGGTTGTTCTCTGAGTGGTAGGAGCGTCGTCTCTGAGTTGTAAGAGTTGCGGCTCTAAGGTGTAAGATTTGTTGAAAATTTGAGAAAGGTGAAGTAGCCGAATCTAGTCCTTCGTGGTAGATAGATGAGGCGGGACAGTGGACGTACCCAACTCAGGAACTACTATAAATCTCTGTGTTTGTGTGCTCTCATTTTTAAAGTATTTTTTATTCCGCAAAAGACACAGACATCACCTAAAAGACTTTGTTTCAAGAGCCTAAACACCTAGAGGGGGGGGGGTTGAATAGGTTCTAATCTTTTAAAGTCCTTTTTAGACAAACAGTTAGATAATCATCCAACACAGATTAATCAAATTACAGAATATAAACACATCACAGCAAACACCAGATCTATAGTGGTTCCCCAAGATATGGGTACATCCACTCTCCCCCTCCGCCTATCCAGTAGATAACTGGATTCAGCCTAACTTTCTTCCATTAACTCAGATCCCCAGATCTTACAAACTCAGAACCAAAATGGTTCCTACAGCTCAGACTTAACAAGTCCTACCTCAGATTCTTCCCCAGAATCCTACCTCAGGCCTCAGCCCTACCTCAGCCTTTATAATAAGGCTTACAACTCAGACTTTCCACAAATCCTACACCTCAGGCTAATAGCCCTATCTCAGCCTTTATAATTTCAGGCTTACAACTCAGATCTGATAATTGATCTTACAAGAAATAGAATGTAATAAGAAATAAACAAATTCACCAGCTAGATTCCTCTGTTGGTGAAGCCTTCTTGATCAGTTCTTGACTGAACTAATCCTTCTGATCCAACCTGACTTAGTTTCTCAAAGCTTCTTGATAGAACAAAATAAGGTGGATCTTCTTGATGTTGAAGTTGATCTTCAGTCAGCTTCTTCCTTAAATTCAGATTGGAATCAGAATCTTTCTTGCAGAACAATTCTGAATCTATTTCTTTTCACAGAATTCCTTTTTTCGTGTATATCTTTTTTGTAGTTTCCGATCTGTCTCTTATATAGAGTTTGCTTCATGGTTATCGGCTGATCCGGTTTCTAACAAACTACTGACAGATCTGAAGAGGTGTCAGACCGGTTGGATATACGGCTGTCAAGTCACCAGACATATCAGCAGAGTCGTCAGAGTCATTCCATCTTAGTACAAACCACTCAGCTGGCTGCTTCATATGTGTTGACACATATTGTCCAAGTGTTGACACAAGTCTTCATGGTGTCGACAAAATACTCCAAGTGTCGACACAGACATACTTCTGCTTCTCGACACATCTTATGTTGAATGTGTCGACACAAGTCCTGTGTGTCAACACAAATGCTTCCAGTGTCGAAACAGCTGTTGCTGGCAAATGGCATTGAGTAGGTGTCGACACAAGTCCTGTGTATTGAAACAGCTGCTTCTAGTCTCGACATAGCTGTTGTTGTTAGACGGTATTGAATGAATGTCGACAGTGTTTAAAGTATCCAGACGGTGTTGAGTGTGTGTCGACACAAGTCCTGTGTGTCGACACAATTACTTCTGGTGTCGACATAACTTCTGGCTCAGGTGTCGACACAATTCTGAGTGTCGACACAACTTCTTCAGAAATGTCGACTTAGCTTGAATGTCGACACACCTTCTTCATAAGAGTCATCACAACTTGAGTGTCGACACAATACCTTCATAAGTGTTGACACAACTTCAGAGTGTCGACACAAGTCTTCATAAGTTTCGACACAGCTTCTGGGTATCGACACAACTTCTTCAACAGTGTCGACACTTGTACTTAGAAAAATTTCTTCAAATGCTTAAACCTGCACAATGTAACTCAAACATCTATTAAATACAAATTGATGCATATCATTTAAAAAGATGAGGCTTCTCCAAATCTGGTACACATTTTCCAATGTACCCAACAATCTCTCCCTATTTGGAGAGGTCATAACCCTTAGTCAAAGACATACATCTCTCATAATAAAACAGAAATAGAAATAGATGAACATTCAATTTACACAAGGTAAACTGTTGGAACCCCTAGTTGGATTTGGGCTAGGTTCACTGAGTTAGGATATGACCCAACATGTATAGATCAGGGTCATAGTTGTATCCTAGAGTCTAGGTTAATTTATTGAGTCAACAGTACAAAGGATCAGCCTCCAACCCTACAAGAGACTCAAGACTTAGAGAATTCAATACTTAGAAAAAGAAGTTCTACGTTCATCGAACTCCGTTCGACGAAAGTCAAGCTCAGCTAGACGAACTCAGGGAGAATTCTCTGAGCCCAGCTCGACAAACTCTGGACAAAGTACTAACTGCTTTAGTCAAAAACTCAGTCGACGAACTAAAACATTAGCTAGAAGAACTCTGTTCTCTGATCGACTAATCCTGGTTAAAGTGGTTCAACACTCAGAAAATATTCTAAGTTCAGTTTTTAGACTCAGCTCGACGATCTTGGACCTCTACTGGACTAACTCTGTTCTCAAGGCTCAGCTCGAAGATCTTAGACCTAAGCTCGACAAACTTGATGCATAGAAGAAAGTTATCAAGCAGCATTCAAAGGTCGACGATCTTGGATCTCAGCTCGACGAACAGATATTCTCAGCTCGACGAACTGTGGACTCAGATCGACGAATTCAGTCTGGTTCTTTTTCCCTTTTGTCCTTATTATGTGGCAATAATTCCTGAGTAATTAATGCTCTAATATTCTCTGAATATTAGCGTTAGACAAGAGCATTAATTATGGTCTTCATCAGGATTACTGCCTGCCGTTTTTATAAGGTACAGTTGGGGAAACAAATCAATGTAGAAAATATTCCAAGGTCGTCAGCATTTATTGTAGAAGGAAATTCAAAATTCAAAAATGTAGAACAAGAAGAGCTGCCAGATAACAAGAAGAAGAAGAACATCAATCAAAAAAAATCAAGCGTCTTCTGCCTTCACATTCACAGGAACTCTTTGAAGGACAACAATACTACTGCATCTGTCAAACTGTTCCTGAAGCTTTTGTAGTCAAGATTAAAGGCTAAAATCCCTCCACCCTGAAGCAAAGCTCTCATCTTCATGAACCATTCAACCTCTCAGGGGGAGCTTTGACACCATCGAGAATCCACTTAGTCTTCTCATTGTGACTTGAGAAAAGAAGACTTCCATCACACTCTTTTCCTACCTCTGTACATGGTTTTAATTCCCTTCAAAATTATTCTGGTTGCAAGTCTCCTACCAAAACACTTGAGGTTTGGTTTTTGAGCACCTTACGAAAAGCTTATTGGTGGCAGTCACCTGATCAAAAACCTGAGTGGATTCCTACCTAGGGTGGTAGAAGAGTGGATGTACCCAAGTTTGGGGAACCACTATAAATTCTTGTGTTGTTTGTGTGCTTGTGATTTTCCTGTGTGCTTGTGCTGTGATACATTTTGCTGAGTAACTCAGTCATATTTTCTCTAGTTCATCTGCTGTGTTGGTACCCTAGATGTGATTTGGCTTATGTAATCCCTTTCCAGCCCCTCTTGATCCATATAACTATATACGATCATGATTAGGCCTTGTTCAGTTTCCCTAGGACAGTTTATAACTGACCTAGAGCTTAGGCTAGAAGTTCTAGATGTATTTTTGGTTAAGGCATTTTCCGTTCGACCATCGTCGAACGAGGCCTCGCGATCGTCGATCATTGGTCGACGATAGCAGGGCTATAGAATCGTTGAAGTCAAGACAATTATCGTCGACCGTTGGTCGACGATCTCAGAGCAAGTTTATTATGCTCTGAAGGTTGGTCGACGATCTGCCATCAGCAGTTCCACGATCGTGTTCTTGCTTCACGATTTCTGTCTCGACAGATATTTGCCTTAGTCGTCGACGATATCTTGAGCTGGTCGACGATTTCTGTTTCGACAGATTTCTGCTTTTAGTCGACGATCTGTTAGCTAGGTCGACGATCATCGAACCCCTGTTCGACGATTATTGTCTGCCTTTATCTTTTTATATTCTTTCTATTCCTTGGTTTATTTCCAAGTGTTTTAGCTTGTGGTTAGAGAATTTTCTGAAGTTGTTTTTGCAGATTTATGGCTTAAATTCAAAATAAATTAATTACCAAATATGTCAAGCTTAAATCACGGGATTCAGTATTTTGATAAAGCATTTTTGTCCTATTATACAAAATATATTGCCAGGCTGTATTCTAGCCGTTGGCACTGTTTGCTATTTCCAAGAATGGTAAGTCCTTGTACTGAAGTATTTTCCCACTTATTTAATTCCTTATTGGGACTGACAGTAAGCTAATAGGTCATTCTATTCCTATTGCTATATTCTATTTTGAGATAATCTGTTGCAGGGCTCGAGAATTCAAATCAATAGAGCCGTTCCAAAGGAAAAATGAGAAGACATATTTAAGAGAGATTTTTTTCTCAGAAAAATAACAAGTTACAGAGACAGAGAGATTTTTTCTCAGTGCTGCATTCTCTCAAGCATCTTCAGAGCAACTCTTCACCATCTCACAAAAAGAAGAAGAAAAGCTCCCCTGAAGAAAAAGCCCAGAGCAATTACTTTCATTCTCAAGTCTCCTGAGCATCTGCTTAGAGTTTTCAAGACTTCAAAAAGAGCTCCAGTTCTGCTTCAATTATTCCAGAATCTGAAGACCTGATAAAAATCAGTCTACAGATCTCTGAGGATTTAGTTTCAGTATATCTGAAACTCCTTCATCCTGAAGCAAAGGCTTTCCCTGGACTTTCACTGAGCCAGGGGGAGACTTTGATTCTTTAGAGAATCCACAAGTCTTCTCTAATCTGTATTTACAACAGAGAAGATAATCTAACCCTCTCAACCCCTTTGTAAAAGAGTTTGTTCACACCTCTTCAAAAGTGAACATTGGTGACAGGGCACCTTATCAACAACCTGTGGTTGAGCATCCTTATCAAAAGCTCAAAGGGTCTGTTTGATCTACCTGAATCAGATCATTGGTGGCAGGGCACCTTAGCAAAAACCTGTAGTGGATTCCTACCAGGGTGGTAGAAGAGTGGAGTACCTATTTAGAGGGAACCACTATATATCCTGTGTCTCTGGCTATCTTGTTTAATTGTCTATTCTGTGGCTGTGATAGAACTACCTAGGATTGCTAGTTGCTGTGATAGGCTTATAGTTAAACTGAAATTTCAGTTAACTCTCTCACTTGTGCACTTCACTGTGTTAGGCTCTTAGGGTTCAAGTATCAGATTATTTATTCCGCAAATAAACTCCAAGGGAGCTGACTAGTTGTTCATAAAATTTGAATACTCTATTCACCCCCCCTCTAGAGTAGTTTACAACTTATCCCCTCACTTTCAATTGGTATCAGAGGGAGGTTTGCTGTTCATACAGGCTAACACCTGAGTTAAAAGATCCAGTGATAAGTTGTTTCCTGATACCATTCACAAACACTTTCACACATGGCCCAGTCTAAGGATTATGCAAGCACCAGACCTCCTGTATGCAACTTGTCCAAGTTTGGCATATGGAAGGCCAGGATAAGACTATACATGAATTCTATTGATGAAGATATCTTTTCTTCTATTTTGACAGGACCACCTGCTAGGCCTGCTGCTGCTTCTATCACATCTGCTGATCTCAGTGCTGTGCTACCTCCTGATTACAATGAAAGCTACAAGAAGGCAAAAGCAGCTGATGCAAAAGCAATGAATATCCTAGCTCAGACAATGTCTGATCAAATATTCCAGAAGCTTGCTGAATGTACCTCAGCCAAAGCTATGTGGGATTCCCTCAACCATATAGTTGCTGGCTCAGCTGATGAGAGGAAGGACAGGAGATCCAACCTCACCTCTCAGTATGAAAATTTCAAGAAGGATGATGCTGAAGAAATTGACTCAATGTACACAAGACTCAGTTCAATAATAAGTGAACTAAGGTCTTTGGACAAGGAGATAACTTTGTCAGAAGTCAATGACAAGATCCTGATGTGCCTTCCCATCTCTTGGGACTCAAGGATATGGCCCATCAAGGATGGAAGAAACACTGTGGAACTCTCCACAGAAGCTCTGTTGGGAAAGCTCAAGTCATATGAGCAAACTTTAAAGAGCAGAGCTGCTGCAACTGAAGTAAAAACTCCTACACCTACAAAGAAAGAGCACTCTCTAGCCCTTAAGGCTGCTGAGACTTCTGAAGGAAGTCAATCAAATGAGGAGTTACTGGCACTCATTGCCAAGAGGTTCTTCAACATGGGAAGAAGAGACCTCAGAAAGAAGTTCTCCAAGTATGAGTACAAACCAAGGTATGACAAGACTCCATCTAAAGAAATCATCTGTTATGTTTGCAGCAAGCCTGGACACATTGCTCCAGATTGTCCAGAGAAGAAACACAAGGAGAAGAAACATGAGAAAGAGTACAGGAAGCACCACTCCAAGTCCTCCTCACACAAATACAAGAAGAAGGACAAGGGATTTGTGGCTGCTACCTGGAGTGAAACAGAAGAGGATACCTGCTCCTCTAGCTCCAGTGATTCAGAAGGAGAAGAAGAGAAGAAAGCCAAAGAGGTCTGCCTCATGGCTATCAATGCCTGCAGCTCTTTGTCAGCTGCAGAGAATTCTGAAGAAGAAGGAGACAATGAAGAAGATCTTCCTATGGAAGACCAGGTAATCAACTCATTTGATTTTTCATCTCCTGAGTTCAAATTGAAATTTAAAACTCTATGTTTAGATCTACTGTTATCTGAAAATGAAATCAAGTCACTTAGATCAAAGATAATGGAACTAGACATGGAAGGTACTGAAATAATCAGATTAGAAAAGGAATTAGAAAGCTTAAGAGGAGAAGTAACATTCCTAAAATTAGAACTAGCTAAATCTAAGAGGTTAGAAGAATAATTAAATGGCAGAAGCCTTAAATTATCTGAAATAACCAGTATAGCAAACACTAGGGTTGGTAATGATAAACTAGGCTTAGGTGCTACATCTAGTGAACCCATCCTCCTCACAAAGGAGAGATTTAGCACTCCAGTAAAATTTATTTCTGAATCAGGAATAAAGAATACTGAGGAAATTGAAAAATGTAAGAAAATTCAGAATAAGATTAAGAAAGAGAACAGGAAGAAAAAATTTCTAGCTTTACAAAAATCGTCGAACATTAATCGACAATCGTCAAACCAATCGTCGAACGTCTATCGACGATCGCTGAACACCTTCACCAAGTATGATATCTTTGGTGCAGGAGATCGACGATCTCATCTTGAGTCGTCGACCAGTGATCGACGATCGTGGAATCCAGAACATAGCACTACTACAAATGATCGACGATATGGCTTGCGATCGTCGACCGTGGATCGACGATCTGGACTTAAGCTGGAAAATAAATTTCAAACTTCCAGAATAGCAAATCCCAATCACTACCCTAGGTTGTTTAATCCTTCAACTGAATGGATTATCCCACCTAGGAGATCACACCCTTTAGGATATAAATCTAAGCCTGCAAAATCTTTTATATCTAGTTTTTCTTTTGTGAAGAATACTGGACCCAAGGTAACCTGGGTCCACAATGTATAACTGTTCTCTCTGCAGGTGAAGACCTATCCAGTCATACATGACAAATGGTATCTGGATAGTGGATGCTCAAAGCATATGACAGGAAAGAAGAAGAATCTGTCAGGGTTCAAAGCCAAGCTGGGACCAAAAGTTGTATTTGGGGATTCCAGCTATGGACAGACTGAAGGGTATGACAGCTTCACCATAGGAGCTGTAACATTCAAGAAGGTTGCTTATGTCTCAGGACTAAAGCACAACCTAATCTCTGTAAGCCAAATGTGTGATGCTGGGTACAAGGTATGGTTTACTGACACTGCTTGTAATATTGCTTTAAATAATACTGTTGTGTTAGTAGGTATTAGAATTTGTAATATTTATGTTGTAGATTTTAACTCATCCAAATCTGAAATATGCTTATTTAATGAAGTAACCAGTAATAATACCCTTTGGCATAAGAGACTTAGTCATGTAAATTTGAAAAACATTTCTAGGTTGGCTAAATACAATCTTGTAAGAGGCTTACCTTCTTGCCCCTACAAGAAGGAAGGCCTTTGCAAAGCTTGTCAATTAGGTAAGCAAACAAGAAATAGCTTTAAATCAGTTAATAAAAGTGATTCTCCCAGGATTCTGTACTTGCTACATTTGGATTTATTTGGTCCTATTGCTGTACAGAGTCTTGGAGGAAAGTCTTACACTCTAGTAATTGTAGATGACTTCTCTAGGTTCACTTGGGTATTCTTCTTGAGAACTAAGGCTGATAACTTCAAGGTTCTTACAGATTTTCTAAAGTGTATACAGAGTGAGTATTCTACTCAGATTGCCTTGATCAAAAGTGATCATGGTACTGAGTTTGAGTCTCTTCTTATGCAAGAATTCTGTGAGAAGGAAGGTATCAAACATAGCTTCTCTGCTCCTAAAACTCCTCAACAAAATGGGGTAGTTGAAAGGAAAAACAGAACCCTAATTGAAGCTGCAAGTACATTGTTGGCAGATGCTAACATGCCTCTGTCCTTTTGGGCTGAAGCAGTTAGCACAGCTAACTATGTATTGAACAGAAGTCTGATACATAAACTTAAGGGTAAGACTCCCTATGAGTTACTTAAGCAAGTGAAACCTAAAATAGACTATTTTAGAGTATTTGGCTGTGTTTCTTTTATTCATAACAATAACAAAGAATACCTTAGAAAATTTGAGGCAAAAGCTTCAATGGGAGTTTTTCTAGGATACTCTCAAGTAAGCAAAGCCTATAGGGTCCTTAATATATCCTCTCTTAAGATAGAAGAGTCTGCACATGTCTCTTTTGATGAGACAGTCATGTATTATAAGGAGAAGGACTCTTCCTCTAATAGTACAGTGCAAGTCCTAGGAGTAAGTAAGGATTTGGAAGGTTTGAGACTCACACAGGAGAATCATCCCCAACAAACTCCTCAGGTTGCTTCTTCAGATTCTGAATCTGATGTAGAACTTTTAGAAGTTAAAGCACCTGCTCCAACAGTTGATCAAATTCCACATGAGGAATTAAATCTTGAACATGTTGAAGATCAGATCATTGTTGAACCTACTAATCTTGTTACACTTAGAGATCACCCTATATCTCAAGTGATTGGAGACATTTCAGTAGGAGTCCAGACAAGACATCAACTCAACAAAGATGTGATGTTTGCTTGTTTCCTTTCTCAGGTTGAGCCCCTAACCATTAAAGATGCTGAGCTTGATCCACACTGGATTATAGCCATGCAAGAGGAACTTAACTAGTTTGAAAGATGTAAAGTTTGGACTTTGGTTCCAAGACCAAGAGGCCAACTGATCATAGGCACCAAGTGGGTGTTTAGAAACAAGCTTGATGCCCAAGGCATAGTAGTTAGGAATAAGGCTAGGCTAGTAGCTCAAGGCTATAGACAGGAGGAAGGCATAGATTATGATCAGACTTTTGCCCCTGTAGCTAGACTAGAAGCCATTAGGATTTTCCTAGCCTATGCTGCCTATAAGAGATTTAAGGTCTTCCAAATGGATGTGAAGAGTGCCTTCCTCAATGGAGATTTAAAGGAAGAAGTGTTTGTTGAACAACCACCAGGGTTTGTTTCATCAACCTTACCCACTCATGTGTTCAAACTCCAAAAGGCTCTATATGGACTTAAGCAAGCTCCTAGAGCTTGGTATGAGACCTTAGCAAATTTCCTTCTAGAACACAAGTTTGTGAGAGGTGTAGTAGATAGAACCCTATTTATTAGACATCATAAGGACTCACAACTGTTAGTTCAAATCTATGTAGATGACATTATATTTGGCTCCACTGATCCCAAACTATGCAAGAGGTTCTCTGAACTAATGCACTCCAAGTTTGAGATGAGCAGCATGGGTGAGTTATCCTATTTCCTTGGTCTCCAAGTGAAACAGTGTGTTGATGGTATCTTCATTTCTCAATCAAAATATGCCAGAGAGCTGGTTAAAAGATTTGGAATGTCTGATGCTTCATCAATGAGTACACCTATGACCTCAAATGCAGTTATTGATTCTGATGTCAATGGCAAGTCTGTTGATCAAAAGAACTATAGAGCCATTGTTGGTTCCCTGCTGTATTTGACTGCAAGTAGGCCTGACATAATATTTGCTACATGCCTATGTGCTAGGTTTCAGGTCAACCCAAAGGAATCTCACTTAACTCTTCTCAAGAGGATCTTGAGATACCTTAAGGCATGCCCTAACTTAGGACTGTGGTACCCAGCTGAGTCAGGATTTGAATTAATTGGATATTCAGATGCTGATTATGCTGGTTGTAGAGTTGACAGGAAAAGCACCTCAGGGACCTGTCAGTTCCTGGGAGAGAGACTTGTCTCTTGGTTTTGTAAGAAACAGGCATCTGTGTCTACTTCAACTGCTGAGGCTGAATATATAGCAGCAGTTAGTTGTTGTTCACAGATCCTGTGGATTCAAAATCAGCTAGTGGATTATGGGTACACACACTCAAAAACAAAAATTCTGTGTGACAGTACCAGTGCAATATCAATTGCCCAAAATCCTGTGCACCATTCCAGGACCAAGCACATTAAGATTAGACATCATTTTCTGAGAGATAATGTGGAAAAGAACAAGATAGCAATGGAATTTATATCCACAGACCTGCAGAGAGGAGATATTTTCACTAAGCCCCTTGATGAACAAAGGCATTTGTTCTTCCTGAACCAGCTTGGTATGATTAATGGTTCAGAGTAGTGAAAATTTGGATAGATTTGTTTTCTGTCTAAAATCGTCGAACGACTGCTCGACGATCTTCAACCAGGTTAGGTATCTATCGTCGACCAATGGTCGACGACAGATCGTTTTTGTAGTAAGGCAGAAATCGTCGATCAACTGGTCAACGATCTCTCCTTAGGTATCTATCGTCGACCAATGGTCGACGACAGATTTTCTGTGCTGTGTGGAGAATCGTCGACCAACATATAGTGATCGACGATCGTGGTGATTGCTTGTAGTCGGTCGATGTTTAACGATTAGTCAAATATTGACTATCGTCGGTCATTGTTCGACGACCGATTTTGTTCCGGGTTCGACGATCGCAGATTTATATCTGATAGTCGATTTAGGTCGGGAGATCGTCGTTCTTCCGCTCCGTCTTTTCATATTCCATCTTCTGGCTTAGAATTCGCTCTCGAACTCTAATCCCGCGCGATTCTCTTCTCCCTTGCCTTGCATCTCGATTCTCCATTCTCTCTTCAATCCAATGGCGATTCCTTCAGCAGTTCTCTTCGGGATGAAGTTCGACACTGGATTCTGTGTCGACTTCGATTCCTTTAGTCGATGTGATCAACCCATCCAAGACATTCTGCAGCTGTGTGAAGATCAAGGCCTAAAGAGATTTATGTCATTCTCACCGAAGATTCATATACCAGAGATTCGAGAATGGGTATATACTTCGTCCTCCAGCGACGAAGCCATGACTGGAAAAATAAATGGAGAGGAGGTCATTCTGACTCCTGAAGTTCTGACTGAGCTGTTTGGACTACCAACCGGTACTGAGGACTATGAGCAAAATACAGAGGAATATGGCCGCATGCTAACTGTGATGGGCCATGCTGAGGGTATTCCAGCTAAGCTGCTGAAGATCAATCTGTCTCCAGAGTATAAGTTTCTGGCAGACCTGGTGGGCAAGGTCGTTTTGGGAAAACACTCTGCTCACGACAACATCAACAGGCAACAATTTGCCTTAATGTCAGCTTTGGTGAATAAGACGCAGATAGCCTGGGGAAAAGTTCTGTTTGAACTGATAAGGAGAAAGAACAACAAGAAAGAAGTAAACCTTGCCAGGGTGTTGGGTGTGGTTCTGTATGTGAAAGCACCCCTGCTGCTTGTTTCTGCACCCTCTGCAGTCAACGCCAGCAAGAGGTTGGACCCCTCTCTGTTCAAGAAATCCCAGAGAGTCATCAAGAAGTCAGCCAGGGTTGATCCTAACCCTCCATCAGACACAAGGGCTGATTCAGCCACTCTCCAGCTTGCTGGGGAAGGCTCAGTAATCCCTCCATCCTCCCTCTTTACCCCTGCATCCTCATCTCCTGCATTACCCTCCACACAATCTGCAGTGCCACCACAACATGAATCCCTACATGCATCTCCCATCCTACATGCACCTCCACCCCAGTCACCCATACCACAACATCTGGCAGCCTCAGCCAGTGTTGACATAGTAACTGCTACCATCCTCACACACCTCTCTCAACATGAATCCCACACTCATGTTGATGTTCACCCATCTCCACATGATTCAATTGATCATGTGGCAGATCATACTGCTTCCATTCCATCACCACCTCAATTTGCATCCCACAGTCATCCATCCACCTCCACACCCTCAACATTTCAGATAACTCCTGAATTGCTTGCACATATTGTAGAGCTCATCACTCCATCCATCCAAAACATGATTGAGGCTACCAATGCCCCTCTCATTGCATCCATCAATGCCCTTACTGAAGCCATCAAATCACTTCCACCCTCTGCTGAGCCCTCTTCAGTAAGATGCATGACTCCAGTCCCCACTAAGTCATGCAGGGGGAGATGTCTGTTGAAGTGGTCTCAGGTGATGCCTTGACCCTTCAGGACAATTCTTCCCTTCTCCTTCCAGCAATTGTAGAAGAACCTCAAGAGCTTCCAGAGGAAGCTATTCCAGAGAAAGAGTCTCTGATGAAAGACCCAGAGCAACCAGAAGGTAAAACACTTCCTCTAAAGGTTATAATCAGGACTTTAAATTGATATCTTTATCTAACAAAGACATTCACTCCCTAGTGAATTTAGCTTCTGATGAAGAAGTCTCTGAGAGAGATAATGAGGAAGTCCTCATGGACTTGTGTGAAAAAGTTCCAATGAACACTACTGACTCAGAAGTAGTGGTTCAACAACTTGAGAATGCTGCTGCTGCTGCTGGAGAAGCTGAGGCTGTGCAAGACTTACCAGAGAATGCCTCCAAGATGACTGAAAAGGAATCAAGCTTAGGTACTCTAAACCTTGAACAATATATAGCCTTTATGGCTGATAATATTGCCTCTGAGTACATTGAAGAGTTGGCTAAATCTCATATGGTTTCCCTAGCCATCTCTCTAGGAAAAGCATCTGCCCCTGCAGATACAGTCATCTTTTCTCCACCTATCCTTACCTATCCTCTATCCATCCCTTCTATTGCAGAACTGGTCCCCAGGATAGTTCCTGATTTGTACCCTGAATCAGAACTCTGGAAGAGATCTCCAAATGTTGATCTTGATGCCCTCCTTGGTCAAGATGCCATTGAGGAAGCAAGAGAAAAAGAAGATAGAGAGAAGCAGGAGAAAGAAAAGGCTGAACATGCTATAGTTGCCAAGGATATCTCAGAACAAGACTTTGATGATTATGCTGGCAGAACCTCATCCCACTCCTCTGATAATGATGATTCTGAGGATTCTGATAGCACCCAGAAGAAGAAAAAGGCTGTATCCAAGAAAAGAAAAGCATCTGCTCCTCCTACTGCTAATCCAGACAAGGATGTTCCCTATTTCATTCTGAAGGGAATTGATCCCAAGAGCAAAGAATTTCAACCATGGATGAGACTCTCAAAGAATCAGACAAAAGAGAAGAAGAGAACAAAAAGATATGACACTCCAATTCAGAAATTACCCCCAGAGGTCCTCCTCCACCTCCTGGTACTGGAGCCTCTGGAAGTCTCTCTTCTGCCCCATCTGCAAAATCAGCCAGTTCTAACACCTTTCAGTCCTACCAGAGAAGGAGTAACCAAAGCCAGGGAGGCCAAGATGTATCAGGACAAGGAAGGAAAAGAAATGAAAATGTTCCCATGGAACAAATAAAGGAGATGACCTTTCAGCAACCTACTTTCTCTCCTCCTCCTTCTCCTAAAAAGAAAGTTCCAGAATGGAAACCTTCTCCTCCCAGGAGAGGTCCATCCTCCACATCAAGGAAACCTGCTGCTTCTGAGACAGTTGAAACAAAAGGAAAAAGAGTGGTCTATTCAGAGAAATCCCACAAGAAGTTCATTGAACTTGCACCTCCAAGATCTCTATATGCTGGAACTGATCCTAAGAAGGCTGCACAGATTTCTCTTGATTCAAGCAAATTAGCCACAACTCTTCAAAGGAACATGGAGATTGCAGCTCAAGCTGATACTAACAGACCACCCTCTCCATCAGATATGACTGAAACTGAAAGAATTGCCTCTATGGCAAGATTTAAGGAATCTATTGCACTAAGCATGATGGAGAGAGCCAAAGCTCAAGGACTAGACCCTACATCATATACAACTATGTCTGAATTCAGAGAAAAGGAACTCAGCAAAATTCAAGTCAACTCTGAAATTTTTAATACTGAAGAATACATGAAGTTGCACCCTGCTGCAGTTCTGCCAAGCTATGCTGAAAAGAAAATTATTGGTGAACATGACCTAATGCTATCCAAAAGACAAGCAGCAAATCCAAACAGAGAAATTATTTTCAAACCAGCTGTAATCCCTAAGAACTCATCTGATGCTAAAACCTCTGATAAATCTGCTTGATACTTTATAGTTCTGCTGATTTATGTTTTTATGTTTTTCTGTGGATTGTCTGTGACTTAAATTTTTGGTTAATCTCTGCTTTTGTTACTGTGTGCATTAGTTTTTAGATCGGATTGGATAACATAACCCAAATAGGGGGAGATTGTTGGTACCCTAGATGTGATTTGGCTTATGTAATCCCTTTCCAGCCCCTCTTGATCCATATAACTATATACGATCATGATTAGGCCTTGTTCAGTTTCCCTAGGACAGTTTATAACTGACCTAGAGCTTAGGCTAGAAGTTCTAGATGTATTTTTGGTTAAGGCATTTTCCGTTCGACCATCGTCGAACGAGGCCTCGCGATCGTCGATCATTGGTCGACGATAGCAGGGCTATAGAATCGTTGAAGTCAAGACAATTATCGTCGACCGTTGGTCGACGATCTCAGAGCAAGTTTATTATGCTCTGAAGGTTGGTCGACGATCTGCCATCAGCAGTTCAACGATCGTGTTCTTGCTTCACGATTTCTGTCTCGACAGATATTTGCCTTAGTCGTCGACGATATCTTGAGCTGGTCGACGATTTCTGTTTCGACAGATTTCTGCTTTTAGTCGACGATCTGTTAGCTAGGTCGACGATCATCGAACCCCTGTTCGACAATTATTGTCTGCCTTTATCTTTTTATATTCTTTCTATTCCTTGGTTTATTTCCAAGTGTTTTAGCTTGTGGTTAGAGAATTTTCTGAAGTTGTTTTTGCAGATTTATGGCTTAAATTCAAAATAAATTAATTACCAAATATGTCAAGCTTAAATCACGGGATTCATTATTTTGATAAAGCATTTTTGTCCTATTATACAAAATATATTGCCAGGCTGTATTCTAGCCGTTGGCACTGTTTGCTATTTCCAAGAATGGTAAGTCCTTGTACTGAAGTATTTTCCCACTTATTTAATTCCTTATTGGGACTGACAGTAAGCTAATAGGTCATTCTATTCCTATTGCTATATTCTATTTTGAGATAATCTGTTGCAGGGCTCGAGAATTCAAATCAATAGAGCCGTTCCAAAGGAAAAATGAGAAGACATATTTAAGAGAGATTTTTTTCTCAGAAAAATAACAAGTTACAGAGACAGAGAGATTTTTTCTCAGTGCTGCATTCTCTCAAGCATCTTCAGAGCAACTCTTCACCATCTCACAAAAAGAAGAAGAAAAGCTCCCCTGAAGAAAAAGCCCAGAGCAATTACTTTCATTCTCAAGTCTCCTGAGCATCTGCTTAGAGTTTTCAAGACTTCAGAAAGAGCTCCAGTTCTGCTTCAATTATTCCAGAATCTGAAGACCTGATAAAAATCAGTCTACAGATCTCTGAGGATTTAGTTTCAGTATATCTGAAACTCCTTCATCCTGAAGCAAAGGCTTTCCCTGGACTTTCACTGAGCCAGGGGGAGACTTTGATTCTTTAGAGAATCCACAAGTCTTCTCTAATCTGTATTTACAACAGAGAAGATAATCTAACCCTCTCATCCCCTTTATAAAAGAGTTTGTTCACACCTCTTCAAAAGTGAACATTGGTGACAGGGCACCTTATCAACAACCTGTGGTTGAGCATCCTTATCAAAAGCTCAAAGGGTCTGTTTGATCTACCTGAATCAGATCATTGGTGGCAGGGCACCTTAGCAAAAACCTGTAGTGGATTCCTACCAGGGTGGTAGAAGAGTGGAGTACCTATTTAGAGGGAACCACTATATATCCTGTGTCTCTGGCTATCTTGTTTAATTGTCTATTCTGTGGCTGTGATAGAACTACCTAGGATTGCTAGTTGCTGTGATAGGCTTATAGTTAAACTGAAATTTCAGTTAACTCTCTCACTTGTGCACTTCACTGTGTTAGGCTCTTAGGGTTCAAGTATCAGATTATTTATTCCGCAAATAAACTCCAAGGGAGCTGACTAGTTGTTCATAAAATTTGAATACTCTATTCACCCCCCCTCTAGAGTAGTTTACAACTTATCCCCTCACTTTCATGCTGCACTAGGTCACTCTTACACATATATCGTAGTAACATACTTTGTTAAAAAGACTCCTTATTTCTACAAAAAATCAAAAGATTTTAAAAACTCTATTCACCCCCCCCCCCCTCTAGAGTTATTCAGAGCTTACCCTATCTTTTAATTGGTATCAGAGGAGGTTCATCACATCATACAGGCTTACACTTGGATTAACTAAGATCCTGAGGATAAAATCTGAATAAATCTTATTAGACTCACTGATTAGATTTTATTTTTCATATATCATGGCACAGAACAAGGATTATGTCAGCTCCAGACCTCCAGTTTGCAACTTGCAAAAGTTTGGAATCTGGAAGGCAAGAATCAAACTTTATATGAACTCTATTAATGAAGACATATTTAATTCCATTCTGACAGGACCACCAACTTCAGTGCCCTCTACTTCAACCACAGTAAATCTTAGTGCAGTGCCTCCTCCAGATCAAGTCGATGCACATAAAAAGGCAAAGAGTGCTGATGCCAGAGCTATGAACATACTGGCCCAGACTATGTCAGATGACATATTTCAGAAAGTTGCTGAATGTACATCTGCCAAAGCCATTTGGGATTCCCTCAACCAAATGGTAGCAGGATTTGTTGATGAGAGGAAGGATAGAAGATCCAACCTCATATCTCAATATGAAAATTTCAGGAAAGATGAAGCAGAATCTGTGGAAGTGATGCACAACAGGTTGAGCTCCATCATCAGTGAGCTCAAAACATTGGACAAGGAAATTACTCTAACTGAGGTCAATGACAAGATCCTCATGTTGTTCCCTAGCACTTGGGACTCCAGGATCTGGCCCATCAGAGAAGCCAGGAGCATGGCTGAAATCTCAACAGAATCTCTACTTGGAAAGCTCAAATCTTATGAGCAATTGATCAAGTTAAGAGAAGCTGCAGTTGAACAAAAGGCTTCAACACCTGCTAGAAAGGAACAGAACTTAGCACTCAAAGCTGCAGAAGAATCTCCCAGCTTGCCAGCCAATGAATATCTTATGGCTCTCTTTGCTAAAAGATTCTATAAAATGGCAAGGAAGGACTTTAGGAGAAAGCCCTCAAGGAAAGAGGATAAACCAAGGTATGATAAGACCCCCTCTAAAGAGGTTGTCTGTTTTGGGTGCAGGAAACCTGGACACTTCATATCTGAATGCCCAGAAGTCCAAAAGAAAGACAGAAAGCAAGACAAGGACTCAAGTAGACATCAGCACAGCAAGGCCTCCTCCAATAAGTACAAGAAGAAGGAGAAGGGCTTTGTAGCTGAAACCTGGAGTGATACTGAAGAAGAAACATCCTCCTCTAGTTCCAGTGAAGATGATGAAGAAGAAAAGAAGGCAAGAGAAATGTGCCTTATGGCAATTGATGCTGGAAGCAGCAAATCAGATTCAGAAGAATCAAGTGATGAAGAATTCCTCTCTGAAGAGGATCAGGTAATTGCTTCCTATGACTTTAAATCTAAAGAATTTCAATCTGAATTCAAACTCTTGTGTTTAGACCTGATAGGATCTGAGAAGGAAATCAAACTTCTCAGGGAAAAACTTTTAGAACAAGACAAACTCATTGCTGAAAATGAAAAGTTAACTGAAGAACTAAGCCTAGCAAATTAACAAATCATCTTTCTGAAATCTGAATTAAGTAAAGCTAAGAAACTAGAAGAATCCTTAAATGGTAGAAGTATACAACTATTAGATATAACCAGCACAGTTAACACAAGATCTAACAATAACAAACTAGGATTAGGAGGCTCATCTAGTGAACCAATCCTAATTCAGAAAAATCATTTATCAAAACCCATTAACTTCATCTCTGAAAATGGAAAGAGAAATACTGAACAAGTAGAAAAGGTTAATGAAGTTCTCAAACAATTAGAACTTAGTAAAACCAATCAGAAAAAGAAAGATAAACAACATAACTATGTTCAGCATATTTCGTCGAACTCAGAACGACGAAATGGGTATAATTCGTCGAACGCAGAACGGAGAACTCTGAACGCAAATAATAGTGTAACCTATTCATCGAACTGGGATCGACGAAACCAGTATGGTTCGTCGACCAGAGATCAACGTTTCTGGGGCTCTGAGAATGAATACCTCCATTCTTCGAGCAGAGATCGAAGAACTCAACCCAGATCGTTGAGCTCAAGTCGACGAACATATTCAAATTCGTCAAACTCAGTTCATAACAAGAGTAACCTAAAGACCAATAAATCCTTTAATCCCCTTAGTCAGTGGATCATACCTCCTAGAAGGTATCATCCTGTAGGTTATAAGGATCAACCTGAATGCTCAATTATTTCAAGTTTTAGTTATTTTAAACAACAAGGACTCAAGATAATATGGGTCAAAAACTGCTAATCCTTCTTGCAGGTAGAAGAGAACCCTGTCACTCAAAACAAGTGGTACCTGGACAGTGGTTGCTCTAAACATATGACAGGAAACAAGGAATGCCTAATCAACTATAAAGCCAAGACTGGACCTAAAGTAATCTTTGGGGACTCTGGCTTTGGACTGATAGAAGGCTATGGAGATTTCAACTATGGAGCTGTTACATTCAAGAAAGTGACTTATGTAAATGGTCTTAAGCATAACCTGATATCAGTAAGCCAACTATGTGATACAAGTTATCAAGTAAGCTTTACTAACTCCTTATGTCTTATTTCTTTAAATAACACAACTATTTTAACAGGAATTAGATAAGGTAACATCTACTTAGTAAATTTTGAATTAGCTAAATCTGAAATCTGCTTATTCAATTCTGTCAGCATACAAACTAGAATATGGCACAAAAGACTAGGACATGTAAACCATAAAAATATAGCTAGGTTATCTAAATACAATCTTGTTAGAGGCTTACCTTCTGGTCCCTACAAGAAGGAAGGCCTTTGCAGGGCTTGTCAACTAGGCAAGTAAACTAGATCTAGTTTCAAATCCATTAATAAGAGTGATTCACCTAGAATCATGTACTTGCTTCATATGGACCTCTTTGGCCCTATTGCAGTACAAAGTCTAGGAGGAAAGTCTTATACATTAGTTATTGTAGATGACTTCTCCAGATTCACATGGGTTTTCTTCTTGAGAACTAAGTCAGATACTTTTAAAGTTCTCACAGATTTTCTCAAGAACATACAGATTGAGTACTCTACTCAAGTTGTATTGATCAGAAGTGATCATGGCACTGAGTTTGACTCTCTTCTTATGCTAGAGTTCTGTGAGAAGGAAGGCATCAGACATTATTTCTCAGCTCCAAGAACTCCTCAACAAAATGAGATAGTTGAAAGGAAGAATAGAACACTCATTGAAGCTGTAGGTACATTACTTGTAGAGGCCTACATGCCCCTATCCTATTGGGCAGAGGCTGTAAGCATAACAAACTATGTCCTGAATAAAAGTTTAATACATAAACTAAAGCTTAAGACTCCCTATGAACTACTTAAAGGGAAGAAACTTATAATAACCTATTTTATAGTATTTGGATGTATATGTTATATTCACAATAATGACAAGAAACATCTTAGAAAGTTTGAAGCTAAGGCTGCAATGGAAATTTTCCTAGGATATTCTCAAGTCAGCAAGGCATATAGGGTGTTCAACAAATCAACATTAAAAATTGAGGAATCTATGCATGTGACATTTGATGAATCTAACATGTTTTACAAGGAGAGAGATATCTCTACCAACAATAATCTGTAGGTAAAGAATTTGTGTGAGAGCTTAGATGATCTAAACCTTACCAAAAAGGTTGAATCACACTCCTCTCCACAAGCTATATCAAAAGCTGAAAGTGAAGAAGAGAATGTGGAAGAAATTAATTCCCTTCCAACAGTTTATACAATTCAACAAGAGGAATTAAATCAAATAACTGTCACTGAACCAACTCCACCCAATGATCTTGTCACACTTAGGGATCACCCAAGATCTCAAGTAATTGGAGACATATCACTAGGAGTGCAGACAAAGCATCAACTCAACCCTGATGTGATGCTTTCCTACTTTCTCTCTCAAATTGAGCCACAATCCATATCTGATGCAGAGCAAGATCTACATTGGATCACTGCAATGCAAGAGGAACTCAACCAATTTGAGAGGTGTAAAGTTTGGAAATTTATTCCAAGGCCTAAGGGCTATCCATTTGAAAGACTTTGATTCAAGAGCCTAAACACCTAGAGGGGGGGTGAATAGGTTCTAATCTTTTTGTGTCTTTTTGATTTTAAGGCAAACAGAAGTTTGTAACTACTTTTAGCACAGAATAATTCTATCTACAGAAATTAAATGCAACACAGCAAACACCAAATCTATAGTGGTTCCCCAAGATATGGGTACATCCACTTTCCCCCCTTCGCCTATCCAGTAGATAACTGGATTCAGCCTAACTTCCTTCCACTGGCTCGGATCCGCAGATCTTACAAACTCAGAACCCAAAATGGTTCCTACACCTCAGACTTTACACAAGTCCTACCTCAGATTCTTCCCTGAATCCTACCTCAGGCCTCAGCCCTACCTCAGTATTTATAATTAGGCTTACAACTCAGACTTTCCACAAGTGCTACCTCAGGCACACTTCCCGACCTCAGCCTTTATAATTTTAGGCTTACAATCTCAGATCTAACAATAGATCCTACAAGAATTTGTGAGTAATAAATTTCAGAAAACTTCACCAGCTAGATTCCTCTGGTAATGTTGTATTCTTGATCAGTTCTTGTATAAACTGATCCTTCTAATCCAACCTAACTTAGCTTTTCAAAGCTTCTTGATTAGTTAAAATAAGGTGGATCTACTCTTCAAGTTGAAGTTGATCTTCAATCAGCTTCTTCCTTAGATTCAGATTGAACTCTGAATCTTTCTTGCAGATAGACCTTGATCTGTCAGAATTCTTCTTTATGATCCAGAGATCTTTTCACGTTGATGATTAAGAATCATTTCCGATCTGGCTCTTATATAGAGCTTGCTCCATGGTTACCGGTTGATCCGGTTCATAACGGACTTCTGATAGTTCTGACAGTGGTGTCAGACCGGTTAGTTATGACATCTATCAAGTCACCAGTCATATAACCAGGTTCTTCAATGTCTGTCCAACTCAGCATACAACACTCAGCAAACTGCTTTACATGTGTCGACACATATAGGCTAAGTGTCGACACAAGTCTTCAAGGTGTCGACACAAATACTCCAAGTGTCGACACAGTCATACTTCTACTTCTCGACACTGCTTTTTGTTGTATATGTCGACACAAGTCCTGTGTGTCGATACAAGTCCTGTGTGTCGACACAGCAGCTTCTTGTCTCGACATTTCTGTTACAGACAGATGGCGTTGAGTGTTTGTAAAATGGCATTGAGTGTGTGTCGACACAAGTCCTGTGTGTCGACACAATTACTTCTAAACTCGACACAGCCTCTTGAGAGTTGGTGTGTCGACACAAGTCCTTTGTGTCGACACAATTGCTTCAGGTGTCGACATAGCTCCTAAGTGTCGACTCATCTTTTGTTTTAAGTGTCGACACAATTCTATTTTAAGTTGTCGACACAATTCTTGATGTCGACACAACTACTTATTTAGGTGTCTTCATAGCTTTGAGTGTCGACACAACTTCTTTATAAGTGTCGACAAATTTTGCCAGTGTGTCGACACAGCTTTCCTGAGTGTCGACATAGCAGCTGGGTGTCGACACAACTTCCCTGAGTGTCGACACAATTTGCCTGTGTGTCGACACAGCTCGCCTGAGTGTCGACACAAGTTTCTTTAGTGTCGACACGGTTTCTTCACAAGTGTCGACACTTGTACTTAGAAAATTTTCCTTCAAATTTTTAAGCTTGCACAATGAAACTCAAACTTCTATCAAATACACATTGATGCATATCATTGAATAAGTTGTTCCTTCGCCTATCCAGTAGATAACTGGATTCAGCCTAACTTCCTTCCACTGGCTCGGATACGCAGATCTTACAAACTCAGAACCCAAAATGGTTCCTACACCTCAGACTTTACACAAGTCCTACCTCAGATTCTTCCCTGAATCCTACCTCAGGCCTCAGCCCTACCTCAGTCTTTATAATTAGGCTTACAACTCAGACTTTCCACAAGTGCTACCTCAGGCACACTTCCCGACCTCAGCCTTTATAATTTTAGGCTTACAATCTCAGATCTAACAATAGATCCTACAAGAATTTGTGAGTAATAAATTTCAGAAAACTTTACCAGCTAGATTCCTCTAGTAATGTTGTCTTCTTGATCAGTTCTTGTATAAACTGATCCTTCTAATCCAATCTAACTTAGCTTTTCAAAGCTTCTTGATTAGTAAAAATAAGGTGGATCTACTCTTCAAGTTGAAGTTGATCTTCAGTCAGCTTCTTCCTTAGATTCAGATTGAACTCTGAATCTTTCTTGCAGACAGGTCTTGATCTGTCAGAATTCTTCTTTATGATCCAGAGATCTTTTCACGTTGATGATTAAGAATCATTTCCGATCTGGCTCTTATATAGAGCTTGCTCCATGGTTACCGGCTGATCCGGTTCATAACGGACTTCTGACAGTTCTGACAGTGGTGTCAGACCGGTTAGTTATGACATCTATCAAGTCACCAGTCACATAACCAGGTTCTTCAATGTCTGTCCAACTCAGCATACAACACTCAGCAAACTGCTTTACATGTGTCGACACATATAGGCTAAGTGTCGACACAAGTCTTCAAGGTGTCGACACAAATACTCCAAGTGTCGACACAGTCATACTTCTACTTCTCAGCACTGCTTTTTGTTGTATATGTCGACACAAGTCGTGTGTGTCGAAACAAGTCCTGTGTGTCGACACAGCAGCTTCTTGTCTCGACATTTCTGTTACAGACAGATGGCGTTGAGTGTTTGTAAAATGGCATTAAGTGTGTGTCGACACAAGTCCTGTGTGTCGACACAATTACTTCTAAACTCGACACAGCCTCTTGAGAGTTGGTGTGTCGACACAAGTCCTTTGTGTCGACACAATTGCTTCAGGTGTCGACATAGCTCCTAAGTGTCGACTCATCTTTTGTTTTAAGTGTCGACACAATTCTGTTTTAAGTTGTCGACACAATTCTTGATGTCGACACAACTACTTATTTAGGTGTCGTCATAGCTTTGAGTGTCGACACAACTTCTTTATAAGTGTCGACAAATTTTGCCAGTGTGTCAACACAGCTTTCCTGAGTGTCGATATAGCAGCTGGGTGTCGACACAACTTCCCTGAGTGTCGACATAATTTGCCTGTGTGTCGACACAGCTCGCCTGAGTGTCGACACAAGTTTCTTTAGTGTCAACACGATTTCTTCACAAGTGTCGACACTTGTACTTAGAAAATTTTCCTTCAAATTTTTAAAGCCTGCACAATGAAACTCAAACTTCTATCAAATACACATTGATGCATATCATTGAATAAGTTGTGGCTTCTCCAAATCTAGTACACATTTTCCAATGTACCCAACAATCTCCCCCTATTTAGAGAAGTCATAACCCTTAGTCAAAGATATACATCTCTTTAGATAAAACAAAATTGTAATAGAAGTAAAAACATTTCAGAGCAGATAATTATATAATGATTGTAAACAACACACACTTAATACTGAACCAGATTTCATTGATCAGAAAAAAACTTTGGTTTACATAAATTTCTTATAGAACAAAAAGAAAAGTAATACATTGTTCTATTACAAGAACCTAGCAATCCTATTACTGACTAGGTTCCTTAATAACTATCCCTTTGCTAGACTTGATTTTAGCCTGCATATAAGGTTTAGCATCTTCAGCTAGCTTTTTTCCTTTGAGAGATTTCTTCTTCAATTCTTCAGCCTTGATCTTTTGTCTTTTAAAATAGTGAAAAGGTTTGGGAAAGTACTTGCTTGGCTCTTGAGCATTAGCAGGTAGCTTCCTAACCTTAGCACTTCTTCTATGTTGTAGAATTGCTTCTTATCCGGCTTGATATTTATTCCATTCTTGCTAAGAATACCACTTACCCCTGTCATGGGTTTTATCCTTAACAGCTTTCCAGGCAATAAGTATGATATTTCTAGAAGTTGGGCTCCATTGCTCAAAATTTGGTTTCAGCTCAGCCTGCTCTCTGAATCTCTTCTTGGAGAGTTGAGCTTCCTTCTGAGCTTCCAATGCAGCTTCTGACATTTCAAACTTTACAAGAATTGCATTTTGTACCTCTGGTGGAGGACTATACATTTTCAGCACTTCTTCTTGAACCATTTCAAAAATAGCTGGGGGGTAGATCACCTGAGCAACTTCAGGCTGATCTCCTTCAAAATATTCAGGTTGAATCCCAGAATCAGCTATATTAGCATCATCACACCGAGGAGGATATCCAAGAGTGGCTCTAATGCTATTGGTAGTCCATTTAGTATGGTTAGAGCCGGCTTGGACTAGTAATCTCTCCCCCTTTATGACTTATCTTGCAATATGATCTCTTAAATCTTACTTTTGGAATCTGACTTGATCAGCTAGATATTCAGTTCTCTCTTTAAAATAAGCTCTGAATTTTGTCAGGAAGGTTTTTATTTTCTCCTGAGATTCTTGAAATGTGGCTCTGATAGTAGATATATCATCCTGGATTTGCTTGGAGATTTCAGCCTTCAAAGTAGTGCTAGAATTAGTGAGCTTTGTCAATATTACATGATTTGAATCCTTGAGATTTTCATTCATTCTAATCTGATTCTATAGTACATACCCCTGTTTTACTTCAATCTCATCCACTTTAGCTTGTATATCTTGTTGTTGCTTGGCAAGGAACACCACAGCATTACCTTCTTTTATGGAAGCAATCTGTCATCTCCTTCTTATTTTGATTTACTTCAAATCTAATGGATTTGATGTCCTGGGCCAACTGAAACTATAACTCCTTATGAGTTTCATCTACATATTTTTCTATAATCTGCCTTTGATTATCTAATTTTATCTACATTTGGACCAGTAAAGAACTGAAGTCCATAGTTGATGTAGATGGTGTTGTTCCCATTTGTAAAGCTTTCTTATATCCAGAACTCTTCTTCTTTAACACAGACATCTTTCTTTTCTTAGTCATTGTGGCTTCTTCATCTTCAGAAGATTCAGATGTACTTTCAATATTAACAATGTCCTTTTAAGCTGGGGGTATCCTTGGATAATTCCCCCTCAGTCCTTGGTATTTCCTTTTCTTTTTCAATTTCCTCGCCCTCAGTCCTATCAGTAAGAGGATCAGGAAACAATTCTTCCATTGTAAATTCCTGCTGTATCTGTTCAGAAGGAATAAGATTAGTTTTTTTTAAACTACTGAAAAGACTAATACCACTTGAAAGACCTCTTTTGTTGTGTAAACAAAAGTGTCCCTTTGAACAATTTTTGAGGAGAATACTATAATTCATCACTAGTCTGTGGATAAGAAACTTACTGGCTCATGTTGAGCATCATTTTTATCAGTTACTTCAGCTGCAGAGTTGATTTCAGATACAACATCCATTATTGTGTCTGCAGCTAAGTCACTATCCAAGACAACATCATCAATACCTCCCCCTTGGGCAGGCAACTCAGTTTCTTTTTCTCAGTTTTCTCCCCCCGGAGTAGATTTAATTTGTTGCTCTTGGGGCTCACAGTCCTTTGCTTGAGTTTGAACATCTTGTTGCTGCTGGTCTTCATCAGAACTGAAGACCACTTCCTCCTCAGAATCATTGGATGAGTCAGCCTGTACAGCCACCTTCTTTTTCTTCTTGTCTTTGTTAGTTTGTTCCTTAGGAGCAGGGACTTCCTTGGTAAGAACTCTGTCCCACCTTGACAGTATCCTTACATCCATTTTTCTCATATGATTTATCTTAGAGCCATTTGCTTGTTTCAGTACATCTGGAACTACTGATATTAAGCATAGGTTGTGAATCCTTCCCAGGTTAGGTTTCTTTGTTCCTTCTTGTAGTTTATCAAACACTGCTGCTGCCCAGTTAGTGTTTATCTTGAATATTATTCTCACCATCAGATTGAACATGTGGGCAGAAATCCGATCATGTCCTCCTATTTTGTAGATAATCACCTTGCCCATCACTTCTGAAAGAAATTTTCCTTGGCAATTCATCCCTTTTCTATTGATGGATGAACCAATCTTAATACTGGGATTCAGTCCACACCAGCTTAATGCTGCAGTTATTTGGGATTGAGTAATTTCGTCTGTATCCTTAATCAATGGCAGATGTAGTGCTTTCCTGATTGACTTCAAAGTGAGCTTCACCGGAGTACCTTCAATAGAAGCCTTGAATTTCTTTCCTTTAGTGTCCAATGAAGCGGTTGTGTAGAAATCCATGACTTCCTTCTTTCAAATTTTGGTCAGTTCTGAGGCCAAATTTTCTAGTCCATTTTCAGAAATTAGGGCAATGACTCCCTGAATTTCGTCAGAAGCAGTTGTGAAACCTTCGCGAACCAGTTCGTAACCTTCATTAACCTTATCTTCTTGGTGTGGCGCCATTGATGTAAGTACTAGAGGAGAAGAGAAGAGAAGTTCTATGTCGATAGAAGGTGTAGAGTCAGAAATTCTGATAGTGTAGTCGACCAGATTTTGGATTCACCTATTTATAGTACTTGAGTCAAGGGCAGATCAAAAGTCGGGCTTAAGTCGACAAATCTATTTTTGTGTTGACAACAATGACCTAGGTATTGACAGAACTTAAGTTAAGTCGACATGACTATGTGTCGACATACTAATTTCTAAGTCGACAAAACATATTTTAAGTCGACACATTTATGTGTCGACATACTTGAGTCTGTGTCGACATACTTGCGTATGTGTCGACACTGACAACTTAAGTCTCGATAGAGTTATGTTGACACTGACTTTTTGTGTCGACACAAATATCCTCACGACTTATTATCTCGACAAGGTTGTGTCAACACCTATTCTCCTGTCGACACATATACTGTTTCTGTGTCGACACATCCTTTTTCTGTATCGACACAACATACTGAGTGTGTCGACACAACTTGCTTGTGTCGACACAAACATTGTACTTAGACAAATTTCAAGAGAAATTTGGTGCTTACTGATGCTACTCATGGAAACTTTTGTTAACCTATTCTAGGTTCAACATACCTAATTCAATTTTTAAATTATTGAATTTAGTTCCATCCAGTGGTTTTGTGAAAATATCAGCTATTTGATTATCTGTTTTTACAAAATCTAGACTAATATTTTCCTCTTCAACATGTTCTCTGATAAAATGAAACTTTATTTCTATATGTTTGGTCCTACTGTGTGACACAGGATTCTTAGCAATAGAAATAGCATATGTAGAATCACAAAATAATGGTATTCTACTTACCTGGATGTCATAATCTTCTAGTTGATGCTTCATCCACATCAATTGTGCACAGCAGCTACCTGCAGCTATATACTCTAATTCAGTTATTGATATAGCTACACTCGTTTTCTTCTTGCTGCTCCATAACACAAGCCTCCCACCAAGGAACTGACAGGTTCCTGTGGTACTTTTTCTGTCTTCCTTGCATCCAACAAAATCTGCATCTGAGAAACCTGTTAATAGAAAATCTCTATTCTTAGGGTACCAAAGGCCTAGATTAGGTGTGCCCTTAAGATATCTCAAAATTCTTTTAGCGGTAGTATAATGAGATTCCTTAGGGCTTGCTTAATACCTAGCACAGACAGATGTTGCATACATGATATCAGGTCTACTAGCAGTCAAGTATAGTAAGGAGCCAATTATCTCTCTATACAAAGACTCATCAACAGGTTTCCCTACTTCATCTTTGCATATAAGCATACTTGTTCCCATTGGATTTTTCATTGTAGAAGCTGAGTCCAAACCATACTTCTTAATCAACTCCTTGGTGAACTTAGACTGGGATATGGACAACCCACTCTCAGTCTGTCTAACTTGAAGTCCCAAGAAGAACTTCAGCTCACCCATACTGCTCATCTCAAACTTGCCTTGCATAAGTTTGGCAAACTTCCTACAAAGGCTATTTTCAGTAGAACCAAAGATAATGTAATCCACATATATCTGGACTAGTATTATCTTGCCTTTTGATTTCTTATAGAATAGAGTTTTGTCTATCTTTCCTCTAGAGAATTTATTCTCAATGAGGAAGGCAGACAAGGTTTTATACCAAGCCCTTGGAGCTTGTTTCAAACCATATAGAGCTTTCCTAAGCCTATACACATAATCAGGAAAGTGAGAGTCTACAAAACCTGAGGATTGTTCTACATAGACTTCTTATTTTAAATCACCATTCAGAAATGTTGATTTCACATCCATTTGATATACTTTGAAACCTTGATAGGCAGCATAGGCCAAGAACAGCCTTTTTTCCTCCAGCCTTGCCATTGGAGCAAAGGTTTGATCAAAATCAATACCTTCCTCTTGCATGTAGCCTTTTGCTACCAGTCTAGCCTTGTTCTTGACTATTGTGCCATTCTCATCAAGCTTGTTCCTGTAGATCCACTTAATTCCTATTATGTTGTGATCCTTAGGTTTTGGCACCAGTTCCCAAACCTTACACCTTTTGAACTGACTGAGCTCTTCTTGCATTGCATCAATCTAGTTGGTGTCTTGCATGGCCTCTTCAATCTTCCTGGGTTCTATTTTAGACAGGAAACTAGAACACAAAACTATATTCATGCTCCTGCTCCTTGTAAGAACACCTTGACTTGCATCACCAATGATCTGGTGAGCTGGATGATCCTTCAGGTGTCTCCTTGCTGGAGGAATTCTGTCACCATTATGGCTATCTCCAGTTTCCTCATCTTGATGCTCCACATTTTCTTCTTCACCTAGAGGGACTTGATCTCCCCCTGAATAGCTGGCATCTTTATCCTCATCCAGTTTAGCAGGAACATCTTCATTGATGGTCAGCTTGTCCAACTTATCTGTTAGACCTGTAGGACTAACTGAAGAACTAGACAATTCACTTTTAATAAACATTGACTCATCAAATAAAACATGCACAGATTCTTCTATAACTTGAGTAGTCAAGTTGTAGATCCTGTATGCTCTACTATGGTTGTTGTACCCAACAAATATCCCTTCTAGGGATTTGGCAGCAAATTTAGTTTGGTAGTGTTTATCATTGACTAGTACAAAACACTTACTACCAAAGATTCTGAAATAAGATATGTTTGGTTTTCTGTCTTTTAAAATCTGGTAGGGAGTCATCTTGTGTTTCTTTTTGATGAAGGCCCTATTGAGCACATGACATGCAGTATTTACTGCCTCAGCCCAAAAGTATTCAGGGAGAGTAGTGTCATTCAGTTGAGTTCTACTGGCTTCAATTAGAGTCCTATTCTTTCTTTCAGCAACACCATTTTGCTGAGGAGTTCTAGGTGAAGAGAATTCCTGATGAATCTCAAGTTCTTTACAGAATTTTGTCATACATTTAGACTGAAATTCAGTTCCATGGTCACTTATGATTTTGACCACTAAACTGTTATATTCATTCTGTATTTTTCAGACAAAAGTCTGGAAAATCGTTGGGGTTTCAGATTTCTGCCTCAAGAAGAAAACCCATGTAAATCTAGAATAGTCATCCACAACAACAAGTGTGCATGATTTCCTACCAAGACTATGAACTGGCATAGGACCAAACAAATCCATATGCATGAGATACAAACATCTCTTTGAATCTTTGATGTCAAGTGACTGAAAAGAGGACTTAGTCTGCTTGCCTTTTTGGCAAGCTGAGCACACACCCTCTTTTATGAACTGAACTTGAGGACCATTCCTCACTAATCCCATGCTGAACAGCAGTCCAATTGACTTATAGTTCAGATGAGCTAGCCTCTTGTGCCATTTGACACATAGAGAAGCTTTCTGTCCTATAACCAAACAAATAGGTGAGTTGTTAAACTCACATTCTAGGTTAAGGCAATATACATTTCCTTTTCTAGTGCTAGTCAAAATGATCTCTTGATCACTTGAACTTTTTATTAGGCACTCTCCTTTGTGGAAAGAAATATCATAACCTAGATCACTAAGTTGATTTATGCTAATCAGGTTATGTTTTAAACCCTTTACATAATCCACTTTAGTGATAGTAATTGAATCACAAGAGATATTACCAAATCCTTTTATGATTCCCTTTTCTGATCCACCAAAGATAAATTTTGTTCCATTCTTTATGGGCACATAGTCCCTCAACATTCTCCTTGTTCCAGTCATAAGTCTGGAACAGCCACTATCCAAGTACCATATAGGGGTATGGTCACTTGGATTTACCTGCAACAAATAATGAATCACTTTCCCTTAGAACCCAACTTGCTAGTGGGTCCTAGGTCCTTGTTAGTTTGAAACCCTGTGACTGATCTAACAGGAATCCTACTTTTGGTTTTAATACTTAAGTTAAACCAGCAATTCATAGCAAAGTGGCCCACCTTGCCACAACACCAACACTCAAACCTATTATACATATTCTTAGGTACAGGCCTTCTTACTTTGTTGTCAGTAGGCTTGTTAAGTGTTGGTGCTGGAACAGCATACTTCAAGAACTCTTCTTGAATATGATGGGCATGCCTATAGATTGGTCTATTGGCATTATCATCCTTGCTCATGAAATTTTCATGCTCACAGTGACCATGTGTCATGTCATGATCATACCTATTAGTAGGATTCACTACCTTTTTAAACAAAATAGGGGGATTAAAAGCTTGAGGCTGAACTAGGACTTTACCTTTTCTATGAGAATTGGTAGCCCTAGTTCTTCCCTTGAAGCCCAGACCAGTCTTTCCTTTTTGTGAAACAAAATTATCTATCAAAGGTAAGACTGATTTTGGCTTGGAGAATTTTGCCACTAGCTCTCTCTCTTGCTGAAGTTTTCCCTCCAGTTTCTTGATATGATTATCTTTGAATGAAATTGTGCCCATCTGAATAACTATAATGTTTTTTAATTTGGCAACCTCATTCAGTTTTTGATCCAGCAGTTTTGCTGAATCTGCTGCAGCTAGTTTGAGAGACTCAATCTCCTTGGCCTGCTCTTTAACAAGAAACTTGCTCTTCTTTAGAGCATGAAACAACCCACCATACTCATTAATGAGTTGGTGAACATCCCCCTCAGACTCAGATCCATCCACTTCTTTTGAAGAAGATGCTTCTAATTCTGATCCAGTAAAGTAATTTGAGACTAGGGGTGAATTATTTACCTTACTTGGTCCAGACTGATCCTGGCACTTATCTTCTTCTGATTGAGCATCAGCCCTTTACAGAGATGTTCTTCTACTCCATTTATGGAGTCCAGCATCTGTAGGAATTCTAGTTCCCTAGAATCCTCTTCTGTTGAGAAGAGTCAAACATATGCTTCTGTCTCTTCTTCAGATTCTGAAGATGAAGAGTCTGTCAAACTCTTCTCCTTCTGAGCCACTAGAGACTTCTCCTTCTTACCTTTGACCAGCTGCTTCTTCTTGTCCTTTGACTCCTTTCTTTTGTCAGGACAGTCAGCTATGACATGCCCAGACCTATTGCAGCAATAACACATAATCTTAGAATTAGATTGTTTACCAGTTTTAGAAGCATACCTGTCCTCCTTAGGTGTTTTCTTCTTCCTGTAGTATTCATCCTTGGAATAGGATGTAGATGAAGGCCTGGTTCTCCAATTCTTTTTTTTTTTCATGAACCTTTGAAATTGTCTAGTGAAAGCAGCAAAGTCTTCATCAGATGTGTGACTATCTGATGTACTTGTTTCAGGAACTTCTTCTTCTGCTTCAGTACTCCTTCCAGGTGGAGAAGGAGATTTTATCCTACCCTTCCTTGAGCCCTCAGCCTTGAAGGCTACTATCTTTTCTTTATGTTCAGATCTGCTGCCCTTCTCTTCCTCTTTCCTAGCAGTAAGCTGCATTTCATATGAAAGCAGTTTTCCAAAAAGAGTAGGTGGTGGTGTGTCAGCCAGTTTGGCCACTTCCCTGATGGCACATATCTTAGTGTCCCAATCCTTTGTTAGGGACCTAAGAAACTTGTCATTCAGTTCATAAGTACTGAAAACTCTTCCATATGTCATCGGTTCATTCACTATTCTGAAAAACTTTTTATAGCATTCAGCTATGCTGTCAGTTTTATTCTGCCTAAAGCTCTTATACTCCTGATTCAGCATAGACTTTCTGTCCTCTCTGACTTCTTCTGTGCCTTCCATATAGACAATCAGTGTATCCCACATTTCTTTGGATGTTTTACAGTGCACAAGATTCTGGAATGTTGCATCATCTATGGCACTTACAATTATATTCTGAGCTTTTTTATCTAATGTAGCCAAGATGATCTCATCCTTAGTCATCTCTGAATAACTCTTTGGAGTTTGAATGTTTGCATCAAGAACTGAAACCTTCATTGGGATGAAGGGACCTTCCTGTACTGTGATATAAATTCTTGGATCAGATGCTTCCATAAATAGCCTGACCCTTTCTTTCCAAATGCCAAAAGATTCTTTCTTACATATGGGCAATTTCATAGATCCAAACTCCTTTTGATTTTCACTGGAACCCATTCTTGTTGTCTGTTTTTAGCCTTTGAGAAATCCTCTGACTGTTAGGTCAACTTTTGAGGAACCTCCCTCTGATACCACTTGAAAGACATTGATTCAAGAGCCTAAACACCTAGAGGGGGGTGAATAGGTTCTAATCTTTTTGTGTCTTTTTGATTTTAAGGCAAACAGAAGTTTGTAACTACTTTTAGCACAGAATAATTCTATCTACAGAAATTAAATTCAACACAACAAACACAAGATCTATAGTGGTTCCCCAAGATATGGGTACATCCACATTCCCCCCTTCGCCTATCAAGTAGATAACTGGATTCAGCCTAACTTCCTTCCACTAGCTCGGATCCGCAGATCTTACAAACTCAGAACCCAAAATGGTTCCTACACCTCAGACTTTACACAAGTCCTACCTCAGATTCTTCCCTGAATCCTACCTCAGACTTCAGCCCTACCTCAGCCTTTATAATTAGGCTTACAACTCAGACTTTCCATGAGTCCTACCTCAGGCACACTGCCCTACCTCAGCCTTTATAATTTTAGGCTTACAATCTCAGATCTAACAATAGATCCTACAAGAATTTGTGAGTAATAAGTTTCAAAAAACTTCACCAGCTAGATTCCTCTGTTGATGTTGTCTTCTTGATCAGTTCTTGTATAAACTGATCCTTCTGATCCAACCTAACTTAGCTTTTCAAAGCTTCTTGATTAGGACAAATAAGGTGGATATACTCTTCAAGTTGAAGTTGATCTTCAGTCAGCTTCTTCCTTAGATTAGAATTGAACTCTGAATCTTTCTTGTAGACAGGCCTTGATCCATGGTTGCCGGCTGATCCGGTTCATAACAGACTTCTGACAGTTCTGACAGTGGTGTCAGACCGATTAGTTATGACAGCTGTCAAGTCACCAGTCACATCACCAGGTTCTTCAATGTCTGTCCAACTAAGCATACAACACTCAGCAAACTACTTTACATGTGTCAACAGATATAGGCTAAGTGTCGACACAAGTCTTCAAGGTGTCGACACAAATACTCCAAGTGTCAACACAGTCATACTTCTACTTCTCGACACTGCTTTTTGTTGTATATGTCGACACACGTCCTGTGTGTCTATACAGCAGCTTCTTGTCTCGATATTTCTGTTGAAGACAGATGGCATTGAGTGTTTGTCAAATGGAATTTAGTGTGTCTCGACACAAGTCCTGTGTGTCGAGACAATTACTTCTAAACTCGACATAGCCTCTTGAGAGTTAGTGTGTCGACACAAGTCCCGTGTGTCGATGCAATTGCTTCAGGTGTCGACATAGCTCCTGAGTGTCGACTCATCTTCTATTTTAAGTGTCGACACAATTCTTTTTTAAGTTGTCGACACAATTCTAGATGTCGACACAACTGCTTGTTTAGGTGTCATCATAGCTTTGAGTGTCGACACAACTTCTTTATAAGTGTCGACACATTTTGCCAGTGTGTCGACACAGCTTTCCTGAGTATCGACACAACTTCCCTGAGTGTCGACACAATTTGCCTGTGTGTCGACACAGCTCGCCTGAGTGTCGACACAAGTTTCCTGAGTGTCGACACAGTTTCTTCACAAGTGTCGACACTTGTACTTAGAAAATTTTCCTTCAAATTTTTAAAGCCTGCACAATGAAACTCAAACTTCTATCAAATACACATTGATGCATATCATTGACTAAGTTGTGGCTTCTCCAAATCTAGTACACATTTTCCAATGTACCCAACACCAGTAATTGGAACCAAGTGGGTATTCAGAAACAAACTTGATGTCCAAGGTGTGATAATGAGGAACAAGGCAAGGCTTGTTGCTCAAGGTTACAGGCAAGAGGAAGGAATTGATTATGATCAGACTTTTGCTCCAGTTGCCAGACTTGAAGCTATAAGGATTTTCCTATCTTATGCAGCATTCAAGAAGTTTAAAGTCTACTAGATGGATGTGAAGAGTGCATTCCTAAATGGAGAACTCAAAGAAGAGGTGTATGTTGAACAACCTCCAGGTTTTATCTCTTCATCTCATCCTTCTTATGTTTTTAGATTGCATAAGGCTCTTTTTGGTTTAAAGCAAGCTCCAAGAGCTTGGTATGAGACCTTAGCCAGCTTTTTCTTAGAGCATGGTTTTTCCAGAGGCATGGTAGATAAAACCCTTTTTACAAAATTACATCATGATAAAATTCTCTTAGTACAAATATATGTGGATGACATAATTTTTGATTCCACTGATTCAAATCTGTGCAAAAGATTTTCTGATTTAATGCACTCAAGGTTTGAGATTAGTAGCACGGGTGAGTTATCATATTTCCTTGGTCTCCAAGTGAAACAAACTCTTGAAGGAATCTTCATCTCTCAATCTAAATATGCTAAAGAGCTTATTAAGAAATTTGGGATGAATGATGCCACTGCCATGAAAACTCCCATGGCTGCCAGTGTTGTTGTAAGTGCTGATGAATCTGGAAAATCAGTTGATCAAACTAGGTATAGGTCCATTATTGGATCCTTACTGTATTTAACAACAAGTAGACTAGATATTATATTTGTCACATGTCTTTGTGCTAGGTTCCAAGTGAACCCTAAAGAATCTCACCTTATTTTATTAAAAAGGATTTTAAGATATATAAAAGGTTGTCCAGATTTAGGCCTCTGGTATTCAACAGAATCAGCATTTGTGTTAACTGGATTCTCTGATGTTGATTATGCTGGATGCAGAGTAGACAGGAAAAACACCTCTGGAACTTGTCAGTTCCTTGGTGACAGACTTGTATCATGGTTCTGTAGAAAGCAAACATTTGTTTCAACATCAACTGCTGAAGCTGAATATATGGCTGCAGGCAGCTGCTGTTCACAGATCTTGTGGATATAAAACCAATTACTGGATTATGGTGTCAACTTAAATAATTCAACTATTCTATGTGATAATATAAGTGTTATTTCAATTGCACAAAATCCAGTTTTGCATTCTAGAACCAAGCATATAAACATTAGACATCATTTCATTAGAGATTGTGTTGACAAACAAAAGATTAAACTTTAATTTATCTCTACTGATTTGCAAAGAGCAGACATATTCACTAAGACATTGGACTCATCCAAGCATCTGTTCTTTGTCAATCAGCTTGGTATGATAAATTGTAAGGATTTAATATAATGCTCTATCCCTAGTCAAAGAATTGTCTATGTTCGTCGACCTGAGATCGATGAACTGATAACAGTTCTTGAGATTTCTCGTCGACCTGAGCTCGACGAAATCTCCTGGTGAAGTAATTTTCATTGATCTAAGTTCGACGAACTTACTTCAGAAACCTTTCGTCGACCTGAGATCGACGAAATGCTTTCAAATCTTCAGTCTGAGATCGACGAACTGGTTGACTCTAAATTATTTCGTCGACCTCAGATCGAAGATCTTCTACTTTTCGTCGAACGGAGTTTGTCGGTTCATATTCTGGAAAACCTTACATCTTAGGTTTTCTTCGACCTCCGTCCCGCGCTTTCAGTTCCCCTTGCACTTGATCTTCATTTTCTTTCTTGCAGGTACATTCATGGCGATTCCAACAGGCGCTCTTGCGGTAATGAAATTTGATACAGGATTCGATATGGATTTTGCCTCATTCCAGTACTCAGATCCAATATTTCTTCCCATCCTACAACTGCTGGAAGACCAGCAACTGAAACAACTACTGACCATGAGAATCAAATTACCCAGCACAGAAATCATAGAATGGATGTACACAGCTACCGTCAATGAGAACAAGATGACCGGCACCATCGCGGGTAACGAAATCTCTCTTAACCCCGATATTCTTACTGAACTTTTTGGATTGAAAAATGGTGAGGAAGAGTTAGAAATTGATTTGGAAGGGTTTGATATAATGTTGAATACAATGGGGTACTCTGGAGACAACCCCAATAAACTACTGAAGAAACACCTATCTGCCGAGTTCAAATTTCTCGCAGATATAGTTGGGAAAGTCTTGCTGGGCAAGAACACTGCACACGATTATATAACTAGGCATCAATTTCTGGTCATGTGTGCAGTGGTAAACAAAAGGCAGGTGGATTGGGCTCAGATCATCTTTGATCTTATTAGGAAAAGAAACAGTAAAAAGAAAGGGAACTTCGGACGGATACTAGGCATCTTCTTGACAGCAAAGGCTGCTAAATCACTGGTCTCCCAGACCACATTCATCAATGCCAGCAAAAGGCTCACATGTGCCTTGTTTGGCAGGTGGGAGAGGATAATCACAAAGCCCTCTAAGGCTTCATCCTCTGCCACCCAAGCTTCCAAAAGTACAAGGGCTATTACATCCACTCCCCACCCCCACTGAAGGGCTCCTTTCCACTCCTCCACCACCTCCCGTCCCTCCAGTTCCATCCCAATAACAAGTCCAGTAAACCCCACTTTCCACTACCATCCACATCCGTACCCCAACACCTCCAGCATCTCCAATTCCCTCTTCACCTACACATCTCTCATATCCTCATCCTTCACCTCAACCTGACACTTCCATCCCTACACCACCTCTATCCCTTCTACCATCTCATCTGGTTGACATCAACCTCTCCTCCCTTCCCTCTTTCAACTTGCTTCCTCTCCCCTGAACTCTCCATCCCCACAACATGACTCTCTCTTAGAAACTCCACCTCCACCTCCACCCATCCATCCTCCAGCACCATCTACTCAGTCAGCTACTCCACCAGTTTCTGCCTCTCCAACCCTGGAACCCTCTCTTACCCCCACCATCATCCCTCTTCTCACCCCATTACTCAAAACTCTTATTGCATAGGCCATTTCCCCTCTTATTGCTTCTATCTCATCCCTTGCTGCTCAGATCTCTGCCCTGACCACTGCTCCATCTTTAGTTGGGGGCCTGGATTCAGCCACTACTGAAACCAGGCAGGGGGAGATACTTCATGAAGAAGTAGCAGCAGCAGGAGGACTAGTTGTACATACATCAGATACAGCAGAAGCAGCAGCAGATAGTATAGATTCTGATATAATTGATCAATTTATTGAAACTGACATAGATATTGATGAGTCAGTTATAGCAGAAATAAATATTGTTGGTTATGTTGTCATCCATACCATAGTAGACTTGGTAAGTTTATTAAAGACTTCTGATACAGCTTATCTAAATCTCCCTCCAACTGAATTTACTAAGCCATCATTGGCTATTATCCCTTACTCCTCCCCAATAAGTTCTGATGTTACTAAGCAACTTAAAGACAGTTTTTCCAAGATTTTTGAAACTCTAGCAGAGACAACCAGGCTGATTCAGTCAAAGACTCCTCCCCTCCAGAAACATTTTATGTTCCAACATTTATCATGGATGATTCCCCAATGCCTGATATGGATGCCTTGATCATGGCTGATATTGAAGAAGAGAATAAGACAGCTACTGAAAGCACTGTCACAAGTAACTCTCCAGGATCAATTGATATTCCTCCTCCAGCTCCCTTCCAGCATGGAAAACCCTCCATTTCTGCTGAGTTCCAAAAAGAGATAGATGACTTGTATAACAATCCTCAAGGACAGTCTGATGATGATGATGAGGATGATGATGACTCTGATGAGGAACCCAATAAAAAGAAAGTCTCAATGAAAAGGAAAGCTCCACCTCCTCCTGCTCCCAAACCTAGAAACACTAATGACACACCCTATTATATTCTACAAAACATAACTCCATACAAGGGTATGCCAGTCTGGATGTGGCTATCCAAGAATGAACAAAAGGCAAGAAATAAGAGCAGGAGGTATTCTCCTCACCCACAAAAATTCAGAAGAGACCCTCCTCCTCCTCCTCCACCAGCTGCTGGTGCTTCTAGAAATAGTTCTCAAAAGTCAGATGCACCTTCCAAGCCCTCATACACAAGAAAATATCAGAGGCATAAAAGATCATCAAGATAGCAGTCCCATGGAAGCAGCCAGCAGAGAAATACTAGCTGTATAGAACAAATAAAAGAGATAGTGTATCAAAAACCAGAGTTCTCTCCTCCTCAACCACAGGCTGAACAAAGAAGACACTCTGTACCTAAAGGAAAATACAGTGAGGCAGCACCTCCCAAATCCCTATACACTCAAAGTACTGAAAGCCAAGCTGAGACAAATTTTCAAGCACAGTCTATAAATTTTCAAGCACAGTCTACAAATTTCAAGCCTGTTGCACTGCTATCCTCACAAGAAGATCAATCATCTGTCAGTCAGGATGATGATCCAAACTTCAGGATGGCCAGGCTTTAAGAATTAATTGCTCTATCACAGATGAAAAAGTCCAGAGAAGAAGGACAGGATCAACCAAAATTCTCTACAATGTCCACATATAGAGAAAACGAACTTGAAAGGCTTCAGGTAAGTAAGAAGCAGTTTGACCCTACTGAATATATGACTAGACATCCAGAAGCAATTGTTCCCAAAACTTCAACTCAGACAATGATTGGAGCAGCTGATTTATATATGTCAAAAAGAGAAGCTGCCAATCCTAATAGGGAAATTATACTTACAAACCCTGGAGAAATGAAGAAGGAAGAAAAATCCAAGAAGTAAAAGCAGACAATCCTAAAGAAAAATTGCTACTTGTGGTATACTTTATTAAATTTATGTTGTTTTTCTGCTACAAAGCTATGTACATATATCTGCTGCACTTGTTATCATTATCTACCAGATATATATTGTGTTTCTGCTTTGTATATTTCTTTTGTATTGAGTCTGTTATTAGTGACCTCACTCAAATAGGGGGAGATTATTGGAACCCCTAGTTGGATTTGGGCTAGGTTCACTGAGTTAGGATATGACCCAACATGTATAGATCAGGGTCATAGTTGTGTCCTAGAGTCTAGGTCAATTTCTTGAGTCAATAGTACAAAGGACTAGCCTCCAACCCTACAAGAGACTCATGACTTAGAGAATTCAAGACTTAGAAAAAGAAGTTCTATGTTCGTCGAACTCCGGTCGACGAAATTCGAGCTCAGCTAGACGAACTCAGGGAGAATTCTCTGAGCCCAGCTCGACGAACTCTGAACAAAGTACTAATTGCTTTAGTCAGAAACTCAGTCGACAAACTAAAACATCAGCTAGAAGAACTCTATTCTCTGATCGACAAATCCTAGTTAAAGTGGTTCAACACTCAGAAAATATTCTAAGTTCAATTTTCAGACTCAGCTCGACGATCTTGGACCTCTACTGGACTAACTCTATTCTCAAGGCTTAGCACGACGATCTTAGACCTAAGCTCGACAAACTTGATGCATAAAAGGAAGTTATCAAGCAGCATTCAGAGGTCGACGATCTTGGATCTCAGCTCGACAAACAGATATTCTCAGCTCGACGAACTGTGGACTCAGATCGACGAATTCAGTCTGATTCTTTTTCCCTTTTGTCCTTATTATGTGGCAATAATTCCTGAGTAATTAATGCTCTAATATTCTCTGAATATTACCGTTAGACAAGAGCATTAATTATCGTCTTCATCAGGATTACTGCCTGCCGTTTTTATAAGATACAGTTGGGGAAACAAATCAATGTAGAAAATATTCCAAGGCCGTCAGCATTTATTGCAGAAGGAAATTCAAAATTCAAAAACGTAGAATAAGAAGGGCTGCCAGACAACAAGAAGAAGAAGAACATCAATCAAAAAAATCAAGCGTCTTCTGCCTTCACATTCACAGGAACTCTTTGAAGGACAACAATACTACTGCATCTGTCAAACTGTTCCTGAAGCTTTTCTAGTCAAGATTGAAGGCTAAAATCCCTCCACCCTAAAGCAAAGCTCTCATCTTCCTGAACCATTCAACCTCTCAGGGGGAGCTTTAACACCATCAAGAATCCACTTAGTCTTCTCATTGTGACTTGAGAAAAGAACACTTCCATCACCCTCTTTTCCTACCTCTGTATAGGGTTTTAATTCCCTTCAAAATTATTCTGGTTGTAAGTCTCCTACCAAAACACTTGAGGTTTGGTTTTTGAGCACCTCACCAAAAGCTCATTGGTGGCAGTCACTTGATCTAAAACCTGAGTGGATTCCTACCTATGGTGGTAGAAGAGTGGATGTACCCAAGTTTGGGGAACCACTATAAATTCTTATGTTGTCTGTGTGCTTGTGATTTTCCTGTGTGCTTGTGCTGTGATACATTTTGCTGAGTAAATCAGTCATATTTTATCTAGTTCATCTGCTGCACTAGGTCACTCTTACACATATATCATAGTAACATACTTTGTTAAAAAGACTCCTAATTTCTGCAGAAAATCAAAAGATTTTAAAAACTCTATTCACCCCCCCCCACTCTAGAGTTATTCAGAGCTTACCCTATCTTTCATAAACACATAATCATTGTAAACAACAAAGAAATAAAAACTGAACTGATTTCATTCAATTTTTAGAGAAAAAGAAATATCATGTTTACAAAGATTCCTTTCTAGATCAGAACACAAAATGTTACATTATTTTAATACATAAGCCTATCTATCATGTTATTGACTAGGCTCCTTAATGACAATTCCTTTGCCAGTCTTGATCTTTTACTGTACAGAAGGTTCAGCATCTTCAGCAGGCTTCTTCCCTTTCAGGGCTTTCTTCTTTAGTTCTTCAGCCTTAATTTTCTGCCTTTCAAAATAGTGGAATGGCTTTGGGAAATACTTGCTTGGCTCCTGAGCATTAGCAGGTAGCTTCCCAGCCTTAGCTCTTCTTCTATGTTAAAGAATGGCTTCTTGTTCAACTTGGAATTTATTCCATTCTTATTCTGAATACCATTTACCCCTATCATGGGTTTTATCCTTTACAGCTTTCCAGACAGTAAGTATAATGTTTCTAGAATTTGGGCTCTACTGCTCAAAGTCTGGCTTCAGCTTAGCCTGCTCTCTGAATCTCTTCTTGGATAGTTGAGCTTCCTTCTGAGCTTCTAAGGAAGCTTCTGACATTTCTACTTTTTCAAAAATTACATTTTGCGCCTCTTGTGGAGGACTATACATTTTCTGCACTTCTTCTTGAATCATTTCAAAGTCTGCTGGGGGTAGATAACCTGAGCAACTTTAGGCTGATTTCCTTCAAGATAGGCAGGTTGTATCCTAGATTCTGCTACATTATCATCATCACAAAGAGGATGATATCCAAGAGTGGCTCTGATGCTATTGGAAATCCATTTAGTATGGTCAGAGCTATCTTTGACTAGTAATCTCTCCCCCTTTATGACTTCTTGTTCAATATGACTTCTCAAATCATCCTTTTGAAACCTGACCTGATTAACAATATGGTCAGTTCCTTCCTTAAAGTAATCTCTGAATTTTGTCAAAAAATCAGATATATTATTTTGAGAAGCCTGAAAGGTCGTCTGAACCGTAGCTATATCTTCTTTGATTTGCTTTGACACTTCATCTTTTACAGAAGTTGATAAATCATTTATCTTTGACAGTATAGCATAGTGTGAATCTTTAAGATTGTCATTCATTCTTATCTGATTTTCAAGTACATATCCGTGCTTTACTTCAAGTTCATCCACTTGAACTTTGATAGCTTGTTGTTGCTTGGCCAGGAACACCACAGCATTATCTCCTTTATGGAAGCAATCTATCATCTCCTTCTTATTTTGATTCACTTCAAATCTGATAGATTTGGTGTCCTGGTCCAATTAAAACTATAACTCTTTATGAGTTTCATCCATATATGTTTCTAAAGATTGTCTTTGTTCATCCAATTTAAGCTGTATCTGGACTAGTAAAAAACTGAAGTCCAAGCTTGATGCAGATGGAGCTATGCTTATTTGCAATGACTTTTTATATCCAGAACTCTTTTTCTTCAAAGCAACTAGTTTCCTTTTCTTAGCCATTTTGGCTTCTTCATCTTCAGAAGATTCAGTTGAACTTTTAATATCAACTGTATCCTTTTCAGCGGGCATCCTTAGATAACTCCCCCTCAGTCCTTGGAATATATTTTTCTTATGAAATCTGCTCCCCCTCAGTCCTTGCAGGGCGAAGATCAGAGAATAGGACATCCATGGTGAATTCGTGCTGTATTGGCTCATTTTGTGCATCTGTCTCAACAGTTTCTTGAGCTGTAATGTTGATTTCAGATACTATATTCATAACAGTATCTGCAGCCAAGTCACTTTCTAAGACTGCATCATCAATGCCTCCCCCTTGGGCAGGCAACTCAGTTGCTTGTTCTATTTGTTATTGGGGCACACTGCCCTACACTTGTTCTTGTGCATCCTTTTGTTGCTAGTCTTCATCAGAACTGAATACAACTTCCTCCTCAGAATCACTAGAGGATTAAGCCTGTGGAACCACTTTCTTCTTTTTCTTATCTTTCTTAGTTTGCTCTTGAGGAGCAGGGACTTCTTTGGTCAGAACTCTATCCCACCTTGATAAAATTTTTACATCCATCCTCCTCATATGATTTATTTTTGATACAGCCACTTGTTTCAATACATCTGGTATTACAGTAGATAAGCATAAACTTAGAATTCTTCCCATGTTTGGTTTCTTAGTTCCTTCATGAACTTTATCAAACACTACTGCTGCCCGTCAGTGTTTATCTTGAATATGATCCTTACCATAAGATTGAACATGTGGACAGAGATTCTATCATGTCCACCAGTTTTGCAAAGAATCACTTTGCCAACTACTTCAGATAGGAATTTTCCTTGGGAATTCATCCCTTTTCTGGTAATAGACGATCCAATCTTAATATTGGGGCTCAGCCCGCACCAGCTTAAAGCTTCTGTAATCTGGGAAGGGGTTATTTCATCTGTGTCCTTGACTGATGGAAGCTGAAGTGATTTCCTGATAGTTTTTAGTGTGAGTTTCACTAGGGAATTTTGAACAGTCCCATTAATTTTCTTGCCTGCAGAATCCACTGTAGCGGTTGAATAAAACTCCAGAACTTCCTTTTTCCATATCTTTGTTGGTTCAGAAACTAAGTACTCCAATCCATTTTCTGAAATTAGGGCAATAACACCCTGAATTTCATCTGAAGCTATTGTGAACCCTTCACGAACCAGTTTATAACCTTCATTGACTTTGTCTTCTTGACAAGGCGCCATTGATGTAAGAGTTGGAAGCGAAGAGAAGAGAAAAGAAAAGTTTTGTCGACTAAAGGAGGAAAGTCAAGAATACTGAAAGCATAGTCGACCAGATTTTGGTTTCACCTATTTATAGTATAAGTGTAAGGGCAGGTCAAAAGACGTGCCAGTATCGACAAGTTTTCTTATGTGTCGACAGAAATGACCTAGGTCTCGACAATACGTGTTTTAAGTCGACACGACTATGTGCCGACATACTAATGTCAGAGTCGACAACTTGTCTTAAGTCGACACATTTATGTGTCGACAAACTTGTGTCTGTGTCGACACACTTGTGTCTGTGTCGACACTAACTACTTAAGTCTTGACAAACTTGTGTCGACACAAGAATCCTCTCGACATAAGATGCCGACATAGTTGTGTCGACATCAATTATCCTGTCGACACAGATACTGTTTCTGTGTCGACACTTCCTTTTACTAAGTCGACACAACATATTGAGTGTGTCGACATAGCTTGTTTGTGTCGACACAAACATTGTACTTAGACAAATTTCCAAAGAAATTTGATGCTTACATATTCTCCTTAGGGATTCTTATGCTAACCTATTCTAGGTTCAACATTCTTAATTCAAATTTAAAATAATTGAATTTAGTTTCATCCAGAGGTTTTGTAAAAATATCAGCTATTTGATTATCAGTTTTCACAAATTCTAGGCTAATATTTTCCTTCTCTACATGTTCTCTGATGAAATGAAACTTAATTTCTATATGCTTGGTCCTACTATGTGATACAGGATTCTTAGCAATAGAAATAGCACTTGTAGAATTACAAAATAGAGGAATTCTACTTACCTGGATGTCATAATCTTCTAGTTGATGCTTTATCCACATCAATTGTGCACAGCAGCTATATACTCTGATTCAGCTATTGATATAGCTACACTAGTTTGCTTCTTGCTGCTCCATAACACCAGCCTCCCACCAAGGAATTGACAAGTTTCTGTGGTACTCTTCCTTTCTTCTTTGCATCCAGCAAAATCTGCATCTGAGAAACCAGTTAGTAGGAAATCCTTACTCTTAGGATACCAAAGGCCTAGATTAGGTGTACCCTTAAGATATCTCAGAATTCTCTTAACTACAGTATAATGAGATTCCTTAGGGCAAGCTTGATACCTAACACGGACACATGTTGAATACATGATGTCAGGTCTACTTGCAGTCAAATAGAGTAGAGAGTCAATTATCCCTCTATACAAAGACTCATCAACAGGTTTCCCTGCCTCATCTTTGTTTATAGGCATACTTGTTCCCATTGGAGTTTTCATGGTAGAAGCTGAGTCCAAACCATACTTCTTAATTAACTCCTTAGTGAACTTAGACTGGGAAATGGACAATCCATTCTCAGTCTGTCTAACTTGAAGTCCCAAGAAGAACTTCAGCTTACCCATACTACTCATCTCAAACTTCCCTTGCATAAGTTTGGCAAACTTCCTACAAAGGTTGTTTTTAGTAGAACCAAAGATAATGGCATCCACATATATCTGGACTAGTATTATCTTGCCTTTTGATTCCCTATAGAATAGAGTTTTGTCTATCTTTCCTCTAGAGAATTTATTCTCAATAAGAAAGGCAGACAAGGTTTCATACCAAGCCCTTGGAGCTTGTTTTAAATCATATAGAGCTTTCCTAAGCCTATATACATAATCAGGAAAGTGAGAGTCTATAAAACCTTAGGGTTGTTCAACATAGACTTCTTATTTTAAATCACCATTCAGAAATGCTGATTTTACATCCATCTGGTATACCTTGAACCCTTGATAGGCAGCATAAGCCAAGAATAGCCTTATAGCCTCCAGCTTTGCCACTGGAGCAAAAGGTTTGATCAAAATCAATACCTTCCTCTTGCCTGTAGCCTTTTGCTATCAGTCTAGCCTTGTTCTTGACTATGGTGTCATTCTCATCAAGCTTGTTCCTGTAGATCCATTTAGTTCCTATTATGTTGTGATCCTTAGGTTTTGGCACCAGCTCCCAGACTTTACACCTTTTGAACTTATTGAGCTCTTCTTGTATTGCATCAATCCAGTTGGTGTCTTGCAGTGCTTCTTCAATCTTCCTGGGTTCTATTTGAGACAAGAAGATAGAACATAGAACTGTGTTCATGCTCCTGCTCCTTGTTAGAACACCTTGACTTGCATCACCAATGATTTGGTGAACTGGATGATCCATCTGGTGTCTCCTTGTTGGAGGAAATCCGTCAGCATTATGGTCTTCTCCAGTTTCCTCAACTTGATGCTCCACACTGTCTTCTTCATCAAGAGAGACTTGTTCTTCCTCTAGATAGCTGGCCTCTCTATCTTCATCCAACCTAGCAGGAACATCTTCATTGATGGTCAACTTGTCTATCCTATCTGTTAAACCTGTAGAGCTAACAGAAGAACTAGACAATCCATTGTTAATAAATTTTGACTCATCAAATACAACATGCACAGATTCTTCTACAACTTGGGTAGTCAAGTTATAGATCATGTATTCTCTACTGTGGTTGTTGTACCCAACAAATATCCTTTCTAGGGATTTGGCGGCAAACTTAGTTAGGTAGTGCTTACCATTGACTAGTACAAAACACTTGCTACCAAAGATTTTAAAGTAAGATATGTTTGGTTTTCTTTCTTTCAAAATCTGGTAGGGAGTCATCTTGTGTTTCTTGTTGATGGAGGCTCTATTTAGCACATGACATGCAATATTAAATGCCTCAGCCCAGAAGTATTCAGGGAGAGTAGTATCATTTAGTAGAGTTCTACTAGCCTCAATTAGAGTCCTATTCTTTCTTTTAGCAACACCATTTTGCTGAGGAGTTCTAAGTGAAGAGAATTCATGATGAATCACAAGTTCTTCACAGAATCTTGTCATACATTTAGACTAAAATTCAGTTCCATGGTCACTTCTGATTTTTACCACTGAAATGTTGTATTCATTCTGTATTTGTCTAACAAAAGTCTGAAAAATAGATGGGGTTTCAGATTTCTGCCTCAAGAAGAAAACTCATGTATATCTAGAATAGTCATCCACAATAACAAGTGTGTATACTTTCCTACCAAGACCGTGAACTGGCATAGGACCAAACAAATCCATATGAATGAGATATAAACATCTCATTGAATCTTTGATGTCAAGTGCTTGGAAAGAGGACTTAGTCTGCTTACCTTTTTGGCAAGCTGAACACACACCCTCTTTGATGCACTTAATTTGAGGACCTTTCCTCACTAATCCCATGCTGAACAGCAGTCCTATAGACCTATAGTTCAGATGAGCTAGTCTCTTGTGCCATTTGACACATAGAGAAGCTTTCTCTCCTGCAACCAGACAAATTGGTGAGTTGTTAAACTCACAATCTAGGTTAAGGCAATACACATTTCCTTTTCTAGAGCCAGTCAAAATGATCTCTTGATCACTTGACCTTCTTATCTGGCACTCCCCTTTGAGAAAAGAAATGACATAACCTAAATCACTAAGTTGACTTATGCTAATTAGGTTATGTTTTAAACCCTTCACATAAGCCACTTTAGTGACATTAATTGAATCACTAGTAATGTTACCAAATCCTTTGATGATACAATTTTCTGATCCACCAAAGATAACTTTGGGTCCATTCTCTATGGGCACATAGTCCCTCAACATTCTTCTTGTTCCTGTCATATGTTTGGAACAGCCACTATCCAAGTACCATATAGGGGTATGGTCACTTGGATTCCCCTACAATACATGAAGAATTACTTACCCTTAGAACCCAACTTGCTCGTGGGTCCTAGGTCCTTGTTAGTTTGAAAACCTACAACTGTTCTAACAGGAAAAATACTCTTGGTTTTAACACTAGTGTTAAACCAGCAATCCATGACAAAGTGCCCCACCTTGCCACAACACCAACACTCAAACCTAGTATACCTTTTCTTAGGTAAAGACTTTACTGCTTTGTTGCCAGCAGTCTTGTTGAGAGTTGGTGTTGGAGCATCACTCTTCAAGAAATCCTCTTGAACCTGATGGGCATGCCTATAGTGTGGTCTATAAGCATTTGCACCCTTGCCCATGTGATTTCCATGCTCACAGTGACCATGTGTAGTGTCATGATCATACATGTTAGTAGGATTCACCACCTTCCTAAAGAAAATAGGGGGTTCAGCAACTAGAGGCCGAACTTGTCCCTTACCTTTTCTATGAGAATTGAAAGCCCTAGTTCTTCCCTTAAAGCCTAGACCAGTCTTCCCTTTTTGTGAAATAAAATTGTCTATTAGGGGTAAGACAGATTTGGGCTTAGAGAATTTAGTCAATAGCTCTCTCTCTCTTGCTGAAGTTTTGCCTCCAGTTTCTTGATATAATTCTCTTTGAAAGAGATTGTGCCCATTTAAATAACTGTAATGTTCTTCAATTTGGCAACCTCATTCAGTTTTAGATCCAACATCTTAGCTGAATCTGCTGCAGCAAGCTTAATAGACTCAATCTCTTTGGCCTGCACTTTAACAAGAAACTTGCTCTTCTTCAGAGCTTGCAACAACCCACCATACTCATCAATGAGTTGGTGTACATCCCCTTCAGACTCAGATCCATCCATTTCTATTGAAGCAGATGCTTCTGATTCTTATACAGTAAAGTAATCTGAAACTAAGGGATAATAGTTTACCTTACTTGGTCCAGGCTGATCCTGGCACTGATCATCTTCAGATTAAGCCATCAGCCCTCTACAGCAATGGTATTCAACTTCATTTATGGAGTACAGCATCTGTAGGAATTCTAGTTCCCTAGACTCCTCTTCTGTTGAGAATAGCCTAACATATGATTTTGCTTCTTCTTCTCCAGATTCTGAAGATGAAGAGTCTGTCCAACTCTTCTCCTTCTGAGCAACTAGAGACTTCTTCTTCTTACCTTTGACCTGTTGCTTCTTATTATCCTTTGACTCCTTTCTTTTATAAGGACAGTCAGCTATGATATGTCCAGTCCTGTTGCAATAATAACACACAATCTTAGTATTAGATTGTTTACCAAGATTAGAGGAATACCTATCCTCCTTGGGTGTCTTCTTCTTCCTATAGTACTCATCCTTGGAATAGGATGAAGATGATGGTCTGGTTCTCCACTTTTTTTTTTCTTCATAAACCTTTGGAATTGCCTTGTAAAGGCAGCAAAATCCTCATCAGAAGTATGACTATCTGATGTGTTAGTGTCAGAAATTCCTTCTTCTTCCTCAGCACTCCTTCTGGGTGGAGAAGGAGATTTTCTCCTACCCTTTCTTGAGCCTTCAGCTTTGAAGGCCACTGACTTTTTCTTAAACTCAGATCTACCGCCCTTCTCCTCTTCTTTTCTAGCAGTAAGCTGCATTTTATATGATAGCAACTTTCCAAAAAGTGTAGGTGGAGGTGTATCAGCCAGCCTTGCCACTTCTCTGATGGCACATATCTTAGTGTCTCAATCCTTTATTAGAGACTTAAGAAACTTATCATTTAGTTCATAAGTGCTGAAGACCCTTCCATAGGTCATCAACTCATTTACTATTCTAAAGAACTTCTTATAGAATTCAGCTATGCTATCAGATTTAGCTTATCTAAAGCTCACATACTCCTGGTTCAGCATAGACTTCCTATCCTCTCTGACTTCTTCTATGCCCTTCATGTAGATAATCAACGTGTCCTACATTTCTTTGGAGGTTTTATAATGCACTAGATTCTGAAAAGTGGCATCATATATAGCACTTACAATAATGTTTTGTGCTCTTTTATCTAGTGTTGCTAGGATGATTCATCCTTTGTCATTTCAGAATAGCTCTTTGGAGTTTGAATGTTTGCATCAAGAACTGATACCTTCATTGGAATGAAGGGTCCTTCCTATATTGTGATATAAATTCTTGGATCAGATGCTTCCATAAACAACCTGACCATTTCCTTCCAAATGCCAAAGGATTCTTTCTTGCATATAGGTAATTTCATAGATCCAAATTCCTTTTGATTCTCATTTGAACCCATTCTTGATATTTGTTATTTGCCTTGGAGAATAACTCTGACAGTTAAGTCAATCTTTCAAGTGGTATCAGAGGGAGGTTACTCAAAGATTTTGTTTCAAGAGCCTAAACACCTAGAGGGGGGTGAATAGGTTCTAATCTTTTAAAGTCCTTTTTAGGCAAACAGTTAGATAATCATCCAACACAGATTAATCAAATTGCATAATATAAATACATCACAGCAAACACCAGATCTATAGTGGTTCCCCAAGATATGGATACATCCACTTTCCCCCTCCGCCTATCCAGTAGATAACTGGATTCATCCTAACTTCCTTCCACTGGCTCAGATCCCCAGATCTTATAAACTCAGAACCAAAATGGTTCCTACAGCTCAGACTTAATAAGTCCTACCTCAGATTCTTCCCCAGAATCCTACCTCAGGCCTCAGCCCTACCTCAGCCTTTATAACTAGGCTTACAACTCAGACTTTCCATAAATCCTACACCTCAGGCTAATAGCCCTACCTCAGCCTTTATAATTTCAGGCTTACAACTCAGATCTGATAATAGATCTTACAAGAAATATAATGTAATAAGAAATAAACAAATTCACCAGCTAGATTCCTCTATTGGTGAAGCCTTCTTGATCAGTTCTTGACTGAACTGATCCTTCTGATCCAACCTGACTTAGCTTCTCAAAGCTTCTTGATAGAACAAAATAAGGTGGATCTTCTTGCTGTTGAAGTTGATCTTCAGTCAGCTTCTTCCTTAAATTCAGATTGGAATCTGAATCTTTCTTGCAGAACAATTCTGAATCTGTTTCTCTTCATAGAATTCCTTTTTTTGTGTATATCTTTTTTGTAGTTTCCAATCTGTCTCTTATATAGAGTTTGCTTCATGGTTACCGGCTGATCCGGTTTTTAACAAACTACGGACAGATCTAAAGAGTTGTCAGACCGGTTGGATATGACAGCTGTCAAGTCACCAGACATGTCAGTAGAGTCATCAGAGTCATTCCATCTTAGTACAAACCACTCAGCAGGCTGCTTCATATGTGTCGACACATATTAGCCAAGTGTCGACACAAGTCTTCATGGTGTCGACACAATACTCCAAGTGTCGACACAGTCATACTTCTGCTACTTGACACATATTCTGTTGAATGTGTCGACACAAGTCCTGTATGTCGACACAAATGCTTCCGGTGTCGAAACAGCTGTTGCTGGCAGATGGCGTTGAGTAGGTGTCGACACAAGTCATGTGTGTCGACACAGTTGCTTGTGGTCTCGATATAGCTGTTGTCGACAGACGGCGTTGAATGAATGTCAACAGTGTTGAAAGTATCCAGACGGCATTGAGCGTGTGTCGACACAAGTCCTGTGTGTCGACACAATTACTTCTGGTATCGACATAACTCCTGACTCAGGTGTCGACATAATTCTGAGTGTCAACATAACTTCTTCAGAAATGTCGACTTAGCTTGAATGTCGACACCACTTCTTCATAAGAGTCGACACAACTTGAGTGTCGACACAATACCTTCATAAGTGTCGACACAACTTCATGGTGTCGACACAAGTCTTCATAAGTGTCGACACAGCTTCTGGGTGTCGACACAACTTCTTCACAAGTGTCGACACTTGTACTTAGAAAATTTTCCTCAAATGCTTAAACATGCACAATGTAACTCAAACATCTATTAAATACAAATTGATGCATATCATTGACTAAGATGAGGCTTCTCCAAATCTGGTACATATTTTCCAATGTACCCAACATAACCAATTCACCCCCCTCACGGTGATTTAGGTAGATACTTTCAATTGGTATCAGAGGAGTGTTTTTTGACATAAGGTTAACACTTTGAACAAGATCTCTCATCTAGTGTAAAGAGATTTCGCTTCGTGGCTATGGACAAAATCAAGGATATGTCGTCTATGAAGCTAATAGTGTGTACTAAAGAGAACTTTCCTATGTGGAAAGAAAGATTGAGGTTCTACATAGAGGCCGTAGATCCCAGAATATTTCAGATTGTTGAAGAAGGACCTCATATTCCTACAAAGCCTTTTGCTCTGAATTCAGCCATCATGATACCTAAGAAGATGATGGATCTGATGAAGGATGAAATTACTTTGGTCTCCTTGGATAAGAAAGCAAAGAATATTATAGCTAGTGTAGTGGATGACTCTATGTCTTAAAACTTATTCTACTGCAAATCTGTCAAGGAGATGTGGAACTGTCTTGTTGTGCTCATGGAAGGTACTGAAGAAGTTTGATACAATCGTAGATCATTACTCAATCAAGAATACGAAGCACTCAAGCAAGGATCAAATGATACTATTGCAGATAGCTTCGAGAAATTCTTCAAGATCATTAATGGTCTTAGAAACTATGGTCTTACATTTACTAATGGCAAGCTCAATGACAAATTTCTGAGATCCTTGACAAAGTACTGGGACACAAAAGTTGTAGCCATTAGGTAGTTTGGGAAATTGCCGGAGATTGACCCTCAGAACCTCTTCGGAAAATTTCTCTCCTATGAACTCCAGATGAATACCAGAAAGAAGGAGGAGCAGAGCAGCTGGTCTTCAAGCAAAGAGAAGTTGGTAGCTCTGAAGGCTGAAGGTTCAATAAATTCTAAAGTTGTGTCACCAGTAAAAACACGTGCTCTAGAAACCCCAGAGGAATCTGAGTCAAGAACGTCAGGCTCTGAGCTATTTGATGGAGAGTTCTCACTCATCTCTAAGCAGTTCAAAATATTTCTCAGCAAGAGGAGACAAATGAAGAATCAGTCATCCTCCTCTGAGTTCAAAAGATCACATCGATCTTGATGGTGATCGCTCTAAGAAGAACTACAACTGAGAGGACATGTATAAATCTAAACCGAATAAACATTCTTCCTCTGATGTTGTGTGATATTGTTGTAATAAGACAGGACACATGATTGCAGAGTGTCCGTACAAAAAGAAGGAAGGCTCCAAGAAAGAAGAGAAGAGATCATTTAATGGCAAGAGGAAGGAAGAGAAAAGCTTCGTCGCTAAGAAGTCAAAGACTCTTAGTAACATCGACTCAAGCGAATCCAGTTCAGAGAATGAAGAAGCTTACTTCAGGCTTTTTGGCTCGATTAGACGAGGAAGTTGGTGACTCTGAGTATCACGAGAAGATAAACTCGCATGCGATACTCTCTAAATCGGAAACCTTAACTAATGGTCATGAAGGCTATTCTTCTGAGGAAGATGATTCCGACCTGATGGCTCAGCATCAGGAACTTTTGAAAAATGTCGCAAGTTAGTCAAAAAGCAAGCAAAAGAGATTGCCTCCCTCAAGGTAGTGGAAACAAGCCTGGAGGAGGAACTTGCAAAATTACTTCCTCTCAGAGATGAAGTCCACTCCTTGAAAGAGGAATTGAAATGCTTGGCTGAGACATTAAGCCTAAAGGAGAAATACTTAGATGAGCTAGAAGAAAAGCTCTTGGTGGAGAGGAAACTTGTTGAAAGCTTCTCCAAGTCGAGAACTATTCTCCATCTCATCGATGAATTTTCCACTTCAAAGAAGGGTAGTGGTCTTGGCCACGTAGCTGAAAAAAGGTAAGACTGCTAAGAGAGCTGCCGCCAAAGGTAAAGGGATGGCACCTTCGAGTCAACACTCCTTTAAGAAGGTTATTTTCCCCCCGAACAAATATGACTCTGAGACATCATATGGGCACTTTGCTAGGCCTACCTATATAAAGCCTAAGAAGTGCTATCAAGGGTGGACCCATCCCAGATACTTTGGGGCAAGTGTTTTCAAGGCTCCTTACGAAGAGATAACTCTAAAAGAGTATGGTCCTTATGTTCATGGACCTAATTATAAGAAGGTACCGAAAGCCAAACCTTTTGTATCCAAGGCTAAGGAAACTGACAAGCCTTGTGTTTGCTGCAATCAAAAGGCTTCCACCTCCAAGTCTATAGCCCCTGCTTGACCTCAAATTCAAAAGGTAAAGCGGGAGCATAAGAGAAGGTACAACAGATTTAACTGTTGGTAGTGCGACAAAATTGGTCATTTTGGCACAAATTATTGGTTTAACCCTGCTAATTTTGAAGCTCCACGAGTTAACAGTGCGAGACCAACCACTCATAACGTTAATGTCAAACTAACAAAGAACCCAAGACCCAAATATGTTTGGGTTCCTAAGATTAAATGATTTATGGTTGCAGGTATGTCCAAAGGCCAATAAAAATCCGATCTGGTATTTGGATAGTGGATGCTCTCGACACATGATCGGGACAAGAAGCCTACTGCGAGAATTCACTCCAGTTGAAGACGGGCCAAAAGTTATCTTTGGAGGGTCTGACGGGGGAATGAGGAAAGGCTACGACATGATCTCCAACGGAATAGTCTCTTTCACAGACGTGGCTTATTTTGAAGGATTACAGCATAATTTGATAAGCATAAGTCAATTATGTGACAAAGGCTATATCGTTGAGTTCTACAAGGACAAGTGCCTGATAAAATCATCTGCTAATTTTGAGACCGTCTTAACAGACACTTAGAGTAGAAATATCTTTTGTTTAAATTTTCTATGTCTAGATAACTCTACACAAGTGTGCTTTTTGGTTAAAAGTAGTGCGTCTCTTTGTGACCAATGGCACAAGAGATTGGCATATATTAATTTCAAAACAATAAACTTGTTATTTTCTCTCAACTTAGTGCATGATGCCCCTATCATTAAGTTCCTTAAAAAGAGTTCATGTCACGCATGTCAGATGGGTAAGCAGACAAGGTCTACCTTTAAGGGCATTTTTGAAAAAGATTACTCTAGGAGTTTATACCTACTTCATATGGGCTTATTCGGTCTTATGTCAATTCATAGTTTAGGAGGTAAAGTATATACGTTGGTAATTGTTGATGATTACTCTCGTTTTACGTTGGTGTTCTTTCTGAAAGACAAGTCAGATACCTTTGATTCTTTCAATAATTTTATACGGCAAATTCAGAACGAAATTAACTGCTTAGTGGTCAAAATCAGAAGTGACCACAGAACAGAATTTGAGTCTGGTTCCATGAAAGAATTCATTGGAAGTCAAGGTATCTTTCATGAGTTTTTGAAAGATACACTAGTGCCAACTAACTTCACCTAGGGGGGAATAGGTGATGCGCAGTCTTTTTGCGGAATTAAAATTTTACCTACACAATAAAAGAAAACAAACAAAGCACAGAAAGACACAGGCAGTTATAGTGGTTCCCCGATTTGGGTACGTCCACTTTTCCCCTTCGACCTATCTCCCAACAAGGGATGACTCGGTCACTTCACCAACCGGATTGAAATCCAATCCTCACACTAATGGAAGGAACCATTCCAACCGAAGGAGTCACCACTCTTCCACCACGGGTTGCACCCAACCCTTACAATGAGGAACCAACGTTCCTTTACAATAAAAGTGAAAATGGAATGTATAAAATACAAACTACTTTTGGAGCGCTAGGTGTCCCTCTTCGTTCGATGACGCATTCTTGAAGAAGACGAAGAGTCCACTACCTAAGCACTCTCTTGGAGAGGATCTCCCCGAGATCGGCAGCGGCAAAGCTTGCGGCATCGATTTTATCAAGATCAGCGGCTGCAAAGGAGAGCGGCGGCGATGCTTTCGAGATCCAAACTTCGTAGCAAAGATAGCAAGGTCTACCAACGATCTTACTTAGATCGATCATCTCAATCGATTCGGAAGGGGAAGGTATTCCAGTTCAACAAACCAAGAGACAAAAGATCTCAAGATAGACACGTGAGACGCATTGCTTGGCTAAGTTTCTGTCGCCGGGAGATCAGGAAGAATCCACGATCAGCGGCGGCGACCACCTTCACAAGTGGCGATGGCGGCGGAAGAAATACCGCGATCAATTAGGTCACGCGAGGCCGCTGATCCTTTTCTTGGTGTTCGCTTCTTCTTTCGTTCAAAATAGGAGAGTATTTATACAATTGAATAATCCATTATGTACGTTGTGGGCCCCACCAGTAGAAACCCTAAGTCCGGTTCAAAACAGCGCCTGAATATTTGGTCCGGTCCAGCGAGCCAACGAAAATCGCCTAAGGCAAATTCGGCGGGAATCATTGGTGATTCTCGACGATTCGTCGAGAATCACTAATGATTCCCGTCGAATTCTACTTAGAAGATTTCTAACTGAAAAGCACGCCATCCGGAGTGAATTGGCGAGAATCACAATTTATTCTCGACGAATCGGCGAGAATGCAAAGTCATTCTCGACGATTCGGCGAGAATCACTTAGTGATTCTCACCGATTCTGCCTTAGCAGAATTCTAGACGGCGTTGAGACAGACGGAAGCATTCGGCGAGAATCGGCTAGTGATTCTCGACGATTCGGCGAGAATCACTTAGTGATTCTCGTTGAATCTTACTTAGACAAATTTTCGTCTATCTTCCCGTGAGCTGGTCTTTGACCCATTCTTGCTCCTTGTCTGCTCATGATTTATCACAGCCCTGTACTTGAAAATAAGTACACTCCAATAGAGAGAGTATGCATAAGCCAACACACTGATCTGCTCAACGAGGGATTACGTTGCGCAGACCCGTGTATATTGACCTACTGCACCCTAACATTGGTGTGAACTTAGCGTGGAATAACTGCAAGCACAACTTGAATACAAATGATCAAATACATTGTCAATTCACCTTAGCTTGTTCAGGGGCTTCTTCAAATCAAGTATATTGAGGATACAATACCCAATAATCTCCCCCTATTTGAAGAAGCCTAAACCCTACAAGCTAAGGTGAATATAACGGATGGAAGAAAAACACAAACTGAATAATCAGTTGAGAATGAATTATGAATTTTCATACCATTATCTTTAGAGCATTTGGAGCATACTTAGCCTGAGCACCTTAGCACCTTAACCGAGAGGGTAATCTCCCCCTTTTTGGCTTTTACAAATCTGGGACTTTTGCACTTGTCACAATGCTCCCCCTCAATTCTTGCATCTGTACTTACTCTTGAGTTCCTTGCGGATGCTCCCCCTTGATCCAAGAGCCTTGAGCCGTACAGACTTCACTCTTCATAGTTCAGCATGCCGAGTTAAGTTTTGAAGAGACTGAACTTGGCCTCATCTAGGGGCTTTGTGAAGATATCTGCAACCTGCTTATCCGTGGGGACATAGCAGAGAGATATGTCTTTGTTTTCCACATGCTCCCGAATAAAGTGATAGCGCACTTCAATATGCTTCGTTCTGCTGTGCGATACAGGATTGTTCGCAATTGCTATTACGCTTGAGGAGTCGCAATACATCGGAACTTCGCTGAACTGCAAGTCATAATCTTTGAGCTGATTTCTGATCCATAGAAATTGTGCGCAACAGCTGCCTGCTGAGATGTACTCAGATTCAGCTGTGGAGGTTGCGACACAATTCTGCTTCTTACTGTTCCATGAGATAAGCCTTCTTACGAGGAATTGACACGTCCCGGAAGTGCTTTTCCTATTATCCCTGCTTCCTGCAAAGTCAGCATCAAGCTCGAGGAGTTCCTCTTTCAGGTTTCCTTTCTCTTGATCGATTTGGTTCCTCGAGCTAGTCCACAGAATAGAAGAGTTCTGGCTCGATCCTCTTCCTCCAGATAATCTTTTTGAACAGAACTGGAGAGCTGGGATCATAAAATTGATCATTCAGATCTTCTATTTGAGGAACACCAGGTGTCCAATTTGAGTAGGCCATTGTAGTTAGAAAAGCTCTTATCCCAAATACTTGTTCCATGTCATTCTTGGAACATCTCATGCCTAGTTCCCATCATATTTACGGGAACCTAGACTATCCTGCGAAAAAGAATTACCCTACCTTAGGAACCCAATATGTATTGGGTCCTAGGTTCTTGTCAGCATAAAATATTGAATGCCTTCCTACAGGAATCCTGTCAGGAAGGCTAACTCTGCCCAGAGGAAATGGACATACCCTTGCCCTTGGCACAGAGGGATTGTGCCAACAATCTATGGCAAAGTGACCCACCTTGCTACAGCACCAACAATCATGAATATTGTATCGTCGTTTATGACCTGATCTACTGACTGAGGTAGTCATGATCTTAGGTCTAAACGGGACAGGGCAGGTTCTGTTCACAAATTTATCCTTTTCACCGTGACACGTGGGAGGGAGGATAGAGAGCATGTGGTGAGTGTCATGAGGCCTGGGAGGTGGTGCCTTCCTTTCAGTCAGCACACTTCCAGGGGCCCCATGGGTACTTACTACATGTTTCCCAACCCCCCTTTCCTGTGTCTTGGGGTGGAAAGAGATGCAGTGAGAGCTGGTTCCTACAGATTCATGATGAGTTGGGGCTGAGGCCGAGAATACAAAGGGTTCAGGATGAGCCTTGGGTATTCTCTCATGGGTAGCCATGACAGCTCTTGCACTGTGGGCATTTCCACCCGAGGGCCGATCATTCTTGCAGTGACCATGGATGTTGCTGTGGTCATACCTGAAAGCATGATGTGTACCCTTCCTACTCGGGGTGGGGGGTCTAAACACAGTTTCCCCATTTCTCCATGAATTAATGATTTGGGAGATCCACCCATTTTCTTCTTCTCTTGATAGCATCTATCTTGGAAAAGTTAGAAACTATCCTCTTCTCGGTCTCTAGACGACTCTCTAGATCTGCGATCTTTGAGTCCTTTACCTTGATGGATTCCAATTGGAGATTCATCAAGGTCTTCAGCTGAGCAATCTCCTTAGCTTGCTCCTCCACAAGTAAGTTGCTCTTCTGAAGGGCACTCTCAAGGGAATCAAGATTTTCAATCTTTTGATTGAAGCTATCCATATCCCTTGCATCACTAGAAGGACAACCCTCTGAACTATTCCTGTTTTCAGGAACTTCAAGGGGAGAGGAGAATGATGAAGAAGTTACCTGATCCTGACATTGATGTTCCGAGTCAGCGTTAAGATCGGCAGAGACTGTTGTGTCAGCTTCATTAGAACTGCTTTCCTCAGCCTCTTCTTCAGTCTCTGACATGGACATAGGAGCCCTGATACTGAGAGATTGGTCTTGACCTTCATCTTTAGAAATGAGGACCCCCACATAGGCTTCATCCTCTTGCTGGCATCCAGTCCTAGCTGTCTCTGATCCTACCATGAGATCTGAGATAGTTTTCCACATAGACTTTGCAGTCTTACACTTGTCCAATCTTGACCGAGATGATCCAGACCACACGTCAGTGATGATCTGACGAATCAGCTTGTCCAGGTTGAAAAGTGAGAGCTCAGTCTCAGACATCTCTTCGAGACTCTTGGGGATTTGGAGATCCTTTTCTGAGCTGGAAGCCTTCATGGGAATGAAGGGACCCTCTTCTAAGATGAGTGACGCTCGAGGGTCGATGGCCTCCAGATGAAACGACACTCTCATCTTCCAGATAGGATAATACTCCTTTGTGCATGCCGGGAGTCTTGGGGGAGATACCTCCGAATACAACTCCATGCTTGAGTCTGATCTTCTTGTTGACACTAGAGGCAGGATTCTGCTCAAGGTGTTAACCTTTTTGATGAGCTACCTCCCTCTGATACCACTTGAAAGTCACACTAATGCCAACTAACTTCACCTAGGGGGGAATAGGTGATGCGCAGTCTTTTTGCGGAATTAAAATTTTACCTGCACAATAAAAGAAAACAAACAAAGCACAGAAAGACACAGGTAGTTATAGTGGTTCCCCGATTTGGGTACGTCCACATTCCCCCTTCGAACTATCTCCCAACAAGGGACGACTCGGTCACTTCACCAACCGGATTAAAATCCAATCCTCACACTAATGGAAGGAACCCTTCCAACCGAAGGAGTCACCACTCCTCCACCACGGGTTGCACCCAACCCTTACAATGAGGAACCAACGTTCCTTTACAACAAAAGTGAAAATGGAATGTATAAAATACAAACTACTTTTGGAGCGCTAGGTGTCCCTCTTCGTTCGATGATGCGTTCTTGAAGAAGACAAAGAGTCCACGACCTAAGCAAACTCTTGGAGAGGATCTCCCCGAGATTGGCAGCGGCAAAGCTTGCGGCAGCGATTCTATCAAGATCGACATCTGCAAAGGAGAGCGGCGGCGATGCTTTCGAGATCCAAACTTCATAGCAAAGCTAGCAAGGTCTACCAACAATCTTACTTGGATCGATCGTCTCAATCGATTCAGAAGGGGAAGGTATTCCCGTTCAACCTACCAAGAGACAAAAGATCTCAAGATAGATACGTGAGACGCATTGCTTGGCTAAGCTTCTGTCGTCGGGAGATCAGGAAGAATCCACGATCAGCGGCGGCGACCACCTTCACGAGCGGCGACGGCGACGGAAGAAATACCGCGATCAATTAGGTCACGCGAGGCGGCTGATCCTTTTCTTGGTGTTCGCTTCTTCTTTCGTTCAAAATAGTAGAGTATTTATACAATAGAATAATCCATTATGACCGTTGTGGGCCCCACCAGTAGAAACCCTAAGTCTGGTTCAAAACAGCGCCTGAACATTTGGTACGGTCCAGCGAGCCAACGAAAATCGCCTAAGGCAAATTCGGCGGGAATCATTGGTGATTCTCGATGATTCGTCGAGAATCACTAATGATTCCCGTCGAATTCTACTTAGAAGATTTCTAGCTAAAAAGCAAGCCATCCAGAGTGAATCGGCGAGAATCACTTAGTGATTCTCGTTGATTCTGCCTTAGCAGAATTCTAAACGGCGCTGAGACAGCCGGAAGCATTCGGCGAGAATCGGCTAGTGATTCTCGACGATTCGGCGAGAATCACTAGTGATTCTCGTCGAATCGGCGAGAATCACTTAGTTATTCTCGTCGAATCTTACTTTGACGAATTTTCGTCTATCTTCCCGTGAGCTGGTCTTTGACCCATTCTTTCTCCTTGTCTGCTCATGATTTTTCACAGCCCTGTACTTGAAAATAAGTACACTCCAATAGAGAGAGTACACGTAAGCCAACATACTGATCTGCTCAATGAGGGATTATGTTGCGCAGACCCATGTATATTGACCTGCTGCACCCTCACATTGGTGTGAACTTAGCATGGAATAACTGAAAGCACAACTTGAATACAAATGATCAAATACATTGTCAATTCACCTTAGCTGGTTCAGGGGCTTCTTCAAATCAGGTACATTGAGGATATAATACCCAACAGTTTTCCTCCCCCGTCTACTCCACAACAAAATGGAGTTACTGAGAGAAGGAACAGAACCCTCATTGAAGCATGTACAACTATATTGCACGACGCTTCACTTCCAGAGTATTTTTGGGCCGAAGCAGTCAACATAGCTTGTCATGTGCAAAACAGAGCTCTAATCAACAAAAACCATCATATGACTCCCTATGAACTATTGAAGGGCAGAAAACCGACTGTGTCCTACTTTAGAATCTTTGGAAGTAAATGCTTCATACATAATAATGGGATGTATTACCGCATGAAGTTTAGTGACAAATGTTTTGAAGGTATTTTTGTAGGTTATAGTAGCCACAGTAAGGCACATAAGATTTTTAATAAGAAAACCTTGGTGATAGAAGAGTCTATTAATGTTGTATTTGATGAGATAAGCATGCTCCAAAGCAGCTCGTCTAGTGTTATTAGTGCAATTGCAGGTACCAGGTTCAAGGAATTAAGCTTGGATGAAGCAATTAAGGAAGATGCTTCAAGCTTAGTCAAGGTCGTCGATCCAAGTTTGGTGGATGAAGAACTTCTAGTGGAAGAATTGCTTCAACCTACAGAGGATGCACTAGATGTTGCAGAACCTACTGGCGGGAATGCAAGAAATCTAAGGTTCAGATACCTATGAGATTACCCAACTGATCAAATCATTGAAGAGTCAGACGACGGTGTTAGAACCAGAAGAGGTACAACTAACGAGATATTGCATCTTAGTTTTCTGTCTCAGGTTGAGCCAAAGAAGTTTGAAGAAGCAAACAAGAATACCTCTTGGATCATGGCAATGCAAGAGGAGCTCAACCAGTTCGAAAGGTATAAAGTCTGGGAGTTGGTGCCCAGGCCCAAAAGACAGAACGTGATCGACACAAAATGTATTTTCAGAAACAAGCTGGACGAACATGGAGTTATTATCAAGAACAAAGTCAGGCTTGTAGCTCAAGGGTATTGACAGGAAGAAGGGATCGACTTTGACCAGACCTTTGCTCCAATGGTCATGCTCGAGGTGATCAGGTTGTTTCTTGCATATGCTGCCCTCAAAGGCTTCAAGGTATATCAAATGGACGTGAAGTTAGCATTCCTGAACCGGAATCTGAAAGAGGAAGTATACGTAGCACAACCTCCAGGTTTTGTCAACTCTACTTTTCCTGAATACATTTATTTTCTTAATAAATCTCTTTACGGCTTAAAACAAGCTCTTCAAGCTTGGTATGAGACATTGTCTAGCTATCTTCTTGCGAAAGAATTCACAAGAGGAAAGATAGAAGAGACATTATTTCTTAGGGAAGTAAAAGGCAAGATTTTGCTAGTGCAAATCTTGTTGGTTTTACCATGGTGATCAGGAAGTGTTCAAGCATGTAGCCTCACTGCCAACGCAATATGAGCATATGGGCCGCACATAAGAGTATTGGAGAAGTTGGATAGGTTTGTGTTGGCCTTGCTCATATATGATATGAGTGAAGGATCAAGCCTATAACGATCTGGACGTGGTAGAATGTCATTCTAGGACCTGTATTGTGAATATGGGTTGACTGGTATATAGACAGAAATAGCTAAGGAAAATTCATTGAGTATAGGTAAGGGGTTTCGACGAATGGTCTCAATTCGTCGAGTATCGTCGTGACCTATAGCCAATTCGTCGAGTATCGTTGTTATCTCTCGCCGATTCGTCGAGTATTATCATGACCACTTTACGATTCGTCGTGTATCGTCATATTCCTCTCGCCGATTTGTCGAATATTAATTCGATACTCGCCGAATTTCTGTCTAGACCTATTTGATTTTTCCTAAGTCCGGTTCAGCGTTTTTTGCTGGCTTTGGCCGGTTCGGTTCAAGGTATAAATACGATTTTACTGTTGAACTGAATAAGCGACTTTTCGTTCTAAACCTAAATTGCAAAACCGACGGCTTTATTCCTCGCGATGAAACTATTCCACATCCGCGACCGTCGCCGCTGTTGTCTTCGACTGCTGCTTGTCGCTGCCAACTGTCTGTCGTCCCTGGCCGACGCAGGAAAGAGTTTCCTAGGCATCATCTTCGTCATTGTCGTCTCTCTTTGATCGGATCTAGTACTCTGCGGAGATGTTGAGGGCAAGCCTCTTTCTACATAGATCTTGTGCAATAAGAGTCTAGGGTTATCCGTGCTCGTGTGGATACCCGTAGAGGCGTGGACACTATTCTATGCTCAGAACTCCGGCCATTACCATTCGTTGGAATCAATCGGAGAACCTAGGTTGAGTATCGACTCAATCCCGCGAAGGTATATATTTATTTATTGCAACTTTACTTCTTGATGAATGTTCATCGCAAGATCCACAAATTACTTTTGGGTTTTCCTCGTTTCCTTATTCCGCTACGCACAACTATTGTGACGATTAGAAAAACCCAATAGTGGTATCAGAGCGAGGTTGTGCGATGATCATTGTTTCAGAAGTTTCTAAATCCATAGCGTGTAGATTTGGAGATTTAAGAAGTGTTCTAAAATGCCTAAATTTATTCTTGGAATCTCTATCAAGAACGCATGTGATTTCTTTGTTACTACTCCTTAATAGTAACTATCACTTTTGTTGGTTTGTGAAGCCAAGGATGTGGTAGATTTTGAATCTCACACATAGAATGATGAGCTTGTCTACTATATAAGTTGAGTTGGTGTTGCTCATGTCCAGTGCATGTAAATCTGAAGATTTAGAAGTGTTCTAGATGTTCAGATTTAGCTCAGTTCATCAAGTGTTGATGATTTTCTCGTGCACATCTGGGATGCATTTGAATTATGTTGCTTTTTTATTTTGCTTGATGTGCACACTGATTAAGTGTTAACCGTGATTAAAGAGTTAATCAAGTATCTAAAATCCCTTAAGTAATATTAAGTTTCCAGATGCCTTCTGATGGATGACAATCTTCCTGCCTCGATCGATGAAGTGTTGGCTTGCCAAAGTAAGGTGCATTAATCTATCTTGGTAAGGGTGCGAGCAGATAATTATTATATACCACTATCGGCATCAGGTCAAGCTTAATTGGGTGACCTAAAAGGTTGATTGCCCAGAGGTATGGGGTTGGAATGCACCATATGATGGATGCGAATAAAGAGTTATTCACCAGCCATACAAGAATTACATAGTGATGCAATTGGCAGGCGTTGCCTACCTAAATAACTGCGTTGTGAGAGAAAAGCCAAAGCTGACTCCTAATGTTAGTGAAATATGGATCTTGTCCACTAAGAGAGTTACTCGCATGAACTCTTCGAATTGATATCGAGGGTTATCGGTTTGATAGAAATAGTGGGAGTTATTTTTATTAAAGTCCTAATCGAAAGAGAGAATTATATTTTGAAATGTATTACTAATTTGCTTTGCTTGTATCCTTGTAGAATATCCATAGCAAGTGGCTCACACTCCACCCTGTCCCTCAGAGCAATCCTAGAGAAGGAAAAGCTGAGTGGAACAAATTATTTGGACTAGTATAGGAACCTGAGAATTGTTCACAGGTAAGAGAGCAAGCTCTATGTTTTGGAAGAGGTATCCCCTGATGAGCCTACCGGGAATACGTCTCGTGGTGATAAAGATGCTTACAAGAAGTATCTCGACGACTCCTTAGACATCGAATGTCTCATGCTTGCGACCATGAACTCCGAGCTCCAGAAGAAACACGATAGCATGGGTTGCAAGGAAATTGACGAGCATCTCAAGAAAATGTTTCAAGGTCAAGCTCGTCAAGAGAGATTCGATGTCACTAAGGCGTTGTTCCAGTGCAAAATGGGAGCTCGGGACCTAGTAGGGACTCACGTACTCAAGATGATTGGGTATATCGAGAACCTTGAAAGACTAGGGTTCCCTCTAAGCCAAGAGTTATCCACATACCTGATCCTGCAATCGTTGTCGGACAGTTACGAGCAGTTTATATTAAACTATAACATGAATGAAATAGATAAGACACTGCCTGAGCTCCTAGGCATGTTGCGAACTGTCGAGATAAACATTAAGAAGGTCAAGCCTGCTAGCCCCATATTGATGGTGCATAAAGGCAAGGGCAAGGGAAAGGGCTTCAAGAAGACGAAGGTAGGGCCTAAGTCTGCTTTAGAACCTAAGTCTTCTACACTGAAAAATAAAGGTTCAGGGAAAGAGGGAAAGTGCCACCACTGTGGCAAGGCTAGTCATTGGAGGTGGAATTATCCTTCGTACATTGAGGGCCTGCAAAAGTTGAGGGGAGGTATGAATTTCTCTTCAGGTATTTTTGTTGTAGAGATAAACCTTTCTGCTCCTTCATCCTGGGTATTAGATACCGGATGTGGTTCTCACATTTATATAAATGTGCAGGAACTGGGAAGGAGAAGAATTCTGAGTAAAGGAGAGGTGGACCTACACGTTGGCAATGGAGCAAGAGTTGATGTTGTCGTCGTGGGGGTTGATCATCTTTCTTTGCCCAGTGGACTTGTTTTGGAACTTGAAAACTGTTATTATGTTCCTGCAATTACTAGAAATATTATTTCTATTTCATGTTTGGACCTGATTGAATTTTATTTTCTTATTAAGAATAATTGTTGTTCTATATTTAAGAATGATGTTTGTTATGCTATAGCCTAAATGTTTAATGGTCTGAATGTTTTGAACTTATACCATCTGATCTATAAAATTGAAAATACTAAAAGAATAAGAACGAATGACTCGAACCCTACGTATTTTTGGCATTGTCGTTTGGGCCATATAAATGAGAAACGTATATTCAAGCTCCATAAATATGGACTGTTAGACTCATTTGATTATGAATCATTTGAGAGATATTTATCTTGTTTGTTAGGCAAAATGATTAAGGTCCCTTTCACTGGAAACAATGAGAGGGTTGATGATCTCTTGGGTATAATACATAGTGATGTATATGGACCCATAAGTTCTATGGCTAGAGGTCAGTACTTCTACTTTGTTACATTTACTGATCATTTCATTAGATACAGATATATGTATCTTATGAAGTGCAAATCCGAAATCTTTGAAAAGTTCAAAGAGTTTAAGAACAAAGTGGAGAACCAATTGGGTAAGAAGGTTAAAGCGCTCTGATCTGATCGAGGTGGCGAATACCTGAGTCATGAGTTTTGTGATCATCTGAAAGAGTGTGGTATTGTATCACAGCTCACTCCAACAAGAACACCACAGCATAATGGTGTGTCTGAGCGGAGGAATCGTACTTTGTTATACCTGGTGCGATCGATGATGAGTCATGCAGATCTGCCTGTTTCCTTTTGGGGGTTTGCTCTAGAAACTGCTGCTTTTACACTAAATTGTGCTCCAATGAAAGCAGTTCTAAAGACACCATATGAGATATGGACTGGGAAGCGTCCTGGTATGTCGTTCATTAAGGTTTGGGGCTGTGAGGCATACGTGCGACGTCAATTGCCTGACAAGCTGAAACCTAAGTCAAGTAAGTGTTATCTTGTAGGGTATCCTAAGGAAACTAATGGGTACTATTTTTACCTACCGTCTGAGGGCAAAGTGTTTGTCGCGAGAACTGGTGTCTTTCTTGAGAAAGAGTTCTTAAGTAGAAAGACTGCTAAGGTAGAACTTAAAGAAGTTCAAGAACCACAAACAGTGAATGAAATGGAATTAAAACTTGAGCAAGGACTACAAGTTGTTGCAGTTGGAGATCCTGCTCAAGAAACACAAGTTCCACATAGATCTGGTAGACCATGATTTGAGCATGAGAGATATGGATTTCTCATGTCTCAAATAGGTAATGTGTTATTTATGGATCATGATGATGAGCCAGCAACATACCAAAGGCTATGTGTGGACCAGAATCCGAGAAGTGGCTTGAGGCTATGAAATCTTAAATGGACTCCATGTATGAAAACCAAGTGGGTCTTCAAGAAGAAGAAGACCGACATGAATGGGAATTTATAGACATTCAAAGGGCGGCTGGTGGCTAAGTGTTTCATGAAAATTCATGGTATTGACTATGATGAAACTTTTTCCCCTGTTGTTATGGTTAAGTCCATTAGAATTCTGCTTGTTATTGCTGCGTATTATGACTACGAGATATGACAGATGTATGTCAAAACGTCTTTCCTAAACGGAAACCTCCTTGAGGAAGTGTATATGACACAACCCGAGGTTTTTATATCTCCAGGTGAAGCAACTAAAATATGAAAGTTGCGGAGATCGATTTATGGTTTGAAACAAGCTTCTCGAAGTTGGAATCTTCATTTTGATGAAAAGATTAGAGAGTTTGATTTTATCAAGAACGAGGATGAACCGTGTGTTTATAAAAGGATTAGTGGGAGCATTGTTGTCTTCCTGATATTATATGTAGATGACATACTGCTGATCGGGAATGACAAACCGATACTATAATTTGTTAAGGACAACCTAGGGAACTGCTTTTCAAAAAAAGACTTGGGCAAAGCGACTTATATACTTGGTATTAAAATCTATAGAGATAGATCGAAGAAGTTGCTGAGTTTGACCCAAAGTACATATATTGATAAGGTGTTGAAACGGTTCAACATGCTTGAGTCCAAGAAAGGATTCTTGCCCATGTCTTATGGTGTGAGTCTCTCTAAGGACCAGTATCCTAAATCTTATGAAGATAAGGACCGCATGAAGTTGATTCCATATGCTTCAGCAATTGGGTCAATCATGTATACAATGATATGTACTCGACCTGATGTCTCTTATGCCTTGAGCATGACTAACAGGTATCAGTCTGATCCCGGTGAAAGTCACTGGATAGCCGTCAAGAACATCCTGAAGTACTTGAGAAGGACTAAGGATATTTTCTTGGTATTCGGCGGGGAGGAAGAGCTCGTTGTAAAGGGTTATACGGATGCTATCTTCCAAACTGATAGGGATGATTCAAAGTCTCAGTCAGGGTTTGTGTTTTGCCTAAATGGAGGTGTTGTTAGCTGGAAGAGTTCCAAGCAGGAAATAGTCGCCGATTCTATAACTGTGGTTGAGTATATTGTCGCTGCAAATGTAGCGAAGGAGGCTGTATGGATTAGGAAATTCATCGGTGAGATAGTTGTAGTTTCTAGCATTGTTTGTCTCGTAGTTATCTACTGTGAAAATAATGGTGCAATTGCACTTGCTTCGAAACCTAGATCTCATCAGCTCTATAAGAACATACTTCGGCGATTCCATCTAATTCGAGAGATAGTCGATTAAGGAGATGTGAGCATATGCAGAGTGCCAACTGAGGAGAACATTGCGGATCCACTGACAAAGCCTCTCGCATAGAGAAAGCATGATGGTCATGTTAGATCAATGGGTATATGATACCTGAATGATCAACTCTAGTTTGAGTCTTATGGATTGTATGTGTGTTAGATTTAAGATATTTCATTTAATGAATAAAAGTACTATATACATTTCATTTATATATTTTGGCAAGTTCTTTTACTGTGTAATTATTTCTATTGTGATAAAGTAGTTAACTGTATAAATGCCCTTAGAGTGTTTGCTTCCATAGGTCAAGTTGTGACTTGAAGTGAGAGCCTATGATTTTAGAAGCTTCCTTCTTAAAGGTCCATGGTCGTTGTATCATATTAGAAGCTAAGGGCGATGATGATACCTTTAAGACCAGCATTGTGCGTTGAATGATGACCCGTCCTCACAGGTCATGACATTGTGATATCAAGTCATCACATGGGTACTTGTTATGAACAAGTTGTACTGAATATACCCACCTTGAGAATACTTTGTGGATGGTTATATGAACGTGTCACAAGTATGGTTCAAGTGGCAATGGTGTTTGTGGTTCTTTGATTTGAAGTCACAGCACTCACTGAGTGAGGAAGAGCGTGCTTTGATGCTATCAAAAGTCTAGTCTTGAGAAATTTGGATGATAAATATGGTTATTGGGTACATTACAAATCATTTGGGTGTGCGTGTGAGCAGAGATGGGATTTGTCCTCCTATATGACAGGAGTTGCATCCATGGGCCCCTTGATAGAATGGGACTAAGAAATGCATAGCCATGCTTAGTTGAGTCAATATATAATATTGGACTCACCCATTTCTAGAAGTCCATTCTAGATCAAGAAAACTAGGATTGAACAATTATGAGGGTGACACGATCTGTACCTCTAGTTCTATCCGGATGTAAGGGACAAAGGGACATGACAACACTGATACATTGATCACAATGGATTTCGAGTTTTAAACTCTTATTTCTTGGGGAGCAATGATGCATTGCTAGATGGCGCTCGTTGTTTGTGAAGCATTTGTTTGATACTTTCAAGATCAAGTGGGAGATTGTTGGTTCTACCATGGTTATTTGGAAGTGATCAAGCATGTAGCCTCACTGCCGACACAATATGAGCATATGGGGTCGCACATAAGAGTATTGGAGAAGTTGGATAGGTTTGTGTTGGCCTTGCTCATATGTGATATGAGTGAAGGACCAAGCCTATGACGATCTGGATGTGGTGGAATGTCATTCCGGGACCTGTATTGTGGATATGGGTTGACCGATATGTAGACGAAAATAGCTAAGGAAAATTCGTCGAGTATAGGTAAGGGATTTCGACCAATGGTCTCGATTCGTCGAGTATCATCGTGACCTATAGCCAATTCGTCGGGTATCGCTGTTATCTCTTGCCAAGTCATCGAGTATCATCATGAACACTTCATGATTCGTCGTGTATCGTCATATGCCTCTCGCTGATTCGTCGAATATCAAATCGATACTTGCCAAATTTATGCTCGACCTATTTGATTTTTCCTAAGTCCAGTTCGGCGTTTTTTTGTTGGCTTTGGCCGGTTCGGTTCAAGGTATAAATATGATTTTACTGTTGAACCGAATAAGCGACTGTTAATTCTAAACCTAAATCGTGAAACCGACGAATTTCTTCCTCGCAATGGAACTGTTCCGTATCCTCGACCGTCGCCACTGTTGCCGCCAACCGCCGCTTGTCGCCGCCGACTGTTCATCGTCCCTGGTCACCGTAGGAAAGAGTTTCCTATGCATCATTGCCGCCTATCCTTAATCGGATCTAGTACTCCGTGGATACATTGAGGGCAAGCCTCTTTCGACCTAGATCTTGTGCGACAAGAGTCTAGGGTTCTCCGTGCTCATGTGGATACCCGTAAAGGCGTGGACACTATTCTATGCTTGGAACTCCAGTCGTTACCTTTCGTTGGAATCAATTGGAGTACCTAGGTTGAGTATCGGCTCAATCTTGTGAAGGTATATATTTATTTATTGCAACTTTACATCTTGATTAATGGTCATCGCAAGATCCACAAATTACTTTTGGGTTTTCCTTGTTTCCTTATTCCGCTGCGCACAACTATTGTGACGATTAAAAAAACTCAACAAATTTATGTCGATGACATTATATTTGGCTCTACGGAAGACAACCTTTGCAAGAAGTTCTCGAAACTTATACAGGAGAAGTTTGAAATGAACAGTATGGGAGAGCTGAAGTATTTCTTAGGACTTCAGGTGAAACAATCTGAAGATGGAATTTTCATCTCTCAGATGAAGTTCGCCAAGGAGTTACTAAAGAAATTCGAAATGGAGAACGCAACCTCGATGAGGACTCCAATGGGTTCAACTATGTCTCTAGACAAGGATGAGAAATGGAAACCTTTTGATGAAACCAAGTACAAAAGAATAATTGGATCCTTGCACTGCCTTACTGTTAGTAGACCTAACATAATATTATCGACATGTGTGTGCGCTAGATTTCAGGTGAACTCTAAAGAATCCCATTATGTCACTGCAATGCGAATTTTAAGATACCTTAAGGGCACACCAAATCTTTGCTTATGGTACCCAAGAAGTAATGATGTCGAGCTAATTGGATTTTCATACGGAGATTTTGCAGGTAGCAGGGATGACAGGAATAACAAGTCCAGGATATGCCAATTCCTTAGAAAAAGGATTATCTCATGGAGCAGCAAGAAGCATAATTGTGTGAAAACTTTCACTGCTGAGTCAGAGTATATCTCTGCGGGTAGTTGTTATGCACAGCTTCTATGGATTAAGAATCAGCTTGAGGATTACAACCTGAAATTCAAAGAATTCTGATGTATTGCGAATCCTCCAGTGCAATAGTGATCGCAAATAATCCAGTCTCCCATAGCTGGACAAAGCACATCGAAGTACGTTATCGCTTCATCCGGGAGCATGTGGAGAACAAGGATATAGCCCTCAGCTATGTCCCGACGGATAAGCAAGTCGCAGATATATTCACAAAGCCACTGGACGAGGCCAAGTTCTCATTTTTCAAAACAGAACCGGATATGCTAAACAAGAACTCGTGAAGATGGCCAAGAAGATAGGAATTCACTCGGCAAGTACTTCAGAAAGCAGAAAATTTTGTCCAAGGAAAATTCGTCGAATATCGGTCAGAAGAACTCAGCGATTCATCGGATATTCACGCCAAAACTTGACGAATTTGACTCCGCGTCCCGTGAATTTCGACGAATTCCACTTAGGTCAAAATTTTCTCTCTTATATTCGATCCAAAGAGTCACGGTTCAGGTGCGCGCCTTTCCCATATCAAATTTAATATATATATTAAATGGATTCAAGGGCAAACCATACTCTGTTTTGTCGAAAGAGAAAGTCGATTTTGCCGAACAGTCTTCTTCCCGACGATTTACTTTCCTCATTGTTCATCATCCTCCACCCATCGGAGAGAGTACGTTCCTCATCGATTAAGTCAGTGCAAGCCATCCAAGCTAGTTCCAATAATCCAGCAGTGATTTCCCATCGATTCATCCACTACCTTGATCCCGACAAGCAGTCCAGTCCGACAGATCAATCCAGAGTTGTTTCCTCATTCTATTTGCTATATGATTTTCCATGGCACCTTGGAGCACCAGTGGTTTGCTAGGGGTGGAGAACTCGTTCGTTCAGGATTTTCCTCAGCGTCTAATGAGTTCAGGAATCATATTCTCATGCTAGAGTAAGTCGGCCTCTCTTTTATCCTAGAACACCCATGCAAGATTTTGGATAAAGACGTCTTGGAGTTCTTTCAGAATGCCAAACTCCGCAGGGAGGATACTATTGTTAAGAGCAAAGTTTGTCAGACCAAGGTCAAGGTGAAGGCATCCCTCCTGACAAGGTATTTGAGGCTTCCTACTTATGAAGAAGAAAATCAGCTCGAAGAGGATGACTCCACTAGAGCTCTACTATTTTGTGGATTGCCCAGGGGTATTAAGGCTGTAAAGCGCAAAGGAATGAACAACAAAGGCAAGCTTCTTTCAGATATCATTGGTAAAGTGTTGTTTTGCAAGACAGGATCTCATGACTACCTCTCCTCGGAGATGTTCAAGATACTCATAGCGATCATCTGTAAAAAGAGACTGAATTGGATAGATACTCAGCTTATATTTGAACCAAATGGACAGGGACAAATTTGACATGTCCAAGGGAGTACCTATTCACCACTTGAAGAAAATCGATTCATCAATCTTCTCGAGGTGGGATAGGAGGATCCTGAGGCCAGGGGGAGCCAGAGATTTGCCTGTGGAGGAGAAAGAACATGTTCCTGAGGATAGGATTCCTTCTCCACCCTCCAGTGAGATTCTTGATAGTCTGAGTGCAGGAATGGAGGGGGAGTATGCTAATACACAAGTGGCAACTGAAAAAGTCCCCCTGAGTGTTCCTTTAGAGACAATTTCAGAGGTCCCTGCTGTAGAAGTGCTAGGTTCAGTTTCAGTCCCAGATGCTCCAGAGATAGTTGAAGATTCAGTTGATCTACTATCTAAGGTTGCTGATATAGGTCATGCTGCTGCTGATGAGATAGTGCATGATGAGACCGAGGTTGAGACTGCTGCTGATGATGATGTTCTGGTGCCTTCTGAGCATGAGATTGATGTTGATTTGGATACTACTGTTGAGAATGATCTAGATGTTGCTGATTATGAGATTGTTGAGGATGTGCTCGGAGCTGCTGATAATGTAAATGATTCCTCTACGCTCACTTTTCCAGAGAATTTCCTTACACCTCTCCTAGATGTACTACCGATAAGGTCTGAGGGGGAGTAGAGTCATCCTTCTATCTCCATACAAAAAGAGTTTGTCAGATTCGTGTGAAAGCTTCACAGAAGGAGTGATGTAATCCCAGGTAGACCTCCAATGGATGAGGTAAATGTTATTGACTTGTCTGATGAGGAAGGTGATGCTGAGTTGCACCCTCCTATCCTAAATACTAATGCTCCTGAACTACTTTCCAAAGCTACCATTAATCCCATGGAAGAGTCCTCCAGTGACTCCGAGGGAAGTGAAGAACCCCCCACCCCTCCCAGTATTCAGGCTGTTGTTATACCTTCTACTAGTGCTGAGGTATCTATTCTAAAGACAATAGAAGGCATGATGGCCAAACAACAAGCCCATTTTGATCATTCCTTGAGGAAAGAAATGAAGAAGCTTAAAGAAATTGAGAACGATTTGAACAACGGCCTTGCAGCTATCAAGGTATGTTTTGACAAATTAGATGCGAGGTTGGATTCCTTGTTTGTGCAGGGTCGCGAAGCACTTGTTCACAACATGGTCAGGCTAAAAATTAATATGGAAGTTCATTAAAATGTTGATAAGAACGCAGTAACTATGATTAATGCTCACAATCAATCAATGGATCATTTTGACAAGACAATAGAAGGTTATGCCAATTCCATAGTTGTTGAAGTCAGAAAGGGGGAGGATGCCCTTAAAGCTAAGGTAGATGTTATTGAGGCTACAATGGTTGAAAACTTCAAAGGAGTCAATGACTACAGTTATGACAACTTTGTTTGGCTACATGGTCAGGTGTTTGGAAGACCAGTTCAGGATAATATAAGCTTTCCAGTACCTATTGTGCCTGCTCCAGGAAATATTGAAGCTCATCCCGCTGAGGATTACTCTCAATACTGGATAGACACACAGGATTCCTCTTAGGACAGATCTGTTGTTGCTGCTGCTGTGTTTCCAGATGTTCAAGTAACTGAAAATATACCTCCTTTTGTGTACAAAAGGAGAAGATATGGTGAAAGAACATCTACTGTCAGGTCAGAGTCAGTCAGAGAATAACCAGTCAGAGATATGCCTAATAGAGAGATGTTGAGGTGTGGAGTCATATTTCAAGAGGAATTATTTTATACTCATTCACCTTGGTCAATATTGGAGGAGAAAACAGATGGAACCACTATGATAGAGATGAGTGGCATAAGTATGAGATGGCCTATGCAAAAATAAGAAATAATTTCTGGAATCACAAGCACGATGATCCAGCTGCACCTCCAGCCCCTCCGAGATATTATCCAAAGCCCAAGGCCTACTTCGTCAAACAGGGTCAGAAGATCCAGGAAAGGCAGGGTTGATGGCCCTATATTATTTCTTGCTTGAGATGTGTGGATGTTGTTTTCCCCAACAATGAACTCTTATTGATATATATACATGATTTAAATGTTTTGACTGGAATGTGCGCTTTGTTTAATTTTTTGTAATTCATATATCTTTTCAATTTTATGCTTTATTATTATTATTGTGCAATTCACCTTAGCTTATAGGATTCTGACTTTTTCAAATAGGGGGAGATTGTTGGGTATTGTATCCACGATAACCCTGATTTAAAGAAGGGTCTAGTTAAGCTACGATGAATTGAGATTGTATTAGATGTTGTATTTCCAGTTATGAACTTGCAGGTCTATATTGTAAAGTACACACCAATGTTAGGTTACGATGGGTCAGTAAACACAGGACTATACAATGCAATCCTTTATTTTATAGGCCAATTTGTTGGCTCACGTGTAATCTCTCTATTAGGGTGTACTTCTATCTCAAGTACATGAAAAGGACCAAGGAAGGAGGACTTGGAATCAGAAGAACAGAAATTTTACCCAAGTAAAATTCGTCGAGTATTGTAAGGGATATTTTTCCAATTCGTCGAGTATACTCATTGATACTCGTCGAATTCATCATGTATACTTATTAACACTCGTCGAATTCATCATATTGTACTTGAGGTAAAATCTCTAAGAGTTGGAAAATCTACCTAGTAAAAATCGTCGAGTATTCCTGTGTATACTCGTTAAATTCGTCGAATGTATCTAACAATATTCGCCGAATTCATCAAATATACTAGTCGATACCCGATGAGTTCGTCGAGTCAATTCGATTTTACTTCTCTGGATTTTCTAAGTCTAATTCGTCGACTATCACTGGGGAAGGCATCGAATGCGTCGAGTGAGCTAGTTGATACTCGTCAAATTCATCGAGTATACTAGCTGATACTTTTCGAATTAGTCGAGTATGACTTCTGCCTGGCGTCGAGTGGCAAGTTGGAACGAGCTGAATTTCTCTAAGTAAATTTCTTCGAATATCACTACTAGTTCGGCGAGTATACTCAGCTATACTCGACGATACTCGAATAAAATGACTTTGGGTTATTTTCTTCCGCTTTTTCAAATCTCAGCTCGGGTTGAACGACGACCATGTATAGTGTTTTCGGAGGTCTTGTTTTGGAAGTTCTTGTATAGTCGTTGCCTAAGAGGATCTCTATAAATACCTAGGGTGGACTTTTCATCAACCCTAATCATGTTATCGTACTCAAATTTCAAATCGATAAAGTTTCTGAATTTGTAACCGTCGGCTCCCGTATAGTTCGTGAATTACGATCGGCCGACGCACGCTGCTACACGATTCATTCGTCTCCGACCTATTCGACTAAATCTTTGTAATCTGAAGGTTCCTATTCTCCTAGATCTAGTCAATTCAAGATTTGAGATTCAAAGTCTTTAAGGTTTTCAATTTTTCGTATTCTCCAAGTTATTCAAGTTCAACCTAATCGAAGAACGACGGATAGAAGACTTCATATCTTTTCAAGATTGTTTGTAATACTTTTTACATTTGTAGGAGATTTTATCTCCAAGTTGCAGATCCATTTGTGAATTGAGTTGTAGATCTGTTTGTGGATCGAGTTGTAGAAGAGGTTGTTCTTCGAGTGGTAGGAGTGTTGTCTCCGAGTTATAGGAGTTGCGGCTCTGAGGTGTAAGATTTGTTGAAATTTGAGAAAGGTGAAGTAGTCGAATCTATCCCTTTTTGGTAGATAGGCGAGGTAGGACAGTGGACGTACCCAACTCGGGGAACCACTATAAATCTCTGTGTTTGTGTGCTCTCATTTTTAAATTATTTTTTATTCCACAAAAGTCACAGACATCACCTATTCACCCCCCCCCCCCCCTCTAGGTGATTTAGGTATACATTAGATACTTTCACAAATGCATTGACAAAAGACTTAAATAGATCTCTCACAATCAAAACATCGGGGGAGATGAGATTAAAGTTTATAGAAATATGAAACTTTTCTATTATGTTTATGTTTTAATGGTAAGAGCCTATAGCTGCAACATTCAAGCATCTAATAACAGACTTAAAACCCCAAATAATTTCTTGATAAAAACCCAAGATGGTTGGATGCTAGTCATTCCACATTTGATGACTTAACATCTTTCTCATTTTAAGTTGATTTGAGAATTATTCAACTGAGAATAGAAAGTCGTTGTGCGAGTTAATCTAATATTAGTGATCATAACACATTATTCAACATCTGATAATATTACAAATGACGGTGTGTCAAGTCATATGATAAGATATATAATGGTCACTAATGAGTAAGATAACAATGTGTGATTTATTAAAATCATAACTTAACTGGTCCTATTGAGACTGGATAGAGATGCTGATAGTGTTATTTCACTACTGCTACAAGTACTAAGCTCATTTAGGTAGAGTTAGTTTACTTTGATATGTCACTGCATATGTTTATGAATTCATAGAGTCTAACTCATGAAATTCCTTGCAGGCACTGGTGAAGATGGAGGAGAGAAAGTAGACTTTGACATGGATGTTGATGATCTACTCTCTGAGTAGAATTGTTATAGGTTTTGATCTATTGTTATTTTATTTCAAAAGTATTTATTTCTGACTAGCACGTTATGTTTAGATGTTTATGTTATTATTTTTGGAAACTCCTACTTATGCTCTAATTGTGCTAACTCTTAAGAAAATGCATAAAGTCGAAAACTTTTCTTTTATTATTCTCTACTATCTACACTCTGAGACGTACACGTTATTTATCACAAATATATGAGGAGATTGTTAATGTATATTTGGACAATTAACGGGTTCGGAGGCTTAACGGGTCGGTTTGGATACACAGATATCTAATACCTATAGATACTCCAAGGGTTTGCCTATTTATACCCATCTAGGGGCAACGGATAGGTGATTCCACCTTGATCTCCATATGGATGCTTCGAGCGACACTATCACTATATACATAATATCAAAACATGAAATTGAAAAGAGAGGGAGAAGAACTCTCCCTCAAGCATAAAATGGCTCATTTGTGCTAATTTGACAAATAATTTGATTATCAAAGATTTTTTGATGACAACAACAAATACATGAGTCAAATCAATAGAAAAGCAAGCTAGAATAGATTCTAAAACAATATAAAATTGGCTCATCATGTGTCGTGAGCGCGGAGGCGTTGTCAGTGTGTCGTAAGCCTAGAGGCGTTGTCAGCGAGCCATGAGCCCGGAGGCATTGTTAGTGTGTTGTGATCCTAAAGGCATTCTGAGCGCACTGTAAGCGTTAAGGTGTAATGAGTGTGTCATGAGTGTGAAGGCTTTGTGAGTGCGTTGTGAGCGCGGAGGCATTGTGAGCATACAATGAGCACGTAGGTGTTGTGGGCGCATCGTTAGTGCGGAGGCATTGCGGGCACACCGTGAGCGCGATAACATTATGGGTGTGTCTTGAGCGTGGTAGTGTGACGATCATGGTGTTGATGTGGTGGTGTTCGCGGCGGTGGGCACAATGCCGGGAGCTGTCAGCAATGATGTCAAAGAAGGGTAGAGGGACGTGCAACAATTAAATGTTGCAAAACACTATGCAGAAAACACAATGCAACCTCCCCATTGTAGAGTGCGTCGCACTCCCCGGTGGGGGGGGGGTTCGCGATAACTATCGCGCGACTCCCCTGTACGGGAGGATTCCTGAGCAACATCTACTACGAGGGAGAGTTCCCAAGCGACATCTACCACGTGAAATTGATATTGGCGGCCTTGCCATGCGGAAATACACCGTGTGGTCATGCCCCACAGAAATTCTCTCTGATGTGGCATGCCTCGCGTGTTGCTTTTTTGGGCTTGATTCGGATCCGTAAATCAAAGGAAAAAAGGAAAAATATATATTTATATTTTGAGTTTATTCCTTAGTAGGCAATAGAGGAATATGAATTAACTGATTCCTTTTTTGAGGGCCTGTACAAAAATGAATCGCCTGCCATTATTGTCATTGGGTGGTGTATATATTGAAGAACCAGTCCACCATGAGAACTGTAGGAACCGCTTGGAGTTTTGGAGAGTCTCCTGTGTGAGGAAACGTGCCACCTTTGTCTTCCTCTCTCTCTCTCTCTCTCTCTCTCTCTCTCTCTCTCTCTCTCTCTCGCTCGTACACTCGGAGAGACCGCTGACCTTGGGTGTTGTCGCCGGTCTTGAAGGAGGTAGCCGCTGGCGTTGGGAGAGGGAGTTTTCATCGGGCTTGTTAAAGTTTGTCATCGGCATTACAGTGGACATTCTTTGGAGTGGAGAGGAGTGGTGTTGACGGCGTGCATTGGTGCAGTTAGCCTCGACGGTGATTTCTCTCCGGTGGTGGCGTTGTTCTCTGGTGGTAGTGTGGTTGAACGTTGGACTTCGATGTTGAAGGTTCGGTTAACCTTGTGCGTCCGCGAGGCGGATTGCAGTCCAGATCTGAAAGTGTAAAGGATAGATCTAACTTTACTATAGAGGGGGATGAATAGAGTATTTTAAAAACTTTAATTTATTTTTATAGTAGTTAAAAAATTAGTGATATATAGATAAAATACACAGCATGCAAATTGAAAGTAACAATCACAGACGACACAAGGATTTTATAGTAGTTCCCCAATAAATCTGGGTACGTCTACTCTTCTACCACCTGGTAGGAATCCACTACAGGTTTTTGCTCATGTGCTCTGTCACCAGAAGATCTGTTTTTAAGGGAGATCTAGCAACCTTTTGGGTTTTTGACCAGCTACCCAAAAACCAAACTTAAGTCCTTTGATCAGGTGACTTATGAACCAAGTGTTAACTTTTGAAGGGAGTTAGAACCTTGTACATAGTTTAAGAGTAAACTAAAAGAGTTAGATGTTTTCTTATCTATCAAGTATCTTTGAGAAGACTTAGTGGATGATGTTGCAAAAAGCTCCCCCTGATTTGAATAGAGATTGTTATCAAGAGAGGAGACTTTTTCTTCGGGGTGTAGGCCTTCTTATATGTTTTACTCTCCAATAGATATTTAAGACAGATATGTATCAGGATGTCTCTCAGATTGAAGATGTGTCTACAGAAGAGTCTGAAGTAGAATATATGTATCAATATCTCTATATCTATATGTACTGCTGAAGCAGCAATCTTCTATATATATAGTCTGTCAGGGAAGAATTCAAACGATGTGACTGTTTGAAATAATCGATTCTTGAAAAGTCTGAAGCATCCTTTGAGAATTGTAACTGCCTTGGAATTAATTAGATTTAAAACCTTTGTGATAAATCCATATTTAATGCTGCCTTAAACGGATATATTCGTTAGAATATTTAGCATTAAATATCAGAGTTTCAGTTATCAAGCTTTTGAAAATATTCTGCCTTCTGTATATAGAAATTGTATGATCGTTGAACTCAGCAAGGATTTCATCAAACTGAGCTTGGATTTCATCGAGCTGTGCTTTTACGAACTGAGCTTTTACTTTTGTCGAGCTGAGCTCTTAGTTCGTTGAACTGAGCTCTGAGTTCGTCGAACTAAGCTCTGAGTTCGTCGAACTAAGCTCAGAGTTGAGATCTTAGTTAGTCGAACTGAGTTCAGAGTTCGTCGAACTGAGCATCTCTGGAAAAAAATGACCCTAGTCTATACAAGTTAGGTCAAAATAAAAATCCTAATCAAAGAATAGTAATTCTAGCCCAAATCAGTAATAAGGAGTTCTAACAAGATCTCAGATTCTCGCCGCGGATAGTGTGTGTCCGGAGCATCCACAGCATACTCTTCGGACGGTCATTTTTCTCCTATTTTTCTTGTATTTGAATTTATATTTTAATTATATAAATTGTGTGGCTATATTTTGTGTTCTTGAGTATCTGCAAATTTTATAGTTGTGCCTGCGTTTGTACCGGATTTTAAAACAAGTGGTATCAGAGGGAGGTTCCGAGTAGGTGACTGATTGGATGCTCCGGTTTTAGGTTTGGGTCAACGGTAGGTGATGACATCGGTCCGCTCCCTATCTTCCCAAATCTGATCCGTGAATTAATCAGATCATCTAAGGGTACTACAGACAGCTATGGAAGCGAAGAACATAGTATTGGCCAGATATTCGGCAGAGAAATTTGACGGTAGAAGGAACTTTTTCCTATGGCAGATTCGGGTCAAAGATATGCTGGTTGAGCAGGGGTTGATGCAAGTGCTGCGGGAGCGTGATTCTTTGCCCGCTCTGGTGAAGGACTCTGAGTGGACGGAGATGGATGAGCACGCCACTAGCGCTATTAGGATGTGCGTCGATGACACGGTGTTATTCAACATCGGTATTGAAGAGTTCACGATCATGCTGTGAGACAAGCTGGAGGAACTTTATATGAGCAAGTCGTTGACCACGAGGCTGTTACTGAAGCAGAGATTGTGGGGCCTGAAGATGCAGGAAGATGGTAACTTGCAGGAACACTTTAACGTATTTAATGTACTTCTGAGCCAACTACATGTGGTTGGTGTGAATGTTGAGGAAGAAGACAAGGCCTTATTGCTTCTTACCTCGCTCCCGGCATTGTATAAGCACATACAGACCACTCTGCTATATGGGAAGGATAAGGTAGATGTGGAACAAGTCACGTCTGTGTTACTGTCCAATTAGATGTTGTCAGAACCTGTTAGGAATTGTGCCCTTTCAATGTTCCTTAGGATTTGAAGAGGCATCACTAATCATGTTAAGGGGCATAATGTATTTGATGTGTGCTTGAGTTCTTGCATGCAGGTTGTCCTTGATTGGATAAGTGAACAGAAAAAGAATGCTGGAAGTCAGATAATTTGACTAAGGCAAAAGCGTAGAGACAGCTGAGACAGCTGAGAAGAATGTCTCAGCAGAACCGCTGAGACAGCTGACAAGCTCAACACAAATCTTTGAGAGAAGTGTTGGTCTCAGCTGTGAAGAAGAAACCGCTGAGACAGTTGAGAAGAAACCGCTGAGACAGTTGAGAAGAAACCGCTGAGACAGAAGACAGTCTGAGCTGTGAAGAAGAAACCGCTGAGACAGTTGAGAAGAAACCGTTGACACAAAACCACCAGAAATTCTCTAAGTCCAGAAGCATTGAGTGAAGCAGGCTCACTCAACGCCTCTAAAGAAGTGCTCAGTCCAGAATTCGTCAAACTGAATTCTGAGTTTGTCGAGCTGAGCTCACCTTTCGTCGAGCTCAAGTTACAGTTTGAAGATTTTGAATTCGTCGAGCTCAGTTCAGAATTCGTCGAACTGATTTCACAATTCGTCGAACCCAGCTCACCTTTCATCGAGCTCAAGTTAAAGTTTTAAGATTATGAGTTCGCCGAGCTCAGTTCAGAATTCGTCAAACTAATTTCAGAATTCATTGAACCAAGCTCACCTTTCGTCGAGCTCAAGTTAAAGGTTGAAGATTCTGAGTTAGTCGAGCTCAGTTCAAAATTCGTCGAACAGATTTTAGAATTCGTCAAACCCAGCTCTCCATTCGTCGAGCGCAGACAAAGCATTTCATGCCGTTGCGGGAAAGCTACAGTAGCGCTGGAAGCTACTGTTTGTCCTCTTCTGAGGGAGGTGGCGTTGAACATCCTTGGCGGGGCCCACATTCAATTATATCATTGATTCAAATCAACAGATATAAAAGGAAAATAAGAAAAGGGGATTAAGGTTAATGAGCACAGGAATGAAAAAGAAAACGAAAAGAGAGACGGCTGGACTTCATCTTCTCAGTCAAGCTTGAAAGCCAAGTCCAGTAGTGCAAGCCAGAAGGCAAAGAGAAAGATAGCTGAAGCTTCTTCCAGTTCAGCAAGATTGTTCCTTGGAGAACAAGTTGACTGAATCATTCAATCAGCAAGACGAGATAGTTGTGTGAAGGGCTATAAGCCTTCAACAACAGTTAGCTGTCTTCAGTACAACAGAGAAATTGTTAGATGTAGAAGAAGACTAATTCCTTCTACAACAAGTGGGCTGGACTGATATCTGCTCAGTTCAGCAAATTAGACTCAGAGATTTTTCTCTGAGTCAGTATTTCAATTTACTTGATTAATTTCATGTAGGATTCAGTCTGTCTGAATCTAAGCTGTAGGGCACTTTGTGCTCGAGTTGTAGGTGACTAATTAGTTACTGAGGTAGGTGCCCTGCTGGGGTACTGAGGTAGGATCCAAGTATGGATCTGAGGTAGGGCTGTCCTCCCAACCAGAGTGTAGGGCCTAGTGCCTGAGGTAGGTGACTGTTGAGTCACTGAGCTGTAGGTGACAAGTGTGCCACTGAGTTGTAGGCGTTGGAGGAGGCTGAGCTGTAGGTGCTTGGAAGGGCACTAAGGTAGGTACCTGGAAGGGTACTGAGCTGTAGGAGTGCTGCAGCACTCTGAGAGTAGGGCCTTGTGCCTAAAGTTATAGGGCTAAGAAGCTTGAGTTGTAGGCCTTAGAGATAAGGCTGGGGTAGGTTGTTTGTGGACCGCTGAGCTATAGGATCATTGCAGGGATCTAAGGTAGGAACCTTTATGGTTCTGAGGTAGGGTTCTGAAGAGAACCTGAGTGTAAGGTTGAGGGCCTGAAGTGTAAGCTCTGAGGAGCATTTTGGTGGAATTTGTGTCTTGTCTAACATAAGTTAAAAAGGTGAGAGGAAAAGTGGATGTACCCAATTGGGGAACCACTACAAATACTTGTGTGTTGTGATGTGTTGCTTGTTCTTATTTTATATTGCAGGTATTAAGGACAAGCTCTAGATCACTTGGTTAGTAAACAGCTAAAAGACTAAAGAAATTTCAAAGACCTATTCACCCCCCCCCCTCTTAGGTGACTAGCTAACCTTCAAGTAATAACTTTCAGACCCCACTCCTGAGGGTGAGCATGCTTTGGAAATAGGAGGACGACGAGGGGGCAGTTTGAGAAGGGATCTGGGAGTGCACAGTCTAGATCCGCATCGAGGAAGGTCGTGACGTGCTACCATTGCAGGCAGAGTGGCTATATCAGGAGACATTGTCCGCAGTGTGCAGAGATTTCTGGGGACGTTCAGGGTACGGGCAAGACGGTGGTAGCTATGTCAGATGATAGTGATGTGTCTCTCTTGTTCATTGAGAGCTTATGTGGCTCAGATAGCTGGATATTGGATTCTGATGCTTCGCATCACATTTGCTCAGATATAGGGATGTTCAGTTCACTGGAGGTGACGACTGGGTCAGTCTTTCTGGGTGACGGCTCAGCAAGTGAGGTCACGAGGATAGGGACGGTAGACATCAGGATGCATGATGGAGCAGTGCGTAGGCTTGAGTAGGTATACCTGGTACCCAAGCTGCGGAGGAATTTGATATCGCTGGGCAGACTAGACTCTAGAGGATGAAGGTTTTGCGACGAGAGGTGAAGTTCTGATGGTGATGCGAGGATGCATTGTGCTCATGCGAGTAGTGCAGTGCGGTAGTCTTTACCTTCTGATGGGGACCACGTTCCGAGGTGGTGTGCCCATTATTTCTGCGGCCGATAGAGCTGATGGTCGAGGTGGTGCAGGGGATCGCCCTTCTGGTAGTCTGACTAGGCGAGTCAGATTCAGCGATCCAGTTGCATCGACATTCAGAGGTTGAGCCCGAGCAGGGATGAGTCGATTGGAGCAGCTCAGCTGACACCTCAGACTTGAGGTGGTGCTTAGTGTAGACTGGTGTTTCGTGCAGACCGTGCTACGTGCAGTGTTGCCTAGTGCAGATGGTGCTTCGTGCAGGGAATGTTTTGTGCAGGTGGTGGCTCAGGATCCCGAACCAAGGTGGTGGATTATTGTTTTTTTGGGCTTGATTCGGATTCGTAAATCAAAGTAAAAGAAGGAAAAATATATATTTATATTTAGAGTTTATTCCTGAGTAGGCAATAGAGGAACAAGAATTAACTAATTCCTTTTTTTTGAGTCTGTACAAAAATGAATAGCCTGTCATTATTGTCATTGGGTGGTGTATATATTGAAGAGCCAGCCCACCGTGAGAACTGTAGGAACCGCCTGGAGTTTTGGAGAATCTCCTGTGTGAGGAAACGCGCCGCCTTTGTCTTCCTTTCTCTCTCTCTCTCTCTCTCTCTCTCGCTCGAACACTCTTAGAGCCGCAGACCTTGGGTGTTGTCGTCGGTCTTGAAGGAGGTAGCCGCTGGTATTGGGAGAGGGAGTTGCCGTCGGGCTTGTTAAAGTTTGTCGTCGGCGTTGCAGTGGACGTTCTTTGGAGTGAAGAGGCGTGGTGTCGACGGCGTGCATTGGTGCAGTTAGTCTCGACGGTGATTTCTCTCTGGTGGTGGCGTTGTTCTCCGGTGGTGGTGTGGTTGAATGTCGGACTTCGACGTTGAAGGTTCGATGAACCTTGTGCGTCCGTGAGGCAAATTGCTGTCCAGATCTCAGATTCTCGCCGCGGATCGTGTGTGTCCGGAGCATCCACGGCGTACTCGCCAGACGGTCATTTTTCTCCTATTTTTCTTGTATTTGAATTTATATTTTTCACTATATAAATTATGTGGCTATATTTTGTGTTCTCGAGTATCTGCAAATTTATAGTTGTGTCTGCGTTTATACCGGATTTTACAACATCGCGCACAACACTTGTGTGGTGCTGCATGATGTGTCACTTGCACTGTCGTGCGCAGCGCTTGCACGTACGGAGAGATGCAATTTGCTCGCATGGGTGCTCTGGCGTCCGTTCAAAAGACAATTCGGAATTGCGCGAGATCAAGCCTTTTGAAATTTTGTGAACAAGCTGGTCGAGGTTGTAGCAAAACATTCTTGTTCGATCATGCTGTTTTTGTGGAACCCTATCAAACATACAAGTAAAATAACTTGATTTTCTTTTCTTTATTTTATATTGTATTTTTATTTCATTTTCGATATATTTTAACTATTTTCCTACTCTAAGTTATTTTTTTATTTCATGACAAATATATATAACAAATAATTAAATTTAATTTTTATTGAATGGCTCTTCTAGATCAAATGGTTGTATTGATTTATCGGTATCTATAGACTAAAGACAAGAGGCAGCAAAGAAAAACATTCTTTATTTAAACATTCAAAATCCCAATTTACCTTTTTTTTTTACAAAATTTTTAATATCATTGATTTATTTATTTTTAAATTTTAAAATATGTTCTATCATAAAAGTAAAAAAGCAAACTCCTATGCACAAAGAGAAAACAAGCAGTGGGTGGAGAATAACGTTCAAAAGTTTGGGAGTGGCAAGAGCGCCTCGAGTCGTAGCAATGCCGATGCCAAAGTACCGTCGCGTGAGGTATTGGGGTCAGTCTCGTGCACTGTCACAATCGAAATATTGTCACGGTTGACCGTAGGAGCAGAGACTCGTGTCTCTCACTAATAATCTTATACTAATATATAAGGAAACGTTCGAATTCTACAGTGAGAGACGCATAGGTTACATTGGATTTTCCGGTTTTGCTCTTGAGCTCTGTCATTTTTTTTTAAAAAAAATTGGATTTCCCTCCGGCTGCCTCACCGGATCCCACCGGCGGGGTAGGCCGGAGGCGAACCGGTAGGGCCACCGCCGGCGGTGGCCCTGCCCTTGAGTCCCAACTTGAGCTCCGTCATTTAAAAAAAAATGGATTTCCACCGGCCGTCGCCAGCGGAGGCGGCGGATGCCTCACCGGACCCCACAATCGGGGTCGCCGGACCCCGGCGACACCGGCGGGGGTAGGACGGAGGCGAACCGGCAGAGCCACCGCCGGCGGTGGCCCTGCCGGTTCGCCTCCGGCCTACCCCCGCCTGGGTCACCAGTGTCCGGGGGTTGGCCTGCCCCCCTTCTCCTCTTCCTCCTCTTCCCGTGCAGCCCTCCTCCTCCTCCTCTCCCCGCGCTTTAATTTCCTACCTAAGTCCTTGGTTTTAATTTTATTTTTATTATATTATTATATTATATTATATTATTATATATTATTCTATTAAATTATATTTATATTATTATATGATAATATTATTATATTATTATATTTAATATTAGCATTTTCGCACGGATTACGCCCGTGCTCGATGTTCTCGGGCGGTCTTCGCCCGCCTGCGCACGGGCTTCGCCCTTTGCTTGATGCTTTTGGTGGTCTTCGGCCGCATAGAAGCGGGTTTCGCCCGCTTCCACGCAATCCACAATCTCGGCGCCGCACCCGCCACTCGCGGCCCACCGGAGCAAAATCAAATAACTATAGGTCTTTGGAGGCCGCGAGTGGCAGGTGCGGCGTCGAGATGGTGGATTGCGTGGAAGCGGGCGAAATCCACTTCTATGCGGTCGAAGACCACCAGAAACATCAAGCACGGACGAAACCCGTGCGCAGGCGGGCAAAACCCTCATGATGCGGCCGAAGCCTGCCCTATGCGGCCGAAGCCCGTCTGATACGGCCGAAGCCCGTCTGATGCGGCCGAAGCCCGCCTGATTCGGCCGAAGCCCGCCTGAGAGCATCGAGCACGAGCTGGTACAAAGATGCTCGTAATAAATGATAAAACTGAGAGCGTGTCCTAATTGGATTATATTATAGCACAAAGCTGATACAATAATTTTCCCACGATAAATATGCTGCCTCTTCACCATTAATTCCTTCGTGGAAGCTGTAATCTTCTCTCTCTCTCTCTTTCTGCCTCTCTCTCTCTCTCCCTCTCTCTTTTTTTTTCTCTCTCTCTCTCTTCTCTCTATTTGAGCCAAGAGATGGCAAGCCATAACGCGGGCATTCTTGGCAAAGAAGATGGATTCAAGATTCCGGAAATAAAATTTACAAAGCTATTCATCGACGGGGAATTCGTAGATTCTGTCTCCGGTGAATTACTTTCTTCCTTAAATAATAGCTTCTGCACATGCTGGAAGAGCTGAATATTAGACGGATTCTGGGGTTGTAAAGCATTTTTATGGTGCGGAGAGCACATCTCAGTTCGCGTAGAGATGCGTGTACATCATATCTTGTTTTGTGATGTATGCGCGCAAGAGTTGAGATGTACTCGCAATCGTTGGAAGTCCCGCACTGATACCGCACCGTAAAATGCAGCAAGTGCACTTTACTCCCCCGGTTTCATATTGGGCTATTCCTTTTAAGCTAAATTTTTTAAATATGAGAGCAAATTATAATATTATATAAGTTTATTTATTTTCGTTCAAATTATTCTTTTTTTATTAATTCTCATCTTGCTGTCAATAAAGAGAGGGTAATGATTCTAAGGCTAAGATATGCTCAGGATATATATGAATGCTCAGGATATATATATATGAATACTTAAAATGATCATTAAAATACAAAAATTAATATTTCAAAACTTATTTTGCTAAAAAAAATATTATATAGCTTAAATTCTGCATTGAGCATACCATCCTTAAATATTCTCAACATATCTAAAATTTTAGGCATGCACATAAAGACCCCGGTCCCGGTTCGGGACCGGTTCTGGGCAGGACCGGTCCATTGGGACACCGGTCCCGGACCGGTCCTGCCCAAACCGTTCCCGGTCCGAGACCGGTTTTTCCTTTGAAAATCGGGACCGACTGGGACAGGAAGGACCGGTCCTAACTGGTCCCAGCCGGTCCCAGACCGGGACCAGTTTTTTAATTAAGTATTTTAATTAATTTTTTTTATATATTATTAAATTAAATAATAACATATATTAACATTAAATTAAGTATATTTTATATATATTAATTTATTATTTCGTTTTTAATAATTTAAATAAATAATAACATGTAATAATTTGAAAATTGAAATGAAAAATTATAAAGTAAATAAAATTTTTTATTAAATTTAAAATAAAACTATAAAATCAAAATACAAATTACAAATAATAAATTCAAAATACAAATTTGAAATTACAAACATTATCATTAAAATTGAAATTATAATACAAAATACAAATTCAAAATCTGGAGTTGAGCCTTGGAGTCGTCTTCAACTCCGGCGTCGCTTTTGAGTTTGAACTCGTCTTCAACTTAAACGTCATTATTCTGCGGCGCTCCCCAGATTTAAGTTATTAAGCTCGTCTTCAACTTCAGACTCACTGTCTTCAATTGACGAGACGTGTTGTCTCCTCCTCAAAGCGTCCAAATGGTCCTTGTAGCAAATGCAAATCTCCAAAGATTCTTCGGTCAAACGGCTCCTTCGCTCGTTCAGAATCCTGCCACTCAAAGAAAACGCAGACTCCGAAGCTACTGTACTAGCTTGAATGGTTAGTAAATCACGGGTCATTAAGGCCAAAATAGGATAATTATTAGATTTAATTTTCCACCATTTTAAAATATCAAAATTTTCAATTTCGTTCGCGGTCATAAAATCTTGAAACTGTGTTTTGCTATATAAACCTAATTCGTTTAAAGTACTCGAAGTTCGTTGTTTTTTCATCGAAGCTAATTCTAAAAATCTATTTTTTAAAATATCTTTTGTTCGAGGGGCGGTGGATTCCTCGCGAGGTCGCAATCCATATAGTTGATCGTAATAATTATATAGGAGAGTAAAATCAGAATTAAATTTTGAAACACTAACGTTTTGAAAATCACTAGAAGATTCGTTTAACTCTAAATTTCGATTAATTTCCTCTATAAAATTTTCAACTTCGTCTATACCCATTAAAGGGTTTAAAGCCGCAGCACAAGAAAACATAGGTGGCATATGCGTATAATATTTTAAAAACTTTGTCTCCATTATTAATATTAACGGACGTCATATTGGGTTAATTTTATAAGTTTTAAACGTTTCAGTAATTAATAAAAAAATTTCAATAACATGCGAGCTAGTAGGATAATAAACTCAAGATAAAGTAGTTGTTGCCCGATAAAAACTTTCTAATAAATTTACGTAATCTTCGATTACGGCTCAATCGGACGCATCTAAATCATGTGCTTCTTCTACACTATTATAAAATTCTATCAATAACGATTTTTGTGACAAAGCCCGTTTTAACATTTTGTACGTGGAATTCCATCGTACCGGCATATCATACGATGGACCCAAAAATTTTTTACCCTGTGCTATAACAAATTTTTTGAAATCTTGTTTTCGTCGTTTTGAACTATAAATAACTCGTAATATAGTATGTATTTTAATAACATAATTTTTCATAAAAGTTAAACTATCTTGCACAATTAAATTAAGAACGTGACATACGCAACGTGTATAAAAAAAATACCATCTAGCATAGGTTCCAGATCATTAATCAAATATTTAATAGTCATATTATTATTCGAGGCATTATCAAACGAAATACTTAAAATTTTATCTTTTATTTTAAAATCTCTAATACACTTAATAATCACCTGATAAATTGCTTTACCGGTGTGCGGATATTCAAAACCTTCAAAACAAATTATACGTTTATTTAATTCCCAACTATCGGGATCGACCCAGTGACAAGTTATGCAAATATAAGAAAGTCTGTCAACTAAACCGCTAGTCCAAACGTCGCTCGTTAAACTAACTCGACCGTCGAATGTTTCAAAATAATTTTGTAAATATAATTTCGATTGCAGGTAAGCTTGTAAAGCATCACGTCGAGTTGTAGTACGACTTACATGTTGATATTTTGGTTGGAGTGCTTCGTATATGTAAGACGTCATCTCGTCGTTGTCGTAGTGGTTGAACGAAAGTCCGCTTTTGATGACATTCTCCATCTGTCGCTCCCGTTGCCGAGCTTGGTCATACGTCCAAATGTGCCCGGTCGTCGAAATTTGAGCTTGGTTGGCCTCCGACGGGGTCTGTTTGGAAAGACACGATTTGTTGTGTCGGGCGAGCGTTGTGTTGCTACTGTTAGCGGCCATAAGCTTCGCGCAAAGTTTGCACTTCGCCTTAATTTCGCCGCCGACCCGCACTTTATCGAAGTTATCCCAGACCGCCGCTTTATGCCGGTGCTCAACGATCTCATGATCGACGGACGCTGAGAAGGACGTCGGCATGGAGGAGGAGGAAGCCATTTAATAGTTAATACGAATACGAGTGAGAGAGAGTGAGAGAAATAGTGAGAGATAGGGATTAAAAGAGGAAAATGAGGGAGAGGGAGGGATTTATAAGAATTAAATTAAAAAAAATAATTTTTATTAATTAAAAAATATTTTTTTTTAATTAAAAAAGAGCCGAACGGCTCTTTTATAAAAATAGCCGAACGGCTATTTTTATAAAAGACGTTCGGCTCTTTTATAAAAATAGCCGAACGGTGTTCGGCTATTTTTATAAAATAGTCGTTCGGCTATTTTATAAAAGAGCCGAACGGCTCTTTTATAAAAGAGCCGTTAACCTCTTTCTGGTCCTGACCGGTCCCGAAACCGGTCCCGGACCGGGACCAGTAAAAGACCGGACCGGTCTTTTACCGGTCCCGGTCCGGGACCGGTTTTTACCCAAAAATAGGGGACCGTTTGGGACCTCTGGACCGGTCCGGGACCGGACCGGTCACGACCGGTCCTGTCCCGACCGGTCTTAATGTGCACGCCTGTAAAAATTTACACACTAAAAAAATGCATCTGCTTTTATATTAAAAATTAGTTTTATTGAGCAAAAACAACTTGTAAAAGGAACTTAATTCTATTCTTTTAATTAACTATCTTGCACATCCTTAAAACTGAAAGGGTTTATAATAAATAGAATTACTGTGAGTCAAATTTTATCAATTTTCATTATAATAAGCAATTGGGATTAAGGAAATTTCATATTAACTAAGGGCTTGTTTGGGAAGGCTTTTCAGAAAGGAGAAGGAGCAGTGACAAAAGGATGGTAGGAAAAGAAGCTTTTGGAAAATGTCTATTAGAAAAGGAGAACTGTTTAAGTGAACTTCTTTTGCAGAGCTTTTCAAAAAGGAGAAACACTTTATAAATCGTTTGACAAATCTCCGTTGCGGTAACTTTTCTTATTAAAAATGTGCGTCCGGGGGAAAAGACGCAATTATTTCGCCGGGGAAGGTTTTTTTCGCCCGGGAGCGAATTTTTCGTCGGGTGACGGTTTTTCTCGCCCTGGCGTGAATTTTTCGCCGGGGCGCGAAATTTTCGCCCGGGGGCGATATTTTCGCCTGGGCGCCAATTTTTCGGCCAAACCCTATATTTTTGGCCGGGTCCCAATTATTCGGCCGGGTGCCAATTTTTCGGACAGACGCAAATTTTTTGAACAGGCGCGAATTTTCCGGATAAGCACGAATTTTTTCGGATGACAGCAAATTTTTCGGACGGGCGCGAATTTTTCGGACGGACACTAATTTTTCGACTAGGAGGGAAAATTTCGCCCGGACGCGAATTTTTTACACGGACGAGAATTTTTCGCACGGACGCGATATTTCCGCTCGAAAGAGAAAAAAATAGCTTACAAGCGAATAAAATACACGACCGGGAAAAAAAATCACGAACGGGCAAAAAATCACGTCGAGGAGAAAAATTCGCTCCCGGGCGAAAGAAATAGTGCCCGGGGGAAAAACCGCTCTCGATCAAAAAAATCGCGCTCGGGAGAAAAAAATCGCGCCCGGGCGAAAAAATCGCCCCCGCGCGAAAAAATCGCGCCCGGGCGAAAAAATCACGCCCGAGCGAAAAAATCGCCCCCGGGCGAAAAAATCGCGCCCGGGCGAAAAAAACGCGACCGGGCGAAGAAATCGCAACCGGGCGAAAAAAACGCCCCCGGGCGAAAAAAATAGCGCCTGGGGGAAAAACCGCTCCCGATTAATAAAATCGCGCCCGGGCGAAAAAATCGCGTCTGGGCGAAAAAATCGCCTCCGGGAGAAAAAATCGCGCCCGGGCGAAAAAATCGCGACCGGGCGAAAAAATCGCGACCGGACTAAAAAAACACCCCTGGGCGAAAAAAAACGTGTGCGGGCGCAAAAATCGCCCTGGGGAGAAAAATCACGCGATGGCGAAAAAATCGCGTCGATGTAAAAAAAATCGCGCCCGGGCAAAAAAATCGCGTCGGTGCAAAAAAATCAAGCCCGGGCGAAAAAAGCGCGTCCGGGCAAAAGTCGCGCCCGGGCAAAAAATCAGCTCGGGCGAAAAAAAAATCGTGAACCGACAAAAAATGGCACCCGGATGAAAAAAACGCACCTGAACGAAAAAATCACGCCGGACGAAAAACCGGCTCGGGCGAAAAATACACGCTCGGGCGAAAAAAAATTATGCACGGGCAAAAAACTGCACTCGGGCGAAAAAAACTCGCCAGGGCGAAAATCCGCGCGCCCGGGCAAAAATGTCCAGCCCGGGCGAAAAATGTCAACCAGAGCGAAAAATGCTAGCTCAGGCGAAAAATCCGCGCAGGGGCGAAAAATTCGCGCCTAGGCGAAAAATTCGCCCACGGGCGAAAAATTCGCGCCCGGGCGAAAAATTCGCGCCGGGCAAAAAAAATACCCGGGCAAAAAATTACGCTCTGAAAAAAAATCGCGTCAAGACAAAAAATTCAAGTTGTAGATTTTTTTAAGAGATAAATGTTTTTGGATGAGAAAGTGCTTTTCGAAAAGGTTGAAAAGTAGGTGACATGTGACTTTTCCAAAAGATGAGCAAATGGAGTTTTTTGCGGTAGCTTTTCTCACCGATAGACAATCCAAACGGACTATTAAGCGTGGTAGCGTTTTCCAGAAAACGAAAGGAGTTAAAAAGCCCTCCTAAACAGGCCCTAAGTCAATCATCTTAAGATAATATAAGAAAAAACTAAGATAACCCACATCCATATAAATAGCCTTTTCAAGGTAGTTAATCCATGTTTAAGATCGGGACACATGATCGTCGATCACCAATCGGCTCCTAAGAAAACGAAACATGTAGGGGATCCGATCACCGATCGTGATTGAAAACCACGTGGAAAAGAGTGGATATGTCGCCCGTGATACACGCGGCTGCTATTTCCTCGACTCGTGGACCCCCAAGGGTAATACTCTGACTGTATCTCAATTTTTTTAATATGCGTCGCGAATCCGTGTGGGAAAAAAACGTCATGTTGTTGCACTGTCGTGGCCTGGACATTGTTGCGGCCGCACGGAGAGCACCGGTGCACTATCTCTCGCATGATTATATATCTAAATTATATAATAAAAATATACTTACTGCATGAACAATGAAGTATCCGTCATTGACAGCGTAACGATCTCCCCATCACACAGCTCGGAAGGATGATCGTTGACACCCCAACATCCAACCTTAATCGGTCTGTAGACCATGCACCTCAACCCCTTTCCATGCCCATCGGCTGTTTGTTGGAGGCCGCAATCTCACTTTGATGAGCGAAACTCGGTAGCTCAATTGGTGATGAGAAATGAAAGAACTTCATAGTTAAGTGTGCTCGGATTAGAGTAGAATTGGAATGGGTGACCTCCCGGGAAGTCTCTGTGCTATACACTTAACTATCGAGTTTGGCTCATCAAAGGGAGGTTGCGACCATTAACAACTTGCATGTTGATGGAGAGGGGTTGGGTGTTTGGGTTGCAGCCCGGTATGACGAATTAACACGCTGGAAAGCAGTCGGGTTGTTCTGTCTGGACGTCACAATAAAAATTGCACTTTTACTATAAGAAAATCTATTATTAGCTAGGAGAAGAATTCGTTGTTAAAACAAAAAATTCGTTGCTAATTTGCATTAGCAAGGTATTCAGCAACAAAAATCTTTCCTTTCTAAATTGAGCATAGCTAAATTTAAAAAGGATTTTTTTCCTTCCTACTTTGCAAAGAAATTTTAGCAAGGATTTTTATCCTTCTTAAATTAGCAAGCAATTTATTTTTTTGTTGCTAATTATTATGGTAAATAAAAAATATTTTTATATGATAAAAAAAAAATTACATGCTATAAAATAGCATGATTCGAACATCTTACCTCTCAAGTTCGTTGTTATTTTTTCAACAAATATTTTACAACAAAATAATTTGTTGTTAATTTTGCAACAAAAAAATTATTGCTAATTTTATAGGTAAATTAGAAAATCATTTACCTTGTTAAATTTGATGCTAATTAGCAAGCAGTTATCTTGCCTTTCTAATTTTCCTTGTTATATAGGTTTTTTCTTGTAGTGTTTTTATTGTAACAGCCCTAGTCATTTCCAACGGGACAATGTCACGGCTCCTCTCTAGGAGACGTTACCGGGTTGCAGCCCAAGTACCACAACCCCTCTCCATCCACTAGTGTGCTATTGGTGGCCACAGTCTCCCTTCGATGAGCGAAACTCTCCGGTTAAGCGGGCAACACGAGAATCCAGTAGGTCACCCATCTCAGCACTACTCCAGCCCGATCGAGCACGCTTAATTATGGAGTTTTCCAACTTCTTATCATCCATTGTGCTGCAGCTCAATAGGTGATGAGAATTGGAAAAACTTCATAGTTAAGTGTGATCGGGCTGAAGTTGTATTGGTATGGGTGACCTCCTGGGAAGTCCTCGTATTGTCAACTTAACTATCAAGTTTCGCTCATCAAAGGGAGACTGTACCCTCCAAAAACCCGATGTGCCCTATGGGAGACTAAAGAGGGGTTGAGTGTTTGGGCTGCAGCCCGATACGACGGATTGCTACGCTGGAAAGCGGTCAAGTTGTTATGTCCCGTCGTCACAGACAGTCTATCCAACTATGACAAAAAAATCAAGTTTTTGTGCACATCACTAACTGTTTTGGATGTAATTTTATGCATTATTGTTTTACATGTGATTTTAATCTTTAATGAGATTTTGATTCCTTTTATCTTAGCATTAATTTTAATTTCAGTTTGTTTTCTAAATCTAATGAAAAGATAATGTTTTAAAATTTATTTAAAACTATTAATATTTAATGCAAAAATTAAAAATAGTTTTGTTGTCTTTATTATAATTTATTCTTGTTGTCTCTCCATTTTTTTTCTTCGTTCTCGTTAAGAATAGGAAATAATAATTAGTTCTATCCTCTCATAAAAATTAGCCTTAGGATGTTTATATATAAAATCTCCTGAATTATTAACAAAAAAACAATATATTTTTAAATCTAATGTGTTGTTGTATTTTGTTACGAAGAAGAAACTACACTTGCAATAGACAATAATGTGATACAATCAAGAGGTATGCTCGTGCCCAACTTCAAGAGTTTGGTTCCTCCTATAAGGCTCTCTCCAAATGAGATATCTCAAACCCAAGAAGATAAAAAATCATTCTAACTCTCATTCCACCTCCTTATATGAGGGGGGAGTCACATGTTAAAACTCTAAACCATGCAATTTAAAATAAAAAATAACAGTAATAATAATATAAACGCATGCGTAACAATCCATCCCGCTAGAAAGTTGACCTTGACCCCAAGGCCGAGATGTCTCATGTCATCTAGTAGTGATGTGCATGTGGGTGGGCTGTTGCAGAGATGCTCAAAGCTCCGTCTGGCGGTACATCAGTGGTCAAAAGTGTGTCGAAGTCAGCCATGCCGATCTTGTCCAAGCCATCCCCGATGAGGGCCCGAAACTCCTTGACAGGGTAATTATGATTTGGCGAGTAGGGTTGTCTACAATGGTAGCAAAGACCCTTGCTCCACAAGTCATTGAACTTTTGGTCGGACAAGAAATGAGTAGGAATATGGTGGTTGGTGTGTGGGCCTATTATGGCCGGCCGAGGTAGAGGGGGTGGCAAAGGTGGAGGTTTAGACGAGGGAGAAAAATATTATTGGTATGGAGGTTTGGAATTAAGGAGGCGATAGGGAAGGAGGGTCCCTGGACGTCGCTAGGAAGTCAACTTCCACCAGCGGGGAGAGGTACATAACTTGGTGAACATTTAATGGTTTATGGTTGTTGAGGCGGCTTCAAATGTAGGATTGTAAGCCATGCATGAAGTAACCCAAGTAACGGTCGGGTGGAAGACCGGGAAGATGCGTTGCGAGGGAGATAAACTCACCGACTCGTCAAGGGAACCCATCTGACAAACGTTGCAGAATCTCTCCACCGCGGAGCCCGAGTAGCAGGTGTGATAGCGGCAAATGAGCTCTTGCTGAAGGTCCGGCCAAGACTTGGCCGGTTGGTATTGAAGTAGTCAGCGCACCCAGTGGAGAGCGGAGCCCTCCATGCCGATCAATGTCGTGTCGACCTTCTGTGCCTCTGCGATCTGCTGAATGTCAAAAAAACTATTTGGCCTGAGCATTCCAACCCATATAATCAGTGTCATTGAATGAGGGAACATCAAAGGAAAGAGACCCATATGAGAAGGGGGGGTTGTGGTTTGGTATAGATCTGGTTTGGTACAAATCCTAGGGAGCTCTAAGGAGGGATGGCGATTCCATGTTAGACCTCGCAAACTTTAGGAGGCAACTGGCCAAGATGGAGTCAATCTTGGCATCTTTGTGGAGTATGAGGGCTTGCAGCAAGGCGATGGCCGGCGCAATCGTGTTCCTCTAAATAACGAAGGATGGCTAGATCTGTGGGTGGGGATGACGGAGTTACGTTGTTTTTGACCATAGATCACAGCCTAGGGGTCATGCAATCAACCAGGTAGAGGAAGACAGAAGCAGAAACTGTTGGAATCCTTAGACGGGAAGACCGATCCCGTTGGAGTAGTGTTTAGGGCAAGAGAGATCGTCAGCTTGTAGATCTGGCGGTGTGACTAGTTGGAGGAAGGAATCTGGACACTGGGGGCCATAGGTGGAGACGGGAAGCCCACTAGGGTTGTGTTGAGGGCGGGCGAGTCGATCGCGACAGGACAGAGCCCCATCGAGGCTGGCGAGAAGCTCGCGGTTGCTGGTAGATCCGGTCGATGCGGCGACAGAATGCGACGGATCTGGCGATTCGATATATCACGGACGTTGCGGGGAGACTGCAGAACAGGACGGGATGCGGAACCGAAGGGCCGATGTGGGACTATTTAGGCGCGAGACTTCAGGTAGCGGCGACCGCGGTCGGAAGGCGTTATGTCGAACCAAATGCTACGAAGAAGAAAATGACACTTGCAATGGACAATAATCTGATACAATCACGAGGTATTCTCATGCCCAACTTTAGGAGGCCGATCCTCCTAAAAGCTCCTCTCCAAATGAGAGATCGATCCCAATTAAGCCCTAAAAGATAAAAGATTATTCTAACTCTCAATCCATCTCCTTATATAAAGAGGGGGGCTCACATGTCAAAACCCTAAACCATACAATTTAAAATAGAAAATAATAATAATAATAATAATAGAAAAGTACATCTAACATATTTTCATGCTCTGTTTCTCGCTAAATAAATTTCTTCATGTGTGATATATTTTCCCTATGATTACTATCGATTACTTGACTTTCATAGTTTCTAAAGGTGCGGCTGTTAACTACGGCTTTAGTTGGCGTGGTTGTGGCAGTAGTGAACGCGGTGGCCATGAACCGTCATTCGTGAACACCCAACTCACCTTAAAAAATTAATGCATTCTATGCTCAAAACTAATTTATTTTCTTGGCTGCGGTCTTAACCTTTTCCTTATCAAACATACATTTTGTGGTAATGGTATTTTTGACCAAACTTATCAGAGGAAATAAGCCAGGCCAAACAAAGCCTAAGCCTCCATTAATTTGACATGGTGGTGGCGGTCATGAGCGCGGTGGTTATGAATCGTCGTTTGTGAACACCCGTGCTCACCTAAGGAACTTCATCCACTTTTATCTTCAAACCTTGCTTTATTTCCTTTGTGGTGGTCATAATCATTGTCATGCCAAATCCATTTTCTATGATGGTGGCGTTTTTGTCCAAACTCACTAGAGCAAAAACATCTCCCCATCTTAGCATACCGAACAATAAGCATTAGAAATATAAATATGAATGATTATATATTATATGTAAAGCCATTTTAAAAGTCTAATTTTACTTTTATCATCACCCAAAAGTAAAAACTATAGAATAAATATTTATATTATATACAAAGAAATTATTTGGCATATCACATAACCCTGCAGGACCATCAAAGAAATCTTAAACATTCGTCTTATTGGATTTAGCTTAAAAAATACGAATGTAATGAAATAAAAACTCATTGAAACAATATCAGTCATCAAATCTTTCTTCAAAATTCATCAACCATTCGTTTTTTTTCTGATTAAACAATTAAAAATGTCTGGATACGTAAAGCTACTGTCATTGAAGCCTGGGAGAGAGAAAAAGAGAGGGCGAGAAAGAGGGAGAGAGAGAGAGAGAGAGAGGGGAGGCGGAGGCATCCCGAGGCGGAGAGGGGAGGCGGTGAAATTTATATTAATTATTATATCTATACTATACTAAAAAGAAATATTGAGATCTACAAATAGTCTGAGTTCGAAATTATGGGAAAAACAATGGTCGTCTGATCTCTTTCACTATATCAGCAGACGTCTGATCAAACCAACCCTCTCTCTTCACATTTTACTAGAGTCCTAAATCTATCTGAAATTACGATTGTACCCCTATAAGACATAAAGCTAAAAAAAGACCACGCAATCAGGCCTGCTAGGCCGTCAGCACACACATTTAGCCAGCCAAGCCGCAATTCCGCTAGCAAGCCCACAAGCCTGCCAGCACACCTTATTTCAAACACTAATTGCAGAAATATCAATATATACCCGAAATTCCTAATTGAACGGGCGAAAAAAGAAGGTTTGGCGACGGCAAACATACGGTGCGGGCGTACGGATAAGACTTTTGGGGGGTAGATATGGTCTCAAAATGAAAAGTGATCAACTTAAGAGTTGTAGATCTCGGCGAGACGAACAACTTTCATGCTGATCACTTTTTGATTTGGAGCCGTCTTGGCTCCCAATTTGGGCCTCAAAATCGGGGGCGGCGAGAGGCTTACTGTAGCACTCTCGCCGCCCCGATTTAGAGGCCCAAATCAAAGGCCAAGACGACTTCAAATAAAAACGTGATCAACATGAAAGTTGTTCGTCTCGCCGAGATCTACAACTTTCATGTTGATCACTTTTCAATTTGGAGTCTTCTTGCCCTTTGCCCGTACGTCCGTACGCCCGCACAATATTCTATAAGGAAAAAACAATATTAATTAATCAACTTTAGTAAAATTGATTGGTTTAATGGTAGCTTCTCAAAAATTCCGCTAATATGCCTTATGACAACCTTCCTTGAATAGATAGTTAGCATGCCTAATGACAGTCTATCAAAGTAGGTGTATGAGCTCTACTAATTTTTTTTTTGAATTTTATTGAATTTTCATCATTATTTTAAATTTTGGGATAGTGTGATTACTTAAATGAACATTATATTTTAATTTTTAGAAATAAATTATAATATATACCAAGTCATTAAAAATAAAGGTATAATCAGCATTTTTTAATATATATATATATATATATATATATATATATATATATATATATATACATATATATATACATATATGTATACATACATATATGTATGTATACATACATATATATATGTATGTATACATACATATATATATGTATACATACATATATATATGTATGTATACATACATATATGTATGTATGTATACATACATATATGTATGTATACATATATGTGTATGTATACATACATATATGTACATATATATGTATGTATACATACATATATGTATGTATATATGTATACATATGTACATATATACATGTATACATATATAGATATATATATACATACATATATATATGTATGCATACATATATATATGTATGTATACATATATGTATATCTAAACTACTATATAAAGAAGTATAATTTGCCATTTAAATGTCATGTTTTAAAAGCCATCACACTGTTATTGGCCATTCGATTGAGCTCCATCAATCTTATCGTTAATTTTTGTAATCCATTAAACAAACTAAAAAAATAGATATCCTAAACCTATTTCCGGTGGAGGGCAGAGAGAGAGTTTAGGCGGAGAGAGAGGGGGGAGAGAGAGTTGCTGCTGTTATAGGCGGTGAAGATATATAATTTATTATTAATTGTATTAATTAATGCAATCCAAGCAAATTGCCTGATGGCCGCCGCTGATGCCCCCTCACTTCTCTCTATCTTTCTCTTCTAAGATATGGTGAGAGAGAAGGATGAGTATGGAGCGCTTTTATGTTATAGGCGGTGAAGATATATAATTTATTATTAATTGTATTAATGAATGCAGTCCAAGCGGAAGACAGCCGGAACATCGAGTAGGGCGAAGTCCGTGCGCAGGCGGGCGAAGCCCGCCTGATGCTGCGCGAAGGCCGCCAGAGAGCATCAAGCACGGCGTAGCCCGTGCGTAGATGCTCGTAATATATATATATATATATATATTTATATATATATATATATATATATATATTATATATATATATATATTTATATATATATATATATATATATATATGTATGTATATGTACATACATATATATATATATGTATATATATGTGTATATATATATAGTATATACATTATATATATGTATATATATGTATATATATGTATATATACATATGTACATACATATATATATGTATATATATGTTATATATGTATGTATATAATATATTATATATATATATATATATATATACATAGATATATATATATATATACATACATATATATATGTATGTAATATATACATATATATATATACATACATATATATATGTATACATATATATGCTTATATATATACATATATATATATATATACATATATATATATCTATATATTATATATATATATATATATATATTTTATATATATATATAGTATATATATATATAATATATATAATATATATATAATATATATATGTATATATATATTATATATATATAATATAGGGTCACGTTCATATGAGAAGATATCTTCCGTGTGAACTGTGCGAACTCCCTCATTTGGGCACCAAAATGGACATGTAATATATACATTTTGACTGGCTCGACGAGACCTACAACTTTCATGCTGAACATTTTTCCTAATTTTGCATGGATAAGCCGGATTTTGGACCCGAATATATTTAAAAAAACGTGACTACTTCAGCCCAGATATATTCGGGTCCGAAATACGGCTTATCCATACAAAATTAGAAAAGTGTTCAACATGAAAGATGTAGGTCTCGCCAAGCTAGTCAAAATACATATATTTATAATATATATTATAGTATATACATATATATATATATATACACATATATATACATATATATATATATATATGTATGTATATATACATACATATATATATATATATATACGAGCATCTACGCACGGGCTACGACCGTGCTTGATGCTCTCTGGCGGCCTTCGGCCGCATCAGGCGGGCTTCGCCCGCCTGCGCACGGACTTCGCCCGTACTCGATGTTCCGGCTGTCTTCGGCTTGGACTGCATTCATTAATACAATTAATAATAAATTATATATCTTCACCGCCTATAACATAAAAGCGCTCCATACTCATCCTTCTCTTTCACCATATCTTAGAAAGAGAAAGACATAGAGAGAGAGAGTGAGGGGGCATCAGCGGCGGCCATCAGGCAATTTGCTTGGACTGCATTAATTAATACAATTAATAATAAATTATATATCTTCACCACCTATAACAGCAGCAACTCTCTCTCCCCCTCTCTCTCCTCCTAAACTCTCTCTGCCCTCCACCGGAAATAGGTTTAGGATATCTATTTTTTTAGTTTGTTTAATGGATTACAAAAATTAACGGATAAGATTGATGGAGCTCAATCGAATGGCCAATAACAGTGTGATGGCTTTTAAAACATGACATTGAAATGGCAAATTATACTTCTTTATATAGTAGTTTAGTATATATATATATATATATATATATATATATATATATATATATATATATTATATATATATATATATATATTATGAACGATTAGGTATTATATATAAAGTCATTTTAATATTCTATATAAAGTCATTTTAATATTCTATAAAAGTCATTTTAATATTCTAATCTTATTATCATCACTCAAAACTATACAAATATACAATACATATAAAATAAAAAGAATGAAATCATTTATTTGATTAAAAGTAATTTAAAAGTATTAACAATTTGATATTTAAATTTTGCTCGTGCAGAAGAAATACATTTTTAATTGATGTACAAACATTCTCAAAAAAATCATAGATATAACTAAAATTTAATTGCTTTAAAATGAATCAAATCTATATAAAATTAATTTCACCTATGAAAAATGTAGATTTTGCTTTTAACTTTAAATAAAGGGAAATATATTTTTAGAGCAATGTGAATATGTGATATGCAGGAAGCCGAAAAATGGGTCATGCATGCAAAAAAAATTATTCATGTAGGCCAAATTTTGTATTAACATGACATATTTAAAAACTAAATTCAGATATTCTTAATTAAATCACCAAGCCAAATATAGCATTTATAAAAGCCAAAAATACATCTTTGCTTTTCGAAACCTTCTGGCCAAGCTTTCTTGCAAGTTCTTGCTCATAAAACCTCTTTTTGTGTTTGTAGTTTGAAAAAAAACTATTCTTTGTTTACAAATCGTCGCATGCATGCGATCGAAATCAGCCAACATTAACAATGCTCTATTTTTAACAGGAAAAACTTTTGAGACAATAGATCCACGTAATGGGGAAGTCATCATAAGAATGACAGAAGGAGATAAGGATGACATTGATTTGGCCGTTAAAGCAGCTAGAAAAGCCTTCGATCACGGTGCATGGCCTCGTATGACCGGCAATGTATGTCTTTACACTTATATTTGCATTCTTTTGTATGTGTAAATTTGAAATTTTCTTTGATACGACTAGTTAAAATATTCTTTTGTTTTACATTTTTCCATCAAGAAATCTATATGTCAATATGACATCATAAATTTATATACTTAAAAGTGTAATGATACTTATGTGTGTGGTGTTTAACAAATTAGAAAGAATTTGTGTTGGTCGTCACTTAGTGCATATATATGAGAAAAAATAATGTATGTTGTATGTTGAACAATCGAGAAAGAATTTATGTTGCTCATAATTTAGTGCATATATATAAGAGAGAAAACAACTTTGGTAGGTCTTGAATTTGACCTTAATTTTCATTTGACTTGTGTTTGTCATGTATAAATGAGCTAAATTGTACCTCGCCATAAGAATCAAAGAAATATCTCAATGTTCTTTGAGGCTACACTCAATGTAAGCTCGATATAGCTCTCCTTTAGCATGAAACATCTGCTCTGCTAACAAATAACACATGTTTTCTCAAATCAAAAGAGTGTCTATTTTGGCTTTTTTTGTTATGGTATGCTAATGAAACACACGTAAATAACAATGACACAGCAATTGTTATCCTAAAAGCACTCAACTTAATTGTTGGAGATAGTTTCCTCTCTCCTCTATTTTTGTATGTCATGGAGATGATGAAATTGCACAACTAGAAATAAAATCTATGGCAAATCAACTAGTATCCTCACCATCCATTTTTCTAGCATTAAAATATTCAAAGATTAAGAAATAGATATGATGGAGAAAATAAGGTCAATATGAAGAAGAACGACATAATGAATTAAATTTTTTTCAAACATAAATAATAAAGACAATCACAACCATCCATCTCGAATTGATTTTGAAGATATTTTTGAGTGAGAAGATAAAAGAATAGTTTATACTAATGATAATCATGGTATTAACATAAATCCAAAGTGTTACATACATGGATGTCAATATCATTTCATTGAAGAAAAAATTTACCTGAAAGTGCAAGCTCAATATACGTCTAAGATATAAAATATATGAGAACGAACTTATGTTGATTAAACATTTCCTAAGCATATAATTGTAAGAATAGTAATTATTTTATGGAGTACTCTTAGATTTCGCTTGTCATCCTGTCCCTCTCTAGCTTCATATTGAGAGAGTGGTGTCGGTGGAGAACATAAAGGAAATGATTGAACTCAATATCGCTAATTAAGTAATATCAAACTAATTAATTTGATATGTATCAACCGATCAACGACTCCTTTAGCCACTCGAAGGAAATGAGGGGATGATGTTATAAACTTGATGCGATAATTTCTACACTAGTATAAACTATGTAGATAGGTAAAAGCAAATTGATTTTAATCTCAGGCAAGTGCACCTATCAATTATAGTATAGGAGAAATCTACATCTCGTGTCGTATTCCTCAGGTTTCTTTCAAGTACTCGTACTCACTCTCACTCTATTATCATACCTATAATTAAAATGGGTTGTTAATCTAAATTACACTATTGGGACTAATTGGATCTAAAGTTAACATTGGATTGGATTAAAGGATGGTAAAAAGCAAATAGTCTAAGAGTGATCACATGAGAATATTCACTCATTAAATCAATTTTATTTAACCACGAATTAACAATATTATCAAATGCGTGGTATTGTAAGGGTTCAATATTTATCGAATTCTCTCTCGAGCAATTCAATACCTAAACTTAAGTTGAGTAAATTTTCTCTCGAACAATTCACAACACTCAAATTTGCATTAATATAAGGTAATCATGTCTAATACATAAATCCATGAAATCCTATCTCTAAGATACCATGAATCCATTATTCGTATTGCCAAGAAACCAAAATAACATATCTTTCGATCATGAAATTTGAAATACAAAGAGAAAGAACACCAGAGAATGAAATTACAAACCACCATCATAAACATCCAATTTCTCAATCTAGAAGTTTGGGATTCATATAAAACAAATACTAACTTCAAATCTATGATCAAACTTTTTGTTTGAAAGCACACATACGAATAAAATACCACGAATCCGAAATGAAAATCAACATACATGATTACTGAATCAGTTCAAAAAAAAACAAGTCTCAAGAGAAATGTAAAATTAAGTTTAGATCCACTAAGAGAAGGGGAAAATCAAAAGAGATACATAAAAATTAAAAGCATACGGATTATCTCCTTCAATTTTCCCTTCGCTTGAGTGCTCCACTTTCGTCCTCCAGAAATTCTCTAAGTCCTTTTATCCAAAAGTGTTTTCTATTTTTTGTGCAGGCTTTTATAGTATTCTTGCAAATAGAAGTCGAACACGGGTTCCAATGCGGCCGTGTCACAGGCCGTGTTGGGTATGAAAGAGTGCGTCTGGCCGATTTGAAATGAAAAGGTGTTTTTTGTCGTGAGCCGTGTCATTTGACACGGCTAGTAACACGGTCGTGTGTCCTTCACGGCTCCACACGCGGGTTGGTTTGGCGTCTGACCTTTGATTCTTCCCGATAATGACATGGGTAGTGACACGGGCGTGTGCCTGTCCGTGTGGTTATCTTGTAAATTTTTACGCCTTTTCTTCCAAGCTTTTCCATCAGTCATGTTGGATTTGTAAACACCTCTATTTGCTCAAAGACTTTTAGTACGTTCCAAGGACTTGCAATACCTGCATTAATAAGATTAATGAATAAATAAATAACTTAATAACGAAAAATCTATGTTGTGCTTTTCTATTCATGATAATTCAAATTCTTAACTATTTTCATGCAATTATAATTAATGGAGGTATATAATAGTGTACATGATTATAAATATGATAGTAAAAAGGACAAATATAATTGTACTCATCAAATACTCCCAGACTTAAGCGTTTGCTTGTCCCTAAGCAAACTAATTCAAGCATTTGGGTTACCAAAAATTAATTTTTTTCTTCTACAAGCTGGTTGCTATGAATTCAAAGAGAAACTTGATGTTGTAATTGCACATGAAATAGTATAGTAGACTTTTCTAAATATAACTTTATCTTAAAATTCCTCCTAACATATCCTCTTAACTATCTTTCACGCTTTTCCTAGAAATAAAATTACAATCATCCATAACAAATTGTGAGGAGAAAATAACAATCTTAATAAAGGTTGGCATTAGTGTTTTAAAACTTATAAGTATTAATATTGATAGCCATAAGCTTGTCTTTTCACACCCTCTCCATGGTGCTAGTTAGGATTATAAGGGTTGGATCCTTAGGACTTGTATTAGGATGTAACTTTTTGGCTTAGGATAAAAGATTATAGGATGGATAATCAAAGATAAACTCGATGGTTCTTATCACACCTAGAACACGATTAAGCCTCTTGCTATGTAATTACCCTAACATACATCAACATTATAAAAGCACCCCTAGATTTCACAATCATTATACTACCATTTTTTGTATTATTATTTTTTTCTTCAATCCTTTGTTCTTCTTCTTCTTTCTTTTGATACATACTCATCTTTTTTTTTCTTCACCAATGAATAGCTTATCAAAGTGCTTTACACCATCATTTTAAATTTTGTAGTTCACATAGCAAAAGGTGTAAACTTAATGATAGATGTGCTAATAGGTAAGGATTTTTGGTCTTGGTGAATTTTAGTAGTGGTGTATCGAAAGAAATAGGGATTAGGTCCAAATTGGTTGTGCAAGGGTATAATGTTTAGGGTTTTGGTCCTGCAAGGCTCAAGCTATCCAATAGGAGTCCTAAGTCATTTCCGCCCTAACTAATCAACTTATGTGAATGTTTTGAGGATCGTTAGGGGCAAGTTCTAGACACCAATAAAGAGCATTCTTCATTTTGATTCCCTAATATAAAATTATCAAAATGTTACACTCTTCGACTCGCTTTATTATAGATAATTATATTTTCTAAAATAAAATGATTGCTAGTTAATAATATAGAGGAATAATCTTAAAAATAAGTTATATAGAGAAAATTAAGTTAATGAATTTCTATACATAATTATTAACAATAAATTTGTACACTCAATGAGTCTACTTTAATTCATTTTAATCAGCTTGCCAAAACAAATTAACTAGTTATAATCCCAAATGAGTGAATTAAAAAAAGCTTTAAAAGAAGAAAAACAATTTTATTATGAGGATTTATCAATATTGAGTAACAAAAATATTAGAATTGTTTATTTGGGTCTGTTTCTTAACAAATTGTAATCATGTCCAATAGTTAAATATTAGAATTTAAGAATATCCATCCCCAGACTTAAAATTTACAGTGTCATCAATGCAACGTGAAGAACTGTAAAGCAAATAAAATAATATGTAAAGAACTGAGCATCGATAAAATAGAAGAGCAGGAGAAGTAAATAGGAGCCACAATGATAACATATAATAGTTGCTGATACATATCCAAATAGATTATACTACAGAGAAATCAAAAATAAACTGGTGGGTCGACAGGATCGTCAGGGAGGTGAGGTGGGTAGGGAGCTGTCGGTCGTGGACGGGAGATCCCCAAGCGATCCCTGATCTGAGCTATGGCTTCCTCAGTCCGCTGCTGTGATTCCTCTATACGATGTAAGTACGGTGAGATCTCAGTGTCATAAAGGTGATGGAAATCATGCGAATACTGAGAGCGCGATCGAGGAGGAGGGGCAGAAGACTCTCCATGATGATGAGTAGACTAGGATGGAGGAATTAAAGGCTCGTCGAGGTCATGATCATCATCATCAGAATCAGAAGAAGGCTGAGGTACGCGCCTCGCAATAGAATAAATAAACCCACCCTGACCCTGACATGCAGTGACGAGACGGAGTGATCGAAGACTATCCATAGTGATAGGAACTGTCCTCGCTATTACTCTCATCGAGGAAAGGGAATCAAATATATTCATGTTCTTCTTCATGCGTATGATGTAGGGCGCTACACAGATAGACCCAATACAAGAATTGTTGGCCTGATGAAGAATGAAATGAGCTAACATATATCCCAAGTGAATATGGTAACGCGAAGACATGCTATAGAGGTAAAGAATATCCTGTCTACTCACCATACCAGAGCTTTCGCCTCAGTCACTCAAGGTATGACTCAACAGATGATGAATGTAATGAAGAGCGGGAGAATGCAACTTAGAGGCCTTAGACCTCTTGGCCTCATATGGAGACAGATCGAAAGCAAGACGAGACCAGATATTGGCGGCATGGTCACGAGAGGGGAGCTCAAGGTGAAGGTCAGAGTATACAGCACTATAGAGGAAAGATTCTTCATACACCCCTAAATACTAGGTGAACTGGAGAAGAGAAAGAGTATAGGTGGTGTTCGCGACTCGAAACGAAATAGTACCTTCCTGTGTGTTGGTCGTCTCAGTGAAGGTCAGCCTGAGATTGAGGTAGAAAGATGACAAAAATTCTAAAGTAAGTTCCTTAAACCCCAACTCATCAATATCAAAAATTGTGCCCACCCCCCGATAGATACTAACTCTCGAACTTCGGTGGCTAAATGGATCTCCTCTAAAACGCTCCAATCGATAGTATGAATGTCTTGAAATTTCTTGGACTGGAGGCGATTAAAATGATTAATGTGAACTGGATCCGTAAACTCCAGATGCGTAGCATTGTCGCGCCTTTCTGTAGATAACGTTGTGATATCCGGACAACGACGGTGTTCCCCTTGTGATCGTCTCGTCGACATGATCTATAGATAAGGTGAAGAAGGATGAGAAGAGAATGAGAAAAAATGAGAAGGAGATGAGGAAAATAGGAATTGAAAAAAAAAATGATAGAAAATTTACCTAGGAATATAGGTTGAGAGTAAGAGGAGACGAATCTGTGAAGTTTGAAGGCAATGAATCCCAACTGAGTTTGAGGCGTGAAGGGGTGCTGGAAGTAGGGCTAAAACCAGGAAATGGAGAGGAAGAAGATGACACGGCTATATATAATATGTCGAACACGGGTTGCGACACGGGAGTGTGTGGACCCGTGTTCATTAATCAATAATCGTGCAGTACACGGGTCTCGAAAAGATGTGTGGTCAAATTGATGGGGGAAAACAGCACGCCGAGCGAACACGGTCAACAACACGCGCGTGTGTTGACCCGTGTGGTCAAACTAATGGGAAAACAGCACTCCAGGCGAACATGGTCCACAACATGTACGTGTGTAGACCCGCGTCCTGTTCGGGAACATTGCTTCGTCTAACTCGCTACACGGGTGCTCACACGGCTGGGTATCGACCCATGTCCTGCTCGGGATCATGCTTCGTCGAACTCACTACACGGGTACTCACACGGCTGGGTATCGACCCGTGTACTGCTCGGGATCATGCTTCGTCGAACTCACTACACGGGTACTCACATGGCTGGGTATCGACTCGTGTCCTGCTCGGGAGGAGTATGAGAGAAGTGGAGCTATTACGACACGACAATGCGCACGGGTGGGTGTCAACCCATGTGGTGTTCGGGATGAGAATGAGGGAAGTGGAATGTGATACGACAATGCACACGGGTCGACCCGTGTGGTGCTCTGGATGACTATTTCCTACTCAGGTTTCATATTGAACACGGTTGGGTGAAAAAAAATTTGCGAACGCGGCAAGGCACACGGGCGAGTGCAAACCCGTGTGCTCCTCTAAAATTGAATTACTTTCTAAGTTATTTTATAATGTTTTTATACTAAATTTTAACTATAATTCTATCAAAGATAATAATAAAACTTAGAAAATTTATTAAATTACGCTTAATCCAAGTCTAGTCAGAGGCATGATTCTTGGTGAGAGAAATCTTGAGGAAACTCTCCATAATAGAGTTTTAATCGGTGCCCGTTGACTTTAAAATCTCCCTTCTCAGGGTGGGTTAGTTCGATTGTGTCATAGGAAAAAACCTCATTGACCTGGAAAGGTCCGGATCACTTAGACCTTAACTTCCCTGGGAATAAACAAAGACGGGAATTGTAAAGGAGTACTTGGTCACCTTTTTAGAATGTCTTCGATTTTTGAAGGTGACGGTCATGAAACAATTTAGTCTTCTCCTCATATATCTGAGAATTTTCATAAGGCATGGTTCTCCACTCATCTAATTCGTTAAGTTGAAGTTTTCGTTTCTCCCCTATAGAATTGGTGTCAAAATTCAAAGAGTGTATTGCCCAATACGATTTATGTTCTAATTCTTTGGGCAAGTGACATGATTTATCATAGACTGGTCTAAAGGGAGTGATTCCTATGGGTGTTTTGTAGACGGTCATGTATGCCCACAAACAATCGTTTAGTTTCTTAGAACATTGTTTCTTATTCCCTTCTATAGATTTTTCTATGATTCTCTTAAGTTCTCTATTTGAAACTTCAACCTGACCACTAGTTTGTGGATGATAAAGAGTGGCTATCCTATGTGTGACCCCATACTTTTATAAGACTTTATCTAACTGTAAATTACAAAAATATGTATCCCTATCGTTCATAAGCACACGTGGTGTACCAAATCGTGCAAATAAGGATTTTAGAAATTGAATTACTACTCTACTATCATTAGTAGGGAAAGCTTGCGCCTCTACCCACTTCGATACATAATCTACAACCACCAAATATTTATTCCCATAAGAAATTAGAAACGGTCCCATAAAGTCAATCCCCCACACATCAAACACTTCACATTCAAGAATAAATTTTTTGTGGCATTTCATGTAATTTAGAGATATTACCTGATTTTTGACAAAAATCACATGAAAGTACATACCTTTGGGCATCTCTGAATAGAAGGGGCCAATAAAAATCAGAATCAAGAACCTTTTTAGCTGAGCGATTTGCTCCAAAGTGACCACCTGTAGGGCCTGAATGACATTGCTCCAAGATTTTCTAGCCCTCCTCCGCTGATACACATCTACGTATAATGGAATCTGCACATATCCGAAAAAGATAGGGGTCCTCCCAAAAGTAATATTTCAAGTCAGAGAAAAATTTCTTTTTCTGCTGATATGAAAAGTCTTTTGGAAGAACCTTAGCCACAAGATAGTTTGCATAGTCGGCAAACCACAAATTATCAATAATTATATTTGTAGATAATGTAAACATCGATTCCAAATCAAATTCTTGCAATAATAGAACCCAACGGATTAAACGAGGTTTTGCTTCCGCTTTGGCAAGCAAAAATCGTAGGGCAGAGTGATCTGTGTATACTACCACCTTAGACAATGTTAAATAGGATCTAAATTTATCGAAGGCGAAAACCATTGCTAGGAGTTCTTTTTCCGTAGTTGTATAATTATCCTGTGCGTTATTAAGTGTTTTGCTAGCATAATATATAGGGTAAAAGTGTTTGTTTCGGCATTGTCCTAAAACAGCCCCTACCACAAAATTGCTAGTGTCACACATAATCTCGAAAGGTTGAGCAAAATCAGGTGCAATCATAATAGGAGAATTAATTAATCTTCCTTTCAAAAACTCAAAGGCTTGCAGACACTCTTGATCAAAAATAAAAGGTGTGTCTTTCTCTAAAAGTCTAGTAGATGGTTTAGTTATCTTAGAAAAGTCTTTAATGAGCCGGCGATAGAATCCGACATGACCTAAAAAGCTTCTCACTGCTTTAACGAAGGTTGGTGGTGGCAACTTTTCTATGGTTTCAATCTTTGCTTTATTCACTTGAATTCATTGGCTTGAGATCTTATGGCCAAGTACTAACCCTTCTTGCACCATAAAATGACACTTCTCCCAACTGAGTACTAGATTTGTTTCCTCACATCTCCTCGGAACTTTTTCTAAATTTCTCAAACACAAATCAAAAGAATCACCAAACATAGAAAAATCGTCCATAAAGACTTCCATAAAATCTTCGACATACTCATTAAATATAGCTAATATGCACCTTTGGAAAGTGGCGGGTGCATTACATAAACCAAATGGCATACGTCTATAGGCAAAGGTACCAAATGGGCAAGTGAATGTTGTTTTCTCCTGGTCTTCTGGTGTTATAGGGATTTAGAAATACCCATATAATCCATCTAGAAAATAATAATAAGAATGACCTGATAATCGTTCTAATAATTGATCAATAAATGGTAGAGGGAAATGGTCTTTCTTAGTAGCATCATTTAAGTTCTGATAATCAATACAGACACGCCAACTTATTACTATTCACATTGGAATCAATTCATTCTTATCATTTGCTACTACTGTTAAACCACCCTTCTTAGGAACGACTTGTACAAGACTAACCCATGAACTATCTGAAATAGGGTATATCATTCCAGCATCTAATAACTTAACAATCTCAGTCTTCACTACATCTTTCATATTTGGATTTAGCCTACGTTGCGGTTGAATAGAAGTCTTATAGTTTTCTTTCAAAAGGATCTTGTGAGTGAAAAAACTAGGATTGATACCTTTTATATCAGTTATTTATCATGTTATAGCACCTTTATACTTCTTTAGCACAGTTATTAACTTTTGCTTTTCATTTTCAGAAAGATTAGAAGAAATAATTATTGGGTAAGAAGAATTAGATCCTAAGAATGCATACTCAAGATGATCTGGTAATTTCTTAAGTTCTACTATCGGTGGATCCTTAGTATTATTCTTAAGAACTTCAAGATCTCCTTGTGTAATCAAACTATACTTAAGCTTCCTATTCATCAAAATAGAGTTATCTAGATAATATAAATGTTCAACAATATCTTGATTTTTGTCTTCTTCTAGATAACTGTTAGTGATGCAAATCTCTAAAGTATATCTATAATATAATTCAGAATTCATAGAAGTCATAATATTTTCAACAATATGACAAAAATAGCAACAATCATCATTATCCAAAGATTGCTTCATTGTATTGTTGATTTTAAAAGTAACTTCATCTTCCCCTACTCGTAAAACTAATTTACCAAAAAAATGTCAATAAGAGCTCTAGAAGTGGCTAAGAATGGATGACCTAGTATGAATGGCACTTCTACATTTTCGGCCATATCTAGAATAACAAAATTGGCGGGGAATATAAACTTATCCACCTAAACCAATACATTCACCCTCTATTATTCCTCTAGGATACTTAACCGAACGATCTGCTAATTGAATACTCATTCGAGTAGGGCTAAATTCTCCTAGACCTAGTTTCAAATATAGTTTATAAGGCATTAAGTTTATACTAGCTCCTAAGTTCATTAAAGCTTTATTCACTTATAAATCACCGATTAAACATGGAATTGAAAATGAACCGGGATCGCTAAGTTTTTGTGGTAATTTGTTTTGTGAAATAGCGGAACATTCTTCACTAAGTGTTACTAAAGATAACTCTTCTATTTTCTTTTTATTTGAGATCAAGTCCTTTAGAAATTTAGCATACTTTGGCATTTGAATAACTTTAGAAAAAGGTAAATTAACATGTAATTGTTTAAACATAGATAAGAACTTACCATATTGTTCATCCATGCGCTCCTTGTTCAGCTTCGCTGGATATGGTATTGCTGGTTGATACCCCCTTCGATTTTGAATTCATCTCATTCTGTCCTTTGCCACTAGACTCCTCTTGGGGTGCTTCCTTTGTAAGCCTTTGGTCTTGTAATTCCTTTCCACTCCTCAATTGGATTGCCTTTGCATGCTCCTTCAGGTTTGTTTATGTATTACCCGAAAGTGTTCCTTGTTGTCTTTCAGATACCATCCTTGAGAGTTGACCTATCTGATTCTCCAAATTATGAATAGAGCCCTCTTGATTTCGGAAAGCTACATCAGTTGTTTGCATGAACTTGGTGAGTACATCTTCTAATGTTGGCTTCCTTTGCTTCGGTTGTTGTGGTTGTCAAAACGCAGGTTGCTTACCTTGATTTTCTTGTCCTCTCTAAGAGAAATTGGGGTGGTTTCTCCATCCAGGATTGTATGTAAAACTATATGGGTTGTTTGCTTGGTTGAAGAGAGGTCTGGTATTGTTTCCCATATAGTAAACATGTTCATGCACTTGAGATTCACAACCAGACATTCCACTAAAGGAAGGGTCCCATTGTTGAGGTACCATGGAGGGTGATGCTAAAGATAGATTATCCATCTTCTGATGAAGCTTCTCCACTTGAATAGCTAAGGCAGTGACTGCATCCACTTCGTAGATTCCTGCAGACTAATTAGTCTTTTGTCTTACGACAGTCCATTGATAGTTGTTCATTGCCATGTCTTCTATCAACTATTGAGCCGCTTCTGGTGTCTTATTGTTCAAGGTTCCTCCACTAGCTGCATCGATCATCTATTTAGTGCCTGGATTGAGACCATTGTAGAAGGTCTAAATTTGAAGCCAGGAAGGTAATGCATGATAGGGACATTTTCTTAATAGATCCTTGAATCGTTCCCATGTGTCATACAACGATTCAGATTCTGATTGAACGTATGTAGAAATGTCATTCCTTAGCTTTGCAGTCTTCGCCGGTGGAAAATACTTTATCAAGAACTTCTCAACCATCATATCCCATGTAGTGATCGACCCTCTAAGTAATGAGTTTAACAACTGCTTCGCCTTGTGCCTTAGTGAGAACGAAAAACAACCTCAATCAAATGGTATCATTGGTAACGCCATTGAACTTGAATGTATCACATATCTCCAAGAATCTGGCTAAATGTGTGTTGGGATATTCATCTTGCAGGCCATCATATTGGACATACTGTTGAACCATCTGAATAATGTTAGGCTTTAATTCGAAATTATTGGCGTCAATTGGTGGTCTAACGATGCTTGACCCAGTACCCTGGAGATTAGGTCTAGCAAAGTCAGACATGGTTTGCTCATTCTGATTTGCCATGATATCTGGATGATGATCTCCTAAGTTTACTGTTTCCTCTTCTGAAAGTCCTTTTGAATTATTTATGTTATCAGTTCTCAAGTTCCTTTGTGAGGTGTTGCGAATAATCCATTCTGGGTCAGGATGAAATGGTGTTATCCCAGAATTTCTCCCTTGGTCATAGACTAACAGACTACATAATAGTGATTAAGTGACATAATTATGCAATAAATTAATTTACAATTATATGTTAGTAGTCAAATAAAAATTGGTTGATTAATAGAGTTTAAACTTTCAAAATATTGAAAACGAGTCCCCGACAATGACGCCAAAAACTTGGTGTTATAAAATTGATGTGATAATTTCTACACTAGTATAAACTATGTAGATAGGTAAAAGCAAATTGATTTTAATCTCAGACAAGTGCACCTATCAATCATAGTATATGAGAAATCTACATCTCGTGTCGTATTCCTCAGGGTCCTTTCAAGTACTCGTACTCACTTCCACTTTATTATCATACCTATAATTAAAATGAGTTGTTAATCTAAATTACACTATTGGGACTAATTGGATAAAGTAACATTGGAGGATTAAGGATGGTAAAAAGTAGATAGTCTAAGAATAATCACATGAGAATATTCACTCATTAAATCAATTCTATGTAACCACGTATTAACAATATTATCAAATGCGTGGTATTGTAAGGGTTCAATCATTATCAAATTCTCTCTCGAGCAATTCAATACCTAAACTTAAGTTGAGTAAATTTTCTCTCGAACAATTCACAACACTCAAATTTGTATTAATATAAGGTAACCCTACCTAATACATAAATCCATGAAATCCTATCTCTAAGATACCATGAATTCATTATTCGTGTTGCCAAGAAACCAAAATAACATATCTTTCGATCATGAAATTTGAAATACAAAGAGAAAGAACACCAGAGAATGAAATTATAAATCATCATCACAAACATCCAATTTCTCAATCTAGAAGTTTAGGATTCATATAAAACAAATACTAACTTCAAATCTATGATCAAACTCTTTGTTTGAAAGCACACATAAGAATAAAATACCGCGAATCCAAAATGAAAATCAACATACATGATTACTGAATCAGTTCAAAAAAACAAGTCTCAAGCGAAATGTAAAATAAAGTTTAGATCCACTAAGAGAAGGGGGAAATCAAAAGAGAAATATAAAAATTAAAATCATACGGATTATCTCCTTCGATTTTCCCTTCGCTTGAGTGCTCTACTTTCGTCCTCCAGAAATTCTTCAAGTCCTTTTATCCAAAAGTGTTTAAATTTTTTGTGCAGGCTTTTATAGTCTTCTTGCAAATAGAAGTCGAACATGGGTTCCAACACGACCGTGTTACAGGCCGTGTTGGGTATGAAAGAGTGTGTCTGGACGATTTGAAATGAAAAGGTGCGTCAGGTCGTGAGCTGTGTCATTTGACACAGCTGTGTGTCCTTCACGGCTCCACACACGGGTCAGTTTGGCGTCTGGCCTTTGATTCTTCCCGATAAGGACACGGGTAGTGACACGGGCGTGTGCCTGTCAGTGTGGTTCTCTTGTATATTTTTACGCCTTTTCTTCCAAGCTTTGCCATCAGTCATGTTGGATCCGTGAACACCTCTATTTGATCAAAGACTTTTAGTTCCAAGGACTTGCAATACCTGCATTAATAAGATTAATGAATAAATAAATAACTTAATAAAGGAAGTAAAGGAAAATCTATGATGTGCTCTTCTATTCATGATAATTCAAATTTTAAATTATTTTCGTGCAATTATAACGAATGGAGATAGATAATAGTGGACATGATTACAAATATGATAGTAAAATGGACAAATATAATTGTACTCATCAGGGGGCAATTACACAAAGTAAATGATTGATTTGTTTCTTCTGCTTACATAAAAAATGAGGGGGTGTCTTCACTTTCCTTCAACCTGTACACAGAGGTAGTGTAGTAGATCAGAGGATAATTATTGAGCTATGTTCTGTTTTGTATAAAACTTGTGGCTCCAGCGAACTCAAAGCTACTCCAATAGGTGGATGAACTCGGTGTAGGGGCGAAGATTGCTTAGAGTTCCGGACATGGTGTTGGTTTCAAGTGCAGATGATGAGGCAATGAGGATCTGCCGTAACCTGGTCGTGACGGAAAAGCGGAGGCCTTAGCAAATTTTGTTAATTAGGTCATATTTAGACAATATTAGAAATTCAAGGACTAATTTCAATCATTTCAAACTTTAGGGACCTATTTGAACTCCCACCCAAATTTGTAGGTTTTTATTTAGGTTTTTTTCCCTCTTTTGATGAAAAAAATAGTCATGAATAAAAACCAATGTGAATCATGTCAAATTTCAATTTTACCTAGTAATACTCTCATAACAAGAAATAATTCTGATTCTCTTTGAAAATATAACCCTAAAATTCAATATATGAAGTGAATGGAATCATTGGAGGAAAAATTTGCTCATGAACTATTATTTTTATGAGTCGGGCCACCACAAAAGCATGCCAAATTATATGAAACACGACTTTGGAAGTGACAAAAGGCTTATCAGCAAATGATACTCATCACCACCATAATAGTGTAATTGGGAGTAGAATGTGAATGATTGCCTTCAAACCTTCATCATTGTGTTATCGAAATAAGAGTTCTTGCAAAATGAGCACACTGCTGGCATAAGCAGAAGTGACAACTATTGGCATAAGTTGAAGCAGCAGCTGTTGGCTCACCAATAATGAGGAACCATGTCTAAGAGCAACTCCAACATGGCTATAAAATTTCAAAAATAGAGTGGGTCACATTCCAGCCGTTCTCAATTTCAGCCTCCAAAATTGGAGTGGGCGGCATTTCCTCTCTCCTCCTCTAAATTTAGAGGAGGAATAGAGGAAATACCGCACCTCTATTTTTTTGTATTTTATTTTTTAAAAAATTAGTTAATTTATGTAATTACAAAACTTTTGCATAATGTTATAAGCTCCATAACGACCAATATATTTCTCCAAATATGACATATAATATATCAATAAATTCGTTTTTTCGAGACCTACAAAACGAGATTAATATCGAATACTTTCTAATTATTATTATTCATACAAAGAGAAAGATACGACGTTTTACTAAATAAACTTGCACATAAATCAAAATACATTCAAATTAATATACATACAATTTTCAAAATTGCATTTCTTCATCACCATGCTGTGTCCATAAATGTTCAATCAGTGCATCTTGAAGTGCGAAATGTGGATCTTTGTCTCTGATCTTTTTATGCTGATTTAGGAATTAACCAAATCTTTCGGCTTCATTTATGTCCATCTCTTCAACATTTTGAGTCAGTGGTGGTGTAGAAATATCGACATCTTCATTTTCATCTCGCTCATTTTCTGCAATCATGTTGTGCATTATAATGCAAGCTATCATGATATTGTGTAGCATATGTTTATCCCAAAAAAAGGCATGACTGCTTAATAATTGCAAATTGTGATTGAAGAACTCCAAATGACCGCTCTATATCTTTTCGGCATGCTTCTTGCATCATTGTAAAGTGTTGTTTTTTTATCGTGTGACTGAAAATAGTTTGAACTAGTGTTGACTATTTCAGATATATTCCGTCGACTAAGTAATAACCAACATCATAATTTTTTCCCAAGATTGTATAATGAGTAAGAGGTGTAATACTTTGTACTAAGTTGGCAAACAAATGGGGTGATTGAAGGATATTAACATCATTATTAGAGTCTGGTAAATCAAAATATACATGTCATATCCACAAGTCATACAATGCTACTGCCTCGAGAATGATTGTTGGCCCACCATGACGTCCAGAATATTGGTCTGCTCATGTTGTTGGGCAGTTCTTCCATTGTCAATACATACAATCTAAACTTCTCAACATCCCTTGAAACCTTTTTTCTTCACCTTTCTGTAATAATCTTGTTACATCATTCGCATTAGGATATTGCAAACATTCATCTTTGTACACTTGTACAATCGCCCTACAAAATCTCTTCAAGCATTGAATCATGGTTGACTCGCCAATTCGAATGTATTCATCACAATTATCAACTGATGTTCCATTTACCAACATACGAAATGCTGCTGTAATTTTTTGTAAATTTGAAATTAAGTTTACCAACACCATCCTTTTTTGAATGAAAAAAATTATCATGCGATTCCACAGCAGTGACAATGCGAAGGAATAGATTCTTCTGCATGCAAAATCTTCTTCTAAAAAATGTTTCCCCATATGTGAGATGGTTGGAGAAGTAATCATTACAAAACCTAGTGTTACCTTCAATTCTTCCTCGGTTGATTACGATGTGGCTAGGTACTAATCCTCTAAGTCGCGAATGTGTAACATTTTGAAGTTGAGCTGCAATTATGACATTGTTGGAGGCATACATACGAGCTAAAATTTCATTTTCTTTCTCTCATTTATATATATCTTCTTCTCATTGGAGAAGTGTTTGATCAAATAATTCATCATCTGAAGATGATAAAGATCGAAATGAGATGACCCCGCTCCATAGTTCATTTTTTCATACATAGAAGTATATATGGTTGGCCGGAAGTAGTGTTTATAACAATTGTTTTGAAAGTATATATGGTTGGCCGGAAGTAGTGTTTATAACAATTATTTTGAAAGTATATGTAGTTGGTCGGAAGTAGTGTTTATATAGATTCTTTCTTCAAAGTCTTGTTTTTTCCTAACATTAGATTTTTTTCTCCACTCACACGTCTCTTTTAACGCATCAATCATGTCATACATCAATTCTAGAGCCTTATTTTTTCCCAGCATTGGATTCTTTCTTCACACACATCTCTTTCAACGCATCAATCATGTCATACATCAATTCCGGAGCCTTATTTTTTTCAGCATTGGATTCTTTATCCACTCACACAGCTCTTTCAACGTATCAATCATGTCATACATCAATTCCGAAGCCTTGTTTTTTTTCCAGCATTGGATTCTTTCTCCACTCACACCTTTTTTGTCTCATCAATTATGTCAATTTCAATTCCAGAGCTTTGTTTTTCTCCAACATTGGATTCCTTCTCCACTCACACCTCACTTCCTCCTCATCCCACGACTTTGAATACCCATTGCTCTTCCTCCAAATCAAGGACTCAAGTATTTCTTTAATTTTCATCATTTCTGCCAACCGTGGGTTAGCACTATGTTATGCTTGGTTTGATGTCTCAGAATATCCAGTTATGGGGAGTAATCAAAAAAGCACAAGCTGTGGGAAAGAACCTCAACCATCTTTTACAAGACAAGACCTCATACTTGCATAGGAAAGAGAACCCCAAAATCTCTTGCATATCGTTGGTCTTTTTTAGCAAGTAAGACTAGCAAATTCCAATAATGTATTCGATAGATTGAACATTTTTACTCGATATTTTAAGTATTTCTGTAGATTTTAAATATTATATCCATTAATAAATATGTTATGAAAATAATTTTTTATAGATCAATCAAACAAAAAAATTATATGGTGACGATCCAAAAGAGAAGAAATGTTTCTTATTTGATCATATTTGATCTATCTTGAAAAATACAGAAAAGTAGATTGATACATTTGAGTCTACAAAAAGTATGAATTCTCAGAATATTTACATGTCACAAATTTTAGATTCCAACTCTCTCAGACAACGGAGAAGTATATACTTAAATACAAACAACAATGAAATGAATCACAGTAGTACTGGTGAAGAAGAATCTCCGATCTCAACTTCTATTAATTGACCTACTAGAAGAAAGTAAGAAAAAGAAAGGAGGAGAAAATTGAGTGATAAGAGTTATGGTATTGAGGCCCACACTAAAAAAATAAAGAAATTTTATAGATTTTCAAGAGATGGCAAGAACAACGAGTTAATGAGGTCTTCTATCCAAGAGCTCATGAAGTTAAAAGCCAAAAATAAAAGGAAAATACTAGAGATTTAAAGCGCTAACAAGATCACAATATCATGATGCTAGATTTGAATAACATCAAAGAACTCCAGAGCGGCAGTATTTTCGAGCAAAAAAAAGCCATTATGAATAGAAATATTATAAAACTACTATTTGGAGGATCTTCATCACTCGAAGGAACTTAATAGTTTTACTTTTAAGACTACCTAAAACACCTAGAGGGGGGGGGGGTGAATAGGTTCTAATTGCTTGTTTATATTTTTAGGCAGAATTCAATCACAGAATTAAAATATTCAGCACAGCAATCACAGAAATCTAAACATCATAGATTGCATAATATTTTATAGTGGTTCCCCAAGGTTTGGGTACATCCACTTTCCCCCTTCACCTATCTAGCAGTATGCTAGATTCGGCCAAACTTCCACTATTCTCAGATCCTCAGATCCTACAGCTCAGAACCTGGATAGGTTCCTACAGCTCAGGCACAACAGCCCTACCTCAGCCTTGCCACAAGACCTATAACTCAGAGAAGAACCTTCTCCTACACTCAGGCAAACAACCCTACCACTCAGAGATCAACTCTCCTACACTCAGCCTTTATATCACAGGCTTACAACTCAGATCTGTCTAAAACAGATCCTATAGAAATTTAGAAAAGAAGTTTTTAATGTCTTGCCTTTGTTGAGAGAGAAGAGGACAAGACAATTCTTGATCAGCTGATGAAATCAACTGAATCTGAGCTTTCTTCAAAGCTTCTTGAATCTGAACTTAGCTGAGTTGATTTCCAAACAGCTTCTTGAGAAACCACTGATGGCTTCCTTCTTCTTCTTCAAAATGGGTGGATCCCTCTCTATCCAACACCTTTGATGATACTTCTGAATTCTTGTTAGAACTCTTCTTAGATCGATCCTGAGATCGTCTTCTTAGATCTTCTGATGAAGATCTACTTTTAGAGTATTACTCCTTCTTGATTTGATTTCTCAATTTGATTGCCAAAGTTCAATCTTTTTCTCATTATCTTTCTTCTTTCTGAATCTGTCTATTTATAGACCTTCTTAATTGTAACCGGCTGATTCGGTTTATAACTGTTTTCTGACAAGTCTGACAACATCAGTTAACTGGCTGCAACCCACAGCTGTCAAGTCTTCAAACAGATCATGTGCCTTAGTCTTGGTCAGCAATGTGTTGAGACAGACTGTCAGGAAGTGTCGAGACCAACTGTCTATATGTGTCGACACAAGTAACTTTGGTGTCGACACAACCTTTGATGATGTCGACAAGTTTGCCTTTAAGTCGACACAGCTTCTTCAGAAAATAACTTGGTCTTGACTTTGCAGTGTGTCGACACAAGTCCTGTGTGTCGACACAGTTGTTGTAGATTCAGAACTCAGTATGTGTCGACACAGCCTTCAGGTGTCGACACATCAATTGTCGACTCTGCCATCATGTGTCGACTCTGTCTCATTGTGTCGATTATCTCCTTCTGCGTCGAGGTCGACTATCTTTTAGTTAGTCGACACTGCTTCCCAGTGTCGACACAAATGTGGTCGACTATCTTCCTGTGAGTCGACACTGCTTCCCAGTGTCGACACAAATGTGGTCGACTATCTTTCTCTGTGAGTCGACACTACTTCCCAGTGTCGACACAAATGTGGTCGACTATCTTTCTCTGTGTCGACACAGCTTCCTTCAAGTGTCGATACAAATATTCTGAAGTGTCAACACTGTTTCTTCAGGTGTCGACACATGGACTTAGAATATTTTTCTGCATTCTTTAACACTTCTTCACCTGCACATGTCAACTTAAAACAACATCAAATACACCTTGATGTATATCATTGAGCTAAGTTGGGCTTCTTCAAATTAGGTACACATTTTCCAATGTACCCAACAATCTCCCCCTATTTGAAGAAGTCATAACCCTTATAGCCAATGATATACACCATTTAAAAAATATAATATGATGATATATGACATAACATGAATACTTAATATAAACAAAATATGAACAATCCATCACAGAGTGAACATTATATGATTCCAAACAAAATTTTGTTTATAACTTGATAATGTTTGATTTCAGAGTTTTACACTGAATGATTTAACCAAAACATTACAAAACACATTTGAAAGAACTTAAAACTAAGACTGATCAGGCTCTCTTATGACAATCCCTTTGCTAGATTAGATTTGAGCCTTCACAGGAGCTTCAGCATCTTCAGCTGGCTTCTTGCCTTTTTGATCAGCCTTCTTCTTTGCTTCTTCCTTGAGCCTTTGCCTTTCAAAGTAATGAAAGGGCTTTGGAAAGTACTTGCTCGGCTCCTGAGCATCTGGTGGCAGCCTACCCAGCTTGGCATTTCTTCTGAACTGTACTATTGCCTCCTGCCTAGCTTCATGCTTTTGCCATTCTATTTCATTATACCACTTTCCTCTTTCATGAACTTGGTCTTTCACAGCCTTCCATGTAGTGAGTATAATATTTCTTGAAGTAGGGCTCCACTGCTCAAAATCTGGCTTAAATTCAGCCTGCTCTCTATATCTCTTCTTGGATAGTAGGGCATCTTGCTGTTCTTTCAAATTGGCCTCAGGCTTATCCACTTTCTCAATAACAACCCTGTTAACCTCCTTTGGAGGGCTATACATATCTTGAACTTGCTGATCAATCATATCAAAATCTGGAGGAGGGTAAATGACTTGGGCAACCTCAGGTTGATTGCCTTCAAGTAGACCTGTTTGTATTCCTGACTCAGCCACCATAGCATCATCACACAAAGGTGGATATCCCAATGTGGCTCAAATACTATTTGTCACCCATTTTGTGTGCTCTGAGCCAGCATGAACCAACAACCTCTCCCCCTTTATGGCTTCTCTGGTAATATGATCTCTTAGATCTTCCTTCTGAAACCTGATCTGTCTATCCAGATAATTCACACCCTCTTTAAAAAATGGTTTTAACTTTTGAAGCTTGTCAGATATGTCCTTTTGAGAGGTAGTGATAGCAGTTTTAACTGATTCAATAGCATCTTGAAGTTTCTTATCAAATTCTCCCATCTCCTTTGCTCTAGCTTCAGTCAGCCTTGGAGTAGTCTTTTTCAATTCATTAAGAATCTCATTGTGAGAGTCTTCAAGATTTGCATTCATGTTTATCTGATTGGTAAGAACATAGCCTTGCTTCAGTGCTATATCATCTGCCTTGGTAATAATGGACTGCTGTTGTTTAGCCAAGAATACTACAGCATTACCTCCTTTGTGGAAGCAATCTGTCATTTCCTTCTTGTGCATATTGATTTCAAATCGAATTGACTTTATATCCAGAGCCAAGTCAAATTGAAGGGACTTATTGCTCTCATCAACATATTTTTCAACAGCCAATCTTTGTTCATCTAGCTTAACTTGCAAATCAACCATAAACTTGTTATAATTAAAGTTAGAATGAGATGGTGGAGTTGTAGTCTGTAGAGCCTGCTTATAACCTTTGCTCCTTCTTTTGAAGACAACAAGTTTTCTCTTCTTAGCCATTCTGGCTTCTTCAGTCTCAGATTCAGATGAACTATCAACTTGAATTCTTTCTTGAGGAGGAGGAGGAATATCAGTCTCAGTGCCATGTTGTTCAGTCTCAACATGCACAGACTCCCCCTCAACCATTTGCTCCTTCTCAATTTCTATCTCCATGTCAAGGGCCTTCTCAATATCTTGCCCCTCCTCTACTCTATCAGTAGTAATGTCAACATTAGGAAATAACTCATCTAGAGTATATTCCTTCTGAGCTTGAACATAAGATGTATCAATTGGATCCTCTATATTCAGATCTTTGGAGATATCAATTTGTACTGCCTCTTGCACTGGGTCTGACATCTTCTCCCCCTGTACTTGTTCAGTATTGGTGATGTCCTGGGCAGGTGAGTACACTTGCTCCCCCTGCACCTGTGCAGAAATTGAAATATTAGAAATGTCTTTTATAAGAAAATACACCAGCTCCCCATGCTACTGTACCTGGTCAGGAGTAGTTTCATTCTGGGCAGGAGAATGAGCATGCTCCCCCTACATCTGTGCAGGTATAGTGTCTTGCTGGGCAGGAGTAGACGCAGGGTGATCTTCATCCTGCTTCCTCTCTTGTTCTTCTTGAAGCTGCTCAGTATCTTGAGCATGAGAAGAGGATTTCACTGGGGTGTCCTGCCTGCTCTCATCAGGCACATCCTTAGACAGCACCCTATCCCACCTAGAGAACAATCTCATGTCCATTTTTCTCATGTGATTGATTTTTGTTCCTGGCAGGTGTTGCATTATCCCAGGGATTACTCCATTCAGATATAAACTCATAATTCTAGCCAGATTTGGCTTCTTGATTCCTTCCTTGATCTTGTCAAAGATTACAGCTGACCAATCAGTTGGAATTGTAAACACAATTCTGGTCATGAGGCTGAACATATAGGCTGAAATCCTATCATGTCCCCCTGGTTTGCATAGAATCACCTTGTCAACTACTTCAGACAGAAATTTCCCTTGCTGATTCATCCCTTTCCTGTTGAAAGCAGCTCCAATCTTCAGTGTGGGATCCAACCCGCACCATTGGATAGCCTCCCTTAACTTAGAAGCAGGGACTTCTTCTTCATTCTCAATTATTGGTAAATGTAGAATCTTCCTTAGACTTCTTGGGGTAATCTTCACTGTCGTCCCATGAACAGTGGACTTGATCTTGAGAATATCTGAACCTATTGATGCAGAGTTAAAGAATTCATGCACCTCCTTCTTCCATATCTTGGAAGGTTCAGAAACTATGAACTCTAATCCGGATTCGGAAAAAAGAGAGATAACTCGTTGAACATTTGTTGGGGCTTCGGCAAAGGCATTCCTTACTAACTCATAACCTTCATTGACGTTGTCTTCAATCTTCGGCGCCATTGTTAAGGTGAGAAAGCTTGAGAGAAGAGAGAGAGAGAGAAAGTTGACACAGGGTTTCAGTCTCGAAAACCTTGTAAGCGTGTCGACTGAATAAGTTCTTGACCTATTTATACCTTCTATTGAAAGAAGATCAAAAGGCGGGCAAAAACAGTCTATATGTGTCGACACAGATGGAATGTGTCGACACAAACTTCTATTGTCTCGACAACAAATCTGTCTACTATGTGTCGACACCAATTGTGGATATGTCGACACCTGAGAGATATAGTAGAGAATCAGAAATTCTGTGTCGACTCTTAGGATAAGTGTCGACACAAAATTTGGAAGTGTCGACATCACTATTCTGATGAAGTCGACACTACATTCCTGGATAAGTCGACAATTTAATTCTTAAGTGTCGACACATATTCTCTGTGTCGACACAATATTTCTGACTTGTCGACATTACTACACAGAGTCGACACATTATCACTGAATGTGTCGACACTATTTCACTTAGCTAATTTCTGTTTTTTTTCAACACCACTTGAGACCATTTGATAATCTAATATATTACTTGTAAGTTTGTTGATAATCTAATCAATGGTCAGCATGCCTAATTCAATTTTAAATTTATTGAATTTTGTTTCATCCAGAGGCTTAGTGAATACATCTGCTATTTGATAATCTGTTTTAACAAATTCCAATGTGATGTCTTCTCTTTCGACATGTTCTCTAAGAAAATGATATTTAATTTCTATATGCTTAGTTCTACTATGAGAAACAAGATTATTAGCAATAGAAATTGCACTCTTAGAATCACACAAAAGAGGTGTTCTACTTACTTGAATACCATAATCTTTAAGCTGATGCTGTATCCACAATAGTTGTGCACAGCAGCTGCCAGCAGCAACATATTCTGACTCAGCTGTAGAAATAGCCATACTGGTCTGCTTCTTACTACTCCAAGATATCAATCTTCCTCCCAAGAATTGACAAGTACCTATTGTACTCTTCCTATCCTCTCTACAGCCTGCAAAGTCTGCATCTGAATAACCTGTTAGTAGAAAATCTCTATTCCTGGGGTACCAAAGGCCTAGATTAGGTGTGCCCTTAAGATATCTCAGAATTCTTTTGACTGTAGTATAATGAGACTCTTTAGGGCAGGCTTGGTACCTAGCACAGACACATGTAGCATACATAATATCTGGTCTACTAGCTGTGAGATATAGTAGAGAACCAACTATTCTTCTATACAAAGTCTCATCTACAGGTTTACCTGCATCATCTTTGCATATAGGCACACTTGTTCCCATAGGAGTTCTCATGATGGAGGATGACTCCATACCATACTTCTTAATTAATTCTTTGGTAAACTTTGACTGGGATATGGACAAGCCATCATCAGTCTGTCTTACTTGGAGTCCTAAGAAGAACTTTAGTTCCCCCATACTGCTCATCTCAAACTTCCCTTGCATAAGTTTGGCAAACTTTTTACAAAGGTTGTTTTCAGTAGATCCAAAGATTATGTCATCAACATAGATCTGAACTAAGATGATCTTGCCTTTGGATTCCCTAAGGAATAGAGTTTTGTCTATTTTTCCTCTTGAGAATTTATTCTCAATAAGGAAAGTAGACAGGGTTTCATACCAGGCCCTTGGGGCTTGCTTTAACCCATACAAAGCTTTTCTAAGCTTATACACATAATCAGGTTTAAGAGGATCTACAAAACATGATGGCTGCTCTACATATACTTCTTCTTTAAGATCACCATTCAGAAATGCTGACTTCACATCCATCTGGTATACTTTGAAGTCTTGATAGACTGCATAGGCAAGGAACATTCTGATTGCCTCCAGCCTTGCTACTGGGGCAAAGGTTTGATCAAAGTCAATCCCTTCTTCCTGCCTGTATCCTTTAGCAACCAATCTTGCTTTATTTTTCACTATTACTCCATTCTCATCCAACTTGTTCCTGTAGATCCATTTTGTCCCAATTATATTGTGGCCTCTTGGTTTAGGAACAAGCTCCCAGACATTGCACCTTCTGAATTGATTCAGCTCCTCTTGCATAGCATCAGTCCAGTGCTGGTCTTGGATGGCTTCTTCAAACTTCTTAGGCTCCATTTGTGACAGGAAACTTGAATGCAGAACTGTGCTTTGACTTCTGTTTCTAGTCTGCACTCCCTGTCTTGGATCACCTATTATCTGCTCAGATGGATGGTCTCTTAAATGTCTTGTAGCTGGAGGAAGATTCCCTTCTGGTTAAACATCTCTAGCTCCTTCATTATGCTGAACCTCTTGGTTTTCTTCATCTTCTATTGTGTCTTGTACTCCCCCTGGACAATAGCCTTCATTTTCCAATACTCCATCTTCCCTTGAAGCTTCAGCAATGGAGAGCTTGTCCATTCTTTTGCTTATACCCGTTGAGTCATTTGATCTACAAGACAACTCACAGTTGATTAATCTTGTTTCATCAAACACAACATGCACAGATTCTTCAACAACTTGAGTAGTCAAGTTGAAGATTCTATAGGCCTTACTATTTGTGATGTACCCAACAAATATCCCATCCTGGGATTTGGCAGCAAACTTAGTCAAATATGACTTACCATTGTTAAGTATATAGCATTTGCAACCAAAGATTCTAAAGTAGGATAGATTTGGTTTTCTATCTTTCATAATCTCATAGGGAGTCTTTTTGTGGCTCTTGGTGATAGAAGCCCTATTGATCACATGACAAGCAGTGTTTACTGCCTCAGCCCAGAAATATTCTGGTAGAGAGGTGTCACTCAATAGAGTTCTACCAGCTTCAATTAATGTTCTATTCTTTCTTTCAGCAATTCCATTTTGCTGAGGTGTTCTTGGTGAGGAGAACTCTTGGAAAATCCCAAAGTCTTCACATAACTTTGTCATGCTTTCAGATTGAAACTCAGTACCATGGTCACTTCTGATTTTGACCACTGTACTATTCAGTTCATTCTGAATTTGCTTTACAAAATTAAGTAAGACACTCTGGGTTTCAGATTTCTGTCTCAGAAAGAACACCCATGTAAATCTAGAATAGTCATCTATAACCACAAAAGTGTAGACCTTTCTACCTAGACTATGAACTGGCATAGGACCAAAAAGATCCATATGCAAGAGGTATAAGCACCTCGCAGAATCCTTGTTTTCAAGGCTTTGAAAGGAGGATTTTGTCTGCTTGCCCTTTTGACAAGCTGAGCATATCCCTTCCTTCATACACTTAACTTGAGGACCATTCCTCACTAATTCTTTGATAAAGAGTTGGCCAATTGTCTTGTAGTTAAGATGAGCCAATCTCTTGTGCCACTTAACACAATGAGAAGCATTGTCATCAGCTACAAGACAGATGGGAGAAGCCTTATTCTCACATACAAAATTAAGACAATATACATTTCTCTTCCTATACCCAGTCAAAATGATCTCTTGATCACTTGACCTTTTGATATGACATCCATCCTTAACAAATGAAATGTCATATCCTAAATCACTCAGCTGGCTTATGCTTATTAGATTATGTTTCAAACCTTTTACATAAGCCACTTGGGTGATAGTAATTAGGTTAGAAGAAATATTACCAAACCCTTTGATGACTCCTTTTTCAGATCCACCAAAGATCACTTTAGGTCCATCTTTGACAGATGAATACTCCTTCAACAGCCCCTTTGTTCCAGTCATGTGCCTGGAACAACCACTATCCAAGTACCATATCGGGGCATGGCTACTTGGATACACCTACAACACAGATTTACCTTCCCTTAGAACCCAAGCAAGTCTTGGGTCCTTGGTTCAAGTTAGCATTAACAAAGCTACCATTATCTCTTCTAACAGGTAGACTATTGTTCTTTCTAATACTTGTGTTATACCAGCAGTCTAGTGCAATGGCCTCTCTTGCCACAGCACCAACATTCAAACCTATTGTATCTAGTTCTAGATACATTCTTGACAAAAGAATTTCTGTCCATTACTGGTGCTGCAGTTCCTTCACCCACTGATTTTTTATAACCATTGGGTTTATGAACATAGGTAGGCCTGTTGGCAGTTACACCCTTGTTTTTCAGAACATTAGACTTAATATGACCATGAATATTTTCATGATCATATAGGTTAGAAGGCACTTCCACCTTTCTAAACTTAATAGGGACTGAAAAGTTCAGTGGCTTGATAGGAGCTTTGCCTTTCCTCTTGAATTGGCCAGCCCTGGAGTTACCTTTGAATCCTAATCCTGCCTTACCCTTTTGATTCACAAATTCATCTATCAAGGGTAAGACAGACTTTGGCTTAGAGTAACTAGCCACTAAATCTTTTTCAATTCTTAGTCTGGCCTCCAGACTCTTCACTTGATCATTGGTATAATTAATTGTGCCCATCTGAATAACAGTTATAGTCTTTAGCTTGGCAATTTCATTTAACTTCTGATCAATTACTTTCTCTAACTCAGTTGCAGCTACCCTTAGTTTAGCAATTTCATGAGCCTGAAGTTTAACCAGGTTCTTGCTTTTCTTAAGGGCCTGCAACAAGTCCCCATACTTATCTATCAATTGATAGACATCTCCTTCAGATTCAGATGCATCTACATCACTTGATGCAGATGTAGCTGATTCAGTACTTGTACTACAAACAGATTTCATAGAAGGTCATTGTACCTTATTAGGACCAGACTGATTCTGGCATATGTCCTCTTCTGATCCTGCCATCAGTCCCATGCACTGATGATCCTTTTGTTCATTGATGGAGTCTAGCAACTGCAGAAACTCCTCTTCTTCAGATACAGCATATAGTCCAATATATGCTTCTGCTTCAGATTCTGACTCTGAAGTTGACTGATCTGTTAGGATCTTATCCTTCTTTGCAACAAAGGATTTCTCCTTCTTGCCCTTTTGATGAGTCTTCTTCTTGTCTAAATACTCCTTTCTCTTATCAGGACAGTCAGCCACTACATGTCCAGGCCTATTGCAACAATAGCAGACAATCTTTGAAGTAGTGGCTTTGCTGGGCTTTGATCTGCTCTTATCTTTCATTGATGACTTTTTCTTCTGATAATAGTCATCAACTTGCTGTGAAGTGGAGGGCTTAGACTTCCACTGCTTCTTCTTCAAGAACCTTTGGAATTGCCTTGTGAATGCAGCAAAGTCTGCATCTGAATCACAGCTTTCTGAATCCTGATAATCTGAATTTTCTGAACTAACTTCTGCAATTTCCTTAGGAGGGGATGGTGATATCCTCCTATTCTTTCTGATGGATTCTGCATTGAATGCCACAGTCTTTTCTCTATGCTCTCCTCTTGAATTCTTTTCCTCCTCCTTCCTCACCATAAGTTGCATTTCATAGGACAGCAGCTTTCCAAACAAGGTGGGAGGAGAGATCTCTGCCAATTTAGTCACTTCTCTTATGGCACAGATATTTGTGTCCCAATCCTTTGTCAAGGATCTTAAGAATTTGTCATTCAGTTCATAGGTACTGAAGACTCTTCCATAGGACATTAACTCATTCACAATTCTATAGAATTTCTTATAGCATTCAGTTATGCTATCAGTTTTTCCTCGTCTAAAACTTTCATATTCCTGGTTGAGCATAGACTTCCTATCCTGTCTTACTTCTTCAGATCCCTCCTTGTAGACAATCAAGGTGTCCCACATTTCTTTGGAGGTCTTGCAGTGAATCAGATTCTGAAATGTAGAATCATCTATAACACTCACAATAATATTCTGAGCTCTCTTGTCCATGGTTGCCAAAATGACTTCATCCTTGGTCATTTCAGAATAACTCTTTAGAGTTTGAATATTAGCATCAAGAACTGATACCTTCATTGGAATGAAGGGTCCTTCCTGAACTGTGATGTATATTCTTGGGTCAGATGCTTCCATGAATAATCTGACTCTTTCTTTCCAAATTCCAAAGATTTCCTTCCTGCAGATGGGTAACTTCATTGACCCTAACTCCTTGTGATTTTCTCCAGAACCCATCCTCTTGAATCTTGATTCTGCCTTTCTGATCTACCTCAGACTGTTAAGTCCTTTTTGAGGAACCTCCCTCTGATACCACTTAATAGTTTTACTTTCAAGACTACCTAAAACACCTAGAGGGGGGGGTGAATAGGTTCTAATTGCTTGTTTATATTTTTAGGCAGAATTCAATCACAGAATTAAAATATTCAGCACAGCAATCACAGAAATCTAAACATCACAGATTGCACAATGTTTTATAGTGGTTCCCCAAGGTTTGGGTACATCCACTTTCCCCCTTCACCTATCTAGCAGTATGCTAGATTCGGCCAAACTTCCACTATTCTCAGATCCTCAGATCCTACAGCTCAGAACCTGGATAGGTTCCTACAGCTCAGGCACAACAGCCCTACCTCAGCCTTGCCACAAGACCTACAACTCAGAGAAGAACCTTCTCCTACACTCAGGCAAACAGCCCTACCACTCAGAGATCAACTCTCCTACACTCAGCCTTTATATCACAGGCTTACAACTCAGATCTGTCTAAAACAGATCCTACAGAAATTTAGAAAAGAAGTTTTTAATGTCTTGCCTTTGTTGAGTGAGAAGAGGACAAGACAATTCTTGATCAGCTGATGAAATCAACTGAATCTGAGCTTTCTTCAAAGCTTCTTGAATCTGAACTTAGCTGAGTTGATTTCCAAACAGCTTCTTGAGAAACCACTGATGGCTTCCTTCTTCTTCTTCAAAATGGGTGGATCCCCCTCTATCCAACACCTTTGATGATACTTCTGAATTCTTGTTAGAACTCTTCTTAGATCGATCCTGAGATCGTCTTCTTAGATCTTCTGATGAAGATCTACTTTTAGAGTATTACTCCTTCTTGATTTGATTTCTCAATTTGATTGCCAAAGTTCAATCTTTTTCTCATTATCTTTCTTCTTTCTGAATCTGTCTATTTATAGACCTTCTTAATTGTAACCGGCTGATTCGGTTTATAACTGTTTTCTGACAAGTCTGACAACATCAGTTAACTGGCTGCAACCCACAGCTGTCAAGTCTTCAAACAGATCATGTGCCTTAGTCTTGGTCAGCAATGTGTTGAGACAGACTGTCAGGAAGTGTCGAGACCAACTGTCTATATGTGTCGACACAAGTAACTTTGGTGTCGACACAACCTTTGATGATGTCGACAAGTTTGCCTTTAAGTCGACACAGCTTCTTCAGAAAATAACTTGGTCTTGACTTTGCAGTGTGTCGACACAAGTCCTGTGTGTCGACACAGTTGTTGTAGATTCAGAACTCAGTATGTGTCGACACAGCCTTCAGGTGTCGACACATCAATTGTCGACTCTGCCATCATGTGTCGACTCTGTCTCATTGTGTCGATTATCTCCTTCTGCGTCGAGGTCGACTATCTTTTAGTTAGTCGACACTGCTTCCCAGTGTCGACACAAATGTGGTCGACTATCTTCCTGTGAGTCGACACTGCTTCCCAGTGTCGACACAAATGTGGTCGACTATCTTTCTCTGTGAGTCGACACTACTTCCCAGTGTCGACACAAATGTGGTCGACTATCTTTCTCTGTGTCGACACAGCTTCCTTCAAGTGTCGATACAAATATTCTGAAGTGTCAACACTGTTTCTTCAGGTGTCGACACATGGACTTAGAATATTTTTCTGCATTCTTTAACACTTCTTCACCTGCACATGTCAACTTAAAACAACATCAAATACACCTTGATGTATATCATTGAGCTAAGTTGGGCTTCTTCAAATTAGGTACACATTTTCCAATGTACCCAACAGAACTGCATATGGAGGAGGTATATATGGAGATAGTGATTACGGAGGAAGCCAATATGGACGAGACCAATATGGAGGACCTAAATTTGGAGGAGGTAAACATGGAGGAAGTCAGTATGAAGAAGACTCACGTGGAGGACCTCAATTTGGAGGATGTAAGTACCAAGAAAGCCAGTATCGAGAAAGCCATTACCGAGAAAGCCAGTACAACGGAAGCCAATTTAGATGATCTCAGTTCGGAGGAGACCAACACTAAGGAAGCTAGTATGGACGAAGTGATTATGGCCTACTAGGGTATGAAGGAGAACAAAACGGGGAAAGCACGCGCGAAAGTTGTAGTGAATCCAATGATGACCTCCCAGGATTTTAGTTTTAATTTCATATGTAATATTTTTATTTTGAATTATCTAATGCTTATTTTATTTTAATTATGTAATCAATTTTAAAAAAAAACTTAAAAATTAATAGAATATATTTACATATATAAATATGTAAATATATATATAAATATATATAATTATAAATATTATATATATATATATTTATACGTATATATATATATGAATATAATTTACATATAAATATATAAATATATATATACATATCCTATAAATATAATTTACAAATAATATACATATATACGTATATACATTAATATATATTTTTAACATATAATATATCAATATATTAATAAAAATAATTATGTTATCTAAATATATAGAACAAGGTTGGAGTTGAACAATCAAGTTTTTTATATTTAGAGAACCTAGTACATCTCTATATTTAGAGATCTCCATTAGAGATGCTCTAAAGAAGATAAAGATTGTCGTAACAGTTAAAGGCTACGGTTTAAGTATGATGACAAAGTGATATAAATAGGAGAGTCTGTATTACAACAGCTGTTATGATATTGTAAAACCTTGTAATACTTGTCGAAATTAGGGATGCAAGTTGAGTTGAGCCGGCTGGAAAGCTCGATGAGCCGGCTCGAAAAAAGCTCGACTCGAGCTCGAGCCTGTGGAGCTCGACGAGCTCGATTATGAGCTTGACATCGAACTCATCTAGTGTTGTTCATGAGCTCGCGAATCGGCTCGCGAGCTTTTTATTTATACATTTTTTAAAAAAATAAAAATAATAATAAAATAAAGCTCATGAGCTAAAAAGCTCGCGAGCTGCTCAAGCTCGCGAGCTGCTCAAGCTCGCGAGCTCGAAACTCGAGCTCAAAACTCGAGCTCGAACTCGATAAGTTGGCATGGAGCTCGAGCTCGAGCTGGGATTAATGAGCTCGTCGAGCTCGAGCTCGAAATGAAATGCTCGAGCTCGAGCTTGGAAATTTTGCCGAGCTTGGAAATTTTGCCAAGCTCGACTCGTTTGCACCCATAGTCTAAATGACTAAGCTGTTTGATTGGAAAAATTGTTAGATACGGGTAGCATTCCCAGAGGAAGGAACGGGTGAGATCCAAGCCATTCAGGTTTAAATCCAACGTTAGCCGACAGCCGAAATAAAAAATTAAAAGAAAGAACAAGCAATGCAACCTTTTTAAAGGCCCATCGGACGACTGATTTTCCGTCCACGCTCCTTCCTTTAGGAATGCTATGCGAAGGAAAAAAAAATTAGTTTGATTGAGCCTATAAAAGGCCCAAGTCCTGTAACATGTAAAAACAACTGCATAAATAAAAACTATAAGAAAGCTTGGAGCAGCAATGTAAACCTCTGCGTTTCTCTACTCTGTTTCTTCGGTTCTTTTTTTTATTATTTTCTAACACACACTCACACAACATTATAGTTCTAAATAGGATTGCTTGGTGGTGAACTGTTGAAATAGGAATAGCCCTAATTTTTCTTGATGTAATGACAGGAGAGAGGAAAACTAATGATAAAATATGCAGAGCTGATTGAGGAACATATTAACGAATTGGCAGCATTGGACAGTCTGAATGGCGGAAAGCTACTGAGCTCTGTAAAGGCAAGGGAAATCCCGGCAGGAGCTAATCTTCTTCGGTATTACGCCGGCGCCGCCGACAAGATTCACGGCGACACGTTAAAATTAGCCGGAGAGTTCCACGGATACACATTGAAGGAACCCATCGGCGTGGTCGGGCACATTGTACCATGGAACTTCCCCACCCCTTTATTCTTCTTCAAAGTCAGCCCCGCCCTCGCCGCCGGCTGCACCATGGTCGTCAAGCCGGCCGAGCTGACGCCTCTCTCAGCCCTCTACTATGCCCATTTGGCCAAACAGGTAGCAGTTCTCCATTAGCTATAAACCCCATATATACATTTCAGGGTGATTCCTAAGCACTAAACCCAAACTCTGCTCTTCAAACCAAATCAGGCGGGAATTCCGGATGGAGTCATCAACGTCGTCAATGGATTCGGAGCAACAGCCGGCGCCGCTCTTTCCTCTCATATGGATGTGGACAAGGTTGAATCTTTTTATCCCCAATCTTGTAAAACAGGGAAAAATTATAAATTTTTATTAAATTTAAAATATTTGTTAATTATTTGAATTAGATAAGCTTCACTGGATCGACTGAAGTGGGGCGGCTTGTGATGGAAGCAGCGGCGAAGAGCAATCTGAAGCAAGTTTCACTTGAGCTGGGAGGAAAGTCTCCGGTTATCATTTTTGATGATGCAGATGTGGATATGGCCGTTAGTATTGCTCACATGGCCAATTTCTTTAACAAGGTAATTCTCTATGCTCATATTTTTTTAATGTTGTTATTTTCATAGAGTTTAATGATAATTAATTTTCCAATTGATTGTTGCAAGTAAAATTATCTTTGGGCCCTGCTTGTTTGGTGGTTTTTCTGAGGTTGGAATTTGAAATGGGACACACAATTTCAAATCCTACGATCATTTTGCCCATTTTTTGAGAATGGGTTTTCGCTTAAAATTACCGTTGCTTTTCCCCTATACAAGGTTGTCAGGATCGTGATCCTAGATGAGATCGTTTCGAGGTTTAGATCAGATCGGATGGTAGGATTGGATCGAGAATCGCTTTACAAAATCTGGATCGATTTACAAAATCTGGATCGTAAGATCCTATGGTTCGGATCGCGATCATGACAACCATGCTCCTATATAATAAACGTGCTTCAACTCCCGACTTTCCCCTTGCCATTTTCGCCCATAGCTTCCATAGATCGCTTAGCCCCGTTTATCTTCGGCGCAAGAGTACTGCTCTATTAGTGAGCTATTATGCACTCTTTCAAAGATGGCTGCTTCTAGGCAATTTACAAATCTTTGCCGATAAAGAGATTTTCTTGTAATGCAAATATCTTTGCATTACAATTGTTTTCAGTGTAATATTTCTTAAAGCAAGATATGTGAATATGCTGCAAAATATTCCTCAACCAAAATGACGCATAATACCCTCTCTCAAGATGGAACTTGGAAGTCACGAATCCACAGCTTGGGAAGTAGGTAATCAAACTCTTTCTTGTCGAAGGATTTGGTGAAGTTATCAGCGAGTTGGTCAGACGTGCGAACAAAACTTGTCTCAACGTTCACATCCCGTATTTCGTCATGAACGAAGTGATAATCTATCTCGTTGTGTTTCGTGCGCTCGTGGAACACCGGATTGGTGGCGATATGAAGAGCCACATGATAATCACATAAGAGTTTCGTGGGAGCAGGGTGAGCGATCCCAAAGAACAAGAGGATTCCCTTGAGCCATTTTGATTCACAATACGGTGAGCCGCAACCCAATGGTTTTATCGTGGTTAGTGAATATACAGACATAAAGTGTGCACCCCATAACAAAGTTCTGTTATTGTAATGGTAAGATAGATGAGACAACTAATGGGATGACGATATGGTTCCGCATTGCGCAACATAGGGTTCTCGAATTCGGTCAGCCTATGATGTTGTTCCATCGAAAAGGGTCATGACGTGCCCCGAGGAACCCTATTTTGGAAATGATGTCCAAAGCTTATTTTCATTGTGACAGGTAGATACCTTCAGAGCTCCAAGCAACTTCAATCCCTAAAAAATATTTTAATTTCCACGATCCTTCATGTGAAAACACTTGTGCAAGTAGTGCTTGAAGGATTGAATGACGCGACCATTGTTGCCTGAGATGATCAAATCGTCCACACAGACTAGCATATGGATTGAATTCCCGTGTCATGGTAAGAAAAAAGAGAGTAATCTGAAATAGATTGTTTGAACCCAATGTAAGAGTGGCGGTCAACTTTGCAAACCAACTTTGAGGTGCTTGCTTCAAGCCATAGAGGGACTTGTAAAGTCGTCATACTTTCCGAATGACACGGTCAACAAACCCAGGGGTAAGGTCAAGTGTACTTTGTCCCCTAAATCTCTGTGAAGAAAAGCATTGTGCACATCCATTTGGTGCAATTCCTACTTCTTGGCCGCTGCAACAAACAAAAAAGTACGTATCGTCACCATTTTTGCCACCGGAGCAAAATTTTAGGTGTAATCTACCCCTTGCTTCTGTCGATTCCCCAGGATGACCAATCGAGCCTTGTGTATTTCCACACTCCCATCACTGTTGTATTTAGTTTTGCATACCCATTCCGATGCAATAACAGTTTTGTCATGAGGAAGAGCAATTATGCTTCATGTCCTATTACGTTCGAGAGCCTCCATTTTTTGCCTCATTACATCCCACCAATGGGAGTGATGTATAGCTTCTGAGTAACTCTGAGGCTCATCCTCGTTTGTGAGGCTGGAAGAAAAACTTTATGTCATCGAGAAAACTTATTACAATTCACGTACGATGTTATAGGATACTTCGTACCTGAGGACGTGATTGGATTGAGCGAGCTAAGAGAGGGGGATATACACACAGTATTGTTGATGACAAAATCTTTCAAGCTACTTGGAGGTCGACGCATACGAGTTCCACGACCCGACATGTCTGTGTAACTGGTGCAATTCAGATGTATGCATGTCTCACCGGCGGGATGGTCTTGCCCCGAGTTTAGATTCGCTGGTCTCCCGATTTCGGTAGGAGATTCTCGCACATCACACAGTTGAGATTGAGAGATTGTCGGGTTTGATCCATCAGTGATTGGTTGGAATATCGCCCAGTTATCTGAGTGTTGGGTCCCTCCCTTGAGTGGACACCCATCTAAGCAGACCCCAAACTGTATATCCTCCTAAGCTGTGTTGAGTCTCGGCGTAAGGAAAAGTCTTTTCCACAAATACTATGTCTTGAGAAACGAAGTAAACATCTCGTTCCAGGTAGTACAGACGCTATCCTTTTTGCCCAAAAGGGTAGCCCACAAGGATACAACGCCGACTCTTACTAGTGAATTTGTCTTTGTCTTCCAACTGTGCGTGAGCGTAACATAAACATCCAAACACATGCAGATGATCATAAAGTGTTGGTTTATGAAATAGAATCTCGTAGGGAGTCCGCAAAGAACGTTCGATGGGGGTGTGATTGATCAAGTAGACGACGATTAACACAGATTCTTCCCAAAATTTGATGGGAAGATTTGCTTGAAAGCGTAGAGTGCGAGCCATAATGAGAAATTGAGAATATGTCGGTGTTTGCGTTCGACGCGTCTGTTTTGTTGAGGAGTTCCTCTGCATGAAGTTTGATGTAAGATTCCTTTGTTCTGAAAATAGGAATTCAAGCACGTGAAATCTGTTTCATTATCACTGCTTATTGCTTTCACCTTGGTCTCGAACTATCGTTGGATAATTGCGAGGAAATTTTTCAATACGTTCCCCATCTCTCTCTTGCTTCATTCCAAAGACACCAATACATCGAGAGAGCAATCGTACACAATTTTGAGAAAGTACGCTTCCCCGCACGAGGCCGGAACACGATAAGGCCCCCACAAGTCACAATGAATTATGTTAGAACTCTTACTTGCAATTTTATTGCTTACACAGAAACTTTCATGCGATTGTTTGACATGAAACCTGACATCACATTTCAAATTGTTGGGAAATAAATATCTCACTGCACTTGTGTAATCGGGCACACAGAAGAAAAAAAACGCAGGCAAAAACAAGAAAAAATGCACAACCAGAGAACACAAAGATTTAGGTGGAAAACCCTCTCCAAATCAATGAGGTAAAAACCACGGGGCGGGACACACAGAAATCCACTATGAATAATAATAAGGATTACAACAACAGACACTAGGTTTGCCCAATCTAGATCCCTATGGATTCACAGATTGAATCTCCTTCTCAGATTACAGAAAAATCATTTCTCCAAGCAAAATGTCACAAACTCCAAATCTCTCTTCAAAACTCCTAGAGTAAAGTGAAGACGAGAAAGAGAGCAAAAATACCCTTACAGCGAAGACAATGGACAAATATGAGAATCTTCTGTTTTTCTTCCTGAAGAAGAACTCTGGTAGCAGCAATGGCGGAAAGCCGACCCCGAGAATAGCGATCTTCACGTTCTGACGGCCGAATAACTGCTGTCATCTTTCTGGAATAAGTCGTGGCCTATTTACGGCAAAGGGAGAGGCTATCTCAACCTTAGATCAAGCCCTAAACATCAGACCGTGATCTGACGGAACAGGTTCGGTCAGCAACCTCACTCGACGCCCGATGAGCTCACTCGATGCCAGGCAACCTCACTCGGCGCCTGGCTGGTACCTGCACCAGTCGACGCCTGGAGACAGAGAGCTTAAATTTGCTTCCAGCACAACTCCAGACCTGATCTTTTAATTTTTCTGAGTCCGCTGACTCTTTAGGGGCTGGACCCCAACACAAATGTCTCGTAGGACACTTTTGACTACCCAAAATTTTCAAATACGCTAACTTTACCGAATGGATGTTAAAAACAAAGATACCACAAATTCCTTGATATCTCTGCACCACCCAACTGATCACCCTTTTCTGTCCAATGTCTTTGAGATAGTATAGCCCGTCTCGCAGCTCACCTGTAGCAATCATTGCCCTCGAAATGTGGCCCTGTATAACACAGTCAATGTTAGTGAATTACATAATATAGTGGGGTGTTGACGAAAGTTGCGACGCAAAAAATAAGTTGCATTTCAACGTGGGGACATAACGCATGCGGTAACTTGAGCTTCCCACACACAACAACCCCCGTTTTGGTGGCATCCGTCGTGTCTCCATTGGGAAGACCGATTGAACATGTGGGTATATTTCGGATATTTGCCAACCATCTGAGATCCCCTGTCATATGATAGGTCGCCTAGTGTCCAATATCCAATGTGAGGAGTTCGACTTACCATTTAGAGATTCATGAGCATCTGATTTATTCACTTGATTGCCTACCAGATTTCTCAGCACAATCAATTCCTCCTTTGTTATGCCACTTGATCCCCCCTCCACGACTCTTTCGCACGAGTTCACAGAAGTGTTGGGTGAGATGCGCTCGACATGTTGGACCGCGTGACGGAGAGGCCCCTTTGCTGTGGGGTGATTTTCTTCGACCGCCTCCTTTGGATCGATCTCCCCACCAATCATCCCCACCAATCAGGATACCCAACAACTTGAAAACACTTCAATGTCTGAAGCTCGGATTTCTCACAGTGAGCACAAGCAGATTTCTTTGCTTCATGTGGAACCTTTGGAAGATTTTGAGGAGTAGATACCCAACTTTAAGCTCATGCTTAGGATATTTGAGTGTGTCGTTCTGTACACGCCGTCGTCAAGACCAAGGAGAAATTGGTGAGTCTTTTCTTTTTCACGTTCGTCTGCAAGTTCTGTCGCCGCTCTGCTTATGCATTTGTTGCACGTGCAAACAGGTTCGTGATGTACCCTGGTAGTTCCTCCCACATACTTTTGAGTTTCCCGTAGTAGGTTGTCACCGTCTGCCCGAATTGTTTGCAATTCACGATGTCGTTCTTCGGTTGGTGAATTTGTATATCGTTCCCGATAGAGAATCGCTCTGTTATATCTTCCCACAACTTCTTTACGCAATCCATGTAGGACAAAGACGATCGTAACCCAGTTCGATGGTATTGAAGATCCATCCAACGATCATGGAGTTCACAACGTACCAATCGTCTTCGACCGGGTCCACAGATGTGTACTTTTTGATTCCACCGTCCATGAATGCAAGCTTCTTCTTTACCGGGAGAGTTGTGCGCACAACCTTTGCCCACTCGGCATAGTTCTCCCCTTCGAGAATTACAGGGGTGATAATTGCGCCGAGGTTGTCGGTGTCAGACACAAAACATAGAGAGTGATGATCGAGCAAGGCCTCCGTCGGAGTACTGCCCGATCCTTGCCCTGCCATCTTCTCAATTTCTTCACCGACCATCTCACCACCCCGTGCTACATGCGGTGAAGAAAGAAGACACCGTGATCAAATGAGATACCCTGATAAAATCGCGTATAGGAAGAGAAAACGTAAGAGAGAGGAAAATATAATTTTTATTCATGCTCGCACCAATCCGGGAGAGATTATACAGGCAATTTAAAAATCTTTGTCGATCAAGAGATTTCCTATAATACCTCCTAGAAATAACTTTTCAGAACATTGCCTTGTAATGCAAATATCTTTGCATTACAATTGTTTTCTTATAATACTGGCTTGCCACAAATTCAATATTTTCTAAAGCAAGATATTTGAATAAGTTGCAGAATATTCCTCCACCAAAAATGTCACATAATATTTAGGGGCCTTAGCTGGTGGAGAGAGTTTTAGGCCTGAGTCCCAGTTATAACCGGGATATATTGGGGCCATTGAAATATATCGGGGATAAGAGCCGGAGAAATCAAGTCCATTAAAAAACGCTTTATAGGCGGTGACGTATGTATTGCGGCGGACTGTCCGAGTCCCGGACACAAAAATTTTGCTAGCTGGTGAATCGGGATGTTTCCCTCTCATTGGCCAACCTCGACCTTTGCAATTGGGATAATATCAAGTATTCAGAGTCTGCCTCGATTTGATACCGCTCTCGCGGTCCGCACCGAAACAATGTTTTACCCCTACATGTCAAGTCAACGACTGTGCCTCAATGTTCTCGCCGGTGGTGCCCCTTATTGGGGGTATCATACACATAGATTGATTTAGTTACCTCTGCTCGGCTATTACCGGCATTTCTATGTGTTAGCCTTTTAAATAACTACGCGGTATCACCTTTGTCAAGTATATTATACTTTTATACCTACATGTATCTCACTTATAAGATATTTTCATGCGGCTCGACAAAAAGTCTCACCACTAATATCGATTAAAACTCAAATAAGAACCCTAAATATTTAAATAAATAATAAAATCCAGGTGACCACTATATTACTTGCAACTTGAAAGTAGAACATAAACCTCAAAATAAATAACATATAGCATTTGTTATACAAGCATGCATAGTTTAAGCATTGCATTGAACCTGAATTGATTATTTTCTTTGATATTAGGGAGAGTTTTGCGTGGCTGGATCACGGATCTATGTTCATGAAAACATTTATGACGAGTTCTTGAAAAAATCTGTGGAGATGGCAAAGAACACGGTGATCGGCGATCCCTTTGATCCTAGAGTCCAGCAAGGCCCCCAGGTTTCTATTTCATACATATTTTACAGCAGCTATGCTTAGCACAGACGCCCGTGCACGGCGCACGGGCTCGAGGCATAGTGGGCATACTCAAGGCCTCCGCCGGATTCCTTAAAAATCTAATCTCGTGTAAAATATGCAGACTGATAAGAAGCAGTTTGAAAAGATTCTAAGATACATTGAATGTGGGAAGAATGAGGGAGCTACCTTAGTTACTGGAGGAAAAACTTATGGGAGTAAGGGTTATTACATTGAGCCTACCATTTTTACTGATGTGCAGGTAGAATTGGTGTGATTATTTTATATATCTATGAACTGCTGCTCTTTCTTACTTTTCATGTATTAATATTTATAATTTCTTAAAAATCCATTGCAGGAGAACATGAAGATTGCCCAAGATGAAATATTTGGCCCCGTCATGGCGCTCATGAAATTCAAGTAAGCATCTTTTCTCGTATAAAGTGTTTTTCAGAAAAAGGAAAATATTGGGGTATGTTTGGTGCGGGGGTAACGGTCGCCTGAGTCGAACCCAAGTGTTGCCTGCCTCACGGAGTCGTGATCAGCCGGAAATATTTGGAAATGCATTGGTTTCATTACTTGGTTGTTCAACAAAAATCAGATCTTTGGGCGCCCAAAGATCCGATGCCTGAGTTCGATGTTATGCGGTAGGGCACAAGTGCGATACTGAATGCTGAACATTAAATTACAAGGAAAATAAACAGGAATGCATGAATGAATAAGTGCATGAGAATTCATAAATAAGATCATTTTAATCATACTTCATTTCTCAAAGTAAATGTTGCTCTTTCTTTTGAACAGAACGATTGAGGAAGCAATAGAGAAGGCAAATGCAACCCGCTATGGTCTAGCAGCCGGCATCATCACCAAAGATCTGAACATCGCAAACAGGGTGTCGAGATCTGTGCGTGCGGGAACGATTTGGATCAATTGCTATTTTGTTTTCGACCCATCTTGTCCATTCGGCGGGTTCAAGATGAGCGGATTTGGGAAAGATCAGGGCATGGAAGCACTAGACAAGTATCTCCAGGTCAAATCTGTCATCACCCCCATTTTCTCATCTCCATGGCTGTAGTTTGCTGCAATGTGTTCCAGCTACATTGTCGCAATCTTCATTTGATGTGATCATGCAATAAAATAAATGTGTTCTTGATGCTCATTCTTTTTATCACCTCTATTAGCATCCTCATGAATTGAGCCAAATTTTGTAATGTCATGATATTATTTGTTAATAATATCATTAACAAATAATATTGATTGAATAAAATGAACTTGCATGGGTCTTTGAACTATATATTTCTATTCTCCTTCTCTTTTCAAGTACACTATTCATTGCTCTTAAGTTACGTGCACTGCGTGTTATTTCATATTGGCATGAACAAGATCCAATTTCTTGGCCTTCATTTTTTTAATGAGTACAAAACTAACATTCATGTGTCAAATGCACCTTCTTCATATAAATTATAATTCATATTTTTAAAATTTCATAAAAAATTTCTTGTCCATTTAATGTATCTATGGAAGGGAATTGGAAATTATTCCGTTTGGTGGACATATTCTCTCGAGACGTACCGGTGAGACCGTACGTGAAAATTTGGTCTATTCAGACTCCTTCGAGTGTGCATTAGCTAAGTCGTGTGAACGATCAAAGTCTGTGATAGGTGGGCTAAGTCGTCTCGTAACTTCATGACGCGAACCCGGTCTCACCCTTGACATATGAATAAGCATGTTATTTAAATCCTAATTAATTTGTAGGGTTTAATTATTCATTTAATTTTGAAATGGGAGTTATGAGGATTAATTTGCCTCATGAATTTGGTAGCTCCCATGGGTTGTCCTATTAAACCCCAAATCAAATTTCATTTGATGCCTAAGGTGAACAAGGGTGGCTCCACGGGTTCCTTTCTCTTCTTTCCCGTTTACTGAAATCGCCAGCTAGGGCAAGAGCTCATCGACCCCATTCTCCGGCGATCTCTAGCAGCCGACCAGATCTGGTCCTCCTTCGGCAATCTACATCCCTGACCAGCCCATCGTGCCTCCATTCGGTCTTTTGGAGAGAAGTGAATCTCAGTTTTGGTCTTTATTCTGGCATCTCCTATTTAAAATCGCGCGCTCCTCTCCATTTCGGCGTTTCGGGAAGAGTTTCTGGTTCTGCATCTTCATAAGCGCCGACAAGGAGGGCTGCAGTCTAATGAAGACCTACTGACGATTGACGAAGAAAGAGCGAGACATCGGTTGAGCGGGAAATAAGTAGAATTTTAGGTCACAATCTCTATCTAAGAAGGAATTATTGCTCATCATGAAGGAATTATTAATATAGGTGATATGCTCTCTTAAATTATGTAATTACACACTAATATTATCCTAAAATTTACATAGATAAAATCATAAAACACTATTATTACATAAAATAGATACCTCAATCAAATCGTTTGTTTTCTAATTGTATCCTAAATTATAATAATTAAATGAATAATTCTTAATCTAGAAAATTCTGGTCAAAATAAATTGATGCAATATATTTCATAAGGAGGTAGTCTTTATCCCAAAATTAATTCCAAAAGTTTGAATTAATTAAAATAAAATAAAACCTACATGCGATTTTAGGATGTCATAGGAGCTAATGTAAAGGCATCATAAAATAGTGCGCCAATTAACAATTTAACATAGGGATCTGTTAATTAATGCACTATTATTTTGGCTAGACGCACTCTTTTGTTAAGAGCTAGCACAACACTATGATAAGGGCACACATATTTGTTAGAGGCACTGGATGTTTGCTAACAATAATCCGACGAGAATAACTTTACATTTCATAGAACCACATCATAATATTAACAATTTGGGGAGTAATAGGACACAACATGAATTACAACATAAAGTATAGAATGAATTATATCATAAATCATGTATTACAACATAAAATATGAAATACAACATAAAACATGAATTACAACATAAAACATGAATTACAACAAAAAATCAGAATTATAGCAAAATGGGAAAACCTAAAAGTTACAGCATAAAACATCACTATTTCATGCCAAGTCTAAACATCTATAACTTCCATAAATTAAATCCTAAACCAAATGAAATATGCAGGTTAATTGCTAAAAATTATTAAAAATATGCACTAGTACAAAATATGTAAGTTCAAGCACAGACAAATTTACCAAAATATTGTCTTAGTTCCGTAAGATCTAAATTTAACTCCAACTCCTCTTCTAAGTATCTCGGTCTTCCTTCAACTAAGAAGCTAGAAAAAAATAGTAGAACAGTTAGATAATGCATATTTTTAATATGTGAATGAAAAAAATAATAAGGATCACCAACCTTTATTACATATCCTCCAAACCAATAAATTCATTGTTCATCTTGTTTGTTTGTGGAAATGTAATTCTTGACATTATGCTCGTGAAATCTACTTCATGGCGAGACTATTGGCGGCAATGGACAATTTTCAGTACGGAATATTAATGGAAATTAATTTTATCATTGGTGGTGGCACATAATGCAGTGGTAAAAAATGCAAAACATAAATCACTTGAGATCTCCATTATAGCCACATTGTAGGAAGATGTGGTTATAAGACTCATATCGGGTAATGACATCCACTTCTCAACCGATGCGAGAATCACTATGAATTCAAGATTTTCAAACAATTGGGTTCGTCTAATGTCGTCAAACATCTCATCATATAAAGTTGTATGATTTTTAAGTTCTATTTAGAAATCCTTTCTCACTTGTACTCAATTTGCACCCTTACCTAAAGCTTGACCTACACCTTGAAATCCATAATGGCCATAAATAAGCACATCTACCGCATCTGTAATATGTTCGGAGAACAAAATTGACAATTATTGATGAACTTTATTACCCAAATTTATATTCATAGATGGAGTTTTAAGTTGATAGTTTGTCTTTTTTCTAGCATTCAACTTGACTCTTGATTTTAACTTTTTTGCTTAATTTTTTGATATTTCATGGAGAGAATATATTCAAAATGTGATGGATCATGTCTAGTTGATTTACAATCATCTTTAAATTCTTTTAGGCTTCCGTTGGGGCTTCCTCTTAACCGCATAGAAACCATAAGCTCAACCGTTTGGTGACTTAACTAATTCTTGAAGATTCCCTTTAATTTCTTTCTTATGTCCTTACTTGAAGTAGTAATTTTTTAACGACATCAATTTCATTGCTAATATCAATTTCTTCGGGAACTTACTTTTTTGTTTCTTGTAAGGATAATCGCTTTTATTGCCTATATATACACTATAGAGGAAGGGTTTTGATTGAGCTATATACGGCAAAAACTCATGTGAACATGATAAACATTTTTTTATAGTTACAATCTTAAGTTTGCATGTCTTTCATAACCAATTTTTTTTCTTCTTGAAAGTACTTCGAGGCTTTTAAAGATACATGCCCCAATATATCAACATATAAAAATCCATTATACTCTTTGTTAACTTGCATACAACTTTGCTCAAAAGAATTCTTAATATCTGTATATTGCATGTTGATCATTTGATCGAATGTCTTCCATATGGTAATCAAGTTCTCAATATTGACGTCAAGAAATTTTTTCAATAGGCTATGACCACTTTCAACTAAATTTGTACGAGAGCTACCCAAGTGCATGTACTTATCTATCCATGTAGACATGAAATATTCCTTGTATGGCTCAAGCCATAATGTGGTGACATAACCCAATACATCAGAATATTCTACAAAAAAATTTAGTCAACATTATGTTAAAAGTAATATTGAATTCATTCTCAGATGTTGCATTAATCATCCCCTTCCATGTATACATAAATCACTTAAATTTTTTCCCCTTGCTAAAATATTTCTTGCAATTAGTCAATATATTTCAGTTTATATGTACACACACAAAATGGAATGTGAATATACGGCTTTAATTGCATTAAGGCAAATTCTCTATCAGTTACCAACACAACAGGTTCTACATTTAGATCAAATATTGATTTGCAACATTGTACAACCCCATATCCGACGAGTAGCGGTCGACAGGAGTCAGGTCGGCCAAAGTCACCAGTCCGGCTCGCCCAAGTGGGGTGGATCGTTTGAGGAGCGAGTGGAGCGGGTCGGCCCGCACTCGCCCCAGGGGCTCCGCAAGCAGCGGGCGAGTGGAGTGGGTCGGCTCGCACTCGCCCCGGGGGGTTCGGCATGTAGCAGGCGAGTGGGTCAGGTCGGGCCTGCACTCGCCCAGGGCTGGGAAGAGGCGGCGAGTGCCAGCTCCATCAAGCACTCGCCGCCCCGGCGAGTGGAGGTTCCATAGGGCTACTCGTCCAGTCTCTTGTGATGAGTTTTTACTATTTTACCCCCGCTGGCATGTCTATAGCCTGTTGAAACAGCGGAGTTACGCTGTTGGCAGACCCAATTAGGCTGCACATAGCTGTTCAGAACAGCGGAGGTTGGCTATTTGCAGGTCATTTTCAGAAATCTATAAATAGACCCAATGGGGTACCTCAAAAGGCATGCTTACTTGTGCCCCGGTCTTCTTGTTCCCGCTTAGGGGTTAAGTGATGAAAAATCTTCTCGCTCTGGGGTTAGGTCCCGAGATGTTCCCGCTGTCAGGCTTCCACCAAGCTGGCAGGGCTGGGATCCTTGAGTGACGTCGTTATGACCCTGGAGAGCTGAGATCGGTTGATGCTCAACACCCGCCGTCTGGCTCCAACCTAGCTGATTGGGCCGGTGGTAGCGCCCGAAGGTTAAGTGATGGAAAGTCTTCTCGCTCATGGGTTAGGTCCCGAGGGTCTCCCGCTGTCAGGCTTCCACCAAGCTGGCAGGGTCGGGATCCTCGAGTGATGTCGTTATGACCCTAAAGTGCTGAGACTGGTTGATGCTCAACACCTGCCGTCAGGATCCCACTAGCTGATTGGGCCGGTGGTAGCGGCCGGAGGTTAAGTGATGGAAAGTTTTCTTTCTCTAGGGTTAGGTCCCGAGATGCTTCCGCTGCCAGGCTTCCACCTAGCTGGCAGAGCCGGGATCCTCGAGTGACGTCGTTATGACCCTGGAGGGCTAAGATCGGTTGATGCTCAGCACCCGTCGTCAGGATTTTATCTAGCTGACTGGGCCGGTGGTAGCGCCCGGAGGTTGGCCAAAGGAATTTTGTTCTCCCTCTAGGGTTAGGTCTCGATATGCTCCCGCTGTCAGGCTTCCACCTAGCTGGCATGGACGGGATCCTCGAGTGACGTCATTATGACCGTGGAGGGCTTAGACTGGTTGATTCTCAACATCCGCCGTCAGGCTGTTATCTAGCTGATTGGGTCGGTGGTAGCGCCTGGAGGTTGGCCAAAGGATTTTTGTTCTCCCTCTAGGGTTAGGTCCCGAGATGCTCCTATTGTCAGGCTTTCACCTAGCTGGCAGGGCCGGGATCCTTGAGTGACGTCGTTATGACCTTGGAGGTGGAGTTCGGGAGACACTCCACACCCGTCGTCAGGCACTCACCTAGCTGACGGGACTGAGATTCTCTGTGGACATGACTATATCTAAATTCAGGAACCATTTAGTTGGACTTCAAAGACAGGGCACAAAGGTGATCAAGGGTTGGATCCAGCCATCCCTGGGCGAGCTGGCCGAGGCTACTATGGCCAGCCTCAAAGAGGAAGAACTGTTACCGGCGAGCTGAGAGCTCGCGAGACCAGCTCGGCAAGTCGTCTGGTCGTACTACCTTGGGGATAGCATCATCCCATGACAAGATGAGAGTACAACGAGGAGAGATCTCAACATTCACTGAGGATGGCGAGGCAAGGAGGTCCTCGGCAAGTACTTCCCACCCTCTCGAGTTTTTACTTGGGAATCTCTGACAACTTCAACTTGATGATTGACGAAAAGGGAAACTCGCAGGCAAGCTGGGTACTCGCGATCTTAGTTCGGCGGATGGTCCGCCTCCTAATTGTCTAGGGTCGTCGAGCTCCCAAGGTCTCTTCACGGGCAAGAATCCTAACTCAGATACATTCTAGTGACAAGCTCTAACCTAGCGAGGTTGCCCAACGAGGAGGTCAGCTCACAGGTGAGTACATCACAGTGGATTCAAAAAAAAAGAAGGGAAGAATTCAAGCTAAGTACTTTTTCATTAATAAATATTACATGTTACAAAAGGGGGGAGGATTACAAAAGAAAAAGAACAAAAATAAGAAGGGGTGCGAGTCAGCTCTCGCCATCCCCTCAGGACTGGTGATCCTCCTCACCCTCCCCTCTGGATATGTGGCCGCCCTTGTAGCCCTTGACATCCTTGAACAGCGACTCGAAGCTTTCCTCCTCGCTGGGAGGAGTAGTCGGCGGGAACAAGTTCGACACAAGGTCCCTCACCGTGATCTCTTCGCATCCCTCCACCAACACCTCCATGTCTTTCCTCATCTAGAGGGTGTAGTTGGCAGTGCTGATGGAGTTGATCCGCAGCATCTCGGCGGCCTCGACCTCGCTGTAGAATTTTGGCCATTTGGGAGGGATGCTCGGCTCGCCGCAAGACTGAGGGAGGAAGATGTCTGTCTGCCAGATCAGCTCGCCCTTGATCCCTTTGTTCTCCTCCCTCAATATGTTGTTCTCCTTCTCCAGCTCGGTGGCGTGAGTCTCCGTTTCGGCGGTGCGAGCCTACAACTCGGTGGCGCGAGCTCGCATCTCACTCGCGGCTTCAGCATCCTGGGAGAAAGGCAAGGTAAGATATACATGCGTGAAAAAAATATCCTAAGGGAAAAAAGGAAGGGGGTGGTCGACGCTTACCAACCCGCCGGTTGCCTTTGCGAGGAGGTTTTCAACGACTTACTGTCGCCTCTCCAGGTCGGCAGCATTATCCTTGGCGAGGTCGTGATCCTGCTCGGCTTTCAGCAGCTGGTGGTTGAGGTTGAAGCCGCGGCGGACCACCATGTGATGCAGCTCCAAAGCCCGCATCTGGGCTTGCAGACCCTCGCGGCCGAGCTGTCGAAGGGTTAAGCCCATGTAGGCCTCGGCATCCTCGCGCCCATACAGGCTGAAGCCCAGCGCGTAGGCATGCCCGGAGGCGGGTTGACCCCCCTCCTCCCCCGACCAGGAGGGATGGAGTGATGAGATGGAGACCCTGTGGGTCTGCTCATCCCACCGCACCATCAGCTCGTCGGCCGGGTCCTTTGACTTTCCCCCAAAGCTGAAAAGGGGGTGGCTCTTTGGCAGGCCCGGCTCGCGGGCCACAGTCGGCGCTGCAGCAGGGGAGGCGGAGGGTGGCGATCGCCACCCTCCAAGTCCTTCTCTGGCGAGCTCTCTGGCGACCCTTCTGGTGTGGTCTCCGGCGAGCTTATGTAAAATTGTTGTTGTTGTTGCAGTCTCCCCCGAACTTGTTGTTGTTGTAGCCCCCCGGTAGACCACCGTCACCTTCATCTTCTTTGGCTGCGGGGGGGGGGGGGGGGGGGGGGGGGGGGGGGGCGGCGAGGCGAGTTGGACCCTTCGAGGCCAGGTCATTTCCGGCTGGAGGAGGGTCCACCTGACTCCAGCTCGCCTCGGCAGGCCGTTGTTGCTTCTCTCTCGCGCGCGAGCGGGTCCGGGTAGGCTCCCGAGTCTGCATGGGGCGGATGCTCGGGAATTCATCGCTCCCCTGTAGAAAAGAACTTAGGTTAGAAGAGCGATGATTGTGGGCGAGCCGGTAGGGCGAGTAGGGAAGTGAGAAGAATAGGGAGGAGCTAGTCGAGGCCCCTTCGAAGGATGGCAACCTCAAAGTCCTTTCCCGTGAAGAACCTGTGCAGCTCGGCGTCGACGCCGGATAGCATTGGAGGCTGATAGACCTCCTCGCTCTTTTGCTAGGGGAGAAGGGAATGTTGCCCAGGCCGCTCTTGATGGAGACGACCTTGGAGACCTAGTTATGGTTTTTGTTTGCGGTCTCGCGGATCTTGATGTGCAAGCCCATCAGAAAGGCGACCCCGTCGTTGGTCGCGTGGTAGGTGAAGAGTTTGTGGAAGACGGCGAGATTGAATTCGATCCGCTCTCAGCAGAGGTGGCAGGCGAATGCGACCATCATGACGATCGCATTCAGGTTTAGCTTGGCCGGAACTGCCCCAAAGTACTTGAGGATCTAGCGGATTTCCGGCCAGAGGGGGAGGCGCAACCCCGCCTCGAAGTGCGAGTTGGGGAAGACGAGCTCGTCCCGGTAGAAAGTGTTGATGGCCTCTCCCTCTCTAGGTCGGCGCGCCTCATAATTGGGGGGCAGTTACTAAGTCTTGAAGGTGGCGAGCTCGCCCTCGGTGGTGTTTCCGTCGAAAAAGAGGTATTCGGCGAACTGACGGGCGCACTTGGACCGCCCGTCAGCGTAAGGTCGCGTCTTCGCCATGTTTGTGAAAGAGTTGGGATGCGAGAGTAGGTAGCGAGCAGAGCAGCAAAGGGGGTATGAATGCAATTAAGGCGATAGTCAGGGGGTTGGTGAGGGGGCCTATTTATAGAAAACTGGATTTATGGCCGAGCTGACCGGTCGGTCCAGCTCGCCAGCCCCAGCTCGCCAATTCCAGCTCGCCACCCGACGATCTGGCCTATCCCAGTGCGAGCTGAACCTAGATAGCACATTCTATTATTTCAAATATTACTGAGTTCTAAAAAATTATTTAAGTTATTACAGACAGAGGGACGTTCGCAGCCCCGAGAATGAAGTTCATAATAAGCAAAGAAAGTTTGGTCAACCCGCGTGAGCTGGGGTGCTGGGGGTGAGGGCCGGTAGGCTCAGCTAGGGAGCCATTTCCATCTACTTCGGCCTCGCGCCCCCATCCCCGGAGTTCGGCGCGGGTTGAGGAACTCACGGACCAGGTCCAGGTCCCTGCCGAAGGTCTGCAGGCTTTCATCAATTCTCTCCATAAATGGGGTGGGAGACATCATCTCGCTCGTCGAGCCGTGTTCCACCTTGTCCGTGAGCAGCACATAGTCCCGCTCCAGTGCCTGCAGCCTCTACTCGCTATATGTGTTGTCCGCTCGAAGTTGGCGCAGGGTGGCGTCCTACTTCTTCAGCACCTCCACTACTCGCCGCCTCAGCTCGGTAGGATCCAGCGAGTCATCCAGGAAGCTCTCCACCCTAGGCTCAGGGGGTGGCGAGTGGCGAGCTTGTTCTGAAGATTCTTTAACTTCAGACGGAGCAGCGAGCCCTGCAAAAAGCAATCAACTCAGGCAAAAAGAGGGTGCGAGCAACAAAGAGGCCTAGGCAAAATGTTCTAGAGAAAGCAGAGCTAAAGTGATGAGCTCGGCAGTTCTTGGAAGGTGTGCGGAGGAGGCAGGGCCAAGTTCTTGTCGTGACCCGGAGGATGGATTCTCGGGGAGATGAGGTTGAAGTTGGGAACTGGGATGTCCCCGACCCTTTCCCCCGCGAGTGCAGAAATAGGTGCGGGCTGCTGAGAAGGAGTGCGAGTTGGCGATCTGATTTTCAGCAATTCTAGCCCCGTGGTCCCAAAGGGGGGTGATTTACTCTACAGGCGAGTGTCGTGGGGAGTTTGAGCTCGCGAGTTGTCGTTTGAGGTGTGGACTTGCGGTGTGAAGGTCTTTGCATTGGACTGATGGTCCTCGGGGTCGGCGGGAATGTTGACGTCTACTTTCCCCTTGAGGTCGGCAGTGGGTTTGGAGGAGGCGATCCCAGGAGTCAAGGTAGACACCAGGTCGTGGTAGATGGATTCAGCATCCTTTGGGATGGACTTGGCCTTCTTGGCAGGATTGGATTTCGTTGGCTCGCGTAGTGCAGCGATGGAAGGCAGGCCGACTAACGCGTTAGTGCAAGCGGCGTTGAGCTCGCGGGCGCGGCTGAGCTTCTCTTAGAGTTCTTTGGAGAGAGGCATATCGACAAGGCTCAAGTAAGAGGGAATGGCAAAGGTCACCCAGGTACGCGGACCTATATATATAGTCGTTGGTGGAGCCCACCAAAAGATTCTCTGGCCCCTGTCGCACTCGCCGCATATTGCATGGTTGGATGTTTCTTTCCGAGCTTGGGTCAAGCTCGCAAAGAGCGGGGATTGTGTACAACCCCATATCCGGCGAGTAGCGGTCGATAGGAGCCAGGTCTGCCAAAGTCTAGCAGTCCGGCTAGCCCAAGTGGGGTGGATCGTTCGAGGGGAGAGTGGAGAGGGTCGGCTCGCACTCGCCCCAGGGGCTCCACGAGCAGCAAGCCAGTGGAGTGGGTCGGCTCGCACTCGCCCCGGGGGGTTCGGCGTGCTGCAGGCGAGTGGGCAGGTCGGGCCCGCACTCTCCCAGGGCTGGGAAGAGGCAGCGAGTGCCAGATCCATCAAGCACTCGCCGCCCCCGGCGAGTGGAGGTTCCATAGGGCCACTCGCCAAGTCTCTTGTGATGAGTTTTCACTATTTTACCCCCCGCTGGCCTTCCTATAGCCTGTTGGAACAACGGAGTTACGCTATTGGCAGACCTAGTTGGGCTGCACATAACTATTCAGAACAGCGGAGGTTGGCTATTTGCAGACCATTTTCATAAATCTATAAATAGACCCAAGGGGGTACCTCAATTGGCATGCTTACTTGTGCCCCAGTTTTCTTGCATTTTCTGAGGTATCCTTAGCTCGGCATTTGTCTAGGGAGGGGAATCGCTCTAAGATCTTCCGGGTGTATGGTGACACCTCCACGCCGAGCCCTTGAGTCTGTCCCTTATTCTTTCTCCTTAATCGTTTGTCTCGCGAGAGAGAAGTAAGTGCGCGATCACCCCTTTCCCAAGGGTGAACTCCACAGAGACCGAGTTTTCGGTTTCAACAAACATCTCATTGCCCAGCAATAACTATTTTTAGTTTCATATGAAATAAAAGTGAAATAAGAAAAAAGGACGTGTATGTTGATGTTACTCTAACAATATATAACAATGGCATTTGATACTTATTAGTCTTATGCATGCAATCCAACTAAAACAAAGTAGGGAACATATTACTGAGTTTGATGCAGAGTGGGTGAGAAAAAAAATTGTGCAGCCGGTTCATACTCTCTAATATTTTGTTGTAACTGACGTAGCCCTCCAAATTGATGTACTTGTATAGACATTCTATCAAGGCACAATCACCTAGTTGTTTTTCTGTAAACATACTCTTTCATTATAAATAATTATTATAGTAGTTGTATCAATAGAATAATTTTTCTTCACAAATACTAAAATTTTGTGTGACTTTACTCCCGAAGCATACATATTTTTGACCATCTTTATCTCTTCCTCAATCAAGCGACTCGCATATGCCTTCTCTTCCAAATTAACCTGTCCATGATTATGCTTCTCACATAGTACAATTATCATTCACTCATCAACATTAGTAGTTTTTTGGCATTAACAAAAAAGGACAACCACATCTTTTATTAGAAGATTTACGAGAACTTATTTCTCAATATTTATTGCATTGATTGGCTCGATAATGACCTAATCTATTACAACCAAGGAGCACACGAGGTGGGAACTTTTTTTGGTCCGTGTATCGGACCGTGAAAATGGTTCGGCTTTAAAATATTGCGAGTTTTCTGTTTTGCGAAATTTTTGTTTCCCTCTCAGAGCGATTGTACCGCGCATTCTCCCACTTCTCTTCAAGGGTGTTGCGCATATTTCCCCTTCTCCTTTCTTCTGGTGAGCTGCGCATCTATCCTTCTTCTTTCTTCCGGCGAGCTGCACATCTTTCTCCTTCTCATATTCGGCGAGCACACATCTTTCTCCTTCTCCTTTCTTCCGGCGAGCAGCGAACCTTTCTCCTTATTGTCTCTCTACCAGTGAGAACCGCTGGTGTCGTCCTCGCAAACTTCATCCAAGCGACCGCCATCCTATCTTCCGCCGAGAAGTGCATATCCGCACTGCCACCATGGAGAAAACTGGCGAAACTTTAGAGAAGAACATTCTGATAGTTAATGTAAACGGTCGTCGTTTTATCTTTATCTTTTTTGTAGTTCTGGTTGTATGTTTGATCATATTGGAGGTGTGATTGTAGGGTTTTGCAATGTGTTTTTTTTGTTGATTATGTAAAATCCAGTCAAAATTTGTTATTTGTACTCTTACTGGTCTATTCTCCAGTCAAATTTTACCAGAAATTTTCTCTTGTAGTTTTTCTTGTTTTACAATTAAAGGTCTTTTATTTCTTAAACTAATGACTCCTTTTAACCCGTAAGAGAATGACATTGTTGTCTTTCCGACCCTACACTCTGATGAGAAAGCCTACAATATGTACAGGGAGTACGCTCGCAAAGTTGGATTTAGTGTGAACAAAGAACATATCTTATATTGGATATATACTCGGATTATCAAGGCAAGGAAATTTACATGTGCAAAAGCAGGTTATAAACGATTCAATCCAGAGAAGGATGTGCACGGTACCATCACTTTGAAATTTAAAAATTGTCTTTTATTAAAACAAGCTTCCAAAGTATACACAAGAAAACTGTTCTCTGTTTTCGAACAGATTTTTATAGATGAAGATGTTAGTGTGTGATGCAACCCTCACCGCATCTGAGGAAGCGTGATTCCGTCACATGTATTTTTTTTCTTGTTATTTTATTTCGCTTATTTTGCAGTTTTATTCCATGTATTTTTTCTTTCTATGTACCCATTGTTATTGTTGGTTCATCAGTGTGACCGACCGGTGAAACCTTAAATAAAAAGGTCCGGTAATTTAAGTAGTAGGACGTTAGGGGCAAACTTAATTTATTTAGCGGAGCGCATCAAATTAATCCCAAGAAGGTACCTTAGAAAATAATTTGTTATGGATCTGGCACTGTTCACGAGCTGCCAAAATCTCTGCCAAAAAGAAAACAAATCTGCCAAATAGGGAAAGGAAAGTCCAGCCGCTCAACGGGTTGCCAATCAGAATACCTTTGTTGGCAAAAAATAATGCTAAGTTTGGAATAAAATAAGGGGATTATTAAAGGCAAATCCGTTTTGGATATACGCAAACCAAAACACTTAAACCACCTCTTTTTTTCCCAGGCCTTTTTTCTCCACGCAAACCCTAAAAGCCGCAAACCAGCGCCGCGGTTTGCATTTCCGCTCCTCCCGTCATCTCTACCGCAGCTCCTCTCTACTGCAGGCCATCCCTCTCACCGACTCTCCCGCCGCCTCTTTAGCTCCCTCAACCAGCGTCGTTCCTTGGAATGGATCCCGTCGAGCAAACCCATGGCCAGCCGACGCGATTTTCTGGTGGGGTTCCATCGCCGGCGGGTTTTGAAGGTGAGTCGTCATTTTTTTTTTACATCATTCATGCAATGTTTTACATTCTCCATTCCAGTGTGTGATTCCAGATTTTTTGGTGTTTAGGGTTTCCAGATTTAAGCCCGGGTGTTCTCTTTGTTATTCCAGATTTCACCCGATTTTTTCCAGATTTTTTGCCTATGTTGATTCCATCTTTCACCCGGATTTTCTCATTGTGATTCCAGAATTTTTGGCCTTTGTTATAGATGGTTCTAATGTAGCTTTCACTTGAGTTTTCTCCTTTTGTTTTCAGTTTTTTTGGCCTGTGTTGATTCCCGATTTCACCCAAAATTTGTCATTTTGATTCCAGGTTTTTCCATTCTTGATTTTCATGTTCACCGTGATAACCAATTCTTTGGATCAATTGTGATGTTGTGGCTTTCTTGTGTCATAGATACAACCCCTTGTGATGTTTTTTTCCTGCTAATACAATTTGCTAAGCTGAAATTTTTTATTTTTTCAGGATCAAGCTTGGCGGGAGAGAAGCTTGTAGAGGAAGATGAACACCTCTCTAAGGAAGGTAATTTATGTCCTTCCAACATTGTAGTGTTATTATATTCTTTATTAGTAATAAATTCATGAAAATTGATGTTGCGTTTAGGTCAAGTATTTGATGTGGATGTTGGGTAGTTTTGAGACTCAACAACTGTTTCCATCGAAAGAATCACTTGTTGAGTGGGCTTGAAGTATTGGACTTAGTTTGGGTTTCGTTGTAACAGTAAAGGGTTCAGACAAGCTCACAGCTCGAACGAGACCTCGTGTGTTCTTAGGGTGTGACAGAGGGGGAAAATACCGTGATAACCAGAATAGAAGGAATTTGGTGAAGAAAAGTTGTAGGAAATCATCGAGCAAGAGGTGTGGTTGCCCATTTACCATTAAAGGCCAGAAGGAGGCTAGTGGTGATGCATGGAAGCTTGTCGTTCTCTGCGGTAAGCATAACCACGAGCGTGTTCATTTAGAGGCACATGCATATGCTGGCCGTTTAAGTGCGACTGAAGAAAAGTTAGTTGAGCAAATGTACGGTTTAGGGGTGAAGCCACGTAAAATATTAGCAACAGAGTAGATGTGCGAACTAATCAACTTCGCAGTCTCTTTTTTGCTCATCCAATCTCTATACAGCTTAGCAATTTGTTTCCTACTGTTTTCCAGTTAGACTGCACGTACAAGACTAACAGGTATCAGATGCCTTTGTTGTGCATTGTTGGAGTTACCTCAACATATAAGTCTTTTTTTTCATGCTTTACGTTCATGTGTGATGAAACAGAAGACAGTTACAGATGGGCTCTAGATTGTTTTAAGTCCGTGCTTGAACCAGACTCTTCACTAGTTTTTCTGGTAACTGACAGAGAGATCGCCTTAATGAATGCTATTGAAGTTTTATTTTCCAAAGCAAAAAATCTTTTATGTCAGGTACACATCAATCGGAACATATTGGCAAACTGAAAAAAATATTTTAGTAAGGGAAAAGATTTTGACCGTTTCATGTATGCTTGGCAACGTGTGATTGAGGCAAGAACAGAGTTTGAAGTTACTGCAATGTTTAATACGCTAGTGGATGATTTCTCTGAATATCCTGAAGCCTTGGAATATGTTAACAATTCATGGCTACAATCATACAGGGAATATTTTGTATGTGCTTGGGTTGATAAGTATCTACATCTGGGAAGTTCTACTACAAATCGAGTAGAGAGTGTTCACAGTCAATTGAAAAAGTTTCTTGAAGTATCCATTGGAAATTTTGGAACTATATGAAGGAGTTTTGATCAAATGATCAAACTACAACACACGGATGTGAAGAGGTCATTTGGACAAAGTTCTATGCAAGTGAATAAAGATTTTACGGGTTCTTTATACTCTGATCTTTTGGTCCAAGTATCTCTTAAGGCGCTACAATGCATTAAAGAGGAAGAGGATTTGGTGAACATAGGCAAGCAAATAAAAAATGCTAATGAATGCACGCATAAGAAAAGGTTGACGACGGGTTTACCTTGTGCCCATGAACTTTTATTTTTTATATCTCATTCAAAGCCGTGTCCATTATGGTTATTGCATAGACATTGGAAGCAACTTTCAATATTGCAGGAAACAAAAGCTAAAGATGAAGAACCTCCAATTGATATTAGTAATGAATTGGAAGCTATTGCGCAAAAATTTACTGATTCAAGTGAATATCAAAAAAAGGAAATCAAACGCAAACTTCAAGAGTTTGTAGATCCATCAAGTACTCAAACAATTGAACCACAAGGAAGGTTAACACGGATAAAAGGTAGGCCAAAAGGTAACTTGAAGAAGTTTAAGGATGAGTGGAAATCCACAAAACGAGACCTATCACACTTTGAACACGTGTTGAAGGAGGAAATTAACAAGGAATTTAATATGCCAAGAATTACACGAAAGTTGACTGTACGGAGGAGTACTAAAGTTCATCTAAAAAACAATTCTACAAATGATCATTTGCTTAATCAATTCCGTGAGCAATTACCTCGTTAGCTGTCTGAAAATATCTTAGATGTAAGGGATGTACTTGGCGATGGACATTGCGGTTTTCGAGTTGTGAGTCACGCCTTAGATATGGATGATGATTGGTTACACGTGAGGAGAACTCTCTATCTTGAATTTCAAAATTACATTCCTTTATATGATGCAGTGTTTGGCAACAGTGGACGAAAACAGTTAATGGAATCTCTTGAATGCACGATTACCACCGCTCCACTTGAAAATAGGTTGTCTTTTCCAGATCTGGGGCTTGTGATTGCTCCATGCTACAATGTTGTTGTGGTATCGCTTTCATGCAAGCAAAGTTTTACATTTCTACCCCTTCACTCTATGCCACCTACATTGGCCAAACTTATTTTCATAAGTTTCATTAATGGAAATCATTTCATTCTACTTACAATGCGGGAAAATTGTCCATTGTCGCCATTATTCACACCATGGTAAAGGTATCACGAGCCAATTGTCGACGCATGGAAATCTTTGTACTTGTCAAGACTAACAGGTAGTAACATTTATGAGTTTTATATTCTCAGGTTTTTGAATTTTATAGGTCTTGATTGGTAATACAAGTTTATAATTTTTTGCAGGTCTTCATTGAAGCGGATGTGACAGTCACCAGTTATTACATGACATAAATTTGGTGTTTTAATGATATAAATGTGTTATTTTGTTGAACTAGACTTCTTATGAACTGTTTTTAGTTTAAAACATTATAGTGTGTATTTTGAAGTGTTGGTTTGTTGGTAACAATATTGGTTTGTGGTTAACAATTTGGTTTGCATGGAGTATTTTTCAAAATATATGATTTGTCATTAACAATGGTTTGCGTATATCCAAAACGGGATTGCCTTTAAAAATCCCCTAAAATAAACAGCCATAATTTTGGAATATGAGAAAAATATTGAATGTCTTCAGGTTATAAAGGGGAGATATTTTTTCGAACAGAAGGACCGGAGAATTAGAGGAAAAACGAACATATTCGTTTTCCTCTGACAGCCGGCCAGCACTTGCCTTTCCCGTCCATCTCAGCCCAGCGTCGACATCCTATTCCAGCGCCTGCAACCTCGGCGGACGGCAACCCCCTTCCAGCCGCCTCCGTCGACTGCTCTCCACAGCCCCGACGAGCCCTGCCGAAGCCCTCTCCGTTGGATTGACGTCGACGACGACTCGCCTCTCCGTCAATCGACGGCTGGCCCTGCTCCTCCCGGCGTCTATACGGGGTTAGCGAAAACCCAATCTCTGCTTTCAGTACGAGTCATCGACTACAGCTATACTCCGACTCACCCGTGGATCACAGTGGATCTTACCCTTCTTCCGCAGGTTTTGGAAGGGCCCTTCTAGCCGGGGTAATTTTTCACTCGATCCGTGCTTTCAACATATCAAATTAATTTTATGAGCCTCAATTAAATATTGCAAGCTTGCCTCGAACGTTCGTTTTATTTTTATTGCCGCTATGTCATAAATTATTATTGTGGTTTGCCTTGTGGACGTGTTAGTCTCGCGAAGTATTCACTCAGGAGCACTCAAGAGTTCTGTCTCTAGCGAAATTCAATGATTTTATTAAAGTTCATTACGACGAGCTAAATTGTGCGCGCGAGTCCTCGAATTTGGCCACCCGACCTCTTTCAAAACTAAAATCCATTTTTTTATATAAAAATCATAATTTTATTTTAAATTAAAAATTAAATATTAAGACTGAAAATTACTTAATTTATTTTAAAATTAAGAATAAAATTAATATTTTGAAACCATAACTTCAGGTTACATCAGTTTGGTTACTTAATTTATTTTTAAATAAAGAATAAAATTAATATTTTGAAACCATAACTTCAGGTTACATCAGTGTGTGCATTAGTGAAGAAGTTAGATATGAGGATGACCATATTTTATATGTCACTATACATTGTGACGCTTCTGTGGACGACAAGCAATGAGTAGTTAACATATTTGATGTTATGTATTCATGCAAGGGTTTTGAAACAAGAGGAATGTTGCGCAAACACATCTTAAGCGTATACAAATCGAAAAATATAAAACAAATAAATTTTTGTTACATACTAAAAAGATTCTCTTGCGGCCAAGAAAGAATTGGACTTTCAAATAGCACTTTAATGAAAGAAGTCCAACCCAGCTTGTTGTTTAGAAACCATCTTCTACGGTTCACTTACGACTTGACCCAAATAATTGATACGTGCCATCCGACCCAACAACATGTCTTGGCTGCCATGACTGAATTGAGGAGGAGCACGAAAGATATTGTAGACAAACAAGAGGGGTTGAAGAAAGGATTTAATGAAGAAAATTTTCAAATTACAAGCATTTTGAAGGATCCAAAAGGAGCACGTCCTAAAGGAGTGTCAAATTCTTGATTGAAAAGTTTTTTTGAAAAACCGGCAAAGAAGCAAAGTAAGTTTGTATTTTTATATTTGATTTGTAAAATTACTTTCCATATGCTTGCAACTATGTTTAATTTAAATAATGTGCAAACTATGTATGAAGGAAACATGAGCCTAAATCGATCTACCACAGGATGATTAAATGAAGAACCAAAAGAGTTTGAATTTATGGGAAGTGACAACTTCGAGAAAAGTTCCGACAATGTGTTACATAATGTGTTCAGTGAGGCGATTGACGAAGTGTCTTTGTCTGCGCCCTTCAATTTTTTGTAGTGTCCCTGATGTGCTTTGGTGAACATTCATAGATTTTTTTTATTTGTTAACGCTTTTGTATCCATGTACTCACAAACCTTCACAGGCTCTGTAATGTTATTATTTTGTGAAATTATAGCCAGATTCAGTTTAATGTTCTGGTACTATATATTCAGTGTGCTTTGACAAAAAAAACTGTAATGTTTGATACTGTATAGATCCAGCCGGATTTGTACCGTGTCTGGACAAAAAAACTGCAATGCTTTCTACTTTCATTACTGCCAGCATTATGCCTTCACTAACATCTTAAAGTCCACTATAAGATGGGATTAAAAATAAAACTATCATGATAGAAGGTAAGATATTTCACATGTATTAGATCAATTAGTTCATACAACAAATTGATCTAAAAACTTCTTATCCATAGCAGGTAAAATTGAAGGTAAGATATTTCACATGTATTAGAAATAAAACTACCATGATAGAAGAATCAAACAAGCTCCTTATTCATAGAAAAAAATGAATGAGCTCAGTCCCTTCAACTAAAAGCTCCTTATCATCCAGTTATCCAAATTTTTGGATATTTTAAGATACCAAGTCACCTATTTACTGTATCTAACATTTAAATAAGAAATGTAGGAGTAGGATGTTGTATATAAAATCGCATGTAAGTAATCTGCATAAACCAACATAAACAAATAATATAGTTCCCACAGCTAAATAGTTCGAAGAAAGTCAATTATTAACTATTGCTTTGAGCAAAAAAACTCAATCATTTCACCCTCAATTTCGGCCCTGAATTTAGCCATGTTCTTCTGTCATCCTTTGAATGATGGTCAAGATATTGATTTTGTGTTGAATATCGCCTCCATGTACTTTAAGAGAAATATCCAACAGTCGTCGTCGCCTTCTTGCATAGGTTCCTCCCCCGTTATTTTGATATCCCAATTCTGCAACTCAGTTGGTAGTGACTTGCCTGTATCCTGCTGCAAGCTGGATATCTGTGAAAAAGTAACACCTTCGAAAAAACACGTAGAACAGCCCAAAAATAATTAAACAAAGTATATCAATGAGTACGATGTAGAATGGTGTATCTGGTTGGGCATGAAATCATAAAAGTACCACATCTCTTCTTTTAAATCGCACATTAACAATGCCCAGTGGCCTGGTAAGTGCACTGACATCAAAATGATATCTGCCGCTTGGACATTTATTGGGGATATGTGGGCCAATAATTGCTCATAACTGGCATCGCAACTATTATAATACTACATGAATATAATATTTTAACATAGCATCACTAAAGAACAAACAATATATGGCTATCTATTAGCATCGCAACTCTTACTGCATAATTTGGAGAGACATAAAAAATTTTTCCATGCCTTCGGGGATTTGCTCCTCCGAATGTTCAACACAATGTCATAGGCATCTATATGGCTATCTATTAGCCCTCCTTGCCTCAATAAATCCTCCATAACTGCTCTAGTTATGGTGTGTTGCCACAATCGAATAAGCAATCCCTATAATATATAGAGAGAAAAAAATGAGTCACAACATAATGAAATGCTCATGTTGTACCATCTAGCACAAAATGCACATCCATGACAAGCACAGTTACCTCTTGTCATACCGACTCAATGTTGAGTTTATGAGTTCTCTTGCAGCCATTATCAAATATGATCGTCCTGGGAATTGGATTTCTTCTTTGTAGTTCCCGGTCGCTTTGGTAGATTGACGTGTTCTTTTGCAGCTTTTCGAATCGGGGGTTGATTCACTAACGCAAATTGTTTCCTTTATTGTTTTTTTTGGGTAGACGAGGCTAAGGTGTAAGTGGGTGAAGATGGTGTGAGGGCGGCTGCTTCGGGAACATTCCCTTGCGACATCAACTTAATTATGGAAACAAGAGAATCAAATTTCTCTTGGAAGGAGGTACGCAACACACGGAGCTCATTAAGAATCCTTTCCCCCGACTGTCTAATCTCTCTTTTAATTAACTTTTTCAGATCCCTCTTTTTTTTCTTCTCCTTTTCCTTCATTCTTTCAGTCTTCTCCTTGTCCATCAACTCCTCTATCTCTTTCTTATTTTTTCCAATTTTCTGCTTCCCTGACTTTAATTTTAGAACTTCCTCAAAGTCAGTATCTGACTCATCAGGCCCATATCTTTCTTGATTCTCCGAACTTAAGTAAACAAAGGTCGGCTTTACTTACACGTAAGATGGGTCGTGAACAACATAGTCTAGGACAAAACAAAACAAATCACGAGTGACAAAAATGACCAAACCAACTTCAAGCTACCTTTTTCTTCGGAAACAGAAATCTCGGAAGATCTTCACAGAACTTTTGAGAAAAACCGTCTTTAGCGGCCCACTGGCACAACTGTGGTTGAGCCATCGCATCCATTGACATCTGGATGTTGGTATGTTTGAAAAACCATACCTAGAAGATAGTAAATTTTAAAAAAAATAGCAATGGTACAACAACATAATCAATATAAAACAAACAAAAAACCTACCATTAGAATAATAGAGCACCCTTCGAGGTAACCTAGACTTGTCAGTTCTTTTCGGAAGTAGCTGAGTTTATGCAGATCATCAAACTGCTGATGAAGAAATGCATGGACGGCCTTGAGCCAATTATATCTTCTAAATTGTTCTAATCCACTAAATTTTTTCAGGCACAGTGGGAGTCAAAGAGATTTAAGGGAAATAAAAACCGGTATAGTACGTACTTAACCAAAGCATCAACCCTTCGCTTTTCAACTTCATCTAAATCCTCCTCAAGCTTAGTTAATTAATTTAGGTGGTTCACAAGTTTGGCATGTGTCACACTAGATAGTGGTAATCTCCTGAACTTGTAATCAAGTCCCCAATTGTGTAGGCCGAGTATAACAGCCGTCTCTTTCACAGTCATTTAATATAATACTGCCCTAAAAGAAAGACAGATTTGTCCGACTTGTACAACCAAATGAGTCGGTACAAAAGGAGAATGTTTTGGGATAGGTTGGGCAAGGTGATGAAATGTATCAATGAAGAATTGATTGGCATCTCCCTTGAATTGTTTAAAATAACATCCAGCAACGGCTCAGCTTGTTTCTTAAATGTCAAAATCGCGCATCTAGTGTTAAGGTATGTACTGGTTGGTTGGCCTTCCATCTGCACATACAAATTAATAAACCAAGGTTGTGATCCTGGATAGATTCAGTCGGATATACAGAAGTCTGTGCTAAAAAAATTTTGATGTTGTTGCCACCATACTGGATAGATCCAACCGGATCTTAAAAATTTTAGGTAAAAAAATTTGAATCTAAACTAAACAAAATTCAATCGCAAACTGCAATCAGTCAGTAGCTTTATGCACAAAAGGCACTAAAAATCACAACAAAAACTAAATGCATGACAAGAATAACACAATGTAATCATTCATAATGAGAAAAAATATAAAGAAGCCAAAAAAATACCTTGCACGACCTTATCACATCCCCAAATAGAAATAAAACCCCGTTTGCACCTTTCTCCCGTGGCCAAATAGGGTCTCTGCACTCCTTCACGCGGCCGAAGGGATCTTCTTTCCAGCGACACAAGGTTTTCCACGACACTTAGGGCACGGCACAGCGCGCTTTCCTTCCCGGCGACGGTATGTGCGGAGGAGGCGTTTGACAGAGAAGCAAGAGAGAAGTGGAGGGGCGGGCTATTATCCTTTCTCTGGCGAGGCGAGGTGTTTTCCGCATGCGAGATTTAGGGCACGTTCCTGGCGACGGTTTCAGTAGAGGAGGAACACGTGTTTGAATTTCAAAATGAGAAGGGATTTCGCGTGAAATGGGTCCCAGCTGTTTCCGCGATATTTAAAGTCGGGTCGTTTTCACGGTCCGGTAGCCGGACCAAAAAATTCGTCATCTGACCCACTACCTTATCCGAACAACTGATTGTGACACTACACCATATCATGCATATGGTAGCGCTCAAAAACCGCTACTGTATATAAAAACATCGCTACTGTAGGGCTACGGTAGCGGTTGCATATGTGTTGCATCTGTTTACAAAACCGCTACAAATTAAGCGTTACCAAATGCATGATATGGTGTAGTGTGACAACAAAATCCCAAGTACGACAAACTTTTCGCACCCACTGAATTAAGGATTCTCTTTTGTCTCAAAAACATAATCAGTCTCAAAATGACAACTCATTTTAACTTTGGTTTTCTTATCATCACTACTACACATTACCATATTAGTATTTCTCTTCGTACTGTAAAGATCACAAATTTGTACTATATAAATTACAGCTCAAACAAACAATATAATCAAGACGATACAAACAATCACTTAGCAAAATCACAACAAAAATAAGTGGTACCTTTGAAGTTGTGGTTTGTCTGAATGAAGATGTTAGATCAGTGGAAACACTATCCAAGTTGCCTCAAGATCTACAAATAAGGATCACAAGAAAAGGATCGACCACATATTACCGGATTGGCAAAAAAATTGCAGAAAAAAAATAAAGGAACCATATGGCTTACCTTACTCTGTGAATGGGAGAATAATGCCGACGATGAGAAATGGAGGTGAAGGTGGAGGCGTCGGATATGGAACTGGGTTGTCGAAGGCGTTGAACCTGGGAAGCTCTGCGAAGGAGAGATGGACGTCGATGATGAAAAGGGGAGGTGAAGGCGGGAGAATGGCAACGGAGGTCGGCAAAGGCAGGTGAAGGCGGGCAAAAATCAGGGAAATTATTGGAACCGGAGCCCGTTTCCAAATCTATGTCCGGGTTGCATATTACTTTGTTGCGTGGAGGAAGGAAAGGTGGAGATTAAATCATAAGAAGGGTATTTTTCGATCTCCTATGAGAGATCATATTTGATCTCCTAGGAGATTATATTTGATCTCCTAGGAGATTATTTTTGATCTCTCACATTTGATCTCCTAGGAGATAAGAAAATAAGGTATGTTTGATCTCCTAGAAGATCAAATTTGATCTCCTAGGAGATCACCCGGAGTCCGGAACCCGGACAGAATAATCTCCCCAAAAATTAAAGGCGGTTTAACAACGGGAAAGGTGACAATGAAACCCTAGGTTTCGGGATCACGGGCTGGAGGGGAGCAAAGGGTGTCGTGCGAAATGCATGCACCCAGTGGTTTTTTGGGAATGAATTTAGCTCTTAATTTAGTTAAAATTGTAGTGCACATAGCCAATATTGGTGTGCACTTAACAATTGCCTTAATAATATGGCTAGAAGGTACAATTCAAAGAAGTCAGGTTTGGTGGGGAGTTTTATATTTGACATGACAACGGTCATGACTGCCACCAAGAAAAGAAAACTAGTTTTGAACATAAAAGTGGAAGTTCTTTAGGTCAGGTCGGGCATTCACGTTGATTCATAACCACAATGTTCATGACCGTCATCGCCACGCCAAATGAAGCCTAAGCTAGCCTAAAAATATGAATCCTCCCATAAATGTACGGTTGTGTATTTTTCTTTGACAAATAAACTTTTTCCTGAAAAATGTTTGTTTGGCAGGCGGTGACAGTCGTGGACGCGAGATTATGAATCAGCTGTTTGGCATGGCGTTTTTGCTCTGATGAGTTTGGACAAAAACATATTCATCATGAAATATGTGTTTGACATGACAACCATTATGACCGCCACAAAAAAATTACTAATTTTGAACATAAATGTAACACCCCAAAAAGACCCCAAAAGACTCAAAATGATTTTTGAGGTACAGGTAATTTTACACGGCCTGGGACACGGGCGTGTCCCAGGGCGTGTCGGGGGTACACGGCCTGGGACACGGGCGTGTCCTAGGGCGTGTTCAGGTTAGTCGACGCTCGATAGTCGACGATCGTCGAGCCTGGGACACGGCCATGGACACGGGCGTGTCCCAGGGCGTGTCCGAATTAAATTTCGAAATTGGCCTGTTCGAGTCAGATAAGTACACGGCCTTGAACCAAGCCGTGAACACGGGCGTGTCAGGTTGGACACGAGCGTGTCCGATGCCGTGTGCCGACCCATGTACTGCTTGCAGCTCGATGAGGCAGGGGTGACACGGGCGTGTCTCAGGAATGACACGGGCGTGTCAGGTTCGACACGGGCGTGTCGTTGACCGTGTTCTGGTAAACCTCAGTCGGTATGAACCGCTTAAGGGAACACGGCCTGTGACACGGGCGTGTCACAGGCCGTGTCAGCCAAAAAAATTGGGTTTTGGGCAAATCGTGGCCGTTCAGAATTCTCTCTTTTGATCCAAGGGCTCAGGTGATTTCCTGGATGGATTTAATCCGTGAAGGGATGATGAAGTTTCATTCTTCATTTGCTTAAGGAAGAGAGAAAGAGAGAGGAGGAAGAAGAAGGAGGAGGAGATCAAGTCACCGGCGGAGTTCCCGTGGTCCGATTCGTGATCCGAAGCCGGCGTTGTGAAGGCAAGGCTGCTGCGATTCTTTCTCACCGGCTAGTTTTCGATGGCTCCCAAGAGATCGACAAGGGTAACGATCTCCCTTCTTGGACATGTGAAGTCCTTCTTTTCTGCATTGCATAGGGAAAACCCTTCCCCGCGAGTGTGCGGTGGGTTGTGGTGTCCCTTGGGGTAGATATGTGAAGTCCCCCTTGTTAGAGGCCGGAATTGGAGTACGGCTCTAGGCATGCTGTGTGAAGCCCATCTGGATATGGTCTGGATTGGTGATGCTTGTTTGCATATCGGAGAAGGCTCCGTGATTATGGCTTGTGTTGCCTTGTTCCTACCTATTGCTTGGTGCGGCAGGAAGTACTGGATGATGTCCAAGAAATGAAGAGGGTTGGATGCAACTCTTGTGGCCGTGCGTTGCCACTTTATGAGCGGTTGAGCCGTTGGGCTGCAACCCGGTGAAAAGGCAGATTGCCGAACAGGAAAGGTGAAACCGACCCGCGCCTATAAATAGCCATGGATACTTCCGTATTCGAGGTGGCACAGCGACTTGAGCAACGGGGGGTGGATGATCCGTACCTGCGTTAGGTCCGTCCGACTTGGAAGCCTGGTTATAGGTTTTGTTAAAGCGCCTAATGAGAGTCTTAGGCCCGCGCGCCGGAAAGACTAGAATGCTCAATTACCGTGTAGACGGTAGTGTTGACCCTGGTATTCCGGTACACCGAAAATGTGCCCTGAGTGCACGGACTGTCGGGCCGTGTGGCCGATAGTTGTGATGGCTTGAATGTGCCTGCGCGCACATAGTTGCTATATGATGCCATGCTTTGCAGGGAAAGAATGCTAATGCCCCGAGAAAGGGGTAAGATTGTTATAATTGGGTCAGCTGAATGCTGACCGTTGCATTGTTTGCCACCGGTTGGGTGGATTGTTCCCGTGTAGGTGCTGGCGAGCCAAGTGGTAAGTGAAGGGCTGAAGCCCTACTGCTGTTGCTGCTGCTGCTGCGGCTAGCCCTTGAAGGCTAAGCGAATGTTTTTGCTTTTACTCATGTATGGCCGGCCTGCGCGCCGAGGTTTGTAAATCATGTTGTATGGAAGAGGAACTGTAAGGCCTTAAGGCGAGAGAACTCCTCAATCGACACTTGTGTTAATTGTCTGCCCGCCAAATGATGTAGCTCAACCTCGTCCCACCACAACCGCGCCTCTCCTTCAAGCATGAAGGTGGCCAAGGTGACCTTTAGAGTTTCCTCCGCCCTGATCGCTGTCATTATCCTCTTGACACGCGATAACCAATCTTCCGCCTGCGTTGGGGATCCCATTCCCGCAAACGTAGGAGGACTGAAGCTCATGAATTGCTTCAACTGTCGGTCAGCTGCTCGTGGATCTACAGCCTCAATCGGCTCGGGTCTTACAGCAACACGAACTGGCTCGACTGCCGGCTGCGCTTGCCCGGTCGGCTGAATCATGGCAAATAGAGCCTCAGCAACTAAACGAACAGTTTCCGCAGATGGAGGAGGTGTGGGCACCTCAGCTGGTGCCGCACTCTCATCAGAACGCTGGGGCTCAGACTGCCCAGCACCACTACGCGTCACCTATAGGTGGACAAGACACACATTAGCAAACGTATGCAAGCAAAACAACACAAAAAGGAACGCGCAGATTCCTCAAACAAGATTTTGTACATTCCTTAGTGGACATTCCAGAGTTCATTAGCGTTACAGCAGGGCGCATAAACACGCGCTCGCCACCCCATAAAAGAATTCGTCCACGAATTCGATAGAGGAAGACCGAACGGCTCTGATACCAAAATGTAACGACCCCATCCGTTAAATGACGTATAGTAGCAGGTCCGGCCGGGGCCCCACACTATATGCCACAAACAGACGGTGAGGTCACAGGATAATACCAAACCAAACACGAATCCTAACTCAGAGCATTCTAGCGGAAGCTTTAAGTAGTAATTTGAACTCTAACCAGGAATGTCCAATATATAAAGCCTTTATATATTGGACATTCCTGGTTAGAGTTCAAATTACTACTTAAAGCTTCCGCTAGAATGCTCTGAGTTAGGATTCGTGTTTGGTTTGGTATTATCCTGTGACCTCACCGTCTGTTTGTGGCATATAGTGTGGGGCCCCGGCCGGACCTGCTACTATACGTCATTTAACGGATGGGGTCGTTACAATAAATGGATGAAGTTCCTTAAGGCTCTGTTTGGCATGGCGTTGTTGCTCCAGTACCACCGTCATAGAACGTATGTTTGGCATGACAATGGTTAGGACCACCATCAAGAAAAGAATTCTAGTTTTGAACAGAAAAGTGAGCTAGTGCTTAGGTGAGTTAGGGCATTGACGAACGAAGATTCATAATGCCAAATGGAGCCATTAAGCCGGGCATTCACGAACGACAATGCATAACCACTACGTTCATGGCCGTCACAACCGTGCCAAAGGGACCCTAAATTAGGATGGAAGTTTCAATTTTGTAATCTAAAGGAGTAGCTTCGGTATAATCTAAAGCGATGTAACTTCCTCTTTGAATCTGATATCCCTTTGTCAATGTCGTACTTATTTAAAAGTATATGTTTGGTTGTAAATAGTTGTGTTCAAAAAGATCGGACCCGAAAAGTCCGCCTGGGCCCGACCCAGAAATAGCCCGGCTAGGCCCGACCCGGGCCTAGGCCGGGCTTCAGGCCCTTACAGGGCCCCAATATTTGTTCGATGTCTGGCCCGGGCCAAGCCTGAATAAGCCCGGGCGTTGGGCCTAGCCCGGGCCCGACGCCCAGGCTGGTGGAAAATCCCGCCACCTGGCGGGATTTCAATATCCCGCCAGTGGGGATTTCCTCCAAATAGGCGGGATTCCCGCCTATTAAAATCAAATATGTGAGATTTTAATCCCACATATAGGAAAATCGGGCCGGCCTTAGCAGGCCGCCTCCTCAAGAGGGGGCCCGATCTCAGCTCAAGCCGGGTCCGGGCCGAGCCCGGTTGGCAAAAAGTCCGGATCCGATCGGCCCGGTCCCAGCCCGGTCCGATCGGGCTTTTTGGACACAGACTAATAAATAACTTTTATGCTGAATTTAAAAATAAACGGTACTTATTTTAGTGATTATCACGTCCTAGAAAACCGAACATAGACTTAAGATACTAAAATGAAATATATCATTCGAAGGTCATAATAAGCCACATTATTGTTTTGTTAACCTTAACAACATTTCTCCAGATATTGCTTTTTGCAAGCATGAAAGTCGAAGAAAACTTCCTGCCTGAATAATCCATGCACAAGTGTGAAGAGTGCGTTTGGAAAAAGTGTAATATTTAAAAGCGCTGAAGCTTTTTACTCTTTAGATATATGAGTGACAAATACGGTGTTAACACAAATCCTGTGATGACGGAGGAAAGCATTCGGCAGAAGCAGAAGCATAGACAATTTGCCAAGCAATCGTTTTCGGTGTTCGCCAATCTCTCCGGCGAACATTCCGGAGTACCCACGAACACCCTAGGGGCGCGACAATGTTCGACGCAGACAGTCGGAAGATGACCTTCAGGCGGCCTCTCAAAATGCAGTTCAGAAGCTCCGTTATGGAGTGTGCGGCGGACGCTACAGCCAAGCCTTCGTGGACCCTTCTTTTTTGATCCAGCCCAAGCAAGCGTCGCGCGGTTTCATGCGGTCACATCTTTTAATCCTCATCGTCCGACTCTTCATGTACATCGGACGGCTGCGCATTTAATGTCGCGATTAGTAAGGCATTAAATGTCTGTCGGTTCCTGAACCGTCCACGCAGCCTACCCTCAAGTATAAAAGGGAGACCATGGGTGCTTGGAGGGGACACGCGGACTTAACCCAGAACCTGCCATGTCGTAGGTGCAGACACCAAGTTCTTGTCTTTTTTCTCTTTCAACTACTGTACGCACGCATACCCTCGAGTAACCGCACTTCCCCTTGTAATATTTTCCAAGATAATCGAAGAGGCCCGTCGCAAGAGAGGTATTCGCCGCGCCGGGTCAAGTCTGGCGTTCGCCGCTGTCAGCGACATCTTTATTTTCCTCTCTTTTCTTCTTGCTCTCTCTGTTCACAGTGCCCTCCTAGGGCATAGTAACCAGTTGGTTGCGGTCTGAGTTCTCTCTGGCTGATCCCCCAGGAAGTGGTTGTGCGTGGAAGAACTAGGTGACAAAGTTTGTACCAACAGTTCGAACATGCGACCTTCAAATTCAGCCAGTTGGTGAAGTCGCATGGTGCCCGCGTGGTGCAAGCAGAGACTGTAGGAGAACTTCGAGAGAGATGTTGCCGACCTCTACTCCAGGTAATCAGACACTCGCAGAAGATCGCGAGATAGGCGCGAACGCTCAACATCGGTTCGTAGCTCGCAAGGGCGGGATACATCTCGAGCCCGCGCAAGAAGTCCAGGAAGTGCCCGTCCCAGGGGGAGGTGGAAGTAGGACCGTCTCTGTCAACACAGAGTTAGAAGAAAAAAAAAAGTAAAGCACTCCTCGTTCAATGCTTGCTCGACAACCTCGACGTCTTCGTGTGGTCAGCCTCTGACATGCCTGACATCAGTCCAGAGGTCACATGTTATCGTCTCAACATCGATCTGAATTTCAGATCAGTAAAGCAAAAGAAGCCAATGGTAGCTACTACCCTCATTTGTCTTATCCACAACGAAGTGACTAAGTTGATGGAGACGAGGTTTGTTCGGGAAGTTCAATACTCAGACTGGATTTCTAATGTAGTGATGACATGAAAGCCCAATAGAAAGTGAAGAATGTGTGTTGACTTCACGTTCCTCAACAAGGCGTGCCCCAAGGACAGCTATCCACTGCCACGGATATTATCAGATAAGAATGCACGAGCCCGATGTTCCTCATACCGCGTTCATCACAAAGGAGGGTGTTATTGTTACCGGGTTATATCATTCGGATTAAAGAATGATGGCGCCACGCACCAGAGGATGATTGATTACATTTTCAAGAATCAAAAGGGCCGCAACCTGGAAGTGTACGTGGATGACCTTCTCGTCAAAATCCATAATATTGACAATCATCTGAGATATCTAGTAGAGACATTCGGCACGCCTCGCAAGTTTAACATGAGGCTCAATCCCGCCAAATATTTTTTTAGAGCAAGCAGGGAGGAGTTCCTGGGGCACCTGCTCCCCCCATCCCCCAAGGTCTGTAGCCCAATCTAGATAAGGTAAAGACAATCTTTGAAATGAAACCTCTGAAGAGTCTGAAGGAGGTTCAGCAGTTGGCAGGAAGGGTAGCGGGGCTCAGCCGCTTTATCTCACGATCAGGAGATAAGTGTGCCCCTTTCTTCAAGTCCCTTCGAGGAAAGAAGAAATTTGAGTGGATTGAAGAATGTGATCATGCCTTCGAAGAGTTGAGGTGCCAGTTGATCACAACTCCTCTTCTTCAGAGTCCCCGCCCATCGGAGGACCTTTTCTTAAACTCGGGAGTAGAAAAGAACGCCATCATTTTGGTTTTGGTGCGAGAAGAAGGCAGGAAGCAATTCCTCGTACGATATGTTAGTCATGTGTTGAAAATTGTAGAAGCTCGATACCCAATTCTAAAAAAGTTGGCATTAGCCCTGGTTGTTTTGACACGAAGGCTTCGGCCGTATTTCTAGTCTCATTCCATCTGAGTTGTGACTGATCATCCCCTAAGAGCAATCTTGAAAAACCAAATCATTTAGAGCGATTGAAAAAGTGGGTCATTGAACTCAGCGAATTCGACATCATGTACATCCCTAGGGCCGGTATCAAGGCACAAGTCTAGGCTGACTTCCTCATTGACTTTGCAGGAGGCGGCGACATCGGACAGAAAGTTCCAGGCCCGTTGTGTTAGAAGATCAAGCTTTTAGATTGCGTCCGACATGTTCGACATGTCATTATCGAGGGGGAATCGCCATGTTACCGCCACATTTGTCAAATCTAGCATTTTCCAGTATTACGACCGACATGTCAGACATTTCAGCCCAATATTGCGACTAATAACGACCCAATATTGCGTTTTTAAAAAAAAAAATTATAATATTTTTTTTATAGAATGAATTCATCATAAGGCTCTAACTTCTAACAAGATTCATAGAGCTTCTTTTATAGTAGGTCGAGATTCGTGTTGAACATTTGATGAGAAGGCGACTCCAAATGACACCAATCATATACAATTAAACAATTATTAGTAGTTAAATGTTCTCGTATGAATTTTAGTTTACAATGAATTAGATAAAATAATTATCAACTAATTAATAATTGGAAAAAAGTATGAAATATATATATATATAATTATAATATTATAATCAAATATTTTGAAATGTCCCCGATATATCCTCGCAATCCGACATCCAACATATAAAAAATCCAAACCGGCATGAGTCTGACATCGGACATAAAAATTCCAAAGTGACATGAGTCTGACATCCGACATCTGCAACCTTGTGGAAGATATTTGTAGATGGGGCCTCCAGCTTGAAATCAATAGGAGCAGGGATCATCCTAGTCAGCCCCCGTGGAACCAGGATTGAGCAGGCTGTAAAGTTCCATTTCCCCGTAACAAACAATCAGGTTGAGTACAAAGCTTGGATAGCAGGATTGAATCTAGCCCTGGAAATAGGCATCGATGATGTAGAAGTAAAGAGTGACTCCTTGGTCATGACATCACATGTCAATGGAGTTTTTGAGACAATAGAACCACTACTGCAGCGGTATCTAGCCTTTGCCAAGTGGTGTGTGAGGCACTTACGCATATTTATCATATGTCATATTCCAAGAGAGGAAAATGTGGAAGCTGACGAATTGGCCAAGTACGGATATCCAGCCGGAGGGACTCTTACAGAGTTGTTTCTCCCTGAGATAGAGGAAGTGGATGTTATGGAGATAGACCAACGCCCGTCTTGGATATATTCTTTTGTTCACTATTTCACGACGGGGGAAGTTGATCCCTCAGTAAGCGATAAGAGGAGATTCAAGCTAAAAGCGGCTCACTATTCCCTAATTTTGGGTGTCCTCTATCAGAGAACTCTCCTCTTGCCCCTAGCAAGATGTATGATGGAAGAAGAGGTCCCTCAAATCCTGCAAGTACATTCGGGAGAGTGCGACAGCCACTTAGGAGTCAGGACCCTTGAGAAGAGGATCCTCTGTCACTAATATTTTTGGCCAACAATCAGGAAGGATTACACAGATTTTGCCAAGAAGTGTGTAAGGCGCCAGAAGTTCGCTCTCGTTCAGGTCCAGACGGCTCAGCAACTCAAGACTATTTCTATTCCCTAGTCTTTTGTCGTCTAGGGAATGGATCTGATTGACTCATTCCTGATGGCAAGTAGGCAGCGTCGCTTTATATTAGTTATGACCGACTACTTCAGCAAGTGGATAGAAGCCAAGGCTCTCGCCCGAACTACCACACATGTAGTGAAAAACTTCATCTGGGCGAAGATTGTCTGTCTGTATGGAGTTCAAACCGCCATTGTTACTGACAACGACCCTCAGTTTGCAAGTGAAGAGTTGACCATTTTCTGTGGCCGGGTGGAAACAGAGCTCCGATTCTCATCTGTGCATTATCCGTGAAACAACAATCAGGTAGAGGCGGCCAACAAGCAGATCCTGAACTTGCTTAAGAAGGTGAAAAATGCTCGTGGTAATTGGGTAGATCAGTTGTTAGCAGTGATGTGGACATCTGAACAACTCCTTCCTCGACAAATGGTGAAACTCCTTTCAAGCTATCACGCAGGTCCGAGGCTCTTATTCCGGTAGAGTTTGACATAGATAGCCCTAGTGTGCGGCTGGCCAGGCAAGGCAACGATGATTGGATGGAGGTCAAGAAGAGCAGAGGTGCAGTCTCGACCTTATCGAAGAGCTCTGGGATCAGTAGGTGATCTGACAGGCTGAGAAAAAGCGAAGAATGGCCAGATATTTTGACAAGAATGTTCGGGTAAAGCAGTTCGAGAAGGGTGCTCTCGTGCTGAAAAAGGTGGATGCAGCTGGGAGAGCCGCCTCGGTAGGGAAGCTCAACCATAATTGGAAGGGACCTTTCGTTGCTAGAGAGACGCTCAAGAACGGGTCCTACCGGTTGCAATCACATGAAGGCGAGGAGATACCCAACACCTAGAGTGACGACGACCCGAAGAGATACTATTCCTCAGTCAAGGTGTGTTCCTTTCCTCCAAAGTCTGACCCGCTTCCTAGAAGCCAAATGTTTCTCATTCCGTGAAAAACCCTTAGCACGATACAGTACAAGAGAATATCTTGGCAGACACACATGGTGCATACGGCCTCTAGTTTGTTGAGTCTCGGAGCTTGCATGGACGCCCTCAAATGAATCTGGATGTTCTGAGTAGGAGGCAGACATCAAGCCTCTGAACCTCCTGCTGGTATAGGTCACTTCCCCCACCGTAAGACCGCGATAATTGGCCACGTAAGATACTCTCGAGTGGCATATATGGCAGGTCTGGATGTGTTGATCAGCCGCGAATTGATTGAGGCGTTGTTATTGTTATTGATCTCCTTTCCAAGGACAAGCTTCGAGCAACATGCACTTATTCCCACCCCCACCCCACCCCACCCACCCCCCCCCCCCACCCCGACGTTCCTCAACGCTGCATGTGGACTAGAGCCCTGCAGATGCCTCGTGCCCGAAACAGCGACCTTAAACTCTAACAACTTGCCCAGTTGATGTAATAACATCATCAAATTTTATAAGTATCAGTTCGGGCGAACACTCCAGGCATTCATAAGCCGCGCGTTCACTTGTTGCACCTAGACGCGTGAATGACACGATTATATTATACACACTATCGTCGAATAACAGACAACCAAAGAAACAATACACAAAAAGATAACATACATCAATTATGGTCGCGAATAATCGCGAATCAAAAAATAATATTGTTGACAAAGATGACGTGTGAACGCACGCTCGAAAATAAAACAAAACAGTATTTTTCGACTAAACGTTTCCTTCTGAGTCTTCTGAGGCACTGGTCGAGCGAAGTATTTTTCCTGAACTTTCTGAGGGAGAGTTCATGTGGGACATGGACCGCCGGGGGGAGAACTCCGCATGGATGGGCTTTGCGCCTCCTGGGAACAACTCTTCATATGAATATGCGCAAACTCAGGCTTGAAGATGCCCAGCTCCAGCGCACGCTCTAGGGTGTTCTTCCCAGATACCCTTCCCGCCTTCAAGATCTCCAATATGACTTTCAGGTTCTCCACAGACAAGCTCGCCTGACGGATGAAAAGAGAATTGTTAAGGGATCGCACTCAAGGTACGCAAAATTGCAATTTAAGTTCTTTCAGGATTACCTTTAATTGGTTTTGCAAGCAGGCGACCTCCTCCTAGGACAGCCTCGGGGCGTGTTGTGTTTGCCCTAGAGTCCGTCGGCAGGTAGTATTGTAAGCCAGCACCATCAAGGAGGTTGTGCCCGCCCACTGTGCCAGCTGGTCTTGGGACATGCTCATCTCTGCGAATTCCTCCTCGCGGACGACTGCAGAAGAGACCGCAAGTGCGTGTGGAGTGGTTTCCTGTTTTTCCCTCTAGGAAGACAAGCTCGAACTCAGCGTAACCACGCCCACGTCCTGAAGCATCGGCGGTCCACCAAGGCTTTTCGCTAGGAACTCACCATCCGGTGGAGGGTATCGCACGCCAACCAAAAGGGTCCATGTCGGCCTCTGGCTCCGCCTAACAGGGGAGCTCGTGTGACCTCTGCGTGTAGCCACCGACGCCCGCTGAGGCGCCGACCTCCTTAGGCCGACAACTTTTTTTTTTGTGACGGTTAGGGCCTCACCCGATGGCTCATAGAGTCTTTCTGCGGGAACCTGCAAGACAATTGTAAGTTGGAAAGTTATAGCTCGTAGATATGAAAGTGTTTATGAGCCAAATCTTACATTCTGCAGTGTCCGTATACGCCACCTCTCCCTAGTGGGGGATGTAATGTGTGACGTCCAGGGGCATCTTTTCAAAGAAGTCCATGGTATTCTTCTTCATTCCTTCGATAAGCGGGCTCTAGATGTCAGCCTCCTCCCGCGGGTGGGGGTAGGTGCTCAGCCCTTCAAAGTCCGCCTTGAATATGACGAACCTCGATTTCCATTCATGCACTTTGTTCGCAAGGTTCATGACTCGCAGCTTGTTTGAGCTGGTTTACAGTTACCCCTTTGTGAGCGAGCGAACATAGAACAGTCGTATAAACACCGTCAGGCTAAAGAAGACTCTCTGAAGCCGCATGAAGATGAAGAGCGTGGCCGCCACAACGATAAAGCTTGGGGTGAGTTGCACGGAGATTATCCCATAGTGGTCCATCCCGCGTCAAAGTGTTCGAACGGGAGGACTAGCTCATTAACGAACGCCGAATGGAGGTGCTCGTTGGGCTCGGGAAGTCGCGCGACGTATCTATCAGGAGATACGCGGATGTGGAATAGATGGTTGGCGAACTCCTCATCGGGGAGTCTACTTGTAGGAGGGTCGCGCATCAGGAAGGCTATTATGGAGTCTGCACGGGTGGACCCAACTTGAGGAGCTCGCTCATTCTCCATGGTGCTTGAAGATATCTGCCGAAAAAGAGGTTTTGCAAGCCTATTTATAAAGAACGCCTTTTTTTCCTTGAAACGCGAAACGCCGCAGAAACTTGTTGTCCGCGCGGTGTTTTCGCAGTGACCACTGCATATCATTACTTCCCGCTATGCAAAAAGAAAAATGTCTTGCGACCGCTCACTGATAAGTAAGTTTTAGGCTAGCAGCATAACAACAAAAAAACATTCCGCACACAGAGTACGATGAACACATGAAGTGTCAGCCTATTAATGTTCGCATACACACACACATTGTCCGACCACGTCTACTTAATTATTACAAATTCAAACACACAAACTCTCATCATTCCTTAGAAGCGTCCTTGCCAGGCATCCGTTCCACACCCACGAATGTCAAGTTGTCAGTAATCTCGGCGAGCACGCTTGATGTTCCCACGTGGTACTTGTTCATCTTGGTGATCAGTGTGTGGATGGCGTAGATGTCCTCTCTAACCTTCCGCGCAAATTTCTGGACAGCATCCTCTAGAGGGGCTGAGCCCTGCACCACTGCGAGAGTCTCAGTCCGTGAAGCAAGCGCGGTGTCGCGTGCGACATTCTTCTTCAGAATTTCTATCCCCTCCAAGTGGGTTATACGCGTGATGGCATCCTCAAGTCCTTTCTAGAGGGCCGCAATCGCTGAGACGTTCTGTGGAATGCAAAAGGGGTAAAAAATTTAATTCCTAACCAAGATATTGTAGCAAGTTGTTTTCAGTAAGTACCCACAACAAAGTCGCAATCAGGAATGACCATCTCCGGCTCGTCGTCCCCTCTCTTCATCTTTCTAAGTGAGGTGTGCGCAGTTGGCGACAGTATGACAACATTCTTAGCGGACATGGAATCTGTCTTCAGCCCCTCTATCTCCGCATCAAGCTCATTACCAGCATCTTCTCAGTTGTCCTCTTAGTCATCGCCGGTCTCGTCTTCCGACTCCCCCGAATCTATGGGCTTTTCTAAAGACTTCTGCCGACTTGTCTCTTCCAACGGGATCTGATGCTGGGACTTCTCCGCGAGACCATGCAGTTTTTTCACTACCACTTTTACACCATTCGAAAAAAATGCGTCGTCCAAGGGAACGACGACCTTGCTGGCTTTCGGCTTCTGAGAGCCAGACCCTTTCCTTTTCTGCAAAGTGCTAAAAGATGGTATGAGAAGTTGGTTGTCTGTTGGGAGGCTCGTACGGTTATCATTTTTCGCAATGGTATGGTCGTTCAAGAACGAGACGTGCTCGGAGAGAGTGGGTATCGAGCTGATTTTCTTCTCCGATGATTTCTTTGATGGTGATGGCAGCCTTTGCTTAGAGGAGCTATCCGGGAACTTGGCGGGCTTTCTTGGCATGTTCGTGTTTGTTTTCTTGGTGGTGTTCGCACCAAAGCCCATCTCTGCAAGTAAATCTTGGTTCAGACTCATGGCGGGCAGACGCAAGGTGAAACTAACGATTTGTGGAGAATGGTCTGTTTAGGCAGGGGAATGCACTATTTATAGACTCCTTGAGGCATTAATTGCGGGTCTCAGTATTTGCGGTTACCAATTTACTTTTTTCGAGCTCGCGCGGTCTGCCAAAAAAGTGTGGGGTTTATGTTAACTCAAATCCTACGACGACGGAGAGCATCCGACAAAAGTAGAAGCAGAGACTACTTCACAAGCAACAGTTCTCGGTGTTCGCCGACCTCTCAAGAGAACACTCCGGAGTACCCAAGGATAGTCGTGTACAAAAAGTCCAGGCCCGGAGAGCCCGGAAAAAGCCCGGCTAGGCCCGGGCATAGACCGGGCTTGGGGGCCTTATTGGGCCCCTATTTTAGCTGGTTGCCCGGCCCGATGCCCGGCCCGGGCAAAGCCCGGGCACCGGGCCTAGCCTGGGCTCGACACCAGGCTAGGCGGGATTTCCCGCCTATTAGGTGGGATTTCCTAAAGTCCTGCCTAATAGGCGGGATTTTAATCACGCCTAATCATAGGCGGGATTTTAATCTCGCCTATTTAGGCGGGATTAAAATCCCGCCTAATCTAGGGGGATTAAAATCCCGCCTATTTAGGTTGGATTTTAATCCCGCCTGTTGGGTAATCAGGCGGGCTCGAGCCGGCTTGAAGGGCTTTATCGGTCCCCCTCTTTGAGAGGGAACCCAAGCCCGGCCCGGCTCAAGCTGAGTCCGGGTCGGGCCCGATTGGCAAAAAGCCCGAGCCCAACCGACCCGGCCCAATCGGGTTTTTTGGAAACGACTACGGGCCACGAACATCGTAGGGGCGCGGCAATGTTCGACACAGAAAGTCGGCAGGCGACCTTCAAGCGGCCTCTCAAAGTGCAATTTGGAAGCTCCGGTCTAGAGTGCACGGCGGGCTCCACAGCCAAGTCTGCACGAACTCTTCTTTTTCGATCCAGCCCAAGCAAATGTCACGCAGTTTCGTGGGGTCTCTTCTTTTTTGTCCCCTCCACCCGACTCTTCATGTACCTCGGGCGGCTGCGCATTTAATGTCGTGATTAATAAGGCAATAAATGCTCGTCGGTTCATGAACCATTCACGCAGCCCACCCTCAAGTATAAAAGGGGGACCAGGTGTGTTTGGAGGGAACACACAAATTTAGCCCAGGACCTACCACATCGTAGGTGCGGACACTAAGTTCTTGTCTTTTTCCTCTTTCAACTACTATACGCACGCATACCCTCGAGTAGCCACACTTCCCCTTGTAATCTTCTCCAAGATAATCAAAGAGACCCATCGCAAGAAATGCATTTCCCGTGACGGGTCAAGTCTAGTGTTCACCGCTATCAGCGACATCCTTATTTTCCTCTCATTCTCTCTCTCGGTTAGTGCCCGCCTAGGGTATAGAAACCGACTAGTTGCAATCAGAGTTCTCTCCGACAAAGTTTGCGCGAACATACGGGGCTCCACCCCTACGGCTAACCGTGACAATATCACAAATGCGATAGTGCATGGAGGCCCCTAGTGTCCCGCGCGACATTATTACGATAACGACATTGTCAAGCTACGACGGCACTACCACCGCTCGCAAACCAAAAGTGTTATACTCTGTCCATCGATGCCATGTGCACGGGAGTTTGCAAATGGCAGAAAAAGCACTTTTTTTATTATAGATGAAAGACTTTGTGTAAATGATAGCAAAAATTATAAAATACAATAAAAACACAAATGTAAAAAACTAAAAATTTTTAATAAAAAAAGTTTACTTAATTAAAAAAATTTTGTTTTTAAAATTTTTATTTTTCTTTTATTTTATAATTTTTGCTATCATATGCACAAAATCTTTCGTCTATAATAAAAAATGTGTTTTTTCTGTCATTTACAAACTCTCGTGCACATGACATCGATGGGCGGAGTATAACACTCGGGATTTGCGAGCGGTGGTAGTGTCGTCGTAACTTGGCAATGTCGTTATCGTAATAATGTCGCGTGGGGCACTAGGGGCCTCCGTGCACTATCGCATTTGGGATATTCTCACGGTTGGCCGTAGGGGTGGAGCCTCGTATGTTGGCGCAAACTTTGCCGGAGAGAACTCTAAAGACAACTAGTCGGTTTCTATACCCAAGGAGGGCACTGCGGACCGAGAAAGCGAGAGAAAAATAGAGGAAAATAAGGATGTTGCTGACAGCGGTGAACACTAGACTTGACCCGTCAAAAATGCTTTTCTTGCGATGAGCCTCTTCTTCGATTATCTTGGAGAAGATTACAAGGGGAAGTGTGGCTACTCGAGGGTATGCGTGCGTACAGTAGTTGAAAGAGGAAAAGGACAAGAACTTGGTGTCTGCACCTATGATGTGGCAGGTTCTGGGATAAATTCGTGTGTTCCCTCCAAACAGACCTGATCCCCCTTTTATACTTGAAGGTGGGTTGCGGGGATGGTTCATGAACCGACGGGCATTTAATGACTTATTAATCGCGACATTAAATGCGCTGCCGCCCAAGGTACATGAAGAGGCAGGTGGCGGGGACAAAAAGAAGAGACCCCACGAAACTGCGCGACATTTGCTTGGGATGAATCAAAAAAGAAGAGTTCACGCGAACTTGGCTGTGGCGTCCGTCGTGCACTCTAGACCAGAGCATCCTAATTGCAGTTTGAGAGGTCGCCTGAAGGTCGCCTGCCGACTGTCTGTGTCAAACATTGTCGCGCCCTACGGTGTTCGTGGGTAGTCGCGTCCAAAAAACCCGACTGATACGGACTGGTCGGGCCCGGGCTTTTTTCCAATTGGTCCCAACCCAGGCTCAGCTTGAGCCGGGCCGGGCTCAGGTTCCCTCTCAAAGAGGGGGCCCGATAAGGCCCTTTAGGCCGACCTGATTACCCAACAAGCGGGATTAAAATCCTGTCTAAATAGGCTGGATTTTAAACCCACCTGGATTAGGCGGGATTTTAATCCCGCCTAATTGAGCGTGATTAAAATGTCGCCTATGATTAGACGGGATTAAAATCCCGTAGGTGGGATTAAAATTGTGCATATTAGGCAGGATTTTAGAAAATCCCGCCTAGCCTGGCGTCGGACCAAGGCTAGGCCCGATGCCCGGGCTTTGCCCGGTCAGGGCCGGCCACCAGGCCGGGCAACCAGCTAAAATGGGGGCCCGATAAGGCCCCCAAGCCCGGCCTAGGCCCAGGTCGTGCCTAGACGGGCTTTTTTCGGACGGGCTTCCCGGGCCCGGGCTTTTTGTACACGACTATCCGTGGGTACTCCGGAGTGTTCGCTTGAGAGGTTGGCAAACACCGAGAACTGTTGCTTGGGAAGTAGTCTTTGCTTCTACTTTTGTCGGGTGCTCTCCTTCCTCGTCGCAGGATTTGAGTTAACATAAACCCCACACTTTTTTGGCAGACCGCACGGACTCCAAAAAAGTAATCTGGTAACCACAAAGAATGATACTTGCACTTAATGCCTCAAAAAGTCTATAAATAGTGCATGCCCTTTCCTAAACAGGTCATTCTCCACAAATCGTTAGTTTCTCCTTGCTTCTGCCCGCCATGAGTTTGAACCAAGCTTTACTTGCAGAGATGGGCTATAATGCGAACACCACCAAGAAAACAAACCCGAACAGGCCAAGAAAGCCCGCCAAATTCTCAGGTAGCTCCTATAAGCAAAGGCCGCTGTCACCATCAAAGAAATTCTCGGAGAAGAAAGCCAGCTCGATTCCCACTGTCTACGAGCTCGTCTCGTTCTTGGACGACCATCCTGTTGCGGAAAATGATAACCGTGCGAACCTCCTGGTAGACGATCAACTCCTCATACCATCTTTTAGCACTTCGAAGAAAAGGAAAGTCTGGCTCTCAGAAGCCGAAAGGCAGCAAGGTCGTCGTTCCCTTGGACAACGCATTTCCTTCGAAGGGTGTAAAAGTGGTGGTGAAAAAACTTCAGGGTTTCCCGGAGAAGTCGACTATCCCAAAAATCTGGACCCCTTCCAGCATCAGATCCCATTGGAAGAGACAAGTCGGCAAAAATCTTTCGAAAAGCCCACAGAGTTGGGGGAGTCGGAAGAGGAGATCGGTGATGACAAAGAGGACAACCGAGAAGATGTTGGTAATGAGCTTGATGCGGAGATGGAGGGGTTGAAGACGGATTCCATGTCCACTAAGACTGTTGTCATACCGTCGCCTACTGCGCACACCTTGCTTAGAAAGATGTAGAGAGGGGACGACTAGCCGGAGGAAATGGTCATTACGAATTGCGACTTTGTTGCGGGTTCCTACTGAAACAACTTGTTATAATATGTTGGTTAGGAATTAAATTTTTTACCCCTTTTGCATTCCGCAGAACGTCTCAACGATTGCGGCCCTCTAGAAAGGACTTAAGGATGCCATCGCGCGCATAACCCACTAAGAGGAGGGGATAGAAATGTTGAAGCAGAACGTCGCACGCGACACCGCGCTTGCTTCACGGACTGAGACTCTCGCAGTAGCGCAGGGCTCAGCCCCTCCACAGAATGTTGTCCAGAAATATGCGTGGAAGGTTAGGAAGGACTTCTGCGCCATCCATACACTGATCGCCAAGCTGAACAAGTGTCGTGTGGGCACATCAGGCGTGCTCACCAAGATTATTGACAACTTGACATTCGTGGGTATGGAGCGTAGGATGTCTGACAAGGACGCTTCTGAGGAATGAGGAGAGTTTGTGTGTTTGAATTTGTAATAATTAAGTAGACGTGGTTGGACAATGCGTGTGTTTACGCGAACATTAATAGGCTGGCACTTCATGTGTTCGCCGCACTTTGTGTGTGGAATGTTTTGTTTGCTGGTATGCTGCTAGCCTAAAACTTACTTATCAGTGAGCGATCGCAAGACATTTCTCTTTTTGCAGAGCAAGAAGTAATGATATGCAGTGGTCACCGCGAACATGCCCTGGGGACAACAAGTGTCCGCGACGTTTTGCATTTTGAGGAAAATAAGGTGATCCTTATAAACAGGCTTGCAAAGCCTCTTTTTTCGGCAGATACCTTCAAGCACCATGGAGAATGAGCGAGCTCCTCAAGTTGGGTCCACCCGTGCGGACTCCATAATATCCTTCCTGTTGCACGACCCTCCTATAATTAGCCTCCCTGATGAGGAGTTTGCCAACTATCTATTCCACATCCACGTATATCCTGATAGATCGTCGCGCGACTTCCCGAGCCCAACGAGCACCTCCATTCGGCATTCGTTGACGAGCTAGTCCTCCCCTTCGAACACTTTGGCATGGGATGGACCACTATGGGCTAATCCCCGCGCAACTCACCCCAAGCACTATAGTGGTGGCGACCACGTTCTACATCTTCCTGCGGCTTCAGAGAGTCTTCTTTAGCCTGACAGTGTTTAGACGACTGTTCTATGTTCGCTCGCTCTCAAAGGTGCAACTATACATCAGCTAAAACAAGCTGCGAGTCATGAACCTTGCGAACAAAGTGCATGAATGGAAAATGAGACTCGCCATATTCAAGGAGGACTTCGGAGGGCTGAGCACCAACCCCCGCCCGCGGGAGGAGGACGACTTCTAGAGCCCGCCTGTCGAAGGAATGGAGAAGAATATCGTGTACTTCTTCGACAAGGCGCCCCTGGACGTCTCACATTACATCCCCCGCCTGGGAGAGGTGGTGTATACGGACACCGCATAATGTAAGATTTGGCTTATAAACACTTTCATACCTATGAGCTCTAACTTTCCAACTTACAGTTGTCCTGCAGGTTCCCACGGAAAGACCCTATGAGCAACCGGGCGAGGTCCTGACCGGCACAGAAAAAAGAAAAGTTATCAGCCTAAGGAGATCGGCGCCTTAGCGGGCGTCGGTGGTCCCGCACAGATGTCACACGAGCTCCCCTATTAGGCGGAGCCAGAGGCCGACGTGGACCCCTCTGGTTGGCGCGCGAGACCCTACACCGGATGGCGAGTTCCAGGCGTAAAGCCTTGGTGGCTTGCTGATGCTCCGGGACGTGGATGCGGTTACGCTGAGTTCGAGCCTGTTGTCCTAAAGGGAAAAATAGGAAACCACTCTGCACGCACTTGCGGTCTCTTCTGCAGTCATCCACGAGGAGTAATTCGCAGAGATGAGGAGCATGACCCAAGACTAGTTGGTACAGAGTGCGTCCACAACCTCCTTGAGGGTGATGGCTTACAATACTACCTGCTGGCGGACTCTAGGGCAGACACAACACGCCCTGAGGCCGTCCCAGGACTGAAAGAACTTTAACTACAATTTTGCGTACCTTGAGTGTGATCCCTTAACAATTCTCTTTTCATCCGTCAGGCGAGCTTGTCTACGGAGAACCAAAATTCATATTAGAGATCTTGAAGGAGGGAAGGATATCTGGGAAGATCACCCTAGAGCGCGCGCGAGAGCTGGACGTGTTGATCCCTAGTTTGGATTTGGGCTAGGTTCACTAATCTAGGCTAAGTCAGACCCACATTGTATAGACAGGGTCTAGTCTAGGGTCTTAGGTGTCAGCCAGGTCATCAACTCAGTGAGAGAAGACCAAGATATCAGAGACTTAGAAGACAGCTGAGAGTGAACAAGGCAGAATTTTTTCTAAGTAAAAATTCGTTCGACGATCTCTGAAGAGAGCTCTACGATCTTCGTTCTGCGCTCGACAATCTCAGAGTTAAATCTCTAAATGTTGAGATCGATGATTGCTGAACTCAGGTCGACGATCTCTGATCTACTTTTAGGATTGAGATCGACGTTCAACCATCTCAGTTCGACGATCGTGAAGCCCAGTTTGGAAAGCGGATTTTCAGGTCAACGATCACAGGGCTCAGCTCGACGATAGAGGATGTTTGAGCTCGACGATCTCAGGACAAGATCGATGATTTCTGTCAGATCAACATTTTATTCCCTACAGTTATTGTTTTCCGAATTGACTATTTATTCTTTTGCTTATATGACTCTGAGTGATTAATGCATATATTCTCGCAATATGGCTGTTCCTTGACAAGCATTAATTGCTGGTTTTCACAGAGTTATTATACAGCTTTTCTCGAGACAGTTAAGGAAATGAGTTAATTCTCTTATAGCTGTTGCACAAGTTCACGTGATTCCGGCAATCAATCAATGTGAACCATTTCAAATTCAGTTTGGAATTATTCAAAGGAAAGAGACTCAGAGAATAAAAGTACCAGAGAATTATTATTCAGGACTACTTCTTGATGCAGTCGACAGACTTTTGAATAGTAATCTCAAGGCTGCAAGAAAAAGAAGAAGAACAGCTCTCAGTTTCAAAAACAAGAATTCATTCAGGAAGCTTTTGGAGACAATCATTCTCAATCAGTCTCAGCTTTCTAGATTTCAAGTCCTACACCATGTACAATGCTCTGATCTCCTGAACCATTCAAATCACAGGACAAGCCTTGACTCCATCAGGATCACTCTCAAATCTTCTCTCATTTTGCTTGAGAAAAGAGAAGACAACTCAACTTTTTTCCTTCCCCCCTCTGTGTAAAGGATTTTTATTCCCTTCAAAAGTAATTCCTGGTTGTGAGGTCACCTAATCAAAAGACTTCAAGTTGGTTTTCCGGCACCTGATCAAAAGCAAGAAGGGTTACAATATCTCCCTTGAAATAGATATTATTTGGTGGCAGTCACCTGATCAAAAACCTGAGAGTGATTCCTACCAGGGTGGTAGAAGAGTGGATGTACCCAGATTTGGGGAACCACTATAATTTCTTGTGTCGTCTGATTGCACCTTTTCTGATTGCTCTTTCTAATTCCTGTAATATTTAGAATAGTTCTCTAGTTTTCCTTCTGCTTAAATATTTATTGGTATCACCTATTTTTGTACTCTGATATAATAGATTAAAAAAGCCTAAATTTTTTTAAACACTCTATTCACCCCCCCCCCCCCCTCTAGAGTAGATCTGAATAACTCCCTCCTTGTAGGGCACCTTAAAGCTTGAGTTCACGCACATTCATATGAAGAGATGTTCCCAGAAGACGCGGAGCCCATCCCTGCGGAGCCCTCCCCCTTGTGGTCCATGTCCCACAGATACTTCCCCTCGGAAAGTTCTGGAAAAAGACTTTGATCTACCAGTACCTCGGAAGACTCAGAAGGAAATGTTTAGTCGAAAAATACTTTTTGTTTTATTTTCGAGCGCGCGTTCACGCGTCATCTTTGTCAAAAATATTTTCTTTTGATTCGCGATTATTCGCAGGCATAATTGATGTATGTTATCTATTTGTGTATTGTTTCTTTGGTTGTCCGTTATTCGACGATAGTTCGTGCAATATAATCGTGGCATTCGCGCGTCTAGGGGCAACAAGTGAACGCGCGGCTTATGAATGCTCGGAGTGTTCGCCCGAACTGATACTTATAAAATTTGATGATGTTATTACATCAGCTGGGCCCATTGTTAGAGTTTAAGGTCGATGTTTTGGGAACGAGGCATCTGCATGTCTCTCGTCCACATGCAGCGTTGAAGAACGTAAGGGGGGGGGGGTAAAAAGTGCATGTTGCTTGAAGCTTGTCCTTGGAAAGGAGATCAATAACAATAACAACGCCTCAATCAATTCGTGGCTGATCAACACATCCGGACCCGCCATATATGTCACTCGAGAGTATCTTATGAGTCGCGGTCTTACGGAAGGGGAAGTGACCTATACAAGCAGAAGGGTCAGAGGCTTGATGTCTGCCTCCTACTCAGAACGTCCGGATTCGTTTGAGGGGGTCCATGCAAGCTCCGAGACTCACTTGCAAACTGAGGGTCGTTGTTAGTAATAATGGCAGATTGAATTCCTTATCGGTAGATAATCTCTGCCTAGATGAAGTTTTTCACTACCTGTGTGGTAGTTCGGGCGAGAGCCTTGGCTTCTATCCACTTGCTGAAGTAGTCGGTCATAACTAAGATAAAGCGACACTACCTACTTGTCATCAGGAATGAGTCAATTAGATCCATTCCCTAGACGACAAAAGACTAGGGAATAGAAATAGTCTTGAGTTGTTGAGCCGGCAGGACCTGAAGGGGAGAGAACTTCTGGCGCCTTACACACTTCTTGGCAAAATCTGTGTATCCTTCCTGATTGTTGGCCAAAAATATTCGTGACAGAGTATCCTCTTCTCAAGGGTCCTGACTCCTAGTCATTGTCGTACTCTCCCGAATGTACTTGCAGTATTTGAGGGACCTCTTCTTCCACCACACATCTCGCTAGGGGCAAGAGGAGAGTCCTCAGAAAGAGGACACCCAAAATTAGGGAATAGTGAGCCGCCTTTAGCTTGGATCTCCTCTTATCGCTTACTGAGGGATCAACTTCCCCCGTCGTGAAATAGTTAACAAAAAGATCTATCCAAGATGGACGTTGATCTATCTTCATAACATACACTTCCTCTATCTCAGGGCGAAACAACTCTATAAGAGTCCCTCCGGCTGGATATCCGTACTTGGCCAATTCGTCAGTTTCCATATTTTCCTCCCTTGGAATATGACATATGATAAATGTGTGTAAGCGCCCCACACACTGCTTGGCAAAGGCTAGATACCGCTGCAGTAGTGGTTCTCTCGTCTCAAAAACTCCATTGACTTGTGACATCATGACCAAGGATTCAGTCTTTACTTCTAGATCATCGATGCCTATTTCTCGGGCCAGATTCAGTCCTACTATCCAAGCTTGGTACTCAACCTGATTGTCTGTTACGGGAAAATGAAACTTTACAGCCTGCTCAATCTTAGTTCCATAGGGTCTGACTAGGATGATATCTTCTCCTATTGATTTCAAGTCGGAGGCCCCAGCTACAAACTTCTTCCACAAGGTTGCAGATGTCGGATGTCGGACTCATGTCGGTTTGGGTCATTTATGTCGGATGTCAGACTCATGCCGGTTTGGGTTTTTTATGTTGGATGTCGGATTGCGGGGATATATCGGGACATTTCAAAATGTTAGATTGTAATATTATAATTATATATATATATATATATATTTATTTATTTATTTCATAATATTTTTCAATTATTAATTAGCTGGTAATTATTTTATTTAATTTAGTGTAAACTAAAATTCATATGAGAATTAAACTACTAATAAGTGCTTAATTGTATATGATTGTTGTCATTTGGAGTCGCCTTCTCACCAAATGTCCAACACGAATCTTGACCTACTATCAAAAAAATGTTAGGAATCTTGTTAGAACCTTATGATGAATTCATTCATATAAAAAAATAGATTTTTTTTTAAAATACGCATTATTGGGTCGTCATTAGTCGCAATATTAGGCCGACATGTCTAACATGTCGGCCGCAATACTGGAAAACGCTAGATTTGACAAATGTGGCAGTAACGTGGTGATTCCCCCTCGGAAATTACAAGTCGAACATGTCGGTCTTAATCTACAAGCTTGATCTTCTAACACAACGGGCCTGGAACTTCCTGCTCGGTGCCGCCCCCTCCTGCGAAGTCAACGAGGAAGTCAGTCAAGACTTGTGCCCTGATAGTGGCCCTTGGGATGTACATGATGTCGAATTCGCTGAGTTCAATGACCCACTTTCTCAATCGCCCCAAATGATTTGATTTTTCAAGACCGCTCTTAGGGGATGATCTGTCACGACTCATATGGAATGAGTCTAGAAATACTGTTGAAACCTTCGTGCCAAAACAACCAGGGCTAATGCCAACTTTTCTAGAATTGGGTAGCGAGCTTCTGCACTTTTCAACACATGACTAACATAGTGTACAAGTAATTGCATCATGCCTTCTCGCACCAAAACCGAAATGATGGCATCCTTTTCTACTCCAAAGTTTAAGAAAAGGTCCTCCGATGGGCGGGGACTCTGAAGAAGAGGAGTTGTGGTCAACTGGCGCCTCAACTCTTCAAAGGCATGATCACATTCTTCGGTCCACTCAAACTTATTCTTTCCTCGAAGGGACTTGAAGAAAGGGGCACACTTATCTCCCGATCGTGAGATAAAGCGGCTGAGCCCCGCTACCCTTCCAGCCAACCGCTGAACCTCCTTCAGACTCTTCAGAGGTTTCAGTTCTAAGATAGCCTTAACCTTATCTGGATTGGGCTCCAGACCTTGGGGGTGAGCAGGTGCCCAAAGAACTTCCTCCTGCTTGCTCCAAAAATACATTTTGCGGGATTGGGCCTCATGTTAAACTTGCGAAGCATGCCGAATGTCTCTGCCAGATCTCTCAGATGATCATCAATATTATGGTTTTTGACGAGAAGACCATCCATGTAGACTTCCAGGTTGCATCCCTTTTGATTCTTGAAAATATAATTCATCATCCTTTGGTGCGTGGCACCATCATTCTTTAATTTGAATGACCTAACCCGGTAATAATAGCACCCTCTGATGGCGCCGACCCGCCCATGCTTGAAGATGTTCGCCACTACAATCGCCGCTCCCGACCGCATCGTCGTGATAACCAATTTATTGAGGACACTCGCCGCTACGACCTCCGCTCACGACTGCATCGCCGCAACAATTAAGATATTGAAGATACTCACCGCTACGATCTCTGTGCACGGACTCATGCCGCCGTGTAGCTTTCAGATGCAAGTTAATTTCTTATCTCACTTTGGTATTGATGCATTTTAATTATTAGTTTAAATTTAGGGTTTTAGGTAATATTTGAGAGACTATAAATATCTTCTTAATGGATTATAGTGGTATGTTTTGAGAAGAAAAAAAGCTTAAGCTTCTAGGGTTCGACCGAACCCTGCTTGTGCGACAGTGCGACGCTGACGCCCCTTCCCTGCCTGGCGTGCGACTCGCCGGCCCCGCCGTCGGTGTGACTCCGGCGACCTTCCTCCTGGTGGTGCGACTCCATCACTCCCCGTGTGCGAGACACTGGACCGACCCTACCGGATCTTCCTTTGTTTCCCCCTGCTCTATCGCCTCCCGACCAAACCAACGGCTACTCGGCCAACCTTCGGCGAGGCTTGGCTTTCTTGGTTTCAAGGTCGTTTCACCGTTGGATGCACTACAGAGTGGCTTCATGAAGTTTCGGCTTGGAACTTAACCTCCCGGTGTGTCCCCAGTGGACCGTAATAAAGCGATTTGCCATGAATCAACCTCTTAGAGTGAGAGTAATGATTTCCTTTCCTCCACTCGTATGTGATTCTTCTTTGGCTAAACGGCGGTGTTGTTTTGAAGCTTTGATTGAATCGTGGTTTATCCGAATTATTTCGTCGTTGGCTTTCTTGATCTTCTAGCAAATGAAAGACTTGGTGAACCTTAGTTTTTTTTTGTTGGAAGAGATCACCACTTTCGAACCATTTCTTTTGGTGGATCTCTTTGGTGCAACAACACTCGTTCGGATCGTGTAGGTCCTTTTCACTTGATCAAACATTGATCTATAGTCCTTGTTTGATCTCTATAGGCTTAGCGAACCTTTGTGTTGGCGTGTGGATGTTAATAGCACAAATCGGAGTGGCTGCATTTTCGTTGTGCGTACGTGAATTAGTGTGTGAGAGAGTGACTTGCGTGCCTTTGAACATCACGATCTCATCAGAGGGGTAGCCTGCATCAATTTGGTATCAGAGGCAGGTTCGTGCTGATTTCTTAATCGACACCGTCCTATGTTTCTTAAGCACCCCTCGTCTATATAGTATAAATTACCTTTCATCAATTTAAGTCAACTTAATATATATATATATACATATATATATATTTTTTAAATTTTTATGCGCACTAGGCACGGGATGGAGTATCCCACTTCCTCCTCTTCCCAAATGAGGGACGAGTGGGATGTAGGCCACAATCTGACACCTATTGAAGCCCTTTAACGGGATGTAAACAAACTTAATGATATGATTGTGCAAATATTGGCTAACCAAGCGACACCACCACCCACTATCAATCCTATTCCACCAAACCGGCACCACCAACGAGAATAGGAGGATGTTAATGAACATTCCTCGCATGCCCCCTCCAAAAATCATCGTGCACCATGGGAGTTTGACATCACTAGGGATGTTAAATTTGAAGCCCCTTCCTATGACGGGCTAGGGGAACCTTAAAATTTTTTAAACTGGGAAATGGACATAGAGTGCTATTTTGAGTGACATAACCTGACAGATGGGCATAAGGTTCAATTGGCTAGGATGAAATTGTTGGATAGGAACAAAACATTTTGGCTAAATGAGGAGAGGCGCTTAGGAACGGTGAATGGCATGCCACCAATTGGTTGACAAGTAATGAAAAATTTATTAACCGATCAATACGTTCCCGCGTACAATCGAACACAAATATTTGATGACTTATCCACCCTTAGGCAAGGAGATACGTCGGTTGTGGACTATATGGACACGCTTAAGGACATGATGGTTAGGTGTGAGGTTAGGGAGATGCCGAAAGTGGCCCTCTCTAGGTTTCGAAAGGGGATCCACCTGGATATCCAGTGTAAGCTTTTACGCTATGGGCACACTGATTTGAACACAACCTTCAACGCGGCCTTGGATATTGAACGAAACATTGCCCTCAAATCTAAAACACGATATAGCCAGAAGGGAAAATCAACCACCGGACCGTCTACCTCCACTTTTAAGGACAAAGGAAAGTTCAAGTCTGCGACCCGAATTCTATTGTTATCGCGATTAGGAATGTGAAGAATCCAATTGGAGAGAGAGTGCCTGTGGGTAGGATTAGTAAGACAAATGCCACTTGCTACGCTTGTGTGATTCAATACCATTACGCGGTTGAATGCCCAACCAAGCCCAAGGCCCTAGCACTCTTAGAAGCCCTGTCTGAACCCACCGAGATTGAGTATGAGGCAAATGAGGAGTCTGATCCTGAGGGAGTATCTTGTTGGATCCCTAGTTTGGATTTGGGTGAGGTCACTAAATAGAAAATAGAAAAGCATAAAAATAGAAGAATGAAAAATTGAAACCAAGAATTCAAAATTTGAATTCCCCCCCCTCCTCTCTCTCTCCCCCTTTGAGAAAATTCGTCCCCCCCTTCTCTTGGCCGCCGGCCTCCTCCCTCGATCCCTCTTAGTGGTTTGGCCACCTCCTCTTCCTCCTCCCTATTTTCGGCCTCCCTTTTCCCTCTCTCCAAATTCGTCCCTTATTTCTCCCTCAACCTCTCGGCCAACCTCACCTCCCCTCCTTGCAAAACCTGCCACCCCCCTCTTTCCTCCCTCTCCACCACACAACCAGAGCACCCAACTCCATCAAAAATAATAACCTACTAAAGACTTTCATGACCACCAGAATCAAGTTAGCAGCAACTGAAATAAGAGAATGGGTTTATACTTCAACTACTCCAGATGCAGATTCCATGACCGAGACCATCGCAGGAAATCAGGTTTCTCTAACCCCTGATGTTTTAACAGAATTTTTTGGTTTGGTTAATGGCTATAAGGATATTGAGATAGACAGTTTTGATTATGATAATATGTTGATCAAAATGGTTCATTCTGATGGAAACCCTAACAAACTTCTTAAAAAGAATTTATCTGCTGAATACAAATTTCTTGCTGATGTTGTGGGTAAAGTATTGTTGGGCAAACACACAGCCCATGATTACATTACCAGGCACCAGTTCTTAGTCATGTGTGTTGTGGTGAACAAGAAAGTAGTAAACTGGGGAAATTTACTGTTTGATTTGATCAAAAAGAAGAATACTAAGAAGGAAGAAGTATGTTTTGGGAGGATTTTAGGCATTTTCCTTCAGGCCAAGGCATCTGAATCACTGGTCTCTCAAACCATATTCATTAATGCATCCAAGAGGCTGACTTGTGCCTTATTTGGCAGATGGTAGAGGACCATCACTAAGACATCCAGGGCTTCCTCCTCTTCCAGGACTTCTGAGGAGACAAGGGCAGTACTAGCCACTCCTCCACCTCCAGAAGATGTTCTTCCCTCCATGAAAATCCTTCACCTCCTTCTCAACAACAACCATCTTCCTCTTCACTTGTTGTTTTCACTTCTCAGTCAACTATCATCATTCATGAGGATGAAATTATGATTGATCTCATTCCTCGTCTATCTCTACATCAAAATCTTCTGGCTGACATTCCATGTACCTCCCCTCAACCCAACTTCAATCTGTTATCTCCACCTCCACCATCTCCACATCAATCCCCAGCTCAATCTCCCATCTAGGATATCCCCACTACATCAATTCCAACCACATCTACTACCATTACATCTGACATTTCTTCTAATCCTACCTCAACATTCCCAGAACACATTCATATAGATTTCCCTCAATCTTTCTCTGTATGTTCAAATTGTGGACATCAGACCCCCTTCACTCCCTCTGCTCTAGAACCTCTATATCTAAATTTCTCTGATATTGCCAAGAATCTTCTAAAATTCATTTCTCCCTCTCTAAAGCAATTAATAGAAAATGATATTGCTCCTCTCTCTTCCTCTATCAATTCTCTCTCTGCTAGAATTGATGCTCTCCATTATGTCCCTTCTTCTGGGGGTCTGGCTTAAGGATCCTCTGAAACCAGGCATGGGGAGATATCCTGTGAAGAAGCTCCAGTTCCTCCAATTTCTCCTCCAGCGGCAGCAGCAGCAGCAGTTGTTCCAGTTCCTCTTCTTCTTCCAACAGCAATAGATTCTCTTTAAATAGACATCCCTACATATATTGTTGATATTACAAATATGGATTCAGATATTGTTATGGCTTAAGATATTGATGAAGAAATAAACACTATTGGTGATCTTATTATAAATCCCTCAGTTGATTTAAAATCTTTACTTGATTCATTTAATCTAGTCTACAGATATGCTTTACCAAGTTCTGTTGTTGATTTTTCCAAGGATATTATGTGTTATTCTGCCCCAATAAGTCATGCAGTTATGGACCAAATAAGGGCAAGCTTTGTTGCTCCAGTGGTTACTAAAATATTAGTTGTTGAAGATATCTGTGAACCAGTTTCTGAGCCCAAGGTTTTCTCTCCTCCAACTTATAAGATGGATGAAAGTCCTATACCAAACTTGGATAATATCATGCTTGCAGATATAGAAGAAGAAGAAAAAGAAAATCAAACTGTTACTGAAAGTTTTGTAGAACCAGAATCTCAAGTACAGCCTCAGGCTGAGAAGCAGATCTCCAAAGAAACTCTAAAAGAGATTGATGATTTATATGACAATCCTCCGGGATCATCTGATGATGATGATGATGATGATAATGATTCTGATGACTCTGGTCATAAAAAGACAAAATCTAAGAAGAGAAAAGTTCCTGCCAAGGTTGTTCCAGACTTAGAAGAATTGCAGTTTTTAAGAGAGTTCAGAAATCAATTCGAAGTTCTTCGAACTCAGCTCGACGATCGTCGATTGCAGATCGACGAACTCATAGTTTCTACTCTGAGCTGAGCTCGATGAAATACTAGCTCAGGTCGACGAACTCCCTTCTCTCTCAGTTTCTCTGGTCGACAATATTCTACCTCAGTTTGACGAACTTGGAGCTCAGCTTTGGCAGTTTCTTTCCAGAATATTTTTCTCTGAGCTCAGGTCGACGAAGACGATTTCTTAGCTCGACGAACTTTGAGTTCAGGTCGATGAAATTTGTTCTGAGGTCGACGAAATCTGTCAGTTCATTTTCTCTATTCTCTGCAGTTAATTTTTGGATTGACCAAGGCTTATATTATATATTATTGCATATATTGCTCTGAGTAATTAAATGCATATATTCTTATGAATATAGCCGTTCATTGGCATCATTAATTACTGGATTTCATAGAGTCAATATTCGGCTTAATAATTGGGACAATTAAGGAATCAATTTATTGCCCTTCTAGCCGTTTGTCCAAGTTCCAAGATTTCAGCAGTCAATCAAGGAGTAGAATTCAAATTCAGAGATATAATTTCTGCAAGAAAATATAAAAGATTTTTCAAGAAGATTGAAGACAAGAAGTTAGAGAATTGACAAAGGGCTACAGACAGACAAAGAGAAAAATATTAAGTCTGCATACTCATACAGTCTTCATCATCTACAAATCTTCTCCAATCTTTCAAGAGACATCAAAACTCAATCAGTTTAAAAGCTTCTGGAGATCATCAAGAAGACCTACACCCTGCAAAGCTTCCAGTAATTCCTGAACAATAATCATCTCAGGGGGAGCTTTGTCAACATCAAGCAATCCACTAAAGTCTTCTCAGTTGTTTGAGAAAGAGAAAACAATATCACATTTTTCTCCCCACTGTACACAGGGTTTTAACTCCCTTCAAAATTTAACCACTTGGTTCTTAAGTCTCCTTATCAAAAGACTTAGCTTGGTTTTTGGGCACCTGATCAAAAGCCTAAAGGGTTGTGAGATCTCCCTTCAAATAGATCTTGTTGTGACAGGGCACCTGAGCAAAAACCTATTGGTGACAGGTCACCTTATCAAAAACCTATAGTGGATTCCTACCATGGTGGTAAAAGAGTGGATGTACCCAAGTTTAGGGGAACCACTATAAATTTCTTGTGTCGTCTGGTTGTTTGTTATTTTCTTATTGATGTGTGTTGTATGATGTATTAGTTAGCTTTTTATTCCTGCACTTTCTTAAGATATATATATATATCACTATTTTAATTCCGCTATAAAAACCAATTAAGTTTTTAAAATACTCTATTCACCCCCCCCCCTCTAGAGTTATATAGATATATCCCCTCAAGTGGTAAAGCTTTTACCATCCTTCATACCTAGTAACCTAGAGGACGACTATAATATGATGGTAATGATGTGTATTGTGACTACTCCCTGAGCTTTGGATGACTGGAATAGGACTAACATATTTTCTTTAATCTTTAAGAGTGGGGAAAAATTGTGTAAGCTCATAATTGACCGTGGAAGTTGCATGAACGCTATTTCGGAGAATGCGGTGACACGTATGTCCGTCTCCACCGAACCGCACCCACTGTACAACCCCGTGTTCGGCGACTGGATTAAGATGGGCAAACAGGCCAACTCCGACTCGCGCTAGTAAAGGCGGGCGGATGGTCCCAGAGGAGCGGTTCGCTCCCTTCAGGGCCTGAGAGGTCTTCTGGGCAAGTCAGACCTGGCCCGCCTCTCCTAGGAGGGTCAGCCTCGAGTCGGCCCCAGCTCGCCTCTCCTAGGCGGGCCCGCCCCGAGTCAGCCCTGGTCCGCCTCTCCTAGGCGGGTCAGCCCCGAGTCGGCCCCGGCTCATCTCTTCTAGGTGGGCCCGCCCCGATTCAGCCTTGGTTTGCCTCTCCTAGGCGGGCCAGCCCCGAGTCAGCCCCGGCTTGCCTCTCCTAGGCAGGCCAGTCTCGAGCTAGCCCCGACTCGCCTCTCCTATTCGGGTCAGCCTGGGTCAACCCCAGCTCGCTCCTACCCAGTGTGGTTGCAAGTTGACCCGGGGGTTAGGAAACCCCTTCCCCGTGGGAACTAGAGGACAAATTACTGGGATGACCCTGCAGGGGGGTGCCAGTATCTGTCTAGAATATCAGAGTTATGCTATTGGCAGGCCCCGTTGGGCTATACATAGCTGTTCGGAACAACGGGCATTGGTTATTCGCATGCCGTTTTCAAAAATCTATAAATATGACCCAAGGGGTACCTCAGAACACACGCTTACTTGTCTTCTAGCCTGTTAGTGCTTTCTGAGGTACCTTAGCCTGACATTTGGTTAAGGAGGAGAAGCGCTCAGTGATCTTCCGGGTGTGTGGTGGGTCCTCCGCATCGGGCCCTTGGGTTAGTCCTTTGTCCTCTTTCTCTGTCCTTTTGCTTGTCCTTTTGCTTGCAGGAGAGAAGTAGGTGCGTGATCACCACTTCCCCAAGGGTGAACTCCACAGAGACCGGTTTTTCAGTTTCAACATTCTGGTGCGGTGAGCGTGGAGCATGGTCAGCATAGAAAATCTTCAGCGAGCTCAATGGCAGGAGAAAGGCAAGGATTGGACAGGTCTGACTCGCCACCCCCTCCCCCTCTCGCCATAATAGGGATGTTCGAGAACTTCAGGCAGGAAGTTTTCGGCTTTGTCAGATTCGCACTCGGCGCGAGTGCCGAGTGCTCGACACCAGCGGTCCGTGTTCTCGCGGCTCTAGCCCTCGGTGAGGATGCTCCTGGTAGGCGAGCTGGGAAGGAGATCGCCGAGGAAGGGAGAGACGGCGAGCTTCCCGGGCGGGTGCTCTTCCCCGGCTTGGCAAGCGGCGGCAGGTTCAGCGAAATGGGCGTGCGAGACCCCCCATCTCGCTCAGCAGGGGGAGGCAGCCCCTTCAGCGAGCTGGTTTCTTCCGCTCCGGTTCCAGAGGGGTTCAGGGAGCTCGAGATGTCCTATTACACCGGTAAGGGAGACTCGGTCCAGCACGTCTAGTGGTTTGTGGACGTGGTCTCGATCCGACAGATGTTGGATGGATTCAAGTACAGGCTCTTCACCATCACCCTCAAGGAGAAGGCGAGAGAGTGGTTCCACAAGTTGCCGACTAGTTCCATCTACTGCTTCGAGGACCTGTGCCGGGGGTTCATGCTGAGGTTCACCACCTCCAAGAAGAGGAAGGAGTCGGAGTCCATGTTCCACATCAAGCAGGGGATGAACAAGACCCTGGGGAGCTACGTCGATCGCTTCCAGGAGGAGGTCACCCAAGTCCAAGAAATGACGGGGCATATGCTGATGATGGCCTTCATCCTGGGGCAGCAGCAGGGTTTTTTCCGGATGGAGCTGAAGAGGGTGTCGCCCCTCTCCTATGAGGAGTTGATGGAGAGGGCGGCGAGAGAAGTTGACGGGGAGGAGTCGAACCCGGAGATTCCCCGAAAGTTAGCCAGGTGGGCTACGGAGGAGGAGAGGCCCAGAGGGGAGAGCTCAAGAGGAGAGGAGAGCTGAACCCCGGCAGAGGGAGCAACAGCAGCAGCAGCAGCCCAGGTGGGGGCATCAGGATCCGAATCATCGGCTAGGCTGGAGGCCAGAATGGGAAGATCAATGGCCGAGGAGAGGTCATCATGGTGGGGATAATCGCCACGGATGCCAGGGCCAGTTCTATCCTCCAGGTGGGAGCCATGGCCAGAGACCACCTCTCCCCGACCAGGAGCAGGCTATGGCAATATCCATGGGAGAGAGGAGGAGAGCAACGCGGAGGAGAAGAAGGGAGGTTAGGGTGGAGCTGACCTACTGTGAATTCCATCAGGAGGAGGGGCACGCCACGGCCACGTTCCCGGAGTTCCTTGAGATTAGAGGAAACAGGGAGCAGCAACAGCAGCGAGACCGCCGAGAAGTGCGGATCGAGGAGGTCCTGCCTCGGGCAGAGGAGGACAGGTGTGAAGACCGAGCAGATGTGGGGACCCGGGGAGGGATCAGAATGATCCACGTAGGGGTGGGAGTCGAGGCTTCCCGAAAGGCAAGTCTCCATACCATGTACCGCGAGAGCGTCGGCTCCACATCCCAGACCCCACCCCCAGAAGAGAGAATCACCTTCTCAGTCAAGGATATGCCGGGTCATGAGGACCCCTTTTGCGATGCACTGGTCATCCAGACGGCCATCAAAGATTTCACCGTCTCCCAGATCCTCATCGACAACGGGAGCTCAGTCGACGTCATCTTCAAGAAGGAGTTCGACGCGATGAAGGTGGAGGCCAGGAGGGTACTGGCCTCGGACGGGCCCCTGTTTGGCTTCTCAGGGGAGAGGAAGGAAGTCGAAGGAGGAGTGGGACTCCATGTATCTCTAGGGGGCAGTCTCGCGCCTGCAAGTTCGTCATCATGGACGCCCCCAGCAGCTATAGCGCCATCTTCGGGAGGCCCCTCATCAGCGCATTCCGCTGCGTCCCCTCCTCCTTCCACCAGTGCCAAAAGTTCAACGTCGAGGGGGTCCAAGTTCAAGTCCGGGGAGACCCCAAGATAGCGAGGGAGTGCTACGTCACAGCGATGAACTCCATCTCTTGGCAGGAGGGGGCTGAGGAGATGGGATGGAGGATGGAGGAGGCAGAGCAGGAGGCCGGCAGAGAGGATATGGAGGTGGAGGAGAGTCGCACCTAGGAGGAGGTGGAGAAAGAAGTTCAGGGGTCGGCCGAGGCGATGGTTGGGGGGATACTGGAGAGGAAGTCCTTGCCCCAGGAGGGGGGACGTTGAAGAATGGGGGAGCAGTCCCGCCTGGAAGCAGCAGAGGAGGTGGTTGAGATGGAGGTCTTCGCACTGGGAGGCAGGGTGGAGAAGGTTCGCGTCAGCGGGGGCCTGACCCTGGAGGCCCAGGGAAGGATGCTGGAGTCATCAAGAAGAACGTGGACATCTTTGCCTGGAACGCTGCGGAGATGTCGGGGATCGATGCCGACGTGGCTTATCATCGCCTCAACCTGGATTCGGAATCTCTCCCCGTCCAGCAGAAGAAGAGATCCATGGCGGACAGGTTGGATGAGCTGATCAGCGAGGAGGTAGCCAAGCTTCTCAAGGCTGGCTTTATATCTGAAATCAAATACCCCGGCTGGGTCTCTAATATAGTCCTTGTTAAAAAAAAGGAGACGGTCGGTGGCGTATGTGTGTTGACTTTTCATTGCTTAATAAATCATGTCCCAATAATTGCTACCCCTTGCCTCGGATCGACGCGTTGGTTGACTCAGCCATCGGTTTCCCTGTAATGAGTTTTTTAGATGCATTTTCAGGTTATCACCAGATCAAGATGCACCCCCCCCCCCGATGTCAAAGATGTCTCTTTCAACACGGGGGATGGATGCTACTACTACAAAATGATGCCCATTGGGCTGAAGAATGCAAGTGTGACCTATCAGAAGATGATGGATAGGGTCTTCCGAGAGCAAAGGGGGAGGAACTTGGAGTTATATGTTGATGACCTCATGATCAAGAGTCGAGATGTTTACTCTCACCTCCAGGATTTGGAGGAAACCTTCGCCACCCTATGCAATTACAAGATGAGCCTGAACCCCCTGAAGTGTGTCTTCAGGGCGGGCAGGGGCAAGTTCCTAGGCCATCTCCTCACCCCAGCAGGTGTAGAGCCCAATCCTGACAAGGTCCAAGCAATTATGGAGCTAGGATCACCTCGGAATGCTAAAGAAGTGCAAAGGTTGACGGGGAAGCTGGAAGGGCTGAGCAGGTTCCTCTCCCAGGCAAGTGAGAAGTGCTCTCCCTTCTTCAAGACTTTGAGGGAAGGACAGAAGTTCAAGTGGACCTCGGAGTGCGAGGAGGCATTCCAGGCCCTGTAGAGGCAATTGACTCAGGCCCCCCTACTCCAAGGGCCAAAGGAGGGGGAGGACTTGTCTCTGTACCTAGGGGTCGGAGCGGAGGCCCTGAGCTCCGTCCTGGTTCGAGAAGAGGGGAAGAAGCAGCTCCCCATATATTATGTGAGTCTAGTGTTGAGTAAGGCTGAGCTTCGCTATCCCATCTTGGAAAAGCTGGCCTTCGCTCTAGTCATCTTGGCTCGGAGGCTCTGGTCTTACTTCCAGGCACACTCGATCGGAGTGGTGACTGACCACCACCTCCGCAACATCTTCGAGGGGGTGGAGCATTCAGGCAGATTGGCTAAGTGGTCGGTGGAGCTGAGCGAGTTCGACAACTCTTTCCTCCCCCGCCTCTCAATCAAGGCCCAAGCCATGGCCGACTTCCTAGCTGACTACGTGGTCGAGGTGGCAGAGGCAGAACTTGCTCACCCCATTCCTTGGAAGTTGATGGTTGATGGCGCTTCAGAGAGGCATTCCCTAGGGGTAGGGGTGATCCTGGAAATCCCTCAGGGAATGAGGATCGAGCAAACGGTGGTGGTGCACTTTCCCATCACCAATAATCAGGCCGAGTACGAGGCAGTAATCTCAAGGCTCCGCCTAGCCAGGGAGCTGGGGGTGCATGATGTGGAGGTCCTCACTGACTCCATGGTTGTGGCTTGCCAGATCAACGGGGAGTTTGAGGCAAGGGAACCAAGTCTGCAACTATACTTGGCAAAGGTGAAGGGGGTCATCGGCACGTTCCAGACTTTTTCCATCAGGCACGTGCCCAGGGAGGAGAATGAGCAAGTAGATCAACTGGAAAAGCATGGCCCCCGGGTGGGGGGGTACCATCACCGACCTGTTCCGCCCCTCCATCGAGGAGGGAGAGCTAATGAAGGTAGACCAGCACCACTCATGTATGGATCCGTTCACAACCTTCCTCTCCACCGGGGAATATCCCGAAGGGATGGACAAGAAGAAGTTCAAGTACAAGTCGGCATATTATCTCATGCGAGATGGGCAGCTGTACCGAAAGACCCTCTCGGGAATATTGGCATGTTGTGTGGTGGAGAGAGAGGTTCCGAGGATTTTGGAGGAAATCAACTCCGGAGAGTGTGGGAGCCATTCTGGGAGTCGGACCCTCGAAGGAAATCATCAGGCAGGGGTACTTTTGGCCGACCTTGAGCCATGACACTGCGGAGTTCGCAATGAAGTGTGGCAAGTATCAGCTGTTCGCCCCCCTTCAACAACAGCAAGCTCAACGCCTCAGGAGCATCACATCACCCTAGTCATTTGCAATCTGGGGAATGGACCTGGTCGGGCCCTTCCCCCAGGCCAGCGGCCAAAGAAGGTGTCTACTAGTCATGATCGATTATTTCTCCAAGTGGTTGGAAGTTAAGGCGCTGGCCAAGGTAACCTCTCAGGTCATCAGGAACTTTGTGTTGGGGGAGATAATCTGTCGTCACTGGTTGCCCCAGGCCATTGTCACGTACAATGGGCCTCAGTTCATTAGCGCCGAGTTAATCAGCTTTTATGGGCAACTCTGGATTGATCTCCAATTCGCTTCAGTTCACCACCCCGGGAGCAACGGGCAGGTAGAGGCGGCGAACAAGATCATTGTCAACCTCCTTAAGAAGAAGGTGGAGAACTTGAGAGGAAGCTGGGTGGAACAACTCCCTTCGGTCCTCTAGGATCTTAGGACCACACCCAACACGACCATGGGAGAGAATCCCTTCAAACTCTCCTATGGGTGCAAAGCAGTACTCCCAGTAGAGTTCGAAGTCCGGACGCCTCGGGTGGTCGAGATAGGAGAAGATAGGGAGGAATGGAGAGCTGAGAATGAGGAGGAGCTGGAGCACTCCCTTGATATAGTGGAAGAGCTGCGCAACCTCTCCGCCGTCTGACAGGAGGAGGTTAAGAGGAGGATGGCTAAGTACTTCGACAAGTATGTCAGGATCAAGCAGTTCGCAGAGGGGGACTTAGTTCTGAGAAAGGTGGATGTCGCAGGGAGGTCAGCCGTCGTGGGGAAACTCAATCCCAACTGGGAAGGTCCATACATTGTATAGTGAAAGTGTTAGGTTGTCTACCTAAATCACCTAGAGGGGGGTGAATAGGTGAATTTTGCGTCTATTTGCGGAATAAAATATTTAACGAACTTGCACAAAAACAATTAAACAATCACAGACAACAAGAAGATTTATAGTGGTTCCCCAACCTTGGGTACGTCCACTTTCCCTCACCGATCTAGTAAATCACTAGACTCGGCTACTCCACTATCTCGGATTAAAAACCAATCCTACGTCTCGGAACCAAGTTCCTACAATCTTGATCCAAAGGGATCTACACTCGGAAGATGAAAACTTCCTATAACTCGGAGAACAACGCTCCTACACTCGGAGAATAATCTCATATAAAATTACAAAGAGATATGAAATACAAACAGAGATTTGTCTCAGATCTGGAAAAATTTATTTCTAGGACTTCTTTTGAACTTTGCGGCTTTTTCAGGAATGTTGAAGAAGACTCTCTGTAGATCTGATCTGAGAGACTTAGGACCTACTCGATCAAGGAGAAGATGAAGATTCCTTGAACAGCAAGTCTAACTTGATCGAAAACAGTCGTGTAGATCTTCAACCTGAGCGGCGGCGGCGGCTTCTATAAGTTCGTTCTTGGAGAGAGACGACCGATCAGAAAAATAAAAAGTGTACGGTTCATCGCTTAGGGTTAGTCTTAATGAAAAGACATTATATAGGATTTCCCCTAACGGTTAGAATTGACATTAATAACGACACGTGGACCAATCACGTCAAGTCATTTGAAAATCCCGTCGATCTGGACTTAAGTAAATTTTCTGAAAAGTGAATTGTTGTTCTCGAGAAGTATGAATAAGTTCTCAAGAATAAGGCTAATTTCTCGAGAGCTAAGCGTTGAGTCAACTCAAGAACTAAATTTCGCTTCTCGAGAACTAAAATAACATTACTCGAGAGCTAAAACTTGTACTCGAAAACTAAGCTTACTTCTCGAGAACTAAAAGCTAAGTTCTCGAGAACTATAACCAGCTTCTCAAAAGATGGACTAAGAAGATTTTTCACGACTGTCTCTGGCTACTTGAGAAATATAGGTTGTGACTTCTCGAGAACTTAGACTATGCTTCTCGAGAACTATAATGATGTTTCTCGAGAACTAGTCTAGGCTTTTCGAGAACTAAGTGAACTTCTCGAATACTGCTAACTCTACTTCTCGAGAACTATATTAGACTTCTCGAGAAGTGGACTTAGAGAAATTTTAATCTTAGAAACTTTTTCTCTTCAAGAATCCAATCTTCATTCCATGGTCCAAGTGCTTGAATATTAAGTGTGTCCCAATAGAGAAGCTATACATAAGTCAACACCTTGGATCACACAGTGAGGGATTACACTATATGGTCTTATGTTCATGACCCACTGTAGACTAACATTGGTCTACACTTAGCAATGATGGTCTGCAAACACACAACTAAACAAAGATATTAAATACAACTTAATTCATCTTAGTTCAAGGGTGACTTCATGCAAATCTGGGTTATTGTGGATGCAATACCCAACAATCTCCCCTCATTTGTAGAAGTCAAAACCCTCTACACTAAGGTAAATTATACCAATAAAGAAAGAACTGTATATGAAGAAAAGATTCAAATGCAATAATGAAAAATAAAACACAGAATAGCAAAACCAGAAATTATATATATATATATATATATAATATTTTAGATTTCCAATCAACATCCATTTCATCCATAATCTCAAAACAGTTATCAACAGAAAGTCATTCCTTACTCTGATGTTGCCTGTCATACTTCTCTTGTTGTCTCCTCTGGTAGCTGAAAGGCTTTGGGTAGTACCTTGGAGGTTTTGGAGGAGCCTTAGGATTGTTCTTGCCATACTCTCTGTCATAATTCTCCTTTTAGTCATGGACTTCTCATAGAGTTCCCACTCAGAAGAGTTGTAGTGGAGATTCTTGTTTTCATTGTAGTCCATTATTAATTTGAGAGTATCAAGAATTAAAGCTTTAGAGGTAGGACTCCAGACTTCGGCAAATTCCTGTGCTTTTCTTTTCTCAGTGTCTGGCTTAGGAATACTTTTGCTAGCAGAGGGGCCTTCCCCATACTTCCTCTTCTTAGAAGTGTTGATTTCAGGTAGATCTTGAGGAATAACATCATCCCATACTTGGTCATAAGAAGCAAGAGGAGGATTTTGATCTTCTGGCCTTGGAGAGAAGCATGGCATCTGAGGTTGCATCTGAGTAAGCATCTGACTTGACTAACCTTCAGCAAGAGGGTTCAGGTTATGAGGAATGACATTAGGATCAACCTGAAATTCAGGGAATATCTGGTTATGCATCCAGACTGCAGTGTCATAGTTATGGAACTTAACAGACTGGATTTGTTCTAAAATATTCTTATTAATTTCAGATATCCTGTCAGACCAAACTGTGTTTGCAGCAGCAATAAACTTGTCCACAAACTTTTCCACATGTTCTTTCACCAAGCTCTCCCCCTTTCTGAATTCTACAGATAGTGTAGCTATAGCATCCTCTTTGAAGGTACCAACCTCTTCACAGATTTTCATGAGGTTTTCCTGGGCTTTCTTCTCCAAAAAGATTTGATTGTTAGCAATAGTTATTGTTTGATCCATGACCTGACCAATACTAGTGATAGTGTGATCTATAGCTAGTCTTCAAGTCTTCATCAAGGAAGGTAGGAATAGAGAAATCAAGTCTCCTTAGAGGAGCTTCAACTGCCTCAGGTTCTGGCTCATCCTCTTCTAATAAAAGGATGGTATCTGGTTGAGGTGAGTCTTTTCTTAGAGAAGGAGAAGGAGTTGCTTTGGGAGAAGGTACTGGAGATGGAAAAGGAGTTGGAGATGGATCCTTTGAAAGTTCTTCAACAGTTTTTGTGTGGAGGGGAGGAAGAGGTTCATCAGAGGTGAGCTCTTTTATCATATTTTGTATATCTACTGTAGTAGAGTTGATGGTTTTCTGAGCTTGCTCATCTGAGAATGTCTCATCTGGTAAGTCTGCCATTGGGGACCTAACTGAAGATCTGATAGGACTCCTGACTGGACTTCTGACTAGACTTCTCAATGGTGATCTAGCTGGTGTCCTGGCTGGTGAACTGACTGTACTTCTGACTGGATATCTGGCTGGAGGAGGAGATGGAATTCTGTCAACTAGAACAGAGGAAGCAGGATCCCCCTCAGTTGTTGCACCAGATGGTTCAGCAACTTCATGAGAGGAGGGAGATGGGGTCCTGACCTCTGAAGCAGGGGTTGCAAGCTCTTTAGCTATCTGCTTTGGATTCTTTAGTTGTAACTCCCACCTTTGAATGGAAGCTAAGGATATCTTCTTTAAGTGATGAATTGGTGTACCTTTTGAAGTCTTGAAGACCACTGGATCAATCTCATGCAACATTAGGGAAATTATCCTGGCAAACTTTGGTTCTTTAATGCTATCCCTGATCATGTCAAAAATCATCAAACCATATAGAAATTTCTTCCTGCAGACTATGGCTGTCATGACATTGAATAGGTCATTGGTTATGAAACCTATAGACCCTGTCCTGCACCAAAGAATTTTTCCAACTATATCCACTAGAAGTTTGCTAACATCATTCAGAGCAGTTCTCTTTAGAGAGGTAATGTCCACTGGAACTCAACAGAAATAACAGGTTCTGTCATTATCTTCTTGAGTAAGCTCCTCTTCATCATCTACAGTAGGCAATCTTAGAAGTCTGGACACTATGGTCGGGTTTAACTTAATTTTAACTCCCTTGACCTTAGATTTCAGTACAGTGCTATTCCTCCTTATCTTGACATTTCTATAGAACTCTTCTACTTCTAGAAATAGAATCTTACAAGGTTCTGAAAGAACAAAGTTCAAACTTGCAGTTTCTAGCAGAAGAAGAAAATTCTTGAAATCGTCTGAAATATCTGCAATCCTGGCGACCACAAGTTCACTACCGACTTCGATTCTAGACTGCTAAGCCATTGAGACTGACGACGGCGATGGACGGAGCGCAAGAAAGCGGCGGTGTCGAAGCTCTGGTCGGCGGAAGGCGAAGAGTTTTCGAGAGAACGGATTTTTAAATGTCGGTTGATTTGAGATTTCTACAGTTTTATATATATATAACCCTATTAATGTTGATTAGGTATCTAATTAATCTAAAATAACCCTTGGATTAGAGTAGAAATCGAACGGTTTTCGAAATAGAGGAAATGAACAGAAATCGAAAATAGACGGGGCATTTCTTGAGAGGTAGGGTTAGTTCTCGAGAGACATGGTTATAGTTCTCGAGAAGTATATTTCTTGTTTTCGAGAACTTATTGTACTTCTCGAGAGACAGATCTTTAGTTCTCGAGAAGTGGACTTAAGTTTTCGAGAACTAGTTATGTACTATTCGAGAAGTAACTGTATTTCTCAAGAACTGCCTTCCACTTGAGAAATTTCTGACCTTTTTGTAGTATCCTCGATTCCTGAGCTTTGAGATGATCTCTTTTGGTCTATCCTTCTCTGTTCAGCATCCCAAGTTCAGTTTTGAAGAAATTGAACTTTGTCTCGTCCAGTGGCTTTGTGAAAATATCTGCAACTTGTCGATCTGTTGGCACGTACTGCATATCCACATCCCCTTGCTCCACATGCTCCCGGATGAAGTGATATCTGAGCTCGATGTGCTTTGTCCGGCTGTGCGAGACTGGGTTATTGGCAATTGCTATTGCGCTTGAGGAGTTGCAAAAAAATGGAATGTCTTTAACCTTCATGTTATAATCTTCTAGTTGGTTCTTTAGCCAAAGTAATTGTGCACAACAACTACCAGCAGAAATATATTCTGACTCGGCAGTTGAGATTGCGACACAATTTTGCGTTTTGCTACTCCATGAGATAAGCCTTCTTCCAAGGAACTGACACGTCCCGAAAGTGTTTTTTCTGTCATCTTTGCTACCTGCAAAGTCTGCATCTGAAAAACCAATTAGTTCGTTGTCATTACTTCTTGGGTACCATAAGCCAAGATTCGGTGTACCTTTAATGTATCTCAAGATCCGCTTTGCAGCAGTATAGTGAGATTCCTTACAGTTCACTTGGAATTTAGCACAGACACATGTAGAGAACATTATGTCTGGTCTACTGGCAGTAAGGTAGAGCAAGGATCCAACTATGCTTCTGTACTTTGTTTCATCAAAAGGTTTCCCTTTCTCATCCTTGTCCAGAGACATAGTTGAGGCCATTGGAGTCCTCATAGAGGTTGCACTCTCCATTCCGAATTTCTTAATCAACTCCTTGGTGAACTTCGTCTGTGAGATGAAAATTCCATCTTCAGATTGTTTCACCTGAAGTCCTAAGAAATACTTCAGCTCTCCCATACTACTCATTTCAAACTTCCCTTGCATAAGTTTAGAAAACTTTTTGCAGAGGTTGTCGTCTGTAGAACAAAAAATAATGTCATCGACATAGATTTGCACTAGCAAAATCTTGCCTTTAATTTCCCTAAGAAATAATGTCTTATCTATCTTTCCCCTTGTGAACTTATTCTCGAGGAGAAAGCTAGATAGCGTTTCGTACCAAGCTCGAGGAGCTTGTTTCAAACCGTACAACGCTTTCGATAATAAAAAAACATAGTCAGGAAAGTTAGGATCAACAAAACCTGGGGGCTGTTCCACGTACACTTCTTCCTTTATTTCACCATTAAGGAAGGCGGATTTCACGTCCATTTGATAGACAGTGAAGCCCTTCAGTGCAGCATAAGCCAGGAACAGTCTGATGGCCTCCATCCTTGCAACTCGAGCGTATGTTTGGTCGAAGTCGATTCCTTCTTCTTAATGACATCCTTTGGCGACGAGTCTGGCCGTGTTCTTTATGATTGTCCCATCCTCGTCCAACTTGTTCCTATAGACCCACTTCGTCTCGATGACATTCTTACCTTTGGGTCTTGTAACTAGCTTCCAAACTTTGCAGTGCTTGAACTGGTTCAGTTCTTCTTCAATGGCTAAGATCCATGATGCGTCTGAGTTTGCTTCCTCAAACTTCATTGGTTCAACCTATGAGAGAAAACTTAAATATAAATTCTCGTTAATTGTACCTCGACGAGTTCTGACACCATCCCGGGTATTTCCTATGATCTGGTCCAATGGATGATCCTTCAGATGTCTGAGTTCTAGGTTCCTAGCATCTAGAACTTCTTCAGCCACTAGAGTGACTTCATCAACTTGGATGGTTTCTTCATCTTGATCGTCTACCTCTCCAATGGGGGTTGAAGTAGTGATCTTGATGAACTTTTCTTTTTCCCTTTCAGTCGGTTCATCCAAGCTGATTTCTTTCAGCCTTGTACCTACATCTTCAACAAGCACACTAGACGATTTGCTTTGCAGCAAACTCGTCTTATCAAATACAACATGTATGGATTCCTCTACAATCAGAGTTTTTCTATTGAAAATCTTGTATGCCTTACTATGGCTACTATAACCTACAAAAATACCTTCAAAACTTTTCTCACTAAACTTGGTAGTATGATACTTACCATTGTTAAGCACGAAGCATTTACAGCCAAAATTCTAAAATATGAAATAGTTGGTTTCATGCATTTTAGAAGTTCGTAAGGTGTCTTATCATGATTTTTATTGATGAGTGCTCGATTTTGCATGTGGCATACAGTACTGACGGCTTCAGCCCAGAAATACTCCGGTAGTGAAGCATCACTCAACATAGTTCTGCAGGACTCTATGAGTGTTCTGTTCCTTCTCTCAGCTTCTCCATTTTGTTGTGGAGTGCGAGGAGAGGAAAACTCATGAAAGATACCTAGGCTTTCACAGAATTCTGTCATGGCCCCAGACTTGAACTTTGTTCCATTGTCACTTCTGATTTTGACTACGGAACAGTTGTATTCATTCTACACCTGCCTGACAAAATTAGTAAAGATGTCGAAGGTATCTAACTTGTGTTTCAGAAAGAACACCCACGCAAAGCGCGAGTAGTCATCAATAATAACCAATGTATATTCCTTACCTCCCAAACTTCTAATTTGCATAGGACCGAACAAGTCCATATGAAGTAGATGGAGACATCTACTTGAATTTTTGTCAATAATGCCTTTAAAGGTAGTCCTTGTTTGCTTGCCTTTTACGCATGCATGACAAGGTCTATCTTTGACGTACTTGACATTCGGGGCATCACGTACTAAGTTCTGGGAGAATAATTTATTAATAGTTTTAAAATTAATATGTGTTAACCTCTTGTGTCATTAGTCACCGAGAGACGCACTATCTTTTGCCAAAATACACACTGGTATAGAAGAATCTATACAAATGAAATTTAAACAAAAAATATTCCTTCTTTGAGTGCCAGATAGAATCGTTTCCATATTGTCAACAGACTTTATCAGGCACTTATCAGCGTGGAATTCAACTATGTATCATTTGTCGCATAGTTGGCTTATGCATATAAGATTGTGTTCCAATCCCTCAACATAAGCTACATCCAAAAAGGATACACTACCGTTAGTGATCATACTATAGCCTTTGGTTATCCATCGGTCTGAACCTCTAATGATGACCTTTGGTCCGTTCAACACTGGAGAATAATTTTGAAGTAGGCTTCTTGTCCCGGTCATGTGCCGAGAGCATCCACTGTCTAAATACCAGATTGGCGTTTTGGTGGCCTTTGGACATCCCTGCAATCATAATCAGTTTGCCTTAGGAACCCAAACATGTTTAGGTCCTTAGTCTCGTGTTAGAACACTCCCCCTACGAGGATTAGCATCATAAGTGGTCATTCTCATTTGCCAACTTGAGGAGTTGCAACATTTCTTGGATTAAACCAACAATCGATGGCAAAATGACAAATTTTGCCACAGTACCAACAGTCGAACCTGTTGTATCTTTGCCTTAGGTACTCCTGCTTGACCTTCTGAGATACTGGTCCAACAAGGGTAGCATTCTTGGAGGAAGAAGCTTTATGATGATGGCAATCACATGATTTCTTCTCCATCACAAGCTTTTCTACAATGGATTTTACTTTTGGTGTTTTCTTGAAGTTATGACCATGATCATAAGGACCATAGTCCTGAAGAATGACTTCTTCATAAGGTGCCTTAAAGACACTCTCACCAAAGTTTCTGGGGCGAGTCCATCCTTGGTAACGAGACTTTGGCAGATCAAACTCATTAGTTGGAAATATGACTTTCTTAAAGACAGTCTGATCTTGAGGGGCTTTCCCCTTTGCTTTGGCCAAGGCCTTTTTGGCTGCCTTATTCCTTCTCTGAGCCTTATTCCTCCTATAAGATTTACTAGGAGCTTCTACTTGGCCTAGACCAGCACCCTTGGCCTGAGCAGAGAACTCAGCAACAAGAGGAAGAACTACCTTGGGCTTAGAGAAACCTTCAACAAGTTTCTTTTCGGCTTCTAGTAAGTCTTCCAACCGCTTGATGATTTCATCTTTCAGATCAAGGTGCTTGATAGCCATGTTGAACTCATCAACAGCAGTATCTAAGTCTTCTCTGAGTGAGTCCATCTTAACGACTTCCTCTCTCAGAGAGCTTTCTATGGCCTTTAAAGACTTAATCTCTTTTGCCTGAGTTTTCACGACCTTTTGACATTTGTCGTAAGCCATGATCAACTCCTTATACTGGGCCATGAGTTCAGACTCATCGTCAGAGGATCTGTCATCATGATCATGCTCAGAAACTTCGGATTCTGAAAGAGGGGTGTGATATTTTACCTCCCTAGTGAATTGGGGCTCTTGTTCATCATCTGATTGAGCCATAAGTCCAAAGTAGGCTTCATCTTCATCACTTGACTCAGATGAGTCAGACTCACTAAGAGTCTTTCCCTTCTTGGCTATCAGGCTCTTCTCTGTCCTCTTCTTGCTGTACGAGGACTTCTTTTCTTCTCTCCTACTGCACTCCTTCTTCTTGTGGGGGCAGTCAGCTATGACGTGACCTGGCTTGTTACAATAGTAGCAAACTATGTCAGTCGAAATATGTTTGTTCGGTTTAGAACCATACCTGTCGTGGCTGCTTGAGCCTTTTCTGTGTCGATCACCGTCATATCATGATCTTCTGTGAGAGGCATCCTTGCCCTTCCATTGCTTTTTCTTGTTCAAGAATTTCTTGAACTGTCGTGAGAGTAAGGAGAACTCTCCTTCAGATAGTTCAGATCCCGACGTACTTGGCTCCGAGTTTTCTTCTTCACTAACTTCTTGTGCTGGGGTTAGAGAGGTAGCCTTTGACTTCCTAGAGGTGTCTACCTTTAAAGCAACAAACTTCTCTTTGGATGCAGACCTGCTCTTCTCTTCTTCATCTTTCCTTGTGTTGAGTTGAACCTCATATGACATCAGCTTCCCGAAGAGATTCTGAGGATTTGTCTCAGCTAGCTTTCCAAATTCCCTGATGGCACAGACCTTTTTGTCTCATTCCTTGGTTAAGGATCTTAGGAACTTGTCATTCAGTTCTCCGTTGGTGAAGACTCAGCCATATACTCTGAGGTCGTTAACTATCTTGAAAAAGTTCTCAAAAGTATCTGCAATGGTATATTTGTGCCCTTGTCGGAAGGCTTCATATTTCTGATTCAAAAGGGATCTTCTGCCATCCCTTACTTCTTTTGTACCTTCCATCAAGGTGATGAGGGACTGCCACATCTCCTTCGCAGACTGGCAGTGGATCAGGTTTTGTAGCATAGAGTCATCGACTGCACTTGCAATTATATTTTTAGCTTTCTTGTCCAAGGAGACAAGTGCAATCTCGTCTTTATCTAGATCCATCAGCTTCTTTGGGACTTTCTTTGTTGGATCTATAGTTGAGATAGTCATAGGAATGTGGGGACCTTCTTCAACAATCATGAAGATCCGGGGATCCACAGCTTCCATGAAAAATTTAATTCTCTCTTTCCACATGGGAAAATTGTTCTTTGTGCACATGGGAAGCTTGGCAAAATCTTTAGTCTTGTCCATTGCTTGAAAATTCTCAAGAGACAGCTTAGAAAGGAAATTGATCAAGGTGTTAACCTTTTAACAACCAACCTACCTCTGATACCAATTGAAAGTGTAAGGTTGTCTACCTAAATCACCTAGAGGGGGTGAATAGGTGGATTGTGCGTTTATTTGCGGAATAAAAAAATTTAACGAACTTGCACAAAAACAATCAAGCAATCACAGACAACAAAAAGATTTATAGTGGTTCCCCAACCTTGGGTACGTCCACTTTCCCTCACCGATCTAGTAATCACTAGACTCAGCTACTCCACTATCTCGGATTGAAAACCAATCCTACGTCTCAGAACCAAGTTCATACAATCTTGATCCAAATGGATCTACACTTGGAAGATGAAAACTTCCTACAACTCAGAGAAAAACACTCCTACACTCGGAGAATAATCTTCTACAAAATTACAAAGAGATATAAAATACAAACAGAGATTTGTCTCAGATCTGGAAAAATTTATCTCTAGGTCTCCTTCTGAACTTTGCGTCTTTTTCAGGAATGTTGAAGAAGACTCTCTATAGATCTTACCATAGAGACTTAGGACCTACTCGATCAAGGAAAAGAAGAAGATTCCTTGAACAACAAGTCTAACTTGATCGAAAACAGTCGTGTAGATCTTCAACCTGAGCGGCGGCGGCGGGTTCTGTAAGTTCGTTCTTGGAGAGAGACGGCCGATTAGAAAAATAGAAAGTGTATGGTTCACCGCTTAGGGTTAGTCTTAATGAAAAGACATTATATAGGATTTCCCCTAACGGTTAGAATTGATATTAATAACGGCACGTGTACCAATCACGTCGAGTCATTTGAAAATCCCGTCGATCTGGACTTAAGTAAATTTTTTGAAAAGTGAACTGTTGTTCTCGAGAAGTATGAATAAGTTCTCGAGAACAAGGCTGATTTCTCGAGAGCTAAGCGTTGAGTCAACTTAAGAACTAAATTTCGCTTCTCGAGAACTAAAATAACATTACTCGAGAGCTAAAACTTGTACTTGAAAACTAAGCTGACTTCTCGAGAACTAAAAGCTAAGTTCTCGAGAACTATAACCAGCTTCTCGAGAGATGGACTAAGAAGATTTTTCACGACTGTCTCTGGCTACTCGAGAAATATAGGCTGTGACTTTTCGAGAACGTAGACTAAGCTTCTAGAGAACTATAATGATGTTTCTCGAGAACTAGTCTAGGCTTTTCGAGAACTAAGTGAACTTCTCGAATACTGCTAACTCTACTTCTTGAGAACTATAATAGACTTCTCAAGAAGTGGACTTAGAGAAATTTTAATCTTAGAAACTTTTTCTCTTCAAGAATCCAATCTTCATTCCATGGTCCAAGTGCTTGAATATGAAATGTATCCCAATAGAGAGGCTACACATGAGTCAACACCTTAGATCACAGAGTGATGGATTGCACTGTATGGTCCTGTGTTCATGACCCACTGTAGACTTACATTGGTCTACACTTAACAATGATGGTCTGCAAACACACAACTAAACAAAGATATTAAATACAACTTAATTCATCTTAGTTTAAGGGTGACTTCAGGCAAATCTGGATTATTGTGGATGCAATACCCAACATACAGGAAGCACTGAAATCAGGAGGGTGCCGCCTACGGAATGTGGAGGACAAGACCCTAAGTCTCACATAGAGTGGTTATGACTTAAAATGTTTTCCCACTAAGTCATGTAAGTGGCATTCCATTTTCTAATAAAGCTTCTTTTGATGAACTTATGCCCCTGTGATGAATGATGCAAATGCTATTCTACCCAGACACCAAACAGATCCTGCTGTCAGGCTCCCATCAAGTTGGCAGGGTTGGATGTCACTTGGAGGAGTCTACCCAGACCCCGAGCAGATCCCGCTGTCAGGCTCCCACCAAGGTGGCAAGGCTGGATGTCACTCGGTGGAGTCTACCCAGACCCCGAGAAAATCCCGCTGCCAGGCTCCCACCAAGTTGGCAGGGATGGATGTCACTCAGCGGAGTCTATCCATACCCCGAGCAGATCCCGCAGCCAGGCTCCCATCAAGCTGGCAGGGCTGGATGTCACTCGGAGAAGTCTACCCAGACCCCGAGCAGATCCCACTGCCAGGCTCCCACCAAGCTGGCAGGGCTGGATGTCACTAGGAGGAGTCTACCCAGACCCCGAGCAGATCCCGCTGCCAGGCTCCCACCAAGCTAGCTGGGCTGGATGTCACTCAGCGGAGTCTATCCAGACCCTGAGCAGATCCTGCTGTCAGGCTCCCATCAAGCTGGCAAGGCTGGATGTCACTCGGAGGAGTCTACCCAGACCCCGAGCAGATCCCGCTGTCAGGCTCCCATCAAGCTGGCAAGGCTAGATGTCACTCAGCGGAGTCTATCGAGAACCCAAGCAGATCCCACTGCCAGGCTCCCACCAAGCTGGCAGGGCTGGATGTCACTCGGAGGAGTCTACCCAGACCCCGAGCAGATCCCGCTGCCAGGATATCATCAAGCTGGTAGGGCTGGAAGTCACTCGGTGGACTCAACACAGACCCCGAGCAGATCCTGCTGCGAGGCTCCCACCAAGCTAGCAGGGCTGGATGTCACTCGGAGGAGTCTACCCAGACCCCGAGAAGATCCCGCTGCAAGGCTCCCACAAAGCTAGCAGGGCTGGACGTCACTCGGAGGAGTCTACCTAGACCCCGAGTAGATCCCACTGCCAGGCTCCCATCAAGCTGGTAGGGTTGGAAGTCACTCGGCAGACTCAACTCAGACCCCCAACAGATCCCGCTTCCAGGCCCCCATCAAGCTGGCGGGGCTGCATGTCACTCCGGGAATCCACTCGGGCCCCTTACCCGTTGTCCGGTAGAAATGGCAAGTCTTGGTGGATGTGGCGCCTAAGGGGTAATGCTAAACATTCACGTTACGAATACAAGGGCTACGGGGCGACTGAGACGGCTTCGGTAGGCCGGCAGGCTATGAACGTCAACTCCAGCCTTTGGTGTGGCAAGCCCCCGGGGAAAGGGTCCAGGCGGCAAAAACTCGATCGCGTCGAGGCCCCCGGGGCTGGCCCGCACAGAGCCATACGATAAGGGCGCAAGATGAGTCGTCTCCCCTGCTCTGCGCCTCGAATGGCATGGCGGGCCCGCGCGGAGGATGCGGGTCACCGACTCGCGGTACGGATTAATTATCTTTTCCATCGCTGTTTAGCCTAAGTATAAGTCTGGAACGAATAGGCGACCTCACTCGCTCGCAACAACAGATCAGAAGAGGCTAAGTAAATCGCAAGTGCAAGAAGAAAATATTTACATTATAATGAAAGCAGAGTACAGGAACAGTTTCTCAAAGAAGGACGATAAAAAATGTATGGTTAAATACAAATCCTGGGCCTCGGCCCGCATCCCTACTACAATAAAAGTAATTTTAGGCGAAGCGCAAGTTTCCGGTGAGGCGAGCCCCGAACGGTGAGCCCCCTAGATGGGATGGTAGGGCCCGTCGTCCGGCTTCGGTACCGGAAGGAATAGTTCCGGTACCTCGTCGCTTGTCGAAAGCTTGACGCCCTCGCTCTTGATCAGGTCGGCCCGCCGCAGCATCTGGAAGGTATACTTCGCCGCACTTACGGCGTTCTTCTGCATCAGGACTTCGAGGTCGTACTCGCTATAGTGCTCGAGCTGACAGCCGCTACTAGACGGCTGCGGAGCAGTCACAGCGGCCTCCAATGCGCCCACTCGCACCTATAGTGCCTCTTTCTCCTGCTTGAGGGTGGCGATCTCGACGCCCAGCCTGCTGTTCGTCGCCGCGTTTTGCGAGAAGAAGTGCAACCGAGGTGAGTGTAAGAAAAGGCAATAAATAATTGGTGCAAATTGAGGGACATACCGATCCCCCTAGGTACTGAGCAAGGGCAGCTTCGGCTGCATCGGCTCGCTTTCTCTAGTCATCCGCCTCCCCTTGGGCGAGTTTGCGAGCCACCTCCTTCTCGTCAGCCAGCTTCTTAAGCGAGGGGCGTTCTTCTCCGCCCGGAGGCATTGCCGACTAACCATGTGGGACTGCTCAAGACTGCAGAACTGGGCCCGCGCGCTTTCGTGAACCAGCATCCACGTGGCCTCCTCGTCATAAAGGGAGGCGTCCTCCAGGGAGTAGAGGCTGAACGAGAGGTTATAAGCCTCTCCACCGATTGTGTTCTGCTCCACCCAACTCGACAGTAGCGAGGAGATGTAAACCCGGTTCGTCTCCTTATCCCATTGAAGGAGCGGGATGTCGAGCTCATCCGGAGGTCCCTCACCGTAGCCAAAATTCTGGTGCCCTCTTGGCACTGGCTTCGAAGTAGGCTGAGCCCCTTCTCGCGGCTCCAAGGTTCCAGCCTCCCCGGCAAGAGAGTCGTCGGCCGGAGGGGCCGCGGGGGCGAGATCCTTAGATGGTTAGCCCACGGGGTCCTTGCCTTTCTCGCCAGCTGAGGGAGGTGCGCCGCCCGCCTTCTTCGGTTTCTTGGGCGGTGGCGGGGCTTTAGGTTGCTCGCGACGGGGTCGCTTTGGGGCTGCAGGGACCGCGACCTCGCGGTGAGCGGAGGCTGCCGCCTCGGTCCGCGTGAGCCCGCTGTAAGCGAGTCGCACGCTCTCATAAGGGGGGTGTAGAGGGATGTCTCGCTCACCTGCGAGAAGAATAAGTCTTAGACAATGTAAAGGATAGGTATAAAGGCGGAAGCGCGAGTCGCTTACCTTCCCCGGGCGGGACGGGGACGAGGTCGTCCAGATTCCTGTGGAGTAATGCCACTTCGAAATTCTTCCCGGCGAAGAACCCGCATAGCCCCACTTCATGTTCCCCCAGGCTAGGGGCGGTAGCTCGCCTCGCTGAGCTGGACCGACGAGAAGGGGACGTTGTCGAAGTCCCCCTTGACAAAGATGAACTTCTTGAGCCAGTTGTGGCTCTTATTGACGGTCGCCCACACCTTCACTGACTGCTGGCAAAGCAGGCGGTCCGGTCCTTGTTCGCCCGGAAGGAGAACAGCTTGCGAAAGACTGTGAGGCTGAACTCGACCCTCTCTTCCCGCAGGAAGCAATCAAACCCGACCACTACCGCGACGGAGTTGGGGGTTCATCTGTCCGGGGATGATCCTGAAGTACTTGAAGATCTGGCGGACTTCCGGCCATAGGGGTACCCATAGGACCGCCTCGAAGTGAGCCGTGAGGATCGCAAGCTCATCCTCGGAAAGGTCGTTGATCCGCTCTCCTTTCCCAGGCTGCCTCGCAACAAAACCTGGCGGCACGAAGCTACCTATGGCGTCAAGGAACTCGCGCTCGGTGATGGCATCTTGAGGGAAATCATGTTCAGAGAAGGTCCAGTGGCACTTGCTCCTCCCCTCCACCTCGTCGCTGCCGCCACCCATCTCGTAGGAATTTTGTCGAGCGGGACAAAGAGATTCTCGCAAGATATGAAGAGAGAAAGAAAGCTTTAAATGCGGTAGGTGAGAAGGTTGACATGGCCTATTTATAGAATTGAATCGGGCGGGAAAACGTTCCGTCTGCAGGAAAACTGCGAATAGCAAAATTTACCCTAACGTTTCAACTTCCGAACCCGAATCAAGTTCATATCAGTCCGCCAACAGGCCGCGAGCCCGCGGTAGAAAGCAAATCTCAATCGCGCTCGTATAAGAGGCGGGTGGCCGCGATACGTACCCGCTAGGATCAGCTCACGAGTCGCCCAGATACATGACCCGTGGGCGATCGGCTCGCTCCTGCCAGATCCACGTATGCGGGCCAGGCGAATCGACTCGGCAATACCGTGCTCGCTCGAAAAAGAGTCGGGCGAAACAGAGCATCTCACCCGCCCCCCCCCCCCCCCCCAGAGAGTAAGAATCAACGCAATGAAAGAAAAATATAGTGAGTACTCGCCCATTAGCGGGCGAGAGCGGTCCTGAATTATTACAAGTTCAAATGTCCAAAACAGAAAGTTCACAGTACTACGCTTATCGTTCCTTACATACGGAGATGAACCGGTCCGGGTGGCCAGCAGCGCGGAAGAGGAAGGTGGCTCATTATTGAATCCACTTCCACCTGCCTCACCTCCGTGTTTCTGATCGGGGCGGCACGCGAGGATAATGGTACTCGTGAACCGCCGCTAGCTCTTCCTGAACTAGGCCGGTGTCCACCGTGATGTGCCTAAGCCGCTCCTCGGCTCTTGTGATATGTACCCATGGAGAGGTGACTTCGTCCCTGTCGGCTGGTCGCCTCGCCCCCTCTAGAGCCGCTAATCTCTCCTCTGTCGTGGCCTTGTCCTTTTCTACCCTGTTGAAAACTTCCTGCAGCAGTAGCGTGTGTTTCTGGAACAATCGTGTCACCTGCTTCTTCATCTTCGTGGCATCCAGCGGATCCCCCAGGTACTCTAAAATGTGATCCGTATCAGGGGCAGGTGATTACCCCTCACTCATCTCAGCGTCGGAATAAGAGATCACATTATAACCTGCAGGAATAAGTCAGAGAAAGAAGGCAATGGTAAGCGGGAAAAAGTGAAGAGATCACCCGGAGTCGGCACCTCGCCCGCACCGGGGGCCAGCTGAGAGGTACTCGGCTGCCCCTGGAAAGTTTCTCCTCCAAGTTTAACAAAAGGCTTCCCGAGCCCAGGGGGCATCGGCAGAGGAGGCGTTATAGGAAGGACATGCTCCTGGGCCGAGGGGCTGATGACTCGATCATCTATCAGCAGAGCGGAATGCCACGGTTCTCCCCCATCCTCGTGAAGCGCCTCCTGCAGAAATTGGAATCAAAGGGCCGAGCGACGACTAAGATAGAAGAATCACATACCTCAGGGGCGACCTCGGTACCGTCGACAGAGCCGGAAGCGGGGTCGTAACGTGCAGGAGATCGGCTGATGATCTTCCCTTTCTTTGGCCTGAAAAGGGGGCCCGGTGACCCGCGCGCTAACCATGGGGCGGCCCTAAGGGCCAACTCCCGAGTGCCTTCCCTCACCGCCTCTAGGCGAGCCCGCATCTCCTCGAACATAGACATCATTCAACTACCGATCGCAGGAGTCAATGGAGGGTATTTATTCCAAAGGCCTGACGGCATATTTTTAGCATAAAGGTGGGCCCCACCAAAAGATTCCCTTCAGCTCAGCAGGGCTCTCACCGAACACGTGGGGTTGGATGTTTCTTTCTGAGCTTTTGCGAAGCTCACAAAGAGCGGGGATTATGTACAACCCCGTGTTCGACGATTGGATTCAGATGGGCAAACAGGCCAACTCTGACCCGCGCCAGTATAAGCGGGCGGATGATGTCGACAAAGCACTCAATGTGTCGACACAGTCATTCTTCTGCTTCTCGACACAGCTACTGTTGTATGTGTCGACACAATTCCTGTGTGTCGACACAACTTATCCTGGTCTCGACATAGCTGATGCTGACAGATGGCATTGAGTGTATGTCCAGACATCGTTGAGTGTGTGTCGACACAAGTCTTGTGTGTTGACATAAGCCTTTCAGACTCAGTATAGCTGTTGTTGATAGATGGTGTTGAGTGTGTGTTGACACAAGTCCTGTATGTCGACACAAGCCTTTCAGACTCAGTATAGCTGTTGTTGATAGATGGCATTGAATGTGTGTGTCGACACAAGTCTTGTGTGTCGTCACAAGCCTTCTTCAGACTCAGTATAGCTGTTGTTGATAGATGGCGTTGAGTGTGTGTCGACACAAGTCCTATGTGTCGACACAAGCCTTCTTTAGGTGTCGACACAATTCTTGGGTGTCGACACATGCCTTTCTTCTGGTGTCGACACAATTCCTGGGTGTCGACACATCTCCTGCTTCAGGTGTCGACATAATTCCTGGGTGTCGACATAACTCCTGCTTCAGGTGTCGACACAATTCCTGGGTATCGACACAGCTCCTGCTTCAGGTGTCGACACAATTCCTTACAAGTGTCGACACTTGAACTTAGAAATTTTCCTGCATTTCTTAAACCTGCACACTGGAACTCAAACATCCCATCAAATACAAATTGATGTATAACATTGAGTAAGGGGGGCTTCTCCAAATCTGGTACATAGTTTCTAGTGTACCCAACAATCTCCCTCTATTTGGAGAAGTCATAACCCTTAGTCAAAGATATACACCACACATAATAAATCAAAGAAAAATAGATGTTCATACATTTCACTGCAGGGTAACATATAAACATAGATAATAGCTAAACTCAATACTGAAAATGATGTCATTCATTAATCAGAAAATTGTTTAGGTTTACATGTTTCTTTAAAGAACAAAAATCAAAAGATTACATTGTTCTACATATTAGCCTATCTATCCTAAGATTGACTAGGCTCCTTGATTACAATTCCTTTTCCAGATCTGATCTTAGCCTGCACATTAGGTTCAGTATTATCAGCTGGTTTCTTTCCTTTCAGGTCTTTCTTCTTCAGTTCTTCAGCCTTGATCTTTTGCCTTTCAAAATAATGAAAAGTCTTTGGGAAGTACTTGTTAGGCTCCAGAGCATTAGCAGGTAACTTCCCAGCTTTAGCACTCCTATGCTGAAGAATAGCCTCTTGCCTTGCCTGATACTTGTTCCACTCTTGCTCAGAGTATCATTTGCCTCTATCATTTGTCTTGTCCTTCACAGCTTTCCAGGCAGTTAAAATAATGTTCCTGGAGGTAAGTATCCACTACTCAAAATCATGCTTAAGTTCTTCCTGTTCTCTAAACCTTTTCTTGGAAAGCGGTGCCTCCCTCTGAGCTTCCTGTGCAGCCTTTGACATTTCTACCTTTTCAATAATAATATTCTGTGCCTCCTGTGGAGGGATATATATTTGCGGAACTTCTTGCTGGACTATGTCAAAATCAGCTGGAGGATAAATGACCTGTGCAACCTCTGTCTAATCCCCTTCAATATAGGCAAGTTGAACACCAGACTCAGCAGTATCATCATCCTCAAATAGGGGTGGAAATCCAAGTGTAGCTCTGATGGTATTAGAAACCCATTTAGCATGATCAGAGCTGGCTTTGACTAATATCCTCTCCTCCTTTATGACTTCTCTGGCTATATGATCTCTCAGATCATTCTTTTGAAACCTTACTAGTTCAGCAAGATATTCTGTACCTTCTTTGTAGTAGGATTAGAATTTAGTCAAATGATCATAAATAGTCTTTTGAGAAGCTTCATGGCTATTTGGACAGCAGCTAGATCTGCTTGTATTTGCTTGGATACTTCAGTTTTCAAATCAGTAGCAATACTTCCCAGTTTTTTGAGAATTTCATCATGTGAGTCCTTAAGATTTTCATTTGATCTGAATTGATTTTCTAAAATATATCCTTGTTTAACTGCAATGTCCTCAACTTCAGTCTTTATCAGTGTTGCTGCTAAGCCAAATATACTACAGCATTACCTCCCTTATGGAAGCAATCTGTCATCTCTTTCTTATTCAAATTGACTTCAAATCTGATGGATTTAATGTCTTGAGCCAGCTGGAACTGCAGTTCTTTATGTGACTCATCCACATATTTCTCCAAAGATTGTCTTTGCTCATCCAATTTTACTTGTAGTTTCACCATCAGGGAACTGAAGTCCATTTGCATGTTTGATGGTTGGGAGACTGTTTGTAAGGCTTTCTTATAGCTTGTACTCCTTTTCCTCAGAGCAACCAGTTTTCTCTTTTTAGCCATGGAGGCTTCTTCATCATCAGAAGATTGAGATGAGCTTTCTATATCTATAGTTTCTTTATTAACTGGGGCATCCAGTAGCTCCCCCCCCCCCCCCGCAGTTTCTGGTTGTTCCTTTTCTACTTTTTGTTGCTCCCCCTCAGTCCTTGTTGTAGATAAATCAGGGAACAGTTCCTCCAAAGTTATCTCCTGCTGCATCTGAACAGGAGGAACAATGTTGGCTTGTGAAGTAAAAGGTTCTCCCTAGATATCCAGATCTTTATCTAGGGCCTTCTCTATACAGGAGATGCTCACTTGCTCATCTTGAGCTGTATATGTCATCTGCACATCTGGTGCTTTATTATCAGCAGTGATCAGTGCTTATTTGTTTATGTCTGATACAATGTCCATCACTGTATCAGCAGCATACTCACTCTCCAGAATAGCTTCAGCAATGTCTCCCCCTTGGGCAGGTAGCTCAGATTGTTCAGTGTCTTGTACTATTAATTCAGTGTTCTCTCCCCCTAGAGTGGAGGCCATCTGATGCTCTGGTTGCTGACTGCTCTCCACTTAAGCTTGGGCTTCTTTTTCTTGTTGGTCTTCATCTGAACTGAAGACTACTTCTTCATAATCACTGGAGGATTCTGCTTCCTGAACAATTGCTTTCTTCTTCCTATCCTTCTTGATCTATTTCTGTGGAGTAGAAACCTCTTTGGTCAAGTCTCTATCCCATCTGGATAGAATCCTCACATCCATCCTCCTCATGTGATTGATCTTAGAACCTGGCAGTTAATTCATAACATCTGGGATAGTGGAAGCTAAGCACAAGCTTAGGATTCTACCCAGATTTGGCTTCTTAATTCCTTTTTAGATCTTGTCAAACACTACTGATGACCAGTCTATTTTTACACTGAATATGACTCTGGTCATTAGGTTGAACATGTAGGCAGATATCCTATCATGTCCACCAGTCTTGTAGAGAATCACCTTGCCTATGATTTCTGAAAGAAACTTACCTTGGGAATTCATCCCCTTCCTGGTAATTGACGATCCTACCTTGGTATTTGGATTCAATCAACACCAATTTTGTGCATCCTTTATCATAGATGGAAGTACGTCATCATCTTCTTTAACCCGGGGAAGTTGAAGCGACTTCCTGATCATCTTAAGTGTGAGTTTCACTCTTGAATCCTGAACTGTGGCTTTCATCTTCTTTCCTTCATAATCCACAGTTGCAGACGAGTAGAATTCAAGCACTTCCTTTTTCCAAATTCTTGAAGGTTCAGAAACCAAAAACTCTAAGCCATTTTTGGAAATTAGGGTAATCACACCCTTGATGTCCTCTGAAGCTGTCTCGAATCTCCCGCAAACCATCTCATATCCTTCATTCACCTTGTCATCCTGGTGTGGCGCCATTGACGAGAGAGAGAGAGAAAGAAGAGAAAAGAAGTGAATATCTATGTCGACACAAGGTCTAGAGTCGAGAATTCTGAAGGCATAGTCGACCAGATTTTGTCTCCCCCTATTTATAGTCTTCGTGTGAATGGTAGGTCAAAGGACGCACCTTACTTAGTAAAAATACTAGTCGATATAGTTTTACATGTGTCGACATAAAAGACTTAGATCTCGACAAAACTTATTTTTAGTCGACACGTCTATGTGTCGACATACTTGTGTTTGTGTCGACATGGGCTAGTCAAGTCTCGACAGAGTGTGTCGACACCAATTCTTGTGTCGACATAAATACTGTTTCTGTGTTGACACATCATACTGAGAGTGTCGACACAATTTGCTTGTGTTGACACAAACATTCTTACTTACCCAAATTTCCCCAGAAATTTTGTGCTTACATATTCTACTTAGGAAAGCTTGTGTTGACCTATTCTAGCTTCAACATACCTAATTCAATTTTAAAATAATTGAATTTAATTTCATCCAGAGGTTTTGTAAAAATATCAGCAATTTGATTATTTATGTTCACAAATTCTAGACTAATATCTTCCTTCTCCACATGTTCTCTGATGAAATTAAACTTAATTTCTATATGCTTAGTTCTACTGTGTGAAACAAGGTTTTTAACAATAAAAATAACACTAGTAGAATCACAAAATAGTGGAATTCTACTTATCTTGATGTCATAGTTTTCAAGTTGATACTTTATCCACATCAACTATGCACAGCAGTTTTCTATAGCTATATATTCTGACTCAGCAGTTGAGATAGCTACACTTGTTTGCTTCTTGCTGCTCCATGACACCAGCCTTCCACCTAGGAATTGACAAGTTCCTGTGGTACTCTTCCTGTCTTCTTTGCACCCTGCAAAGTCTGCATCTGAGAAGCCTGTTAGTAAGAAATCTCTATTCTTAGGGTACCAAAGACCTAGATTAGGTGTGCCCTTAAGATATCTCAAAATTCTCTTAACAGCAGTGTAATGAGATTCCTTTGGGCATGCTTGGTACCTAGCACAGACACATGTAGCATACATGATGTCAGGTCTACTAACAGTCAAGTAGAGTAGAGAGCATATTATCCCTCTATACAAATACTCATCAACAGGTTTCCCTGCCTCATCTTTGCCTATAGGCATACTTGTTCCCATTGGAGTTTTTATGGTGGAGGCTGAGTCCATTCCATATTTATTAATCAACTCCTTGGTGAACTTAGACTGAGATATGGACAATCCATCATCAGTCTGTCTAACTTGAAGTTCCAAGAAGAACTTCAGCTCACCCATACTGCTCATTTCAAACTTCCCTTACATAAGTTTGGCAAACTTTCTACAAAGGTTGTTTTCAGTAGATCCAAAGATAATATCATCAACATATATCTGGACTAAGATGATCTTATCTTTAGATTCCCTAAAGAATAGAGTTTTGTCTATCTTTCCTCTAGAGAATTTATTCTTAATAAGAAAAGAAAACAAGGTTTCATATCAAGCCCTAGGGGCTTGTTTCAAACCATATAGAGCTTTCCTAAGCCTATATACATAATTAAGATAGTAAGAGTCTAAAAAACCTGAGGGTTGTTCAACATAGACTTCCTCTTTTAAGTCACCATTCAGAAATGCTGACTTTACATCCATCTGATATACCTTGAAACCTTCATAGGCAGCATAGGCCAAGAACAACCTTATAGCTTCCAGCCTTGCCACTGGGGCAAAGGTTTGATCAAAGTCAATCCCTTCTTCTTTCATGTAGCCTTTTGCTACCAGCCTGGCCTTGTTCTTGATTATGGTGTCATTCTCATCAAGTTTATTTCTGTAGATCCACTTGGTTCCTATAACATTGTGATCCTTTTGTTTAGGAACCAGTTCCCAGACTTTACATCTTCTCAATTGATTCAACTCTTCTTGCATAGCATCAATCCAGTTTGTGTCTAGAATAGCTTCTTAAAGCTTCTTGGGTTCTATCTATGACAAGAAGCATGAACATAGAATAGTGTTCATGCTCTTGCTCCTGGTTAGAACACCTTGACTTGCATCACCAATGATTTGGTGAGCTGGATGATCCTTCAAGTGCCTTCTTGCTTGTAACGACCCCATCCGTTACATGACGTATAGTAGAAGGTCCGGCCGGGGCCCCACACTATATGCCACAAACAGACGGTGAGGTCACAGGATAATACCAAACCATACACGCATCCTAACTCAGAGCATGCTAGCGGAAGCTTTAAGTTGTAAATTGAACTCTAACCAGGAATGTCCAATATATAAACCACATTTATATATACAGCCACGGAATATACAACAAAGGTGAAAGGTTGGCCTTAAGGCCTTACAGTTCCTCTTTCAACACATCATGAATTACAAACATCGGCGCGCAGGCCGGCCATACATGAGTGAAAGCAAAACAAACAAAACCATTCGCGCAGCCTTTAAGGGCTTAGCCGCAGCAGCAGCAGCAACAACATCAGCAAGGGCTTCAGCCCTTCATTTACCACTCGGCTCTCCAGTACCTGCAGGGACAATCCACCCAACCGGTGGTAAACACGGCAACGGTCAACATTCAGCTGACCCAATTATAACAATCCTACCCCTTTCTCGGGGCAGTAGCACTCCTTCCCTACACAGCATGGTATCAACAATAGCAAATATGTGCTCGCAGGCACACTCAAGCCATCACAACCGTCGGCCACACGGCCCGACAGTCCGTACACTCAGGGCACATTCTTGGTGCACCGGAAAAACCAGGGTCAACACCACCGTTTACACGGTATTGAGCATTCTAGTCTTTTTGGCGCGCGGGCCTAAGACTCTCATTATGCGCTCCAACGAAACCTATAACCAGGCTTACCAGTCGGACGGACATAACGCAGGTACGGATCAGCCACCCCCCGTTGCTCAAGTCGCCGTGCTACCTCGAATACGGAAGTATCCATGGCAATTTATAGGCGCGGGTCGGTTTCACCTTTCCTGTTCGGCAAACTTCCTTTTCATCGAGTTGCAGCCCAACGGCTCAACCGCACACAAAGTGGCAACGCACGGCCACAAGAGTTGCATCCAACCCTCTTCATTTCCTGGACTTCATCCAGTACTTCCTGCTGCACCAAGCAACAGGTAGGCACAAGGCAAACAAGCTATAACCACAGAGTCTTCTCCGATATGCAAACAAGCATCACCAATCCAGACCAGCATGTCCAGATGGGCTTCACACAGCATGCCTAGATCCGTACTCCAATTTCGGACTCTAACAAGGGGGACTTCACATATCTACCCCAAGGGATGCCACAACCCACTACACACTCGCGGGGAAGGGTTTTCCCTATGCAATGCAGAAAAGAAGGACTTCACATGTCCAAGAAGGAAGATCGTTACCCTTGACGATCTCTTGGGAGCCATCGAAATCTAGCCGGTGAGAAAGAACCGCAGCAGCTTTGCCTTCACAACGCTGGCCTCGGATCTCGAATCGGACCACGGGAGCTCCGCCGGTGGCTTGATCTCCTCCTACTTCTTCTTCCTCCTCTTTCTTTCTCTCTTCACTTAACCAAATGAAGAATGAACTCTTCATCAGCCTCTAGTGACTTAATCTAGCAAGGAATCACCTGAGCCTTTGGATCCAAAGAGAGAAAATGAACGGCCACGATTTTCCCAAAATCCCATTTTTTTGGCTGACACGGCCTGTGACACGCCCGTGTCACAGGCCATGTACCCTTAAGCGGCACACGAGGTACTCGTACCGACTGATCTTTACCAGAACACGGGCAGGCACACGGCATCGGACACGCCCGTGTCAAATCTGACACGGCCGTGTTCAAGGCTTGGTTCCGGGCCGTGTACTTCCCTGATTTAATCCGCCTATTTCTTGAGTGACACGCCCTGGGACACGCCCGTGTCCCAGGCCGTGTACCCCCGACACGCCCTGGGACACGCCCGTGTCCCAGGCCGTGTCAAACTGCCTGTACCTCAAATTCAGTTTTGAGATATTTGGGGTGTTACAATCCTCCCCTCCTTAATAAAATTTCATCCCGAAATTTGACACGATAAGGAAACAAGAAAATACAATGCTATAACTTGATAACTCTGTTATAACAAAAGGTACACGGTCTACAGTTTATACAAACAGCTCGGGAAATTCAGCTTGCATGGTCTGCTCTCGCTCCCATGTTAGCTCTTCACGGCCACAATTGTCCCATCGGACTTTGACCATCCCGATCACCTTGTTCCGCAACTGTCTCTCGGCTCGATCCTCGATCCGAATGGGTCGAACCCTCGTCGTTAGCCCATACTCGACCGGTACCCGATCATTCTCGACTACTTGAGCTGGATCCTTAACAGCCTTATGAAGTACTGAGATGTGAAATACATCATGTAATCCACCCAAGTCTGCTGAAAGTGCTAGTCGATAAGCAGCTTCCCCAACTCGCTCCACCACCTCAAATGGACCAAGATATCGCGGGCTAAGCTTTTTCAACCGCCGAATCCGAGATACGCCTTTGAAGGGCTTAATCTTCAAATATACCCAATCACCCACCGCGAACTCCACGTTCCGGTGTTTGGCATTGTAGTACTTTGCTTGACGATCTTGGGCTATTAATAGCCTCTCCCGAATAGAGCGTATAAGCGAGGTCGCTTCTTCGACTTCCTTTTTCCCACTCAGCTTAGATTCGCCTGCTTCTGCCCAAACTAACGGTGTACGGCATTTACGACCATACAAAGCTTCAAATGGTGCCATACCGATGCTCGCTTGGTAGCTATTATTATAGGAAAATTCTACAAGAAAAATATAATCTTCCCACCTCTTACCAAAGTCTAGGGCGCACATGCGGAGCATGTCCTCCATCGTCCTGTTGGTTCGTTCAGTCTGGCCATCCGTTTGGGGATGAAAGGCCGTACTAAACGCTAATTTTGTACCTAACATTTGATGAACTAGCCGCCAATCATTCGATGTGAATCGCCCATCACGGTCACTGACGATGCTCCGAGGAACACCGTGCAGTCGAACAATCTGCTCCACATAGAGCTTGGCCAAGGTTTCCACTGAATCGTCTCTTCTATTTGGAAGGAAGTGCGCCACTTTTGTCAACCGGTCCACAATCACCCAGATTGAATCATGACCGCGTTGCGATCTCGGCAACCCGTGCACGAAATCCATCGAAATATCATCGAACTTCTACTCTGGAATGGGTAACGACTTCAGGAAACCGCCAGGCTTCTGGCATTCTGCTTTCACCAACGCACAGGTATTGCATTCCGCCACATAACGTGCTACATCTTTCTTTAGTCCGGGCCACCAGAACAGCTTTTTCAGATCTCTGTACATCTTTGTGCTCCCTGGGTGAACTGAGTACTTTGCAAAGTGAGCTTCGTACATCAACTCTTCCCTCAGTTTACCCACACTCGGAACGCACACTCGACCATTTCTTCGTAACAAACCGTTATCCCAAGAGAATTGGTCATCCGGCCCATCTTTCGCATAGCGCTGGAGACTTTCATCAAGCTCCGTTGCTCGCCGAATTCTGTCCGTAAGGTCATATTGAACCTCCGTCCAGTTCAAGCATGCATCGGTCGACGAACCCTTGTCAACACAAGATATCTCCAATGCTTCCAATTCCTGGATTAAACGCTGATCATGCCTCTACAACCAGCTTGCCCGTACCGGAGCCCGACTCAAAGCATCAGCGACCACATTTCCCTTCCCGGGAGTATAGTGAATCTCGAAGGTGTATTCCCCAAGGAACTCCATCCATCTTCGTTATTGCATATTCAGATCCTTCTGATCCAACAAGTACTTTAGGCTTTTGTGATCTGTATAGATGTCCACTTTAACGCCATAAAGATAGTACCGCCACAACTTGAGCGCAAAGATTACCGCCGCCAACTCCAAATCATGGACGGGGTAATTCCGCTCATGCACTTTCAACTGGCGCGAGCCATAAGCAATCACTTTACCAAACTGCAGAAGAACGCAGCCTAAGCCGCTCCCGGACGCATCACTATAGATCTCATAGTCATCTGTACCACATGGCGACGTCAACACAGGCGCCGTGGTCAAACGACTCTTCAGGTCTTCAAAAGCTCGCGCGCACTCCGGCGTCCAAATGAACCTTTGATCTTTTCTCGTCAGCGTGGTCAGAGGTAAAGCAATCCGTGAGAAGTTTTCCACAAACCGTCTATAGTAGCCCACAAGCCCAAGGAAGCTCCTGACCTCGGCCACTGAAGACATCACTGGCCAATCTCGAATGGCACTTATCTTCAATGGATCCACTGCAATACCTTCTCCACTTACCACATGGCCTAAAAAGGCCACTGAAGAGAGCCAGAACTCACACTTTGAGAACTTGGCATAAAGCTGATTCCTCCGTAGGGTATGCAAGACCAACCGTAAATGGTTTGCATGATCCTCTTCCGACTGAGAGTATACTAAGATGTCATCGATAAACACAATCACGAACAAATCCAAGTACTCTCGGAACGTTCGATGCATTAGATCCATAAATACCGAAGGCGCATTACATAGGCCAAACGGCATTACCGTGAACTCATAATGACCGTAGCGTGTTCCAAATGCCGTCTTGGGAATGTCACCTTCCCGAATCCTCAACTGATAATATCCCGATTTCAAATCCAACTTGGAATAGACCGTTGATCCTGCCAGCTGATCAAATAGGTCATCAATCCGTGGAATCGGATATTTGTTTTTCTCCGTCAGCTTATTCAATTCGCGGTAGTCAATACATAACCGCAAACTACCGTCTTTCTTTTTCACAAATAGAACAGGCGCGCTCCAAGGTGACATACTTGGGCGTATGTATCCCTGCTCCAACAACTCTTGCAATTGGACTTTCAATTCAGCCATCTCTTTTGGCGCGACGCGATATGGTGAGCGGGCCACAGGTTTAGCACCTGGCACCAACTCAATAGAGAAGTCAATCTCCCGCTGGGGTGGTAACCCAGGAAGATCTTTAGGAAACACATCGGCAAACTCTGACATAACCAGAACTTCACCGACACTGGCCTTTGGCTCAACAGCTTGAATTAGCGTGAAGAATAACTCCGCGCCCTTCCAAACAGCATTGACGACTTAGAGTGCAGACAACAAAGTCCCGCTAACTCCTCGCATACCAGCGAACTTCGTCACAAGTCCGGTATTCTGGCCCAGTGTGATCTCCTTGGAGTTGCAATCAATAAAGGCACGCTGCTCCGAGAGCCAGTCCATGCCAAAGATCACATCAAACTCCGATAACGGTAGCACAGCTGCACTCAAACCGAAATCTCGACTTCCTATTTGAACATCCACATCGCAAGCCCTAACCGCAAGCATCACACAGCCATTCGGCAATAGCACCCTTGTACTATCCACCGTCACATGACTCGGCACCCCAATTCGAGATACGAAGTCCTCAGACAGAAAAGAATGCGAAGCACCCGTATCAAACAGGGCTCTCGCCAGATTATTCCGAATCAGGACAAAGCCTGCAGCACACACACATCATGCACAATGCAATAGCACTTAAGCAAATAAGCGATATTAATTCGTACCTGTGACGACGTCACTTTGCTTAATCGCCTCCTGCTAACCAAGGTGATAAATTCGGGGCTGTGCCTGGGACGCAGAGGAATCAACCACTGCTTTTCCCTTCTCAGCATAAGACGCACCCGTCTTCTTTTCCTCTTTGGGCTGAACAACCCGACAATCACGGGCTAGATGCCCCACCCGGCCACACGTAAAGCATGTACGAGACTCCGTCCTTGACGTCGCCCCCGACTCAACGGTCGTAGACACTTGCCCCGACGGCTTGGACCTCTTGCCCCCTTTCTTCTGGTAGAACGATTTGCTAGGGCGAGGTGCTTGAAACTCTGGCTTTGACACAACCAAGCCCTTGTTCCCTTGCACCCGTCTCATGTCCTTCTCCAACGCACATGCAGTATCAACCAACGCCTGAAACCCTTGGTTCACTGAACTCGAAAGCAGGAACCTCAACTCATCCCGCAATCCTTCATAGAACCTATTTGTTTTCCTTTGGTCATCCGCGAAGATTGTTCCCGCATACCGTCCCAACCTTGTAAACTCATGCAGGTAGGTATCCACGCTATCTTCGCCTTGCTTTAACCATTGGAACTCATTTTCCATGGCAATGCGTTGCACCGCTGGGACATGCTTCGCCAGAAATATTCGAGAGAACTCCTCAATCGATACTTGTGTTAATTGCCTGCCCGCCAAATGGTGTACCTCAACCTCGTCCCACCACAACCACGCCTCTCCTTCAAGCATGAAGGTGGTCAAGGTGACCTTTAAAGTTTCCTTCGCCCTGATCGCTGTCATTATCCGCTTGACACGCGATAACCAATCCTCTGCCTGCGTTGGGGATCCCAGTCCCGTAAACGTAGGCGGACTGAAGCTCATGAATTGCTTCAACTGTCGGTCAGCTGCTCGTGGATCGACAGCCTCAACCGGCTCGGGTCTTACATCAACACGAACTGGCACTACTGCCGGCTGCGCTTGCCCGGTCGGCTGAATCATGGCAAATAGAGCCTCCGCAACTAAGCGAACAGTTTCCGCAGATGGGGGAGGTGTTGGCACCTCAGCTGGTGCCGCACTCTCATCAGAGCGCTGAGGCTCAGACTGCCCAGCACCACTACGCGTCACCTATAGGTGGACAAGACACACATTAGCGATCGTATGCAAGCAAAACAACAGAAAAGGAACGCGCAGATTCCTCAAACAAGATTATGTACATTCCTTAGTGGACATTCCAGAGTTCATTAGCATTACAGCAGGGCGCACAAACACGCGCTCGCCACCCCATAAAAGAATTCAACCACGAATTCGAAAGAGGAAGACCGAACGAAGCTGATACCAAAATGTAACGACCCCATCCGTTACATGACGTATAGTAGAAGGTCCGGCCGGGGCCCCACACTATATGCCACAAACAGACGGTGAGGTCACAGGATAATACCAAACCATACACGCATCCTAACTCAGAGCATGCTAGCGGAAGCTTTAAGTTGTAAATTGAACTCTAACCAGGAATGTCCAATATATAAACCACATTTATATATACAGCCACGGAATATACAACAAAGGTGAAAGGTTGGCCTTAAGGCCTTACAGTTTCTCTTTCAACACATCATGAATTACAAACATCGGCGCGCAGGCCGGCCATACATGAGTGAAAGCAAAACAAACAAAACCATTCGCGCAGCCTTCAAGGGCTTAGCCGCAGCAGCAGCAGCAACAACAACATCAGCAAGGGCTTCAGCCCTTCATTTACCACTCGGCTCTCCAGTACCTGCAGGGACAATCCACCCAACTGGTGGTAAACACGGCAACGGTCAGCATTCAGCTGACCCAATTATAACAATCCTACCCCTTTCTTGGGGCAGTAGAACTCCTTCCCTGCACAGCATGGTATCAACAATAGTAAATATGTGCTCGCAGGCACACTCAAGCCATCACAACCGTCGGCCACACGGCCCGACAGTCTGTGCACTCAGGGCACATTCTTGGTGCACCGGAAAACCAGGGTCAACACCACCGTTTACACGGTATTGAGCATTCTAGTCTTTTTGGCGCGCGGGCCTAAGACTCTCATTATGCGCTCCAACGAAACCTATAACCAGGCTTACCAGTCAGACGGACATAACGCAGGTACGGATCAGCCACCCCCCGTTGCTCAAGTCACCGTGCCACCTCGAATACGGAAGTATCCATGGCAATTTATAGGCGCGGGTCGGTTTCACCTTTCCTGTTCGGCAAACTGCATTTTCATCGAGTTGCAGCCCAACGGCTCAACCGCACACAAAGTGGCAACGCACGGCCACAAGAGTTGCATCCAACCCTCTTCATTTCCTGGACTTCATCCAGTACTTCCTGCTGCACCAAGCAACAGGTAGGCACAAGGCAAACAAGCTATAACCACGGAGTCTTCTCCGATATGCAAACAAGCATCACCAATCCAGACCAGCATGTCCAGATGGGCTTCACACAGCATGCCTAGATCCGTACTCCAATTCCGGACTCTAACAAGGGGGACTTCACATATCTACCCCAAGGGATGCCACAACCCACCGCACACTCGCGGGGAAGGGTTTTCCCTATGCAATGCAGAAAAGAAGGACTTCACATGTCCAAGAAGGGAGATCGTTACCCTTGACGATCTCTTGGGAGCCATCAAAATCTAGCCGGTGAGAAAGAACTGCAGCAGCTTTGCCTTCACAACGCTGGCCTCGGATCTCGAATCGGACCACGGGAGCTCCGCCGGTGGCTTGATCTCCTCCTTCTTCTTCTTCCTCCTCTCTCTTTCTCTCTTCACTTAACCAAATGAAGAATGAACTCTTCATCAGCCTCTAGTGACTTAAGCTAGCAAGGAATCACCTGAGCCTTTGGATCCAAAGAGAGAAAATGAACGGCCACGATTTTCCCAAAATCACATTTTTTTGGCTGACACGGCCTGTGACACGCTTGTGTCACAGGCCATGTACCCTTCAGCGGCACACGCGGTACTCGTACCGACTGATCTTTACCAGAACACGGGCAGGCACACGGCATCGGACACGCCCGTGTCAAATCTGACACGGCCGTGTTCAAGGCTTGGTTCCGGGCCGTGTACTTCCCTGACTCGATCCGCCTATTTCTTGAGTGGCACGCCCTGGGACACGCCCGTGTCCCAGGCCGTGTACCCCCAACACGCCCTGGGACACGCCCGTGTCCCAGGCCGTGTCAAACTGCTTGTACCTCAAATTTAGTTTTGAGATATTTGGGGTGTTACATTGCTGGAGGAAATCTGCCAACCTCTTGGCCTTCTTCATTTTCCTCATCCTGATGCACTTCACTGTTTTCTTCTTCATCCAGTGAATCTTATTCTCCCCCTGGACAGCATGCATCCTTTTCTTCATCCAGCCTAGCAGGTGCTTCTTCGTTAATAGTCAGCTTGTCCAGCCTATCCTTTAAACCTGTATAACTACCTGAAGAGCTAGATAATTCACTGTTAATCAACTTAGACTCATCAAATACTACATGGACAGATTCTTCTACAACTTGAGTAGTCAAGTTGTAGATTTTGTATGCCTTACTATTATTATTGTACCCAACAAATATCCCTTCTAGGTATTTTACAGCAAACTTAGTTTGGTAGTGCTTACCAATAACTAGGACATAACACTTGCTACCAAAGATTCTGAAGTAGGAAATATTTGGTTTTCTGCCTTTCAAAATCTCATAGGGAGTCTTCTTATGTTTCTTATTGATGGAAGCTCTATTGAGTACATGACATGTAGTATTTACTGCCTCAGCCCAGAAGTACTCAGGGAGAGTAGTATCACTAAGTAGTGTTCTACTTGCCTCAATTAGAGTCTTATTCTTTTTTTCAGCAACTCCATTTTGCTGGGGAGTTCTAGGTGAGGAGAACTCTTGATGAATCCCAAGTTCTTCAAAGAACTTTGTCATACACTCAGACTGAAATTCAGTTCCATGGTCACTTCTGATTTTTATTACTGAAATGTTAAACTCATTCTGAATTTGTCTAACAAAAGTCTGGAAGACAGTAGGGGTTTCAGATTTCTGCCTCAAGAAGAAAACCCATGTGAATCTAGAATAGTCATCCATAATAACTAATGTGTATACTTTTCTACCTAGACTATGAACTCGCATAGGACCAAACAAATCCATATGCAAGAGATATAGACATCTCATTGAATCTTTGGTATCAAGTACTTGGAAAGAGGACTTACTCTGTTTGCCCTTTTGGCAAGCAGAACAAACACCCTCTTTAATGCACTTGACCTGAGGACCATTCCTCACTAACCCCATACTAAATAGTTGTCCTATTGACTTATAGTTCAGATGAGCCAGTCTCTTGTGCCATTGGACACACTGTGATTCTTTCTCACCTGAAACTAGACAAATGGGTGAGATGTTATACTCACAATCAAGGTTAAGACAATATACATTCCCTTTCCTAGTGCCAGTCAGAATGATCTCTTGATCACTTGACTTCCTTATTTGGCACTCCCCTTTGAGGAAAGAGATGTCATAACCTAGATCACTAAGTTGACTTATGCTAATCAGGTTATGTTTCAGACCATTCACATAAGCCACTTGAGTGATAATAATAGAATTACTAGAAATATTACCAAATCCTTTGATGATTCCTTTTTCAGATCCACCAAAGATTACTTTGGGTCCATTCTTTGTGGGAGCATAGTCCTTCAACATTCTTATTGTTCCAGTCATGTGCCTGGAACATCCACTATCAAAGTACCATATATGAGTATGGCCACTTGGATTCACCTGCATCAAATAAAGATTTACCTATCCTCAGAACCCAAATTGTTATTGGGTCCTAGGTTCTTGTTAGTTTGAAATCTATCATGCTTACCTGCAGCTTTTCTGACAGGTAAGCTATTCCTATTTTTAATACTTATGTTGAACCAACAATCCATGGCAAAGTGGCCCACCTTGCCACAACATCAACACTCAAATCTGTTGTACCTTCTCTTAGGTACAGACTTCACAACTTTGTTGCCAGCAGCCCTTTTAAGTGTAGGTGCTGGAGCAGCAAACCCCAAGGATTCCTTAAGAACCTGATGAGTTTGCTTATAGAGTGGCCTATTGGAAAATACAACCTTGCCAATGAGATCTCCATACTCACAGTGACCATGAGTAATATCATGATCATACCTATTTGTAGGTTGCATCACTTTCCTAAGAAGATAAGGGGTTTTGTGGTTAGTGGCTGAACTGGGGCTTTGCCTTTTCTATGAGAATTGGTGGCCCTTATTCTTCCCTTAAAGTCTAGACCTGTCTTTCCTTTATGAGAAATGAAATTGTCTATTAAGGGCAAGACATACTTTGGCTTAGAGAATTTAGCCACTAACTCCTTTTCTTTCTGAAGTTTTGCCTCCAAATTCTTGATGTGATTTTCCTTGAAGGAGATTGTGCTCATCTGAATAACAGTTATATTTTTCAGTTTGGAAACCTCCTTCAGTTTCAAATCCATCAACATGGCTGAATCTGATGCTGCCTGCTTAAGAGATTCAATTTCCTTGGCCTTCTTCTTGACAAGGAACTTGCTCCTCTTCAGAGCTTGCAACAAACCACCATACTCATCAATGAGTTGATGTACATCCCCCTCAGATTCATAACCATCCACACCTCTTGATGAAGATGCTTTTGATTCTGATCCAGTATAGTAATCAGAAGCTAAGGGAGAACTGTATACCTTACTTGGACCAGGCTGATCCTGGCACTGATCATCTTCTGATAGAGCCATCATCCCTTTACAGCAATAGTCTTCAACTCCATTTATGGAGTCTAGCATTTGTAAGAATTCTGATTCCCTAGAATCCTCTTCTATAGAGAACATCCCAACATATGCTTATGCATCATCTTCTTCTCTAGATTCAGAGGATGAATAGTCTGTCAAACTCTTCTGCTTCTGAGCAACAAAGGATTTCTCATTCTTGCCTTTTACTTGATGCTTCTTCTTGTCCTTAGACTCCTTCCTCTTATCAGGACAGTCAACTATGACATGTCCAGACCTATTGCAGTAATAACAAACAATCTAAGAATTAGTTTGTTTAATAGGATTCGAGGCATACCTGTCCTCCTTGGAAGTCTTCTTTTTCTTGTAATAATCATCCTTGGAAAAGAATGTTGAAGGATTGGTTCTCCATTTCTTCTTTTTCATAAACCTCTGAAACTGCCTTGTAAAGGCATCAAAGTTCTCATCAGAGGTGTGGCTATCTGATGTACTAATGTCAAGATTTTCTGCTTCTGCCTCAGCACTTCTTCTGGGTGGAGAAGGAGACTTTCTCCTACCCTTTCTTGTGACTTCAGCCTTGAAGGCTACTGACTTATCTTTATACTCAGACCTGCTGCTTTTCTCTTCCTCCTTTCTGGCAGTGAGCTGCATTTCATAAGATAGCAGCTTTCCAAACAATGTGAGTGGAGGTGTATCAGCAAGCCTGGCAACCTCTCTGATGGCACATATCTTTGTATCCCAGCCCTTGGTTAGTGACCTAAGAAACTTGTCATTCAATTCATATGTGCTGAAGACTCTTCCATAGGTCATCAGCTAATTTACTATTCTGAAGAACTTCTTGTAACATTCTGCTATGCTGTCAGACTTGACTTGTCTAAAGCTTTCATATTCTTGATTCAGCATAGATTTCCTATCCTCTCTAACTTCTTCAGTTCCCTCCATGTATACAATCAAGGTGTCTCACATCTCCTTAAAGGTTATGCAATGTACCAAGTTTTGAAATGTGGCATCATCTATAACACTCACAATAATGTTTTGTGCTCTCTTGTCTAATGTTGTCAGGATGATCTCATCCTTAGTCATTTCAGAAAAACTCTTTGGGTTTTTCAGATTTGCATCAAGAGCTGATACCTTCATTGGAATGAAAGGACCTTCTTGTACTGTGATGTAGATTCTTGGATCAGATGCTTCCATGAACAACCTGACCCTTTCCTTCCATATCCCAAAACTTTCTTTTCTGCAGATGGGCAGTTTCATGGATCCAAATTCCTTATGATTCTCATTTGAATCCATTCTTGATATCTGTTATTTGTCATGGAGATTCACTCAGATTGTTAGGTCTATCTTTGAGCAACCTCCCTCTGATACCACTTGAAAGACTTGATTTCAAGAGCCTAGACACCTAGAGGGGGGTGAATAGGTTCTAATTTTCTTTAATAAATTTAGGCAATTAACTGGATCTATCACAGCATAGAATATACAATCCACAGCATAATATTCACAGCACAGCACAGTACACCAGATTTATAGTGATTCCCCCAGTTATGGATACATCCACTTTCCCCCTTCGTCTATCCAGTAGAGAACTGGATTCAGCCCAACTTCCTTCCACAAACTCAGATCCACAGATCTTACAACTCAAAACCTGATAGGTTCCTACAACTCAGACTTATACAAGTCCTACCTCAAATTCTTCTCAAGAACCCTACCTCAGCCTTTATCACCAGGCTTACAACTCAGACTTTCATAAGTCCTACACCTCAGGCTCTCATCCCTACCTCAGTCTTTATAAACACAGGCTTACAACTCAGATCTATAAAAGATCTTACAAGAAAAACAATATTTAATTGTACAGAAATTTCACCCAGATAGAACTCTCAATTGGTGTTAGCTTCTTGATCAGTTCTTGAATAAACTGTATACTTCAGATCCAACCTGACTTAGATTTTTCAAAGCTTCTTGATTGAACAAAATAAGGTTGATCTTGACTTGGTGTAGAAGTTGATCTTCAGACAGCTCCCTTCTTAGATTCAGAATTAGATCTGAATCTTTCTTGCAGACTGTTCAGGATCTGCCTTCTTAAGGGTTCCCACTTTCTTATTGTTGAATTCTCTCTCTGGTTCTGTGTTGGTTTGTTCTCCCTTAATTGCTTGTCTTGGTTGTCATGGATCAGTCCTTTATATAGAGTTTCTCAATGATTACCGGCTGATCCGGTTTGTAACAACCTTCTGACATTTCTGACAAAGGTGTCAGACTTATTGTTTATGATAGCTGTCAAGTCTTTAGCCGTGACAGCTGATTCTGCAATGACTTTATATCTCAGTAGGAAACACTCAGCAAACAACTTCACATGTGTCGATACAAATAGACTAAGTGTCGACACAAGTCTTGATGATGTCGACACAACACTCAATGTGTCGACACAGTCATTCTTCTGCTTCTCGACACAGCTTCTATTGTATGTGTCGACACAAGTCCTGTGTGTCGACACAACTGCTCCTGGTCTCGACATAGCTGATATTGACAGATGGCGTTTAGTGTATGTCCAAACGTCGCTGAGTGTGTGTCGACACAAGTCCTGTGTGTCGACACAAGCCTTTCAGACTCAGTATAGCTGTTATTGATAGATGGCGTTGAGTGTGTGTCGACACAAGTCCTGTGTGTCGACACAAGCCTTTCAGACTCAGTATAGTTGTTGTTGATAGATGGCGTTGAGTTTGTGTCGACACAAGTCCTGTGTATCGACACAAGCCTTCTTCAGACTCAGTATAGCTGTTGTTGATAGATGGCGTTGAGTGTGTGTCGACACAAGTACTGTGTGTCGACACAAGCCTTCTACATGTGTCGACACAATTCTTAGGTATCGGCACATACCTTTTTTCTGGTGTCGACACAATTCCTGGGTGTCGACACGGCTCCTACTTCAGGTGTCGACACAATTCTTGGGTGTCGACACAACTCCTGCTTCAGGTGTCGACACAATTCCTGGGTGTCGACACAGCTCCTGCTTCAGGTGTCGACACAATTCCTTACAAGTGTCGATACTTGAACTTAGAAATTTTCCTGCATTTCTTAAACCTGCACACTGGAACTCAAACATCCCATCAAATACAAATTGATGTATATCATTGAGTAAGAGGAGGCTTCTCAAAATCTGGTACATAGTTTCCAATATACCCAACATCCGCCACTCTTGCGTTCCAAACTGTTAAGACCCTCATGATGGAAGCACCCATTCTTCGTTTACCGAATTTTTCCAAGGTCTTTGAATTAGCATGTGATGCATTCGGTATAGGTAGTGGTGGAGTTTTGAGTCAAGAAGGACATCTCGTTAGCTATTTTAGTGAGAAACTATCCGGCGCGAAATTAAATTACTCTAATTATGATAGAGAGTTCTATGCGGTAGTTTGATGCTTGCACTATTGGAGGCAATACCTTCTCTCCAATGAGTTTGTGTTACTATCGAACCATGAGGCATTACGATACATCAATTCCCAACACAAAATCAGCCCCCATAATGCTAAATAGGTGTCTTTCCTACAAGAGTACACATTCGCACTCAAGCACCTTAAGGGTACCAACAATCGCGTAGCCGACGCCCTTAGCCGTCTATCATTATTATTATCCACTATGCACATGAAGGTTATCGGATTCGAGCGTATCAAAAGAGAGTATGCTTTATGCCCGGACTTCAAAGATATATACTTTGCCATCCAAAATGATGCCCCTACGACTATCTCTGATTTTCATATTCGCAAGGGATATTTATTTAAACACATAAAATTGTGCATTCCGCGCTCTTCCCTTCGCCACCATATTATTTGGGAGTTACATAGTGGGGACCTAGGCGGTCATTTTGGCCGTGACAAAACGCTTACCTTAGTTGAAGAGAAATTCTTTTGGCCCAAATTGAAATCTTTAGTTGGAAAGGTTGTGAGTAGTTATCGCATGTGTCAACTAACCAAAGGCACCAAGACAAACGCTGTGTTGTATACCCCACTTCCCATTCCTTCAGTTCCTTGGGAGGATGTGAGTATGGACTTCATACTCGGCCTTCCCCCAACCTTCCGACGACATGATTATATCTTAGTGGTGGTAGACCGTTTTTCTAAAATGACATATTTCATCCCTTGTGATAAGACTAACGATGCATCTCATATTGCTAAATTATATTTAAGAGTTCGTTGGGCATCGTGGCGTCCCCAAAACTATAGTTACTGACATTGATGTTAAATTTACTAGTTATTTTTGGAAAGCGTTAGGGAAGTTAATGGGCACCAAGCTTTTGTTTTCTTCGACTTATCATCCGCAAACGGATGGTCAAACGGAAGTGGTAAACATAAGCTTGAGAAACTTATTGCCATGTCTTGTGGGCGATAACAAGGGCACTTGGGATTTACTTCTTACCCATGCTCAACTTGCGTATAACAACTCAAAAAATAGATCTACTGATTTGTCCCCCAATGAAATCGTGCATGGTTATAAGGCACCTGTGCCACTTGACTTGATCCCTTTACCTCCCTCTTATAAATCAAGTCACTTTTCACAAGAGTTCGCTCAACAAGTTCATAATCTACACAAGCACATACATGAGAAGTTGGCCAACCAATATGCGTCTTACCTATCGCACGCTAATTTGCATCGATGAGCAACCCACTTTAATATTGATGATTTGGTTTTGGTTCATCTCATTCCTGAACGGATGCCTGCTGGATCCATAAACAAGTTAGCTAATCGGAGAGCCGATCCATTTCATGTTGCGAAGAAATTGGGAGACAACGTTTATCTTTTTGATTTATCCACTGATTGGGGTATGACGGAGCGCCACGACCGACACGCGTATATTTCCGCATGAGGAGGTGATCCGCTGCACAGACTGGCAAACAGAGCTCGTGGTCGCGTCCGGATTATCGTTTCTAGTCATTTTCGTATTTTATGTTTCTTATTCTGAGATGTATTTAACCCCCGATCGGCCCAAACAATCCTAGACATCCGATCGGGGTGGTTTTATTTGAGTTATACTAGCAGTGGTTCACTATAGGCGGTGGTTCTCATTTTAGGGTATTTATACCTAGTGGTTTGGGGGAAGAAGGATCGATGGTTTGGCAGAAAATTTCTGGAACCGCTCGGTCCCTGAAGGTGTGACTCCTTCCCACTGCCCTGGTGCGACGCCGACAACCTTCGCCTCCATCCTCCCCTCCTGTAAGCCCCACCACCACCTTCATCTCTCCTTGTGCCTATGCCTCTAATCCTCCTCCACATCCTTCTTCCCGCCTTGCCACAGCACACCTGCAACCCTAAAACTGCAACTCCCGCCTCCACCCCTTCCTTCTTCCCGTCTGGCCACAGCAAACCCGCAACCCCTAAACTGCAACTACCGCCTCCCCCACTTCCTTCTTCCCGTCCGGCCATAGCAAACCCGCAACCCTAAACTTCAACTCCCGCCTCCACCCCTTCCTTCTTCCCGTCCGGCCACAGCAATCCCGCAAACTAGTACAGTCGTGCCTCCGCCGCTCCTCCTTCCCCACCTCACTGTCGGACACAGTGAATCCTCATCCCTCCTATCGTGGACCCACTTCAGATCAGCCCCCACATCGTCGTAACTTTGGATGCTCGTCAACAACCACCACCGCCGTCACCTACGTATGCAACTCATGGTATAAAGTTCTTGTCCTATTATTGTTGTTTATTTTTGTTAAATCTCGTACTGTGTGGATTATTTTCTTATTGTACTAGTAGTCGTTCGTCGTTAAATTTACAGGATGTATTCTGTGCCCACTTGTATTTATTAGCGCCTCTATCGCTTGTGAAATCTGATATTTTGTTCTCCTTAAGCAATTAGTTGCAACTGCATGTGCCTTGCTATTTCATTTAAAATAATTAATTACCCGCTGCTATCCTGTTACGGACTACTTGTGCACTTCCACTCACATCATCGCAATTAGGTTTGCATTTAGAAATCCCTTTTGAGTCGACCTACCACTACATCAGGGTATATCCCCTATTTTCAACGTTTCGTATTTAACATCGTATGCTTCTCCGTCGCCTGAGATATTTCACTCTCCATTAACGTCTTCTACCAATTCTATAGGGCTGGGGGTGAGATTGATCTCGGTTCGCATTCTACAATGGTTTCTACTGGAGGAATGCTGGATGTGGATTTTGTTACTGTTTCACCTCCTGATGCTAATGTGTTCCCAAGGTTCTCCAAGACCACTTTTGTGCCTGACAGGATCCTCACTGATGAAGTTCTCACTTCTCCATCTAGTGCCACTCGTCGCTACTTGATCCATTGACGTGACCGTCCAGCTTCAGATGATTCATGGATACCTGAAGATGAGGTGGCTCGTTTGGATGACGTTCTTCTCTGCCAATACATACAAGCCAACTCATCGGTGATGAGTGCTTTTGACCCGGGGAGGATTGATGGTGCCGACCCGCCCATGCTTGAAGATGTTCGCCACTACAACTACCACTCGCGACCGCATCATCGCGATAACCAAGTTATTGAGGACACTCACCGCTACGATCTCCGCACATGACTGCATCGCCGCAACAACCAAGATATTGAGGATACTCGCCGCTACGACCTCCGCGCACGGCCTCGTGCCGCCGTGTAGCTTTCGGATGCTAGTTAACTTCTTATCTCACTTTAGTATTGATGCATTTTAATTATTAGTTTAAGTTTAGGGTTTTATGTAATATTTGCGAGACTATAAATATCTTCTTAATGTATTAGAGTGGTATGTTTTGAGAAGAAAAAAAACCTAAGCTTCTAGGGTTTGGTCGAACCCCGCATGTGCGACAGTGCGACGTTGTCGCGCCTTCCCCGCTTGGTGTGTGACTCGCCGGCCCCACCGTTGGTGTGACTCCGGCGAACTTCCTACTGGTTGTGCGACTCCACTCCTTGCATGCGAGACGCTGTACCAACCCTACCGGATCTTCCTTCGTTTCCCCTGCTCTGTCGCTGCCCGACCGAACCAGCGGCTACTCGGCCAACCTTCAGCGAGGCTTGGCTTTCTTGGTTTCGAGGTCGTTTCACCGCTGGATGCGCTACAAAGCGGCTTCGTGAATTTTCGGCTTGGAACTCAACCTCCTGTGTGCCCCCGGTGGACCGTAGTAGAGCGATTCGCCACGAATCAACCTCTTCGAGTAAGGGTAACGATTTCCTTTCCTCCACTCGTGTGTGATTCTTCTTTGGCTAGACGGCGGCATTGTTTTGAAACTTTGATTGAATCGTGGTTTATCCGAATTATTTCGTCGTTGGTTTTCTTGATCTTCTAGCAAACGAAAGGTTTGGTGAACCTTAGTTTTCTTTTTGTTGGAAGAGATCACCATTTCGAACCATTTCTTTTGGTGGATCTCTTTGGTGCAACAACACTCGTTCGGATCATGTAGGTCCTTTTCACTTGATCAAACATTGACCTATAGTCCTTGTTTGATCTCTATAGGCTTAGCGAACGTTTGTGTTGGCATGTGGATGTTAATAGGGCAAATCAGAGTGGCTGCGTTTTTGTCGTGCGTACGTGAATTAGAGTGTGAGAGAGCGACTTGCGTGCCATTAACCATCACGATCTCATCAGAGGGGTAGCCTGCATCACCCTCCTCTGTGATGAACGAGGTATGACGAACATCGGGCTCGTGCATTCTTATCTGATGATATCCGGGGCAGTGGATAGATGTACTTGGGGCACGCCTTGTTGAGGCACGTGAAGTCAACATGCATTCTTCACTTTTCGTTGGGCTTACGTACCATCACCACATTGGAAATCCAGTCTGGGTATTGAACTTCCCGTACAAACCACGTCTCCATCAACTTAGTCACTTCTTTGTGGATTAAGACTAACGAGGGTAGTAGCTACTGTTCGCTTCTTTTGCTTTACTGATCTGAAATTCGGATCGATGTTGAGACGATAACATGCGACCTCTGGACTGATGTCGGGCATGTCAGAGGTTGTCAAGCAAGCATTGAACGAGGAGTGCTTTACTTTTTTTATATAACTAAGTGTTGACAGAGACGGTCCTACTTCCACATCCCCCTGGGACGGGCAATTCCTGGACTTCTTGCGCGGGTTCGAGATGTACCCCGCCCTCGCGAGCTACGAACCGATGAGCGTTCGCGCCTATCTCGCGATCTTCTGCAAGTGTCCGATTACCTGGAGGAGAGGTCGGCAGCATCTCTCTCGAAGTCCTACTGCAGTCTCTACCTGCACCACGCGGGCACCATGCGACTTCACCAACTGGTTGAATCTAAAGGTTGCATGTTCGAACTGTTGGCTCAAACGTTTTCACCTAGTTCTTCCGCATACAACCACTTCCTAGGGGATCAGCCAGAAAGAACTCAGATCGCAAACAGCTGGTTACTATGCCCTAGGCGGGCACTTCGAACAGAGAGAGCGAGAGGAAAAGAGAGGAAAATAAAGATGTCGCTGACAGCGACGAACACCAGACTTGACCTGCTACGGCGAATGCCTCTCTTGCGACGAGCCTCTTCGATTATCTTAGAAAAGATAACAAGGGGAAGTGCAGTTACTCGAGGGTATTCATGCGTACAGTAGTTGAAAGAGGAAAAAGATAAGAACTTAGTGTCTGCACCTACGACATGGCAGTTCTGGGTTAAGTTTGTGTGTCCCCTCCAAGCACCCCTTGGTCCCCCTTTTATACTCGAGGGTAGGTTGCGTGGACGGTTCATGAACCGACAGGCATTTAATGTTTTACTAATCGCGACATTAAATGCACAGCCGTCCGATGTACATGAAGAGTCAGACGGTGGGGACTAAGGCTCTACTTGGCTCAGCGTTTTGGCTCCAGTGAGTTTGGACAAAAACGTCAACCTTATAAAATGCATGCTTAGCAAGACAATTGTTATAATCACCACCAAGAAAAGAAAACTAGTTTAGAATATAAAGGGGAATGAAAATGCTTGGGGGAAGTCGGGCGAATATAAAAGGGGATGAAATTTCTCGGGTGAAGTCTAGCGTTAACACACGAAGATTCATAACCACCACGTTCATGGCCATCACCGGCTCACCGCCATGTCAAATGGAGCCTAAAACTAGAAAGAATTTATTTTTTTTAATGCATAATTATGTTTGGGGCTTCCACCAAAACAAAGTAAATAAAGCCTGGGCCTAAAAACAGGTCTAGAGCTTCGTTTAGTGGGGTGGTGACGGTCATGAACGTTGTAATTATGAACTTTCGCCCGGCCTCAGCAAAGGAGCTTTGCCCACTTTTATGTTCAAAACTATTTTTTTTAGTGGCGTTCATAACCGTTGTCATTCTAAACATACATTCCTTGATAGCAACAGTTTTGTCCAATTTAACCGGACCAAAAATGACATGTCAAATGAAGCCTAGATCTGCAAAAAAGTCTGAATGATTAGGCGGGCTGGACCTGGCCAAGCCCATATTTTTCTGAGATGCCAGAACTAGCACCCAGCACAAGGCAGGCCCAAGCCAGGCCCAACATGCTCGTCACGCCCAGCTTTCAGTCTCGGCCTGACAGGTTATGGAGGACCTAGGCCTTGCTCGCTCAGATCTGCCAGGCTTTATTCATACTCTACATCCACCATAAAGTGTTAATTTGATTAGTAGAAGGCGCAGCAGCTTCACATGTCATCGTCGTCCGAATTTTAGGTCATTGAAGCAAAAGAAGTGAATGGTAGCTACTACCCTCGCTTGTCCCATCCACGAAGAAGTGGCTAAGTTGATGGAGACAGGGTTTGCTCGGGAAGTTCAATACCCACACTTGATTTCCAATGCGGTGATGGTATGAAAACCCAACGGGAAGTGGACGATGTGTGTTGACTTCATGTGCCTCAACAAGGCATGCCCCAAGAACAGCTATCCAATGCCCCAGATAGACTCATTAGTTGACTCTGCAGTAGGGTTTTCAGTAATGAGCTTTTTGGATGCCTTCTTCGGATATCATCATATAAGAATGTACGAGCTTGATGTTGCCCATACCGTGTTCATCACAGACGAGGGATGTTATTGTTACCGGGTTATGTCATTCGGATTAAATAATACCGGCGCCACGTACGAGAGGATGATGAATTATGTTTTCAAGAATCAGAAGGGACGCAACCAGGAAGTATACGTGGATGACCTTCTCGTCAAAAGCCATAATATTGATGATCATATGAGAGATATAGCAAAGACATTCGACACGCTTTGCAAGTTTAACATGAGGCTCAATCCCGCCAAATGCATTTTTGGAGCAAGTAGGGGGAAGTTCCTTGGGCACCTGCTCACCCCCAAAGGTTTGGAGCCCAATCCAGATAAGGTAAGGGCTATCTTAGAAATGAAACCTCAGAAGAGTCTGAATGAGGTTCAACGGTTGGCAGGAAGGGTGGCGGGACTCAACCGCTTTATCTCGCGATCAGGAGATAAGTGTGCCTCTTTCGTCAAGACCCTTCGAGAATAGAAGAAGTTTGAGTGGACCGAAAAATATGATCAGGCCTTCAAAGAGTTGAGGAATCAGTTGACCACACCTCTTCTCCAGAGTCCCCGCCCATCCGAGGACCTTTTCTTAAACTTGGGAGTTGAAAAGGACGCCATCAGTTTGGTTTTGGTGCGAGAAGAAGGCGGGAAGCAATTTCCCGTACACTATGTTAGTCATGTGTTGAAGAGCGCAGAAGCTCGCTACCTAATTCTGAAAAATTTGGCATTAGCCCGAGTTGTTTCGGCACGAAGGCTTCGGCATGAAGGCTTCGACCGTATTTCCAGACTCATTCCATCTGAGTTGTGACTGATCATCCACTAAGAGCGGTCTTGGAAAAACCAAATCATTCGGGGCGATTGGCAAAGTGGGTCATTGAACTCAGCGAATTTGACATCACGTATATCCCAAGGGCCGTTATCAAGGCACAAGTCTTGGCTGACTTTCTCGTTGACTTTGCAGGCAGCGGCGGTGCAGAGGAGGAAGTTTTTGGCCCATTATGTTGGAAGACCAAGCCTTTAGATTGCGGCTGACATGTCGGTCGACATATCATTTCTGAGGGGAAATCGCCACGTTACCGCCACATTTGTCAAATCTGGCATTTTCCAGTATTGCAGCCAACAAATCAGACATGTTGGCCAAATATTGTGATTAATGATGGCCCAATATTTCGGTTTTTTTTAAAATTTTGTTTAAAAATTTTATAATTTTTTTATATAGAATGAATTCATCCTAAGGTTCTAACAAGATTCCTAGCGCTTCTTTCATAGTAGGTCGAGATTCATATTAGGCATTTGGTGAGAAGACGACTCCAAATGACACCAATCATATACAATTAAACACTTATTAATAGTTTAATTTTCTCATATAAATTTTAGTTTACACTGAATTAGATAAAATAATTACCAGCTAATTAATAATTGAAAAATATTATGAAATATATATATATAATTATAATATTACAATTCAACATTTTGAAATGTCCCCGATATATCTTCACAATCGACATCCAACATATAAAAAACCTAAACCGACATGAGTCTGACATCTGACATAGAAAACCCAAATCGACATGTGTCCGACATCTGCAACCTTGTGGAAGATGTTTGTAGATGGGGCCTCCGGCTTGAAATCAGTAGGAGCAGGGATCATCCTAGTCATCCATTCCCTGTGGAACCAGGATTGAGCAGGTCATAAAGTTCCATTTTCCTGTAATAAACAATCAGGCTGAGTACGAAGCTTTGATAGCAGGACTGATTCTTGCCCGAGAAATAGGCATCAAGAATCTAGAAGTAAAGACTGACTCCTTGAACATGGCGTCATAGGTCATTGGAGTTTTTGAGGTAAGGGAACCACTCCTGCAGAGGTATATGTCCCTTGCCAAGCAGTGTGTGGGGCGCTTACGCACATTTAGGATATGTCATATTCTAAGGGAGAAAAATGCGGAAGCTGACGAATTGGCCAAGTACGAATATCCAGCCGGAGGGACTCTTATAGAATAGTTCGTCCTGCGATACAGAAAGCAGATGTTATGGAGATAGACAAACGTATGTCTTGGATAGATCCTTTTGTTCACTATTTCACGACGGGGAAGTTGTGTAACGCCCCGAAAATTGTAATCGAACCGGTCGCGTCCTAAGGAATTTTTGGTGCCTAAATAGGGGCACACGGCCTAGGACACGGGCGTGTCCAAGGCCGTGTCCTTCTGTGTTAGTCGGGCTGTGTCCAGTAAAAAACACGGCAGGAAACACGATTTTGGAACAGTATCGACACGGGCGGGTAACACAGGCGTGTCCTTACCCGTGTCACCACCCGTGTCCGTCTCGGGTTGAAAACCTGGGGTGTGTTGCCAAAAGTGCACGGCCGTGTTACACGGGCATGTACTGATCGACACGGGCGTGTCCCATTTGACACGGGCATCTCCTTGCCCGTGTCCACCAAGCAACGTGACGGTTGGCGTGGCGGTTATCTATGACACGCCCAAGGTCACGGGCGTGTTGGGACCTGACACGGGCGTGTCAGGTTGAGACACGAGTGTGTCTCAACTCGTGTCTTTTTCTGTGATCGACGATCGTGCCTGGATTGGGGCACACGACCTGGAACACGGCCGTGTGCAAGGCCGTGTTCGGCCCAGGATTGAGAGATTTCAGGCGAATCTGAGCCGTTCGTTTTCTTTAAACAAGATTTGACGGCCCAGATGTATTCCTGCTTTAATAAGGCCGGGAATAGAGGATTAATTCCTCATTATCTCTTAATCATTCTCTTTCTAAGGAGTTAGAGAGAGGAGAGACTGGTTGAGGAAGGAAGAGGAGGAATCCGACTGTCGGCGGAGCATCGGAGCACTGAGTCAAGAACCGAGACCGGATCCGCGGAGGAAATTCCCTTGCAAAGCTTTCCATCCGGATAGATTTCCATGGCGCAAAAGCGAACTTCAAGGGTAACGATTCTCTACTTGAGCATGTGAAGCTCTCTTTCTTTCTTCATGGGAAACCCGCTCCCGCGAGTGTGTGGTGAGTGTGTGGTGTTCCTTAGGGTAGATGTGAATAGTCCCCCTTGTGTTGCATATAGAGTCCGGAATCGAAGTACGGACATAGGCATTGTGTGTGAAGCCTACCCGGACGTGTTGGTCTGGATCGGTGATGTTGCATATTGTATGGATTGCCGGAGAAGACTCCGTGCTTTGTGTTTTTCGGGTTCTACACGGTAGATTGCAGCAGGGATCCTTGGGGATTAACTCCAAGGCGCACCCGGAAAACTAAGCGGAAATGTAGTTCTTCTAACTCGACGGCCGGGGAGCCAGCCTTGTACATAACTGGGTTGTGTGATGATGGGGAATGTATTAGGCTCCGGGAGAAGCTTGGCCCGCGCGTACGTCTTAAAGTGACTAGGCGGAGTGAGCAACGGGCAAGTGGAAGCGGACCTGGGCTATGCGGTTCGGTGCTGGAAGCCCAAAAGTGGAACTAGCCATTGGCATAGTCGGGAGTCTTAGATGATGGTCAGAAAGACTAAAATGCTCATGATGTTGCCATCCCGAGGATGGTGGTGAAGCCACGGAATTGACCGGATTCACCGAAAATGTGCCCTGAGTGCACTAGGTGCTTGGCCGTACGAGCCTACACTTGTGGCAAAGTATGTTTGCACTTTGTTGTTTAGCTGGGCTAATGAAATGCAGGGAAGGAGCACCGCCATCCCGAGTAAGGGGCGGGGTCTTTATAATTTGGTCAGCTTTAGCTGACCGTTGCTTTGTTTGCCACCCTGCGGTTGAATGTTGCTTGCAGGTGCTGCGGAGCCAGGTACCAAATAGCGGGCTGAAGCCTATGCTGCTGAGCTGGCCCTCGAAGGCCAAAGCGAATTGTTGTTTTACTTTTGTCATGTGTGGCCGGCCTGCGAGCCGATGTAGTAAAACATTACTTTGTCAAGTGAACTCTTGTAAGGTCATAAGGCCAAGTACTTTCAGTGTATTTGTTATTTCATTCCTATGGTGGTAAGTGGACATTCATGATAGTTGTTATTCAATTATGGGTTCTTTCAAACTGTTTAAAAGCTTCCGCTAGAATGCTCTGAGTTAGGGCGAGTAGTTGTAGTTGATCTTTTGATATTCTTATGTAACCCTTCCGACTGTCTGTGGTATATGGCGTCGGGTTCCAGCTGGACCTTCTGCTATATGTCATACGACGGATGGGGGTGTTACAATTTTGTATCAGAGGTAAGGTGTCGGTCTTCTTTATTTGAATTCATGGGCAAATTCTTTTAAGAGGAGGTGAGCACATGTATGTGCGTCATCGTTATAACATAAAAAGAACCTATGAATGCCCACTTAGGAATTAAAATACACTTGTTTTGAGGAACCTGAGTTTTCCAAAGATTGCTTTTAGCAATCTGTATGTCGCCTAATCGATGGTTATGCTATATAGGTGACTAGGAGTGGTGCGGGGCAGTCGCAAGGTCAGCACTCCATAGAGAGTAGCGCACTTAACAACGTGCCTGAGACCTTTCTGTTGAAACCATAAGAAGGATAGTTGAAGTGGTATTCGACGTGACTAAAGCACAACTTGGAGGGCAAGTGCAGCCCCCTGTCCCTGGGGTGGCTTCAACACCGAGTGGTGTGATGGAACAACTGGCATGTATAAGACCTTTGGATCAGCAGTTGAATATGCTCTTAGTGCAGGGTACGCACTTAGTTTAGGATTATTTACAGGCATTTCTTATCATAAGGCGCTACCCAGGATTTGAGTAGGAGAACGAGCAGACTATAGCTAAAAGATTCTACAACAGTCTGCGCGATGAATTACGACTGCTACTCGTAGGACCAAAGCTACTTGGATTTCGAGCGTTAGTGGAGTCGGCTAGAGCTTTGGAAGCAGATATGGCCAGAATCAACCAGACGTCAGTGTTCAGGTTACCAAATTTCCCAGGTCCCTCAAAGTCTGTATACCGAAATAGGAGTAAAGTGAGGCATGAAGTATCTACTAGTCAAGCTCCATATTATTGTTATAAATGTGGAATGTTTGGTCACTTTGCCCAAGATTGTCGTGGAGATGATCCAAGGACAGAGAAGATTATGAAGAGAGTCCAAGAGAAGAAAAACTCCAGTGCAAAGAAGACAGAGTTCAAGGTGCTGACCTCCTCAAAGTCTGGTTTCCGTAGATGGTATAAGAAGGCTAGAATTTCGGGTCTAGTTCCTTCTTTTGGTGCGTATGGAACAACTATTGTACGAGACTCGGACGCATGCTTTTACTGTGGAAAGCTGGGACACTTTGCCTGAGAGTGTCGGAGCGGACGTTTGAAGTCCGAGAAGAAGCCTAGAGCAACCTACGAGGAGAAGGGAAAGGGGTTGGAGGCAACTACATCTCAATATGCTCCATCCCAACCTAGAGCGTACAGCTTTGGCCATCAGGAGGCCATGGAATATGCTGACATGGTGACAGGTATGGTTTAATTTTTGGAAGGTCAGCTTTAGATAACTTGTTGCCTTATGCATGTTAGCCTATGATTGATTGTGATAGGATTTGTATTGATTTTCTGAGTGTCCGGTGAAAGCACTGTTCATCATGGGAACTTCTCATTCCTTTGTGTCCAAAAGATGTGTATCGCGCATCGGAGTTCCTTCTTCGATGGCAAGAGACAAATCGAAAGTACTGCTGCCTAACGGGTGCTCTATACACGTGAATAGAGTCTGTTGTATGAAGTTACGGATAGGGAGTCAGGAGTTTGACTTGCAAGTGTTGCTACTGCTGTTTGTAAAATTTGACGTAATCTTTGTTATGGACTGGCTCTCGGATCAGCGTGCGTATATCAATTTCAACTGTAAGGTGGTCAGATCGGTACTAGCTATAGGTTGTGAGATGTCGGAACTGAAGTACAACTTCAAGAGCTAGTGAAACAGGGTTATGTGCATCCAAGTTTATTGTCTTGGAGCACACCGGTCCTCTTGTTAAAAGGAGGATGGAAGCTTACAACTCTGTAATGATTACAAGAAGTTGATTAAGTTAACGGAAAAGAATAAGTATCCAATCGCAAGAAGTGATGATCTATTCGATCAACTCGTTGGGTCAACTGTGTACTCAAGTTGGATCTGAAATCTTGATACTATTAATTGTCGTTAAGGGAAAGTGACATTCTCAAAACGGCGTACAACACACGATATGGGCGTTATGTGTTCATCGTCATGCCGTTTGTGCTAACAAATGAGCCGTCCGTGTTTATGGATTTGATGAATAGGGCATTCTGTGAGTACCTGAACCAGTTCGTTATAACCTTTATCGACGACATACTGGTATACTTTCAGTATGAGGGTGATCATTACAAGCATCTGAATTCGGTGTTGGAGACATTGAGGAGAAATCAGTTGTATGTCAAATTCTCCAAGTGTGAGTTTTGGTTACCCTCAGTAGCGTTTCTTGGTCACGTCTTGAGGGGAGAAAGTATCGTGGTAAAACCATCAATGATATTTGCGATACGAGAGTTGCCTGTGTTGTCTACGTTGGCGAAAAGTTCGAAGTTTTCTAGGACTGGCCGGCTAGTACAGACGCTTCATAGATGTGAAAGTAGCGAACAAACAACTAAAAACAAGCCGGAACTTTGAATAATTGAAAGTTTTATTATCCAAAAAGATGTCTATTACAAAAGTATGTCCTCCCTTATATAGAATGGAGGAGAGATGAGAGAATGCAAATAAGAGATGTGGGACTAAAAATTTACAGGACTAAGCGAACTATACAGAAACAACCCGCATAAGCCGCGCGGTTAGACAGAAGGGCTAACCGCTCGGCTACCACCAGAGAGAGAGAGATCGCCATGGGAGACCGCTAGACTGCCCGATCTCCGAGTCGACTGAGACAAACCGCCAGACCGCTCGGCTACCAGACAGCAACAGCACAGCAACCAACTTGCTGAAGGGAAACCGCCAGACCGCGCGGTCTTCAACCCGCCAAGACAGACCGCCAGATCGCCCGGTCACCAACTTAAACACTCCCCCTCAATCTAGAGCATATATATTGATCATGTCCGGCTTGTCACAAATATGAAGAAACGAGGCGGATACTGGCTTGGTGAAGATGTCAGCCAGCTCTTTATCAGAAGTGATGAAGGGAGTGGAAATTTGTTCCTTCAAGATCTCTTCATGAATGAAATGACAGTCGACCTCAATGTGTTTGGTTCTTTCATGGAAGACCGGATTTTTGGAGATGTATATGGCAGTCTTGTTATCACAGAACATAGATAGAGGATGGTTGTAGACCTATCCTAAATCTAGCATGAGAGCTCGTAGTCATTTTAACTCACAGGTGGTCGATGTCATACTACGATACTCTGCTTCAGCACTGAACCTGGAAACAACAAACTGCTTATTGCTCTTCCAGCTCACCAGATTTCCCCCAACAAAGGTGCAAAAACCCGAGGTTGACTTGCGATCCCATTTTTCATCAGCGTAACTTGCATCTGAGTATGCTTCAACCCTCAGATGACCATTCTTCTGAAAAAGTAATCCTTTCTCAGGCGCTGCTTTGACATACTCCAAGATCTGCAAGACGGACTGTAGATGACACTCCCTTGGTGCTTGCATGAATTGACTCACCTTACCCACAACATAGGAAATGTCGGGTCTGGTCACTATAAGATATATGAGCTTACCAACCAGACGCCTGTACCGCGTACTATCTGAAAGAGGAGGTGAATCATCTGTCCAGGTTTTGTCTTCTCCAGTTGTCATGGGGCATCGGGCAGATTTTGCTCCAGTCAATCCTGCCTCTTTTAAAAGATCAAGCGCATACTTATGCTGGGAGAGAACTAAGGAGTTGGGCTTTCGAGAGATTTTGATCCCCAGAAAGTACTTTAGAGAGCCCATATCTTTCGTGACCAGATGTTGACAAAGATGTCGCTTTGTCAGGGCTAACCCTTCCTGGTCATCGCCAGTGAGAAGAATATCATCGACGTACACAGTAAGAACAACCAGTCCCGATGGGGGTTTTGCGAATAAATAGCGAGTGATCGGCAGAGCTTCGCGCAAAACCAACGGCCGCCACGATGCCGCTGAACTTGTCAAACAAAGCTCGAGGGCTCTGCTTGAGGCCATAGATTGCCTTCTTCAGCTGGCATACTCGTGTCTCCCCCTGAGCAACATACCCAGGAGGTTGCTCCATGTAGACGGCCTTCTGAAGATCACCATAAAGGAATGCATTCTTGACATCCAGCTGGGAAATCGACCAATCTCTATTTACCGCCACAGAGAGTAGGACCCGGATAGTGCTGAGACGAGCCATGGGAGAGAAGGTGTCAAAGTAATCAACCACATAGGTCTGAGTAAAGCCCTTAGCAACAAGGCGAGCCTTATAACGATCTGCAGTGCCGTCTGGGCCAAATTTGACTACAAAGACCCAGCGACAGCCAACAACATCAGTGCTGAAGGGAGGAGGAACAAGAGTCCAGTTACCCCACTCAGTTATGGTCTCCATTTCATCATCCATGGGCATCTTCCAATGAGGAATAGCAAGGGCCTCCTAGTAGGAGCGAGGTGTGGCAGTGGCAGAGATAGCCAGTGCAAAGGCCCTGCGAGAAGAGGTAAGATGATCATATGAAACAATAGCAGCAAGGGGGTGTAGGGTACATGTCTGCACCCCTTTGCGAAAAGCTATAGGAAGATCTAGGTCAACGGGTCCCTCGGCATCCGGAGCATCCGTGGTAGAGAGAGCTGGCCCAGGAGTAGAGAGTGACGGCGGCGGAGATGAGGGAGACGGTGGCGGAGAAGAGGGAGAGAGAGCCGGAGGGAGAGGAGTGGGCGGATATGGTGTAGGGTTGGAGATCGTAGTAGGAGATGAGGGAACGAAGGGAACAGCAGGAGAATTAGAAGCTGGGGGAAGAGGAGAGGAGTCATCCGAGAAGTAGGAGGTATTCTTGAAGAAGGTGACGTCAGCAGAGACGAACTGCTTACGAAGAACGGGATCAAAACAACAATAGCCTTTCTGAGTGGTGGAGTACCCCAGAAAAACACATTTGGTGGAGCGAGGGGAGAGCTTATCACGGGTGGCAGATGGGGCGTTCACAAAGGCAGTACACCCAAAGATTTGGAGAGGGAGAGGAAAAGGCTCCTTGCCCGGATACAGAATGGAGAATGGGGTTTTTCCGTGGAGAATTGTGGAGGGAATGCGATTGATAAGGTAGCAGTCAAGGAGAACAGCATAGCCCCAATAGGAGCAAGGAACATGCATCTGGGTCATCAAGGTGCGAGCAACATCGAGGAGGTGACGGTTTTTGCGTTCTGCCACACCATTTTGTTGTGAAGTATAAACACAACTAGTTTGATGAATAATCTCATTTTGCATGCAGAAGGTAGAAAAGTCATGACTGATATATTTTTTGGCATTATCAAATCGAAAAACTTTAATAGAAACATTAAACTGAGTTTTGATCATGAGATAGAAGGACGTCCATACAGAGAATAATTCGGAGCGATCTTTTAACAGATACACCCACGTACAGCGAGAGAAATCATCAATAAACGTGACAAAATATGAACTACCCCGACCAACGGTAAGGGTAGGAGAAGGACCCCAAACATCGAAGTGGATGAGATCAAACGGACGGGTAGATCCACGAACGTGATTTGGAGGGAAGGAGGAGCGGTGATGTTTGCCAAGCTGACAGGCCTCACAGTTGAGGGGAGGACTTTGTGGAGGAAGTTGGGGCAGAAGTTGATGAAGAAGACGTGGAGGAGCATGACCAAGGCGGAGATGCCATTAGAGAAGATTTGTGGAGGTGGAGGAGAAGGTGGACAAAGCGGAAACGTTGTCAAGGAAGTATAGGCCGCCACTCTCAGTCCCAGTAGCAATCGTCCGTTGGGAGTCCGGATCCTGAAAAGAACAAGAAGTATAAGTAAATGTGACGGAACACTATAATTGCTTGCATAGAGAGGTAACAGATAATAAGTTGCACGGGAACTTGGGAACGTAGAGAGTATCCGCCAAGCGAAGAGACGGAGTGACATGAACCATTCCCGTCCTATTGACCGATGATGAAGAGACGTCAGCGAGAATAACCGGGGGCAACCGATCATGTGTTTCTAGGAGAAAAACATTGGAGATTGTCGGTCATATGATTGGTAGCACCGGTGTCGATCAGCCATTTTCCTTGAGTAACAACGTGGGCACTACCAGAAGACGTGACCACTGAGGCGAACGGCTTTGAGGAGGATGCAAAAGCCATGAAGGGAGGAAAAAAAACTGCAGCGGTCACGGTGACAGCACACCAGCGGCAAGAAGGGCCACAACCAAGATGCAGAGCAAGGCAAAGGGGAAGAAGAGAGAAGAACAAGTCGTGCGACTAAATAGGAGGTTGCGGCGACTAACAAGCAGGAGCGGCTAAAGGAGGAGCCGCACAGAGGAGGACAGGCCGCTGCGACTTAGGAGCAGGTCGCGACGACAAAGAGCAAGAGCAGCGAGATGGGAAGCTGCGCAAAGGAGCACAGGTCGCGGCGACGTAGAGACAGGTCGCGGGGACTAAGAGAGATAGAGCGGCTAAGGAAGAAGGGCAGAGAGGCCGCCTATACAAGGAAGAAACCGCGCGAACAGGGAGAAATCACAGCGGTTAGGAGAAAGAGCTCTGCAGCGGTCACGATGATAGACACTAGCGGCCAGAAAAGCCACGACCAAGCAGAGGGAAAGAAGTCGAGCGGCTAGAAATCAGCCCGCGCGAACAGAAGAAAGAGAAGACCATGCGAACAGAGAAAAGTCTGCTGGGAGGCAAACAAGGCGAATAAGGCAAACAGGTCGCGACAACAGGTCGCGGCGACTAAAGAAGAGGAGCAGCTAGAAAGGAGGGCGTGACGACTAAGCACAGGTCGCGGCGAGAAGAATGGAGAAACAAAGAGGTCGCGCACACAAAGGGCAACGACAAGGAGAGAAAGAAGCTGCGCGAACAGGGCGCAAGCAGGCGGAAGAAACAAGCCGCGAGGACAGGTCGCGAGAAGAAGAAGAAGCAAGCCGCACGGGCAGGTCGTGCGGTCAGAGAGGGCGCACAGAATCAGGAGGAATGGTCAAATGACTGGAGGCTGGTGCATAAATTGTTGGAGACTAAGCTGAGTTTCGACACAGCCTTTCATCCACAGACGAATGGTCAAACCGAGAGAGTCAACAGGACGATGGAGGACATGTTTCGCATGTGCGTCTTGGATTTCGGAAAGCAATGGGAAGATCACCTACACATGGTGGAGTTTGCATATAACAACATCTATCAAGTGAGTATTGGAATGGCGCCTTTCGAGGCCTTGTATGGGAGAAAGTGTCGCACATCGTTGTCTTGGTTGGAGACGGGTGAGTCGAAGTTGTACAAACGTCAAGCAGTGGGAGACGTCACTTCAATGGTACGTACAGTTCATGAACGTTTGCAGATCGCTCAGGACAGACAGGCAAAATACTATAACTCCAAAGCATAGGAACGTGGAGTTCGTTGTTGGCGATTGGGCGTATTTGAAAATAAATTCGTTCAATGGTGTCTCACAAGTTCGACACCTGAAGAGGCTGAGTCCGAGGTACCTTGGACCGTTTGAGATCCAGGAGCGGATTGGTGAAGCAGCGTATCGACTGAAGTTGGCAGTGGAGTTGAGTGGGCTACACGATGTATTCCACATATCGGTGTTGCGGAAGGCGATGCAAGAGCCTTCGATGGTGGTTGCGGTCGATCAAGTGCCGGTTGATCGTAGATTGACGACGAAGTTCAAGCCCGTATGCATTGAAGACTTTGAAGTCAAACGACTCCGCAATAAGGAGATCCGAATGGTTAAAGTCCGTTGGGATAATTTCGGTCGTAAGGAGCTTTCATGGGAACGAGATCAGATTATGTTGGAGGAATACCCCGTGTTATTCCGCTCAGATAAAATTTAGGTTTTGTACTTTTACCTAATTTCGGGACGAAATTCTTTTAAGGGGGGAGATTTATAATGCCCCAAAAATTGTAATCAAACCGGTCGCGTCCTAAGGAATTTTTGGTGCCTAAATAGGGGCACACGGCCTGGGACACGGGCGTGTCCAAGGCCGTGTCCTTATGTGTTGGTCGGGCTGTGTCCAATAAAGAACACGACAAGAAACACGGTTTTGGAATAGTATCGACACGGGCGTATCAGGGGTGACACGGGCGTGTCCATACCCGTGTCACCACCCGTGTCCTTCTCGGGTTGAAAACCTGAGGTGTGTTGCCAAAAGTGCACGGGCGTGTACTGATCGACACGGGCGTGTACCATTTGACACGGGCATTTCCTTGCCCATGTCCACCAAGCGACGTGACGGTTGGCGTGGCGGTTATCTGTGACACGCTCAAGGTCATGGGCGTGTCGGGACCCGACACGGGCGTGTCAGGTTGAGACACGAGCGTGTCTCAACTCGTGTCTTTTTATATGATCGGCGATCGTGCCTGGATCAGGGCACGCGACCTGGAACACGGCCGTGTGCAAGGCCGTGTTCGGCCAAGGATTGAGAGATTTTAGGAGAATCTGAGTCGTTCATTTCCTTTAAACAAGATTTGACGGCACAGATGTGTTCTTGCTTTAATAAGGCTGGGAATAGAGGATTAATTCCTCATTATCTCTTAAACATTCTCTTTTTAAGGAGTTAGAGAGAGGAGAGATCGATTGAGGAAGGAAGAGGAGGAATCCGACTGCCGGCGGAGCATCGGAGCACCGAGTCGAGAACCGAGACTGGATTCGCGGAGGAAATTCCCTTGCGAAGCTTTCCATCCGGATAGATTTCCATGGCACAAAAGCGAACTTCAAGGGTAACGATTTTCTATTTGAGCATGTGAATCTCTCTTTCTTTCTGCATGGGAAACCCGCTCCCGCGAGTGTGCGGTGAGTGTGCGGTGTTCCTTGGGGTAGATGTGAATAGTCTCCCTTGTGTTGCATATAGAGTCCAGAATCGAAGTACGGATATAGGCATTATGTGTGAAGCCTACCCGGATGTGTTGGTCTGGATTGGTGATGTTGCATATTATATGGATTACCGGAGAAGACTCTGTGCTGTGTTTTTCGGGTTTCTACACGGTAGATTGCAGTAGGGATCCTTGGGGATTAACTCCAAGACACACCTAGAAAACTGAGCGGAAACGTAGTTCTGCTAACTTGGCGGTCGAGGAGACAGCCTTGTACATAACTAGGTTGTGTGATGATTGGGAATGTATTAGGCTCCGGGAGAAGCTTGTCCCGCGCGTACGTATTAAAGTGACAAGGCGGGGTGAGCAATGGGTAAGTGGAAGCGGACATAGGCTATGCGGTTCGGTGCTAGAGGCCCAAAAGTGGAACTGGCCATTGGCATAGTCGGGAGTCTTTGACGGTTTTCAGAAAGACTAAAATGCTCACGATGTTGTCATCCCGGGGATGGTGGTGAAGCCACGGAATTGACCGGATTCACCGAAAATGTACCCTGAGTGCACGAGGTGTTTGGTCATGCGAGCCTACACCTGTGGTGAAGTATGTTTACGCTTTGTTGTTTAGCTGAGCTAATGAAATGCAGGGAAGGAGCACCGCCATCCCGAGTAAGGGGCGGGGTCGTTATAATTTGGTCAGCTTTAGCTGACCGTTGCTTTGTTTGCCACCCTGCGGTGGAATGTTGCTTGCAGGTGTTGCGGAGCCGGTACCAAATAGCGGGTTGAAGCCCATGCTGCTGAGCTGGCCCTCAAAGGCCAAAGCGAATTGTTGTTTTACTTTTGTCATGTGTGGTCGGCCTGCGAGCAGATGTAGTAAAATATTACTTTGTCAAGTGAACTCTTGTAAGGTCATAAGGCCAAGTACTTTCAGTGTATTTGTTATTTCATTCCTATGGTGGTAAGTGGACATTCATGATAGTTGTTATTCAATTATGAGTTCTTTCAAACTGTTTAAAAGCTTCCGCTAGAATACTCTGAGTTAGGGCGAGTAATTGTAGTTGATCTTTTGATATTCTTATGTAACCCTTCCGACTGTCCGTGGTATATGGCGTCGGGTTCCAGCTGTACCTTCTGTTATATGTCATACGACGGATGGGGGTATTACAAGTTGATCCCTCAGTAAGCGATAAGAGGAGATTCAAGCTAAAGGCGACTCACTATTCCCTAATTTTGGGTGTCCTCTATCAGAGGACTCTCCTCTCACCCTTAGCAAGATGTGTGGTGGAAGAAGAGGTCCCTCGAATCCTGCAAGTACATTCGGGAGAGTGCGACAGCCACTCAGGAGTCGACCCTTGAGAAGAGGATCCCCGTCAAGGATATTTTTGGCCAACAATCAGGAAGGATTGCGCAGATTTTGCCAAGAAGTATGTAAGGTGCCAGAAGTTCGCTCCCCTTTAGGTCCAACCGGCTCAACAACTCAAGACTATTTCTATTCCCTAGTCTTTTGTCGTATAGGGAATGGATTTGATTGGCTCATTCCTGATGGCAAGTAGGCAACATTGCTTTATCTTAGTTATGATCGACTACTTCAGCAAGTGGTATAAGTCAAGGCTCTCGCCCGAACTACCACACAGGTAGTGAAAAACTTCATCTACGCGCAGATTGTCTGCCGATATGGAGTTCCGACCGTTATTGTTACTGACAATAGCCCTCAGTTTGCAAGTGAAGAGTTGGCCATTTTCTGTGGTCGGGTGGGAATAGAGCTCTGATCCTCGTCCGTGCATCACCCGCGAAGCAACGGTCAGGTAGAGTCAGCCAACAAGCAGATCCTGAACTAGTTTAAGAAGGTGAAAATGCTCGTGGTAATTGGACAGAGCAGTTGTCAGCAGTTCTGTGGACCCTCTGAACGACTCCTTCCTCGGCAACCGGTGAAACTCCTTTCAAGCTATCACACGGATCTGAGGCTCTTATTTCGGTAAAGTTTGAGATAGAAAGCCCTCGTGTGCGACTGGCCAGGCAAGGAAATGATGATTGGATGGAGGTAAATAACGAAGAGCAAAGGTGCAGTTTTGACCTTATCGAATAGCTCCGGGATCAGTAGGTGATCTGACAGGCTGAGACAAAGTAAAGAATGGCAAGATATTTTGACAAGAATGTTCGGGTAAAGCAGTTCGAGAAGGGTGATCTCATACTAAAAAAGGTAGATGCAGCTGGGAGAGCCGCCTCGGTAGGAAAGCTCAACCATAATTGGGAGGGACCTTTCGTCTCCAGAGAGGTGCTCAAGAACGGGGCTTGCCGGTTACAATCACATGAAGGCGACGACCTAAAGAGATAATATTACTGAGTCAAGGTGCGTTCCTTTCCTCCAAAGTCTGACCCGCTTCCTAGAAGCCAAGGTTTCTCATTCCGTGGAAAACCCTTAGCACGATACAGTGCAAGAGAATAACTTGGCAGGCACACACGGCGCACGCGGCCTCTAGTTTGGTGAGTCCTGGAGCTTGCATGGACCCCCCCCCCCCCCCCCCCCCCCTAAACGAATTCGTATGTTCTAAGTAGGAGGAAGACATCAAGCCTCTAACCCTCCTGCCGGTATAGGTCACTTCCCCCCCACCGTATGACCGCGATAATTGCCCTCGTGAGATACTCTTGAGTGGCATATGTGGTGGGTCCGAATGTTTTGATAAGCAGCGAATTGATTGAGGCGTTGCTATTGTTATTGATCTCCTTTTCGAGGACAAGCTTCAAGCAATAGGCGCTTATTCCCCTCCGACGTTCTTCAATGCTGCTTGTGGACGAGAGCTCTGCAGATGCCTTGTGCCTGAAACAGCAACCATAAACTCTAACAACGGGCCCAGCCGATATAATAACATAATCAAATTTCCTAAGTATCAGTTCGGGTGAACACTCCGAACACTCATAAGCCACACGCACACTTGTTTCCCCTGGACGCGTGAATGCCCCGATTATGTTGGGCGAACTATCGTCGAATAACGAACAACCAAAGAAATAATACACAAAAATATAACATACAACAATTATGGCCACGAATAATCGTGAATCAAAAAATAATATTGTTGACAAAGATGACGCGTGAACGCGCGCTCGAAAATAAAACAAAAAGTATTTTCGACTAAACGTTTCCTTCTGAGTCTTTTGAGGTACTGGCAGAGTGAAGTCTTTTTCCAAAACTTTCTGAGGGGGAGTATTTGTGGGACATGGGCCACCGGGGGGAGGACTCTGCAGGGATTGGCTTTGCGTCTTCTGGGAACAACTCTTTATATTGAATGCGCGCGAACTCGGGCTTGAAGGCACCCAGCTCCCGCACGCGCTCTAGGGTGATCTTCCCAGATAGCCTTCCCTCCATCAAGATCTCCAGCATTAATTCTGGGTTCTCCGCAGACAAGCTCGCCTGACGGATGAAAAGAGAATTGTTAAGGGATCACACTCAAGGTACGTAGAATCGCAGTTTAAGACCTTTCAAGAATACCTTTAATTGGTTTTGCATGCGGGCGACCTCCTCCTAGGACTGTCTCAGGGTGTGTTGTGTCTGCCCTAGAGTCCTCCAGCAGGTAGTATTGTATGTCAGCACCCTCAAGGAGCCTGTGGCCGCCCTCTGTGCCAGCTGGTCTTGGGGCATGCTCTTCATCTCTGTGAATTCCTCCTCGCCGAGGACTGCAAAAGAGATCGCCAGTGCATGCGAAATGGTTTCATGTTTTTCCCTCTAGGACGAAAAGCTCGAACTCAGCGTAACCGCGCCCAAGTCCCGGAGCATCAGCGGGCCACCAAGACTTTTCGCCAGGAACTCACCATCCGGTGGAGTGTCTCGCGCGCCAACCAGAGTGGTCTGTGTCGGCCTCTGGCTCCGCCTAACAGGGGAGCTCGTGTGACCTCTGCGCGGGGCCATCGGCGCCCGCTGAGGCATCAACCTCCTTAGGTTGGCAGCTTTTCTTTTTTCTATGACGGTCAGGACCTCGCTCGGTGGCTCGTAGGGTCTTTCCGCGAGAACCTGCAGGACAATTATAAGTTGGAAACTTAGAGTTCGCAAGTATGAAACTGTTTATAAGCCAAATCTTACATTCTACGGTATCCGTATCCGCCACCTATCCCAGGAGGGGGATGTAATGTGCGACATCCAGGGGCGCCTCGTCGAAGAAGCCCGCGATATTCTTCTTCATTCCTTCGACAGGCAAGCTCTAGAAGTCATCCTCCCGCGGGTGGGGGTAGATGCTCAACCTTCCGAAGTCCTCCTTGAATATGGAGAACCTCGCTTTCCATTCATGCACTTTGTTCGCAAGGTTCAGGACTCGCAGCTTGTTTGAGCCGATGTACAGTTGTCTCTTTGAGAGCGAGTGGACATAGAACAGTCGCCTAAACACTGTAAAGCTAAAGTGGGCTCTCTGAAGCCGCAGGAAGATGAAGAACGCGGTCGCCAACGCGATAGAGTTTGGGGTGAGTTGCGCGGGGATTATCCAATAATGGTCCATCCCACATCGAAGTGTTCGAAGGGGAGGACTACTCGTCAACGAACGCTGAATGGAGGTGCTCGTTGGGCTCGGAAAGTAGTGTAACGTATCTATCAGGAGATACACAGATGTGGAAGATATGGTTGGCAAACTCCTCATCGTGAAGTCTAATTGTAGGAGGGTCGGACAGTAGGAAGGCTACTGTGGAGTCTGCACGGGTGGACCCAACTTGAGGAGCTCGCTCATTCTCCATGGTGCTTGAAGGTACCTGCCGAAAAAGAGGCTTTGCGGGCCTAATTATAGGGATCATCTTATTTTCCTCGAAATGTGAAATGCCGCGGACATTTGTTGTCCGCAAGGCACGTTTGTGATGACCACTACATATTATTACTTCCTGCTCTGCAAAAAGAGAAATGACGTGCAATCGATTAATGGCAAGTAAGTTTTAGGCTAGCAACATATCACAAAAAATAAAAGCATTATGCACACAGAGCACGGCGAATACATGAAGTGCCCGCTTATTAATGTTCACGTACACACACGCATTGTCAAACCACGTCTACTTAATTATTACAAATTCAAACACACAAACTTTCCTCATTCCTTATAAGCGTCCTCGCCAGACATCCGCTCCGCACCCACGAACGTCAAGTTGTCAGTAATCTCGGCGAGCACGCTTGATGTGCCCATGTTGTACTCGTTTAGCTTGGCGATCAGTGTGTGGATGGCGTAGATGTCCTCTCTAACCTTTTGCGCATATTTCTAGACGACATCCTCTGGAGGGGCTGAACCCTGCGCCACTGCGTGAGTCTCAGCTCGTGAAGCAAGTGTGGTGTTGTGTGTGGCGTTCTGCTTCAGCATTTCTATCCCCTCCTCCAACTTGGTTATGTGTGTGATAGTGTCCTCAAGTCCTTTATGGAGGGCCGCAATCGCCGAGATGTTCTCTGGAATGCAAAATGGGTAAAAAAAATTTAATTCCTAACCAAGATATTGTAGCAAGTTGTTTTCAGTAAGTACCCGCAACAAAGTTGCTATCCAGAATGACCATCTCCTCCGGCTCGTCGTCCCCTCTCTTCCTCTTTCGCAGCGAGGTGTGTGCAGCAGGCGACGGTATGACAACAGTCTTAGAGGACGTGGAATCCGTCTTCAGCCTCTAAATCTCTGCATCAAGCTCGTTACCAGTGACTTCCCGGTCATCCTCTTCGTCATCGTCGGTCTCCTCTTCTGACTCCCCCGACTCTGCGGGCTTTTTGAAAGACTTCTACTGACTTGTCTCTTCTGACGAGATCTGATGCTGGAAGGGGTTCGGATCTTTCGGGATAGTCAACTTCTCCGGGAGACCCTACGATTTTTTCACCACCACTTTACGCCCTTCGAAGGAAATGTGTCGTCCAAGGGAACGATGACCTTGCTGACTTTTGGCTTCTGAGAGCCAGACTCTTTCCTTTTCTACGAAGTGCTGGAAGATGGTGTGAGAAGTTGGTCGTCCGCTAGGAGGCTCACGCGGTTATCATTTTTCGCAACGTGATGGTCGTCCAAGAATGAGACGAGCTCAGAGACAGTGGGAATCATGCTGGCTTTCTTCTCCGAGGATTTCTTTGATGGTGACGATGGACTTTGCTTAGAGGAACTACCCAGGAACATGACGGGCTTTTTGTGGCCTGTTCGGATTTGTTTTCTTGGTGGTGTTTGCACCATAGCCCATCTCTGCAAGTAAAGCTTGGTTTGAACCCATGGCGGGCAGACACAAGGAGAAACTAACGATTTGTGGATAATGACATGTTTAGGCAGGGGCATGCACTATTTATAGACTCCTTGAGGCATTAAGTGTGGGTCTCAGTCTTTGCGGTTACCAGTCTACTTTTCAGGAGCCCGTGCGATCTGCCAAAAAAGTGTGGGATTTATGTTAACTCAAATCCTACGACGATGAAGGAGAGCATCGGCAAAAGCATAAGCAGAGACTACTTGCCAAGCAACAGTTCTCAGTGTTCGCCGAACTCTCGAACGAACACTCCAGAGTACCCACGGACACCCTAGGGGCGCGACAATGTTCGACACGAACATTCGGCATGCGACCTTCAGGCGGCCTCTCAAGGTGCAGTTTGGAAGCTCCGGTCTGGAGTGCGCGGCGGACGCTACAACCAAGTCCGCGCGAACTCTTCATTTTCGATCCAGCCCAAGCAAACGCCGTACAGTTTCGTGCGGCCTCTTATTTTAGTCTCCGTCGTCTGACTCTTCATGTACCTCGAGCAGCTACGCATTTAATGTCGTGATTAATAAGACATTAAATGTCCATCGGTTCGTGAACCGCCCACGCAGCCTATCCTCAAGTATAGAAGGGGATCAAATGTGATTGGAGGGAACACGCGAATTTAGCCCAAAACCTGCCACATCGTAGGTGCGGACATCAACTACTGTACACATGTATACCCTCGAGTAGTTACACTTCCCCTTGTAATCTTCTCCAAGATAATCGAAGAGGCCAAGAGAGGCATTAGCAAAGGAGGGTCAAGTCTAGTGTTTGCCGTTATCAGCGACATCCTTAATTTCCTCTCTTTTCCTCTCGCTCTCTCGGTTCGCAGTGCCCGCCTAGGGTATAGAAACCAACTAGTTGCGATCTGAGTTCTCTCCAGTAAAGTTTACACCAACATACGGAGTTCCACCCCTACAGCCAATCGTGACAATATCTCAAATGTGATGGTGCGCGGAAGGCCCTAGTTCCCCACGCGACATTATTACGATAACTGCATTGCCATGCTACGACGGCACTGCCACTGCTCACAAATCCCGAGTGTTATACTCCGCCCATAACTGTCATATGCACGGGAGTTTGCAAATGGCAGAGAAAGCACTTTTTTATTTATAGATGGGACAGTGTGTATATGATAGCAAAAATTATAAAATAAAAGAAAAAAACGTCACCCTTATAAAATGAATACTTTTCCACTTTTTTACAAAACAAGACATACAATATAAAGTTCAAAAGATTACAAAATAGAAATAAAACTTGGCAAACACTAGGGTTCTATTTGGCTCAGCGATTTGGCTTGAGTTTGGACAAAAACGTCGCCCTTATAAAATGAATATTTACCAAGACAATTGTTATGGCCACCACCAAGAAAAGAAAACTAGTTTAGAATATAAAAGGAGATGAAAATGCTTGGGGGAAGTCGGGCGAATATAAAAGGGGATGAAATTCCTCTAGTGAAGTCTGGCGTTAACACACGACAATTCATAACCACCACATTCATGACCATCACCGGCTCACCGCCATGCCAAACGGAGCCTAAAACTAGAAAGAATTTTTTTTTAATGCATAATTATGTTTGGGGCTTCCACAAAAAGAAAGTAAATAAAGCCTGGGCCTAAAAACAGGTCTAGAGCTTCGTTTAGTGGGGTGGTGACGGTCATGAACGTTGTAATTATGAACTTTCGCACCCAAACGCCCGGCCTCAGCAAAGGAGCTTTCCCCACTTTTATGTTCAAAACTTTTTTTTTTTTAGTGGCGGTCATAACCATTGTCATTCTAAACATACATTCCTTGACAGCAGCAGTTTTGTCCAAATACACCAGAGCAAAAATGACATGCCAAATGAAGCCTAGATCTGCAAAAAAGACTGAATGATAGGCGGGCTGGACCTGGCCAAGCCCATATTTTTCTGAGACGCCAGATCTAGCACCCAGCACAAGGCAGGCCCAAGCCAGGCCCAACATGCTGGTCACGCCCAGCTTTCAGTCCAGGCCCGACAGGTTATGGAGGACCTAGGCCTTGCTCTCTCAGATCTGCCAGGCTTTATTCATACTCTAGATCCACCATAAATTGATAATTTGATTAGTAGAAGGCGCAGCAGCTTCAGTGATGAATTAAATCTAAGCATGCAGAGAAAAAAAAATTATGCGAAAAAGAATATAATTAATAGTAAACACAATCATTGATGGAAATTATGCTGAACAAGAACATATTTACGAATCCAGCCTACAAAATCTTTCAAGCTAACAAGTTTTAAGCCAAGTTGAAGCATCTCAGTTTGTAAATATTAAGATCCTTGTAAGAGGCGATAACTCTAAGCCAATGGCGAACATTATTTTTCAAGTACTTTGTAAGATACTTCAGATACCTGAAACATAGGAAATTCAAAAAAGGAAAAAAAAATTTAAAGAATCCACAATAAGCAGATGTGAGAATATGACGTCTGAAGGTCATAAATTCAAAGTAAACTGATCATAATGTCGCCGTTCTAAAGTTGGCATCTCGTCCGTGAGAACATTTCTAAATTTGTGTAGAGAACTCAGTGATGCGTGAATGTTATAGTCATGCACAAAAGCTTAGAATAGTCTATCTAGTCTCGTGATCATTCATGAGTATTGCAGAAATCTAGTGTACAACAACAACACTCGAGCCTTTATCCCACTAGAGTGGGGTCGGCTATATGGATCTTTTGTGGCCATTGTGCCCTATCTTTTGTCATAATCTCACTAATGCCTAAGTACATCATGTCTTTCCTTACAGTTTCATTCCAAGTCTTTATTGGTCTACCCCTGCCTCGTTTAACATGCCTAGTGACTAGACTCAGTAGAAAATCTAGTGTACCATGGAGAAAATTGGAGTCAGAAAAGAGAAATGTAAATGTGTGGTGGAGTGTTTTAGAGGGATGTGGATATACATACCTACGGAGCCCTAACGATCTTATGGCTGTCTAGAGAGTTCCATGTTCCTCTAAAATAGTGTTGATAATTCACATTTTTTGCAGATAAGGATCCATAAGACTAAGAAGGCCCTGTGTAGCCTTGTGAACACTTAGCCTGAGCTTGTTTTTTTTCTTTTGCAAATAATTCCTTATTAGAGTTGACTTAGCTAAGCCGTGAGTGGAAATTTTGAAGTTTGCAGCTTTGTAACGTTTGGCATAAATAAAATCTTGACCTAAGATCTCGAGGGATTGATTTAAACCCTTGATGCCTCATTTTCTCCTCCACAACCTAGGTAAGGCCTAGATTTCTGGAAACCTTGTTTTTTCCACTTCTGTGCGTAGATGACCTCCGGACCTCGCCTCGCCCTTCCCACAAAACTTGAGACGTGGAAGAATACAAGGTCAAGGAGAAGAAGAAGAAGAAACCGTAGAGGTGATGGATTAATGGATTTAAAAACAATTGCTTGTTGTCCAAGATTTCTCTACGATGAGCTTGTTATGGATCCAAATGAACTGTTTTTTAAGATATATATTTTTCCCAGTTTTGTTTGTTATTGTAGAAATTGAGAATAAAATTGGCCAATATTTTATTATTCTCATAATAATGTCATCATATACATTGTACAATGAGTCTCCTTTTATAGAGGAAGAGAAAGCTAAATGCAACACTAGACATGAGACTAAGGCTCTATTTGTTTGAGCGTTTTGATACTCCGTTTTGGGCAAACGCCGTCGGAAGGAGGGTAAACAAATGAACCTCCGGCGGCATTTGCTCCGTTTCCACCCGCTCGCCTTGAGAAACGCCCAAAAAAGCTCCGTTTGGAGCAGCCACCTCCCCCCTCCGGTTCGAACACTCCGTTTCCACCCGCCGGATCGATCCGCCACCGCCGAACCAAATGAAGCCTAAAGGAGGAGCTAAAGAGGAGAGAGACCTTATGACCTGAATACATGGACTTTATTTGTTTCCCCGCAAGCTGGAGAGCACAAGTCGTAGACGCCAACCTTGGAGAGATTACTAATATAGTGAGCGAGACAAGGCCTTTGTCAGAATATCGGAGATTTGATCGGCAGCTCGCACATGTCGTAGAGTCGGTTTCCGTAGTTGAAGCTTTTACTTGACAAAATGACAATGAACTTCAATATGTTTTGTTCGCTCATAAAACACAGGGTTCTCGGCGATATGAATATCAGCTTGACTATCGTAAAAGAGAACATCTGGTGATGGAAGTTTGACACTTAAATCAACAAGGAGACTTTCTAGCCATGTAAGTTTTGAGACGGTGACAGCCATGAAGCGATACTTCGCTTCAACTGACGACCGAGCAACCACAGTCTAGTTCTTGCCATTAAGTAGTCAAGTTCCCGCCAAAATATTTGTAGTAGCCACTCGTGGACCGACGATCGTCCAGGGACCAAGCGAAGCGTAATCAGTATCACAATATGCAAATAGGGACAGAGTAGAAGTCTTGTATGCCATCCCTTGCCCCGGAGCATTCTTCAAATATCGAAGAATACGTTCAATGGACTAAAGATGAGACCCGGGAGGTATGCATCAAGCAACTGACCACACGGACCGCAAAGGAAATGTCAGGTCGTGTGACAGTACAGATAGATTAGCTTGCCAACAAAGCACGAATAATACTCTGAATTAGAGAGAAGCTAATCAGAGCCCGAGTCATGAGAGCGGAGCTGATGATTTGCATCCATAGGATTATCCACAAGATTACATCCAGAGTAGCATGCATCATGAAGTAAATCGAGACAATACTTACGCTGAGACAAGACCATCAGGTTGTCTGGCTACTCAATACCCAAGAAGTAGCGGAGTCGTCCCAAATCCATATCTTGAAAATGAGAGGCAAGATGTTGCTTGATTTGGGTGATGTCGGGAAGATCATCACCAGTAACTAGGATGTCATCAACATAGACTAGAAGAATCGCCATGCCAAATGACAGTTGTCGGATAAATAGGGAGAAATCTGCTGAGTTTCGAGTGAAGCCAAACACAAGAACCACCTGACAAAACTTCTCAAACCATGGCCGTGAAGACTGTTTGAGGCATAGAGAGAGTTCTTCAAATGACAGACAAGGGACTCCCTTGTGGTTATACAACCAGGAGTTTGTTGCATGTACACAGTCTCCACAAGATTGTCATAAAGGAAGGCATTATTAATGTCAAGCTGATGGAGCGGCCAATGGTGATGAACGACAAGTGAAAGGAGAACACGGACGGTGTTGAGTTTTTCCACCGGAGAAAAAGTCTCTTCATAATCAAGGTCGTGTTGTTGAGTAAAACTCTGGAAACAAGACGGCCTTGAGGCGATCAACAATCCCATCTAAATGATGTTTCACAATGAATAGCCACTTGCAACTTACGGTATGTTAATTCGGAAGAGGAACAAGGTCCCAAGTGTGGTTGGCCCCAAAGGACAACCATTTCATCATTCATTGCCGCACACCACTCTGAATGTTGAAGAGCTTTCTGCATAGAAGAGGGAGCGGAAATAAAAGATTGAGAGGTCGCAAATTTGTGCAAATTAGAGGAGAGACGACGCAGAGAAACATAATTGAAGAGCGGATGCACAGTGGAGGGTGTCGTCGAATCAGCAGTTTGCGGAGTATCAGTAGTAGATGGGGTCTTTCGCAGAGCACCGGATCGAGGATAGCAGCGAGAGTAGACACAAAGAGGAGCCGAGGCAGTCAGTGGTGTCGATAGTAAAGGTTGGTAAAGGAGAAACGGTAGGAACAAAAGCACGTAGGAAATCAGGAGGGGGCATTAATGTGGTGATGGATTGATGGAAAGGTTGGTGTTCCAAGAAAGTGACATCAGCAGACGTGATCAGCTTCCGAGTGGAGGCAGTCATAGGTGCGCAAATAACCAACTAACATGTAGCGTGTGGCACGAGAAGCCAGCCTGTGAACGGGAGGACCCAAATGGTGAACATGGCAAACACGGCCAAACACCCGTGGGGTCGGGGGAAAGAGAGGGCGGTCAGGAAATAAGAGAGAGAAGGGGGTCACAGATTGGAGGACAAACGGGGGCATGCAGTTGATGAGATAACAAGCAGCGACGACAACGAAATTCCAATAGGTAGTGAGGACTTGCATTTGGAATAAGAGAGACCGAGCCACTTAGAGAGTGGAGGTTCTTCCGCTCATCAACGTCATTCTGTTGTGGCGTATACGCACAGGAGGTTTGGTGGATGATGCCAACGAGATGCAGAATTCTTGGAAAGCATGTCCAGTATTTTCACACGCATTATCAATACGAAGGATTTTGATAGCATGGGTACATTGTGTTTGGGTTTCTGCAGTAAAGGAGCGAAAAATGGACAGAAGCTCAGAGCGATCATGCATCATATATAACCAAGTCATGTGTGAATAATCATAATAAACGTAACAAAGTGGTGATAAGTGATAACCAAACAGACAAGCGATTTTGTAGGAACTCAAATATCAGAATGTACTAAACCAAAAGGAGCAATGCTGAGTACAATGAGTAGCAAAAATAGGGCGATATTGTTTTTCATAGATATATTTACAATTAAAAGGAGAAAAATATATATCAGGGACAGAATTATGGAAAATGGGCCGAAAAGTATGACCGAGACGTGGATGTCAATCAACAGAGCTGACGAAAGAGAGAGTTGAGGAACAGAGTGTAGAGCTCATTACAAAGCTTCCCCGTAACAATAATATTCCGCATCTGCAGATCATGCATAACAAAAGAAGAGGAAGAGAAGGCAATTAGAAATTCATGATCATGAATTACGAGGCAGCTAGAGAGCAAATTTAATTGAGAGTTGGGGACTTCAAGAACGGAGAAGAGAGGTAGAGAAGGAGTGAGCAACACACTGCCAAAGCCAGCAACGAGAGTGGTGTCGTCGTTTACCACTGTAATGAACTTTGGCACTGAGACTTACCACGAGAGGGTTGTTGCGGAGAGATGTGATTGGTGGCGCCAAATTCCACAATCCAGGAGGAGCCAAGAGAAAAGGTAGAGAGGCTGACATGGGAGGAGAAGGCCATGGAGACAGAGTTTCAAGCAATCAGCCCTCGCATGTGTCAGAGTTCATCCCGCATAATGCTGACTTCAGTGTGGGAACAAAGGCGGTCAGAGCATCGACGACCGAAAAAACCACTAGAGGGAGGGCAAGCTGCAACAAAAGACAGATTGTTGTGCGGGCTAGAAGAAATCGCATGTGTTCTCATGACCGGTTGGCGACAGGAACCGACCACAGGGGAGTAGGGCAAGTAGAACGGGACTGGGCGGTTGCAGCGAGCTCAGCAAGCAGGGGCTTGGCCGGAGGGAGCTCGACAGGAGGGAGTTTGGCAAGAGGGAGCTGGGAAAGAGGAAGCTCAGCAAGCGGGGGTTCGATAGGAGGAAGCTCGTCTTAGGAGCTCGACATAGGAGCTCGGGACAAGAGCTCGTCACAAAAGTTCGACAGAAGAGATCGTTAAGAGAGGAGCTCAGCGGGAGATGAGCTCGACAAGGAAACAAGAGCAACAAGCTCGGCGAACAGAAGAACCCGCCCGATCGGCAAGTTGCGGCCACGACAATCTCTTTGTGGTCTCAGTCGAGTATTGTGCAAAAGCATATGCATGATCAACAAGCATACGTGAGAGCAGACTCTCAACAAGGACAAGACGAACACTCGGGTGAGCGATGTTAGCTCTAAAAGAAACAGATGGGTCGACGATCAGAAACGTTACAGTCGTCGTCGAGAACAAAACGACCAAACAACGAAGTCGTCATTGATCAGAAGTGTCCTTTGGAAGTGTCAGAGAAGACCCATGGCTTCGTCGATCAGCAGGCGGGAGACAGACAAAAAAAGAGAAAAAAATTGGGACAAAACCATGAGGGCAGAGGCTCAATCGCACGAAGTCCGATAGGAAGGATCAACCTGGCTCTGATATCATGTTGAAAAAAATAAGAGATATTTGGTGCAATACTATTCTTCCACAAAGGGATAATTTATAGTAGTTACATGAACACAAACACCAGTTAAGGTGTCCTCGTGTGACCTTGAGGTCACGGGTTCGAGTCCTGGAAGCAACCTCTTGCATAATGCAGGGTAAGGTTTGCCTACATTTCAGCATTGCGGTGGGAACCTTCCCCGAAACCTCGTTGCGCAGGCATGCTTTGTGCACTGGGCTATCCTATTTTTACAAGAACACACAAATACAAACTCATGATGTGGGACTAGAACCATTTAGACTTAAAGACCTAAATATTGATATAAAACTAATAACTTCAACATGCTGGAATCAAGAACCGAAAATCTAGCCGAAATATTGAAATGTAGGATCGGTTCCAGCTCATGAGCACTTGAGTCGGTTCCGTTTACAAAAAAATAGAATTATATATATATATGTGTGTGTGTGTGTGTGTGTGTGTGTGTATGGTTAATTACAGGGACCTCCCCTGGGAGTTTGCATAATTACAGGTTGCACCCCTCTATTTTTTTAAAATTACATTTACCTCCCCACCAAGTTTATCAAGTTTACAAAAATGTCCCTTCCGTTAGAAATATGGATGAAAAATGTTAAAATCAGTCAATTTATTTTATGATACTCAAATATACCCTTTGTAACGACTCTACATTGAAATGCGTGACATTTTTCTAGAAATATAGATAGAAGGTGATAAAATGCCCCTTCCGTTTTGGTTGATGAGACGCGCGAGAGTGTAAACGCAAAACTTGAATCTTGGTGAGACAGTTTAGAAAAGAAGGGTTTTAGGTTGAGCAGGGCAAAGACAGAGTATATGAAGCTTAAATTTAGCGGTACAAGAAGGACGGATGACTTCGTTATTAAGTTGGGTGATCAAGATATTTCCTGCAGTGGGCGTTTTAAATATCCTGGATCGATAGTTTAAAAAGACGGAGGTATTGATAAAGATGTGACACAGAATCCAAGCGGGTTAGTTGAAGTGGAGTGGCGCGTCAGGGATCTTATGTGATCGTAAAGTACCATTAAAACTTAAGGGCAAGTTATATCGTACTGCAATTAGACCAGCAATGCTCTACGGTTCTGAGTGTTGGGCAATGAATTGTGCACATGAGCAAAAAATGGGAGTTGCGGAGATGAGAATGCTTAGGTGGATGCGTGGACACACAAGACTATATAAAATTAAGAATGAATGTATCAGGGATAAGACAAGAGTAGCAACATATATATGCCAAATTATTTTATGATATTCCAATTTTATCCTTTATAATAACTCTACATTGAAAAGGGCACGTTACATTTTGCCCTTTGTAATGAATCTAGAATCATTATAAAAGTATAAAATTGAAATATTATAAAATAATTTAGCTGTTTTTATCATTTTCCATCCATATTTCTAATGGAAGGGCCATTTTGTAATCTAGGTAAACTTGGAGAGAAGGTGAATGTAATTTCAAAAGATAGAGGAGTGCAACCTGTAATTATGCAAACTCCCAAGGGAGGTCCCGGTAATTAACCATATATATACATATATATATGTATATATATGTATGATTAGGATCTTGATTTTGGGTGAAATCGCACAATTTGAAATAAGAAAAAGAAGAATCCTGACTAGCTCACAAATTTATAAATAATGAAACTAAATTAAAAAGCTTTAAGAAAGTAACAAACAAAAGAACTATAAAAAATAATGACCAATTAATTAGCAATCCTGCAGCCAGAAATTATAAATGCATACCTAGCCTTTAACATTCTATCACCCATTCCGATTTTCCAAAATCAATTTGCTGAATTTTGTGCCAAAACAGCCATATTGAGGGCTGTTTAAGTACTCTGCTTAGTAAATTTCGGTTAACTTGATCTTCACCATTTCTTCTCCTTCTAAAACTCGTGATTTCGTCGGTTCAAAAATTTATATTGTGTACCAAATCAGTATTTGATTACTCGATGTCGCAGCCATAGCTCATACATTATCATGTGGAATGCATCAAATGGAACAGGAGGAGAGTGCCACTCAAAATGTTTCTGCACCTGAAATATTTCCCATTTCATTAGTATATTCAGCTTATAACATTAAAACTAAGGCTATTGACTTTTAATATCATGAAACATAAATCTGGTTCACCCAAAAACAAATGCATAAAATTACAAAGAGTACATTTAGAAGTTAATATGACAACGAGGGCTGTGCAAAGAATTCGTAGGACAGAAAATCAAACTGAAACCATCCTGTGAGCAAATCAATTTGGGTTGGTTGACAATTGTTGATTTAGGTATGGAACCAAAGAAAAATCAAGAACCCACTCTTTGGTTCAGTTTGGCAATTTGGGTCGTGTACCCAAAACTAGACCCAAAAACTGAATGTGTAATAGTAGATAAACTGGTAAATGATAATAGCATATTTGTAGCAATTTTATGACAAGTCATTTTAAAATGTGATAATGTTGTTGTGGTGCCATGTTTTATAATTTAATGGCTTTCAAATTATTTTAAAAAATTTGACATTCAGGAAAACTATCAATGTTGTCCTTTAGGATTTCATAAAATTACCTCACTTCTTATTTATGACTTCAGAAAAAAATTTTGGGCAATTTACAAATTCCCTTAACAGTAGGTTATCGATTTTAACTGGAAGAGATCTTGAAACAACCCAAATTGCATCCCTGAACACAAGAACATGGAATCGGAATCGAAAAACAAATTTTTGCATCATTTTGGTTCAATTTTAGATTGTTATTTTTGGTTTACTCATTGTGGATTGGTTTGGTATATGAACTCGGTAATAGTAAATTACAGGTTAACAACGTAGTAAACTGTGATTTGTAAACACAGATCTATTAGGAATAACTCTTCTTTCAGTGAACTAATGAACAAAAAGAAGCAATATTATATACTTGGCAACATAGTAGTGCGGCGGCGGTTTAAATGAGATGGCCTAAATTACCTTATGCATAAAATGGAATGAACACGCACACACGAGCATCTTCGCACGGGCTACGCCCGTGCTCGATGCTCTCTGCAGCGATAGTACTCCGGCAACAATGGTACCTCCGCCCAAACTCACCCGTTCGGTCAATTGACAGGGCACAGAGAGCACTCATACCCTACGCAACAGTACCCCCGCCTCGGCAGTGTCCCGGCGCGGCGGCGCTCCTGTAGCTCGTAAACCCCCGTACGCGACTATCGCAGTCAGGGCACCATTGAGGGCCAATGAAAGCTGTTTATCAGGCATCTTGATTAGAAAAAAAATATTGTCATGCATAACTATTTAAAGATGTGCCATCTCTAAGAGGATGAGCCGAGGAACAATTGTTATCTCTTGTTTATCTTATAGGTTCCATGTTGAGTAATAATAACAACCTCTTTGGGTACGGCCTGCTCCTAGCAACCTTCCTTGACTCTGCATTAGAAAGAGCTCTATGCAGTAGTGTGTTCTTTTAGACATGCCATCAATAAAAAGTTCATATGGGTCCTATTTTTAAAATATTTACATAGAGGTCATGGGGGGGGGGGGGGGGGGGGGGGGGGGGGGGGGGGGGGGGGGGGGGGGGGGTGTTCAATCATATAATCCAGATCCACATACTGACCGTCACACACCCAAAAATTTATATAAATTTCCCCTCACAAAATCCAAAACAGAGCTAGGCACAATGAAGACACGAACTGAACAAACGAGAATCGGGGGAGGGGAGGAGTACGTGTCCATTTCTTGTGCCCTAGGGTCCTATTTATAGACAAGGCTGAGGGGGTGCCTTGCAAATAGCCGCCCCCGTAAAAGACCTGACCCGTCTAGCTCAAACCAAGTGGACCTCTCTTCATCATCTTCTCCTGCATTCCTTGCCATGAACTCCTCCCGTCATGACTACAATCATGCAATCTGTAAGACTTACATAATAATTGCAATCTTCGCCCGGCTTCAGGCCATCCGAGATGGGGCTAGATGAATGTCATCCGCCATCGTAAAATTTTTATGCAATGGCTTTATATAATTGAGAACCCTCATATTTTATTATTAGTATTATATTGTTTAAATAATAACACTATATATTTTTATATTTAGTCATGACGGGAAGACCAACCCCAAAACTTTCATTTGAATTTTATCTTTTAATGATGATGATTGTTACTCTTTTGTATTTTCAATTTTCATATCTAGAAATTCTCTCTCCTCTCTCTCTTTGTGCCTTGCTTTCCGCCCTTATATTTTTCACCAACTCCATGTGATGGAGATCGACACTAGACTACAGCTTGCCAGTCGGCAAGACCCATTTTTGTATATTCGCGCAGGAGATCGGCGATCCAAGACTAGGAGCGCGTCCGGTTCGTCGGACCATTATTTTTCTATATTTTATTTTATTTTATTGGATTTGTTTTTGGTGTTTTAGGGCATCAGGCGTAACGTCCAATCATAGTCGTTCAAGACCGGTGCCCAACAACCCCCTCTTGTTATAAATAGGGGCGGGTGCTACATTTTAGGTTCATTACTTATATTGAGAGAGAATCTAGACCGACAATCATTCGTGGTGTGACGTCGCCAACCAGTTAATTTTTGTTCTCCTTTGATTTTTTTGTTCCTATTCGGTTATCTCCCTTTGAAGCCACTATTCCCCACGCCTATACCACCATTCCTACTCTCCTGAAGAAGGAAACCCCCGATTCCTTACTTCTGTCTTCCTCGACAGGACGACATCGACAATCACATATTCCATGTTATGTCGCACATCTTAGTCGCCACTTTCACGGGAACCGCTCGCCAACAACTGTTCATTGCCCTTTACGGAGTGCAGGTTGCTCGTATCTTCCTCCCTTTGTCGATACACATCTCTCAGCGCCCATCCCCTCCCGTTCATCTTCTTCCTTGACGGAAGCCACGCAACTTCATCGTCACCTTCTTCTTCCTCACCTCCAACAAACGCCGCAAAGTCCATTGTAATTCTTCCTCCCAATCCATCTCTCTCATGGATCCACCGCACATCCTCGTCTTCCCATTTCAGAATGTCGTGTCCACTCCAGCAAGCCGCAACTGTAACAGTTTCTCTGCTCCCTCGATTTGAGCCCCCTATTCCTATTCCTATACCTCTTCCACCCAATCCACTATTGGGTTTTCTATACATGATTGGAACAACACATCACATGTGCTTGGCGGAATAAATTTACAAGAACAACTCAAAAGAGAAAAGGATCTTGCGATATCCATGAATCGAGAAATAAAGTGAACAACAAGCGCATAATACCTGAATGGGATTGGGTCTTTCCTCAACCAAGATGCTCTAAAAATTTAGTCCAAAAAACTGTCTAACAGCAGGCGGCTGAGTACAAGCAAAAATAAATCTGCGACTCTACAGGTATCCACACGAGCGACAAAGAACCCTAAGATCTTGTCTCACAAGAACTGGCTCGGAGAATGAGTGAACTCTGCGTCACCACGAATTGCTAGATTCGTTTCCAGGAGAGGCGGCGACAAAAAGAGATCACGACGGAATCTAAGGTTTTGCTTAAGTGACGGCTTCAAAAGCACACACAAGTCACGCACACGGAAAACCCTTTTCCAAAGTCTATTTATACCCAAGGATATCAAACAGACAGTAGCCCCTTTAGAAATCCGCCAAAACTCGACTTGCGTTGATATACGTCAACATGCAGTCAACGTGCGTTGATAAGAACTCGAAGCAATGTCGAGAGGCATTCGACGGCACTCGACGAAACCTACGCCGACACGCAGTCGACGCACTTGCGTCGAGCAGAACTCAATGTTACGTCAATACCCGACGCAGCGTCGACTAGGAACCGCTACGACATCGAGCTATGTTGCGTCGAAGAATGGAAGTCGATACGCACTCGACGTGCGTCGATACGCACTCGACGTGCGTCGATACGCACTCGACGTGCGTCGATACGCACTCGACGTGCGTCGATACGCACTCGACGTGCGTCGATACGCACTCGACGTGCGTCGATACGCACTCGACGCAACCCATCAGTATCCTTTATGTCATAGGATTGGTCCTTTATTCATATCCCATATGAGTAAGGCCAACACAATCCTTACTCCGATTTTTTCAAACACTCTTATGTGCGACCTTATAAGCTCATATCACGTTGTCAGTGAGACTAAGTGCTTGACTACATTCAGATCATCTTGGAAACACCAACATCCACAATCCTCGACAGGAACCCATATAAATCCATCTGCCCACTACCCCTTGTCCTTACCCAATTCCAACTGCCAAATTCATCCTTCCCGCAACTCCATCCTAGCTCATCTCACCTCGAGTGAGTAACTTCCGGCCATCAAAATCCAACGACGCACGCTTGTGACTAAATTTTTCAACTGAATTTGTCTCCACACAGCAACAGTCCGCTACCTATTGTCGGTCACCGGATTCCGCATATTTGTGAGTATTATTGTATTGTGCTTATTTTTTTCGTATATTGAATACCGGGAACATTACATATTTGTTTGGGTGTTTCGATGCATTCGCGTAATTGTACCGTTAATTTCTTTATCTTATAAACTTAATTCATGGAATTTGTGATAGAAACCACTGTGTAGGCAATCGAGCGTGGTTTGCTTGTGTATCAGAAAATTAATGTTTGTCTTGTGTTAATTTGCAAAATTTATAAAAACATCACTACAAATTTTATTTTCATATTTAAAAAAAAAATTCAAAACCCATTTGCATTTCTTTCACTTTTATTTGAGTCCGCCTTGCATTATGAACATTAAGGGTCGCATTAGTGTCGGCACACCAAAGTCACACGGCCTACCTTACGTCAAAGTTGGTATCAGAGCCCGGGTTAGGGCACTTGCATGATACGTAGTGGTAGGTCTTACCGTCAAACCATGTCTGACCCAAACCATACCGTCGAAGCATCGAGAGAGCCACCAACTCCAATTCGGAGATGACACTAGCGAAATTCCAACGAGTGATGTCAGATCGATTTGATCAAATGAATGCACTATATGACGATCTTTGCACCCGCAGCGGCACCCTTGAGAATCAGCGAGAGCACTCCACTTCCTAAAGCGGGGACAACTCACCCACTCCACCTGATGTTCCCTTTGAGGAAGGATGGGTTGCCCTCCCACCACAAGACGTGCGTGTTAGAAATTGACCACCATAAGAGGCCGCTCCACTTCGAGAGCCTGCTCCACACTGAAGGGGACTTCTTGATTACGTTTGAGTCTGTCAGCCTGCACCTGCTCTCCCACGACGTCCGACTCCACTGGATAGAGCTTGAACTGTTATGACTATGGATCGGATGATTACTTCGAAGATTATCCTGAACCACGACAAGCACCACACACCGAGAAGATATTACCCGTCGCATACACATTAATGCCCCCATCTTCGATGGTCAGGTTGACCCGAGGACTTTTAGCGACTGACTTCGGGTGATAGACCACTACTTTGAGTGGTATGATATGAGTGGAGAGCATTGTGTTAGGATTGCAAAAATGAAGCTGGTCGGTCCAACCAAGATTTTCTGGATAAATCAAGAGAGGTCTCTGCAATGAGATGGATACCGTCCTATTATCCATTGGGAAGACATGAAACACCGACTGAAGGAGAAATACCATCCCGCCTCCTATCGGGATCAGCTTTTTGTATTGCGCCAGGGCACGCAATCCGTATCAGAGTAAATGCCTTGATTTGATGAGCTAGCAGTGAGGAGTAATCTACGAGAGGAGACTAGTATCACCGCTTACCGATTCCATACTAGGCTGAGATTACAGTTATATAGGAATCTTATTCCCCGCCGGTTAGAGACGATAAAGCAAGTTTATTAGATGACCCTCGAGTATGAGCAGTACCTGTGACTTGTTGGCACCCGTTAGTAGCGCTGTAACGGTTCGGCTTGGTTCAGCTTTTAAGCAAAACCGCAAACAAAACCACCCCTATGTGGTTCCAAAAATTTGAAACCGACCACTCAAACATTGAAACCAAACCGTGTTATAATAGAAGATGGACATTAATGTCAAATAAAACAACGTTGTATTTACATGAATTCACACCAGTGTGTCAATTATAGTTTGCATGTTCTGAAGTAAATATGTAAAATAACAATGTATAGGTAATTGCACATCACACAACTGTGCGAGACTCACAGGCGCAGATACCCTAGGTCACCTGCGGGCGAGAATAGGAGAAGCTGAGAACTATGAAGCGAGTTCGGTCGGTTGGTTAATATCATTCTATATACCGATGGAAATTGAAATCTAAAAGTAAAAAAAATAGAATACGGTTTTGTTTACAAATGTATTACATGTAATTAAATGTATTTCAAAAAAAAATATACATATAATTAAATTTATTACAAAAAAATTAAATATAATGAAATGTTGTTATATAATACGGTTCGGTTCAGTTTGTCATGCAAGACCATGAACCGAACCGTATGATGTTCTAAAATCAAAACCGTGAACAAACCACGGCATACTGAAACTGAACCAAACAGAGCGGTTCGGTTCGGTTTGGTTTGGTTTGGCAGTTCGGTTGGTTTTTGCTTACAGACCTACCCGTCAGACTTCTACCAGGTCAGACAGGTCCACATTTAGGAAGCCCCCGCCGGCCACTCCCACCCCTGCAGGGCCCCCTCGTGTTCCCACGAACATGAAGGGCAAGGCTGTCACCACTGGACCTTCCACAGCCCCCAAGTCGGGTGTTGAAACCGGAAACCGATTTTTGTGGAGTTCGGACCCTAAGCGGCGACCTGCCCCCTCCATTCATAGAGTTTCTACCGCGGTGCCCGCGGGATCTAGGTCTAGGCACCTTCCGTCCCGCACCATGGGTGTTTAGTTTGCGCGAGCCATGCCTTATTCAGTCAAGATGTTGTCTGAAGGACTCGAGAGCGCCCCGCACAACTGGGGCCTCGTCTGTCGTTCCCCTTTGATATTATGGTTGACCAGCTTGGAGGCCTGGGATCCGTTTGTTTACAGCGGTCTCTCCCTTCGTGAGAGCTCGCGACTTGGGGTCGCCTCGCGGGTGTTGGGGGGTACTCGCCGAACGGGCACCTGAGGAGCGAGGCCTAGCTCGCCTAGAGTGCTCGCTCTCAGCAGCACTCATTACTCTGATTCTCCCTTTAGCGGGCCGTTAAGAGTTTCCATCCCCAACCCTTCTTGTCAGCTAGTAGGAGTCTGACGGCGGGTGTTGAGCATCAACCAGACTTTTCTCTTGGCCAGCCACCGGGCGCTTCCACCGACCCAATCAGCTAGTGGGAGCCTGACGGCTGGTGTTGAGTATCAACCGGACTTTTCTCTTGGCCAGCCACCGGGCGCTTCCACCGGCTCAATCAGCTACTGGGAGCCTGACGACGGATGTTGAGCATCAACCAGGCTTTTCTCTTGGCCAGCCACCGGGCGCTTCCACCGGCCCAATCAGCTAGTAGGAGCCTGACGGCGGGTGTTGAGCATCAACCGGACTTTTCTCTTGGTCAGCCACCGGGCTCTTCCACCGGCCCAATCAGCTAGTAGGAGCCTGACGGCGGGTGTTGAGCATTAACCGGACTTTTCTCCTGGCCAGCCATCGGGCGCTTCCACCGACCCAATCAGCTAGTAGGAGCCTGGCGGCGGGTATTGAGCATCAACCGGACTTTTCTCTTGGCCAGCCACCGGGCGCTTCCATCAGCCCAATCAGCAAGTAGGAGTCTGACGGCGGGTGTTGAGCATCAACCGTCAACCGGACTTTTCTCTTGGTCAGCCATTCTCCACATTCCTAATACCGAGCGGGTGGACCATCGAAGACAGACAAGAGTGCGGGAGAGTACTGTTTTATTATTCAATTTCATGGATAGAAGCGCTTTAAGTCGTCGCCGCTACAGGCATGACTGAGGGGTTCCCCCTCCATATTCTAGAGGTGGTATCCCTCCGACTTCAAGGCTTCTTTGATTATATAGGGACCCTCCCAATTAGGATTCAACTTGTCGACGGTTGCCGACCTTCCGGCAGCGTCGACCTTTTTCAAAACCAAGTCCCCCTTTACGAATTGCTTGATCCTGACATGCTTGTCGAAGTACTTGATCATCCGTCGCTTGACTTCTTCTTGTCGAATTGTTGTCAAGTCGCGCAGCTCCTCCACCAGATCTAGGGAGAGTCGTAACTCGTTCTCATTCTGGACCCTCCATTCTTCACTAACTTCCCCTGCCTCCACTATCTGCGGCGTCCGGATCTCGAATTCTATTGGGAGTACCGCCGCAGCCGTGGGAGAGCTTGAACGGAGTCTCCCCCGTGGTCGTGTTGGGCGTGGTTCTCAGGGCCCAAAGGACCGAAGGGAGTTGCTCCATCCAGCTCCCCTTCAAATTTTCCACCTTCTTTATTAACAAGTTCACGATGATCTTGTTTGTCGCCTCTACTTGCTCGTTGCTCCGAGGGTGATGGACTGACGCGAACCTGAGGTCTATCCCGAATTTGCCACAAAAGCTGATGAATTCTGCACTGGCGAACTGTGGCTCATTATCCGTGACAATAACCTGAGGCAACCAATGTCGGCAGATGATCTCCCCCAATACAAAGTTGCGAATCACCTAAGATGTCACCTTGGACAGCGGCTTGACCTCCAACCACTTAGAGAAACCATCGATCATAACTAACAGGAACTTTCTCTGCCCGCTGGCCTGGGGGAAGGGTCTGACAAGATCCATTCCCCAAATAGCGAAGGGTCAGGGCGCAGTGATGCTTCTGAGCCTCTGAGCCGGCAGCAGTTGGAGAGGAGCGAACAACTGACACTTCTGACATTTTCTTGCGAATTAGGCGGTATCTCGGCCCAGGGTCGGCCAAAAATACTCTTGCCTCACTATACTTCCTTCAAGAGTCCTGCTTCCCGAGTGGCTCCCGCACTCACCGGAATGGACTTCCTCCAAGATTCTCGAGACCTCCTCCTCAGCCACGCAACGTGCCAGAAGTCCCAAGAGGGTCTTCCTGTGCAGCTTCCCAACGCGCATCAGATAGTACGCCGACTTATACTTGAAACGTTTTTGTCCGGGCCCTCCGGGAATTCTCCCGTGAATAAGAAAATTGTAAAGGGGTCCATCCATGAGGGGCGCTGGTTCACCTCCATCAGCTCCCCCTCTTCAATAGAAGGACGGAACAGGTCGGTTATAGTTCCTCTCGCACGGGGTCCAAACTTGGCTAATTGATCTATTTGTATACTTTCTTCCCGCGGCACATGTCAGATGGAAAATGTTTGGAACATGTCAATGATGCCCTTCACGTTCGCTAGGTATAACTGGAGAGTAGGCTCCATTGCTTCGAACTTGTCGTCGATTTGAGAGGACACCACCAGAGAGTCCGTTAGCACCTTGATGCAACCCGAGTTTGCATCGTTATTTTATTTGCAATAATTCTATATATCTAGTGCACGTCCTCGCGCATTATAGTTTCGTCTATGTTGTATCGCGCACGTCGCGCTCGTTTGTTTGGATTATTGGTGTGACCGGCCAATAAGACCCTAAATAGAGAGGTCCGTCAAATTAGGAGTAGTGATGAATTGGGCAAGCAAGCGAGGGGTCATTCAAATTAAGTTATTATTATTTTAATCTAAAATTATATTTGCTTTCAAAATTAATTATTGAGAATCTCTAAAAGCATGTCATCATGGGAAGTTGAACCCCCCCCCCCCCATCAACTGGACGGCATATGCAAGTTGTAACCCCCATATTTAATATTGAGATCTTTAGCTTTCTACAGCCGGACTATACAAAATGAAAACCACCACATTTAATAGCTTTCCCTTATTAAAACCCCCCTTCTTGTCCCATCAAGGAGGAAAAAGAAAAGTGGGAAAATTTTACGGGAAGAACACGTCCACTGTTACTTTCCCGTACTCCCAGCCTCCGATCACCTTCCTCCCCGACGCCGCCCCCACCTATACCTCGCAAGCCAGCGCCAGCGCCGCCGGAGGCATTCCAAGGTTCCGGCGTCCAGTACTCTGCCGTCTCTTGGTTGGGAAATCATCCCCTCCGCCGTTGTTTCCTATCCAGCTCGCCGACATCGCCCGATTGGTGCTGCCACCTGCTCGACCGACACTGAGGGAACCTCCTGGAGGTCCGGCTACCTCCGGCAAACTCCCCACCAGCAGCTTCCAGTGGTGTCGAGTTTCCAGCGGCCGTTCGTCTCACATGCACGCCCCTAGACCTTCCCAGACAGCTCCCAGAGCCCGAAATTGCCCAGCTGCTGCCCGACTTAACTTCATGTTGCTGGCTGCAATCCTTCAAGTCCTGCAAATCATCTCTAGAGCTGTCTCTTACAAAGGCTAGAGGTATACCTCTACTACTCCTCTCTCGCTCGAGATTGTTAGTATAATAATATGCTTAAATTGTCGTGAACTTTAATGTCAGAGCTTGCTTGCCTAGGATTTCATTAACTCCTGTTTGTCGTCAATTTGTTTTCACCATTTTCGCTATCCTGTTTTGAGAAACTTGTGGATGAGTTAGTTATATTTGTATCGTGCGTGCAAACGTTAGTCAATCACGCGGGTTTGCAAAACTTTGATTTAATTATCACATGACTTAGCTCGCAGCATTTGAGTTCGCCGCATAATTTTAAACTGTGCCGCAAGTTTAACTTTTAAAACCAAACCCTAAATTTGGAATGCATCACAACTCCACGCCATGCACCCCTAGTTCCCTTGCCAGACGTAACCCCGCGATTACCGCCTCATACACTGCATGATTGTTGGTAATAGGAAAATGAATGACCACCGTCTGCTCTGTCCTCGTTCCCTGAGGACTTTCCAGGATCACTCCTACTCCCAAAGAATGTCTTCCCGAGGCGTCATCCACCATTACCTTCCAGGGAACCGGAGTGAGCTCCGTCTCTGCCACCTCAACTACATAGTCAGCCAAGAAGTCAGTCATCGTCTGGGCCTTTATCGAGAGGCGAAGGACAAATGATATGTCAAACTCGCTTAGCTCTACCGACCATTTTGCAAGCCTCCCTAAATGCTGCACCTCCTCAAAGATGTTGCATAGGGGATGGTCTGTCACCACCCGGATTGAATGCGCCTGGACGTATGGACAAAGCCACTGAGCCGAAACGATCAGAGCGAAAGCCAACTTCTCCAGGATCGGATATCGAAGCTCCGCCTTCCTCAGGACCTTGCTTACATAATAGATCGGCAGCTGCTTCTTTCCCTCCGCTCGGACCAGGACGGAGCTCACGGCCTCGGCCCCGACTCCAAGGTACAGGGATAAATCTTCCCCCTCCTCTGGTCCCTGGAGAAGCGGAACTTGAGTGAGTTGTCTCTTCAGGGCTTGGAAAGCCTCTTCGCACTCCTTGGACCATTTGAATTTCTGGCCTCCCCTCAGCACTTCTGAAGAAGGGCGAGCATTTCTCTCCTGCCCGAGAGAGGAACTAGCTCAGCCCTGCAAGCTTCCGTGTCAGGCGCTGGACTTCTTTGGCATTTCGCGGCGACTCCAACTCTATGATCGCCCTCACCTTATCAGGATTGGGTTCCACCCCCGCAGGAGAAAGGAGGTGACCCAGGAACTTTCCCATGCTTGCCCCGAAAACGCAGTTCAGGGGGTTCAGCCTCATCATATACTTTTGCAAGGTGTTGAAGGTCTCCTCCAGATCTTGGAGATGAGATCTCGCATCCCGACTTTTCATTATGAGGTCATCCACGTACACCTCCAAATTCCTTCCTTTTTGCTCCTGGAAGACCCGGTTCATGATTTTTTGATACGTGGCCCCTGCATTGTTCAGCCCAAAGGGCATCATCTTGTAACAGTAGCACCAATCCCCTATAATGAAGGAAACATCATTTATGTCTGGCGGGTGCAACCTGATTTGATGATATCCTGAAAAGGCATCTAGAAAACTCATTAAAAAAAAACCGACGACTGAGTTAACCAGCGTGTCGATTCGAGGCAGAGGATAACAATCCTTAGGACGGGCTTTATTTAAAAGTGAAAAATCAATACACATTCTCTAGCGCCCGTCTCCTTTCTTGACCATTACCACGTTGGAGACCCAGCCTAGGTACTGGATCTCCGATACAAACCCCGCCTTGAGAAGCTTACCCACCTCTTTCCGGATGGGCTCAACCAGCTTGTCGGCGATGGACCTCTTCTTCTACTGGATGGGGCGAGCACCGGGATCAAGGTTGACGCAGTGACAAGCCACATCCGCATCAATCCCCGACATGTCTGTCGCGCTTCATGCGAAGATATTCACGTTTTTCTGGATGCATTCAACATCTTCTCCTAATCCTCCGGGCTCAACCCCCTACTGATTCGCACATTCTCCACCCTTCCCCCATGGGTGAGGACTTCCAGCTCCACCACTTCTTCCGTCACTTCCAGTCGGGACTGTTCTTCCCACTCGTCTGCTGCCCTCTCACCTGGGACAAGGGCTTCCTCCTCGATTTCCTCCACTGTCATCACCTTGGCCTACTCCTCCGGAACTTCCTTTGCTCCCCCCACACAGGCGTGGAACTCCACCTCCTCCACCTCCATCTCCTTTTCTCCTCCCACGGCCTCCTTCCTGGAAACCTCCTCCATTCTTCTCTCCATCTCCTCAGCTCCCTCCTGCCATGAGATGGTGTTGACTGCGGTGAGATAACATTGCCTTGCAACCTTGAGGTCTCCCTGGACCCGGACCTTGACTCCTTCGGCGCTGAACTTGAGGCATTGGTGGAAGGACGAGGGTACGCAACGGAAGGTGCTGATGAGGGGCCGACCGAATATCGCATTATAGCTATCAGGAGCGTCCACGATGACCAACCTACAGTTCCTGGACAGACCCCCCAAGGTAATGTGGAGTCTCATTCCCCCTTCCACCTCCTTTCTCTCTCAGAAAAACCCGAACAAAGGTCCATCCGAGGCCAGTACTCTCTTGGCCTCCACCTTCATCGCGTCAAACGCCTTCTTGAAAACGACGTTGACGGAACTCTCGTTGTCGATGAGGATCCGGGAGACAGTGAAATTTTTTATGGCGGCTTGGATTACCAGCGCATCGCAGATGGATCCTCATGATCCGACATATCCTTCCGGGAGAAGGTGATCTTCTCATATGGGGGCAGGGCTTGGGACGTCGAGGCGACGCTCCGACGCTACATGGTGTGGAGACTCGCCCTGCGGGCGGCCTCGACTCCCCCCCCCCATGGATCACTCTAATCCCTCGGCCCACTACGTCGGCCCGATCCTCACACCTGTCCTCGTCTTCCGCTCCTAGCAGAACTTCTATCTGCACCTCCTGACATAGTCGTTGCTGCTGCGGGGTCTGCTCCCTTGCTCCCCTCATCTCCAAAAACTCTGGGCAGGTGGCCGTCGTGTGGACTTTCTCCTGCTGGAAATCGCAGTAGGGCAGCTCCGCCCTGCCTTCCGGCCTTCTCCTCTGAACACCTCTCCTCCCCCTCCCCAAAGTTATCGCCATAGCCTGGTGCTACTCGGGGAGAGGGGGTCTCTGGCCTTGCCTCCATCCCATGGGATTGAACTGGCCTTGCCCCACTTGATAGTTTTCCCCTCCGTGGAAACCTCTTCTTTGGCCCCGGTCGTGCCACTCCTGCTGCCTCCAGCCCAGCTGGTTATTCGGCTCCTGACGACCCCATCGCGGCTGTTGCTGCTCCCACTGCCTGGGCTCTCCCCTCCTCACCTCCTGATTCCTACCTCCTTCTGGATCTCTCTCCTCCTCTGCTGCCAACTTGGCTAATCTCATGGCAAATGTCGGATTTGATGTTTCTCTCTTGATCTTCTTTGCCGCCCTCTCCATCAGCTCTTCAAATGACAGTGGAGGCACCCGCTTTAACTCCATTTTGAAGAACCTCTGTTGCAGTCCCAGAGTAAAGACTATCATGAGGGTCTGCCCAAGCATCTCCTGAACTTAGAGAACCTCCTCCTGGAACCTGTCGACGTAACTCCCCAGCGTCTCCTCCACCCCATGCTTGATGAGAAACAGGGACTCCGGCTCCTTCCTCATCTTTGAAGTTGAAAACCTCAGCAGGAACCCCCGACGCAAGTCCTCAAAGCAGTATATGGAGCTAGCGGGAAGCTGATGGAACCAATCACTTGCCTTCTCCTTGAAGGTTACGACGAAGAGCCGACACTTAAAAGCATCCGACATCTGCCGGATTGAGACCACATCCTCGAACCACTAGACGTGTTGGATCGAATCATCCCTACCGGTGTAGTAGGACATCTCTGGCTTACAGAACCCCTCTGAGACTGGGGCGGATGAGACCAGCTCGCTAAAAGGAATTCCTTCCCCTGCAGGGTGAGTCGGACGGTCTCGCGCCTCAACCTTGCCGGCCCTACCCGCACTCGCCGAATCGGGGAGCAGCATTTGCCCTGAGAGGTCTCGCTCGTTGCCTTCCCCCTTGACCTCCTTCCTAGGTCGCTTGACGGGGGAATTCTCGCCCAGAGACGGGGCAACGACTACTGGGATAGAGGGCGTCGAGCACTCGCCGCGAGCTGCGAGTGCGAAGAGTACTAGATCTCTGACTTGAAGTCCTCGATCATTCTGAGGGTGGCCAGGGGAGCGGGAGGCGGCGAGTCAGCCGGATCAGCTCCTTGTCCTTCGCCTCCAATCATTGAACTCACTAAGGATTTCCTGTGTTGGTCACGCTCCACGCTCACCCACCAAAATGTTGAAACCGGAAACCAGTTTCTGTGGAGTTCGGATCTTCTCGTGATGAGCTCACTCAACCGGAAACTTAGGATTTGAGAATGACTCGCGGCTGCAGCAGGGAGGTCCCACCACACACCCGGAAGATCTTAGAGCGTTTCCCCTCCTTAGCTAATGCTGAGCTAAGAGCACCTCAGAAATCGCTACAAGACCAGAAATGAGAAGCTTGCCTTTTGAGGTACCCCTGTGAGTCTATTTATAGATTTCTGAGTCTAGCATGCAAATAGTGTAACTCCACCTTTTTGTTTTACTATACGGAGCTCAAGGTGGGTCTGCCAACAGCAAAATTCCATTGTTTGAAGAGGCTACTGGCAGACCAGATTACGTTAAATACATGTTATTAGCACCCCACATACGAGGGCGAGCGCGAACCAGCTCGCCAATCCCCTGGACGGGTGCGGCCATGCTCCCATGACTCGTCTGCCTGTTAGGCGAGTGCGAGACGGGTTCCTGCGGCTTGCCCGCCTGCATGGCGAATGCGGGTCGACTGTCGCGGGCTTGTTGCCCCGGTTCGCCCGCCTGTCGGGCGGATGCGGACCGGCTGTCGCGGCTTGCCCGCCTGCTTGGCGGATGCGGGTCGGCTGCCCCGGCTTGCCCGTCTACTTAGAGGATGTGGGTCGACTGCCCCGGCTCGCTTGTCTTCTTGGCGTATGCGGGTCGGCTGCCCCGGCTCGTCTAGGGCTTGTGATCCCATGGCCCATTTCGAGGGCGCCACTCCGCTCTGCCTTGTTGGGCTCACTTGGCGAACACGGGGTTGTACACTCCGCTCTGCCTTGTTGGGCCCACTCGGCGAACACAGAGTTGTACATCGGGGAACATCCAGTGTTATCGTTGCTTGGGTAGAGGCCACCTAAGTTATCAAAGGCGCAAGGCGCACCGAGGCGCAAAGGGCCCCTGGAGCCTAGGCGCAAGGCGCAAGGCGCAAGGCGCAGGCGCGCGCCTGAGGCACGTGAGGCGCAAAAATTGGGGAAAAAGAAAATTGAGCGAATTGGGCGCCCAATTCGCTGAAATTGAGCGAATTGGGCGCCCAATTCGCTGAAATTGAGCGAATTGGGCGCCCAATTCGCTGAAATTGAGCGAATTGGGCGCCCAATTCGCTGAAATTGAGCGAATTCGGCGCCCAATTCGCTGAAATTGAGCGAATTCGGCGCCCAATTCGCTGAAATTGAGCGAATTCGGCGCCCAATTCGCTGAAATTGAGCGAATTCGGCGCCCAATTCGCTGAAATTGAGCGAATTCGGCGCCCAATTCGCTGAAATTGAGCGAATTCGGCGCCCAATTCGCTGAAATTGAGCGAATTCACTGAACTTCAGTGAATTGGGCGCCCAATTCGCACAATTTCAGCGAATTGGGCGCCCAATTCGCTCAATTTCAGCGAATTGGGCGCCCAATTCGCTCAATTTCAGCGAATTGGGCGCCCAATTCGCTCAATTTCAGCGAATTGGGCGCCCAATTCGCTCAATTTCAGCGAATTGGGCGCCCAAGTGCGCCTAGGGGGTGCCTCGGGTGCGTCTAAGATCATGTTTTTGCAAATATCAAAAAAAAATTTTAAAAAAAATACCTTAAAAGGCCCGGGCGCGCCTTTGGCGCGCCTGGGAGCCTGTAAGGCGCGCGCCTAGGCGCGCCTGAGGCACATCGCCCGCCTCAGCTGTGCTGAGGCGCGGCGGGCTGCGCCTGGTGCGCCCGGCGCCTCAGGCGCGCCTAGGCGCGCGCCTTAACAACTTAGGAGGCCACGTGGCGGCCCAATGCCCTACGAGAAATTTGTTAGTTGAACAAGGTGAACCCAGTGTTGATGTCGAGGAGACCACTGATGAGGAGGTTGTTGCCACCGTCGAGGATGGTTGGGAGAGTGATGCGGAGCGCTCTCTAGAGTTAGGTGTTATATGATGTCTCCTTTACACCCTGCATAATGATGAGGATTGGCGTCGTACAAAGATCTTTTATACTTACTTTCCTAGTGCAGGTGGTCCTTGCAAGCTAGCCATTGATAGCAGGAGTTGTGTGAATATTGTAGCCTAGCGAGCATTAGAGCTGATGCAGGTGACTCTTGAGCCTCATCCCTTATCGAGTCGTTTGGGCCGATAAGATGACTATAAAAGTCACCCAGAGGTGCCTAGTTACGATCACTCTCGCTTCATTTGAGGACCGTGTTTGGTGTGATGTCATCCATATAGATGCCGCCAACATTCTTTTAGGGAGGCCCCGGCTATACGACCATGATATCACGTGTTTCGGTCGCACGAACATGTATGTATTCTACGACAAGAGTCGTAAGATCACGTTGACACCGACCCAACCCAAGGAGAAATCCTTAGTACGAGCTCATCGAAGCCATTACACATCCTGCGTCGCAGCGAGTTTATAAGAGAGAGTGTCAGTGTCGATATCTTTTACGTAGTGGCAGCCACCATGGCTTGTGAGAGCCCTACGGAGATTCCTGAGCCACCACTTGAGGTCCGACAACTTCTGGATGATTATGGTGACCTTATCCCAGATGAGCTCCTCGATGAGTTACCTTCGTTACGAGACATTCAGCATGTCATAGACTTGACACCGGGAACTTCACTCCCGAACTTACTACATTACCGGATGAATATGGATGAGCATGTTGAGCTCAAGAGACAAGTTGACGAATTGCTGAGGAAGGAATTCATACGAGAGAATCTGAGCCCTTACGTAGTCTCTGTCCTTCTCACCCCGAAGGACGGGAGTTGGTGAATGTGTATTGATAGTAGGACTATCAATAAGATTACTATTAAGTATCAATTTCTCATCCCTCGACTGGACGGTTTGCTTGATATGATGGTCGGTGCCCAGTTATTTTTGAAGATCGATCTTCACTACGGGTACCACCAGATTAGAGTTCGCAAGGGAGATGAATGGAAGACGGCTTTTAAGACCAAAGATGACTTTTATAAGTGGTTAGTCGTGGCATTTGGGTTGTCCAACGCCCTCAACACCTTTATGCGGGTCATGACTCAGATCATTCAGCCCTTCATGGGCAAATTCTTGGACGTCTATTTTGACGATATTTTGATTTACAACACTCTTATGATGACCATCTGAGTCATCTGAGGCTCGTACTCGATATTCTCCGAAAGGAGAATCTATATGTGAACTTGAAGAAGTGTTCCTTCCTGACTGATTTCATGCACTTCCTTGGGTTCATCATATCAGTGTCCGGCGTATCCGTTGACCCGGACAAGGTATGATCTATTCGTGAGTGGCTTATTCCCTCCACTATCACTGAGGCCCATGGCATCCATGGACTAGCCACCTTCTACAAGAGGTTTGATCGGGGTTTTAGCAACATTATTGTTGGAACCGAAATCCTGCTCTGAGAGGAGTTCGGACCCAAGGGGGTAGCCTGCACCTAATTCTTCCAAGTAAGAACACTTGACCGATGACATGGAATTAAGGAATAGACCCTGAGCTACAACGAGTAGGTCCCGCCGCACACCCGGAAGATCAAAGAGATATTCCTCTCCTTAGCCAATGCTGAGTTGGGCACATTGGAGGGCACTTGAGACCGACCAGAACTAACCAGAGGAGGAAGAAGATAGAAAAAGGAATCCCTTCCAAAGGTGCCCTTGGGGTCTATTTATAGTTTTTAAAGACTGCCCTGCTGATAGCGGAAATCCGTCTTTTGATTTTATTATACGCAGCCCAAACTGGTCTGTCAGCAGCGAAGCTCTACTGTTTGAAGAGGTTATTAGCGGGCTAAAGTGGGTCCTCTGGAAAATTACTCCTGGGCGAGTCGACCATACTGTCACCCTCGCCTAGGGAGGCGAGTGCCTGGTGAAGCTGGCACTTTCCACACGCCCCGAGTCGGGGGCGAATCCGGGCCACGTTGTCCCACTCGCCTACCACTTACCCATGGCACCCGGCGACTCGGGGGGTATGCCCTCCACTAGCCTGTTCAGCTCACTGAATTCTGACTGGCCTTTTCCGGCTTGGACTCCCCCGAGGGTCCAACTCGACGAATACGAAGTTGTACACAATCTACGCTCTTTGCGAGATTGTCTCAAGCTCGGAAAAAAAAGTCCAACCCCAAGTATTCGGCGAGTGGGGTCTAATTTTGGGAGAATCTTTTAGTGGGGCCCCCCTCCCCCAATGTTTTATATATATGCTGAAGCAAGGTGGTAGGGAGAACCTTACCTACCTATCCTCTTCTCCCTTCCCCTCTCAAACACTCGATGTCTCTTTCCAAAGAACTGGAGGCTCGCATTGTCGTCAGGCGAGAGAAGAACAAATCCTCGGTCAATGAACCTCTATCATGGGCCTCTAGTAAGTCCTCAGATTCCCTCCAGAGGCAGATAAAAAAGACCAGGAAGATCAAGCGCGCTCCGCCGACGGGGGAGCTCATCTCCTTGGATTCGGCGGCACTATAGTCCCGCATGGGACTCCCCCTTCTAGTGAGGTAATTTTCCCAATGTTGTCCCTTCGCTACTCACAAAACTCAAAAAATCACTGGTCCTTGGATTCGCAGGGAGGTGTTGCCAAAATAAAGGATCTCGGGTGCGAGCCAAGAATCGATACCCCGCCTCGGGGTAGCGCAAGCCCAGTGGTGGCCTCGGGTACTCCCCCTCCCCCTGCGATCATGGATTCCCTTGTTGTCCCTGATACTTGCACGCAAGTGTCCGGTAAGTTGCGTGGTACGATTATCCTAACCTTTTATTCTGACCCTTTTGCAGATTTCGCGCTATCGTGCGTAGCTTCCTCGTTCAAAACCACTAGACAACTCCACTCACTGCCTGAGCTGCCAGCCCACGACACCGTGCGCGAGCTCAACTCCCCTAGGGCCACCCTGGCGGCGAATGCTCCTGATATCCCGGTACCTTCTATGGCCCTGATTCTCGACAAGGTCCTCTCCCCGGGCCTGGGGAAGTCGCTTTCGCTCCCCTTCAACGCACCTTTCAAAGGTAGACCGAGTTCATCTTGCCGCCATTCGGAAAAAGACGGCGATGGCTCACCTGGTTAGTAAGAGCATTCGCACATCGCTCCCACTTATTCAAACTCATCACACGCAGCGTAAATCTTTTCAGGCAAGCAGGCCTTGGCCTTCAAGGAGTCCTTGGATGTGGGGGCGTACTCGGCACCTCCCTCCCCTGACATGATGGAGGAGTTCCTCGACGACTCAAGCGATCTAGTAGAGACGAAGAGGCGCGTGGCCGACGTCCTCCGAAAATATAGGCTCATGTTGCGCGAGGTCCAGGAGGAAAAGATTGTTAGCAAACAAAGGTTATGCAAACTTGAGAGGGACTACGCGATGCTGGCTGACGAGGCGAGGCGGGAAGCAGGCGGCAAGGAGACTTCTTCGGGGACTCACCTCAAGCGGATGGAGCATATGCGCCTAGTGCAGCTGGATATCAATGCCGTTCGCGAGTACCACAACCCCTCCCAACCGTCGGGGAAACGGGCGCGAGGCCGGTGAAGATGGAAATGGCTCCAGTTTTGAGCCCGTTAGCACTCACCTCCTCCCTCCCCCTACACCTTTCGTTGCTATGTTAAGAAGTTAGTCGTTTGCTGAGTTTTAAACTATATAGTTGTGGAACAAATGTGTGCACTTGCCCCGTGCGGGTGTAATATTATGTTCTTATTGATTTCCTCCTTTTGCCGCGACAACACGCTCTGTTTGACTCGCCAAAGAATAGTGAGGATATCGCGGGGTCGGCCCGAAGTCACGGGCGGGAGACGCCGAGTTGGATATCCGCACGCCCTCCTTTTCTTTTTTATAAATAGTCCCCCTACTCTTCTTACCTACCGCACTTATTGTGCATCACCGCATCGCTCTCGCTCGATTCTAGGAGACTAGGATTCGTCACTTTCACACTCGTAGGATTTGAGATGGGTGGTGATGGCGAGGCATCAGACGGAAGGATGAAATGCGCGAGACAATTCACCGAACACCCTTTCTTTGACGGCAATATAACAGAAGCGGAGTTCCTCTCTTGCGTAGTGAGATACATCCCGCCAGACTACGTTGCTCGTGCACCTGAGGCAAGGGAAGCCATCAACACCTACGAGGGTGAGATCGCCTTCCCCATCTCGCACTTTGAGGTGGGGCTGCGCCTTCCTTTGTGGCCCGAGGTGTGACAGGTTCTGAAGTATTTTGGCGTCGTTCCAGCCCAACTGAACACTAACATTGTGGCGATGCTAGTAGCATTCGTCGCGCGTGATGAAGGAGACGTCTTTGACATCGGGCGGGTGCATGCGGATCTGATGGTAACCTGAAAAAAACATCTAGAAAACTCATTACAGGAAAACCGACGGCTTAATCTACCAGTGCGTCGATCCGGGAAAACGGATAACAATCCTTAGGGCAGACTTTATTCAGTAAAGTAAAATCGACACACATTCTCCATCTTCCATCACCTTTCTTGACCATTATCACATTAGAGACACAGCATGGATACTGCATCTCCGATACAAAACCTGCCTTGAGTAGCTTTTCTACCTCCTCCTGGATGGACTCCTCTAGCTTGTCGGGGATGATCCTCCTCTTCTAGCGAATGGGGCGGGCTCTTATGTCAAGATTGAGGCGATGGCATGCCACGTCCGCATCAATGCCTGACATGTACACAACGCTCCAAGCGAAGATGTCCACATTCTTCTGGACACATCCCAGGAGCTTCTCCTAATCCTCCAAGCTCGGGACCTCGTTAACCCGTACCTTCTTTGTCCTCCTCTCCTGGGTGAGGACCACCTTATCCACCACTTCCTCTACCGCCTCCAGCCTGGACTGCTCCCCACTCTCCGTCCTCCCTCCTCGGGCGAGGACCTCCTCTTCCTCCACTTCCTCTACCGCCTCTATCCTGGACTACTCACTCTACGTCCTCCCTCCTCGGGTGAGGACCTCCTCTTCCTCTACTTGCTCTACCGCCTCCATCCTAGACCGCTCCTCAGTCCTCACTCTTCGTCCTCCCTCATCGAGTGAGGACCACCTCTTCTTCTACTTCCTCTACCGCCTCCATCCTGGACCGCTCCTCACTCTCTGTCCTCCCTCCCCATGTGAGGACGTCCTCTTCCTTCACTTTCTCTACGGCCTCCATTGCTTCCTCCCGCCTTGACTGCTCCTTCATTACCTTCTCCACTTCCCCATCCTTTGTCATCCAGGTGACCATGTTGACGGCGGTGACATAGCACTCCCTTGCTATCTTCGAATCTCCCCGAATCCTGATTTGGACTCCTCCGCTATTGAACTTGAGGCACTGGTGGAACGACAAAGACACACAGCGGAAAGCACTGATGAGGGGGCGCCCAAATATGGCGTTGTAACTGCTCGGAGCGTCAACGATGACAAACCGGCAGTTCCTGGATGTTCTCCCAACCGTCACGTGGAGTATGACTCCTCCCACCTCCTTCCTTTCTCCGGAGAACCCAAACAGCGGTCCGTCCGAGGCCAGCACCCTTAGCGCTTCAACCTACATCTCGTCGAAGGGTCTCTTGAAGATTACATTCACTGAACTTTCGTTGTCAACCAAGATCCAGGAGACCGTGAAATTCTTTATGGTCGTCTAAATCACCAGGGCGTCACAAAACGGGTCCTCGTAGTCCGGCATATCGTTCGATGAGAAGGTAATCCTCTCCTCCATGGGGCAGGGTCTGGGAGCTCGAGAGAACGCTCCTTCAAAACATCATCTGGAGGCTTCTCTTGTGGGTGGCATCGATCCTCACTCCCCCGTAGATCACCCTGATTCCTCCTCGGGTCCCCACATCGGCCCGATCCTAACATCTGTCTTCTTCCCCCACTCCTGCAACAACCTCTTTGATTCATACCAGCTATTGTTCCTACGAGGGGCTCTCGCCCCCCTCATTTCCAGGAACTCCGGGCAGGTGGCGGTCGCGGGACCCTCCTCCTGGTGGAAGTCACAATAGGGCAATGCCCCCCTGCCCCGTCCCCTCCCTCTTGTGTTTCTTCTCTCTCTCCTTTCGGTCTGGTTGATTGTTAGGGCTTGTTGAGGTAAGGGTAGGGGAGGCCTTTGTGCTGGTCTCCACCCGGAGGGATTAAACCGCCCCTGCCCTCTGTGGAAGTTCCCTTCACCCTGGAATCCTCTCTCCTGGCCCTGAATGGATCCTCCTTGTGGCCTCCAGACCGGCCGGTTAATCGGCTCTTGTTGTCCCCATCCTTGTTCTTGTCCCCTAGGCTGTCACTGGAACCCCTGCCCTCTTGGTGCATCCCTTATCCTCACCTCCAGCTGCATGTGTCCTCCCTGCTCCTTTGTTTCGCTCTCCCCCAATCTAGTCAGCTTCTTGGCGAACGTTGGGTTCGCCGCCTCCCCCTCGATTTCCATCGTCGCTCTCTCCATCAACTCGTCGAAGGAGAGAGGAGGCTCTCGGTTCAGCTCCATCTTGAAGAATCCCTGACGAAGCCCGAGTGTGAAGGCTAGCATTAGGGTATACCCCGACACCTCATGGACTAGGAGAAACATAGATCCCCAATGTTTCCTCCGGCCCGTGTTTCATTGCAAACAAGAACTCTGCCCGTCTTTCTTTTTTTCGACGTCGAGAACCGCAACAGGAAACCCCGACGCAGATCCTCAAAAATAGTAGATTGAGCTGGGGGAAGCTGGTGGAACCAGCCCCTAGCCTTCTCCTTGAACGTAATGGAAAAAAGTCAGCACTTGAAAGTATCTGATATCTGTCTGATAGAAACTGCATCTTCAAACTACTGAACGTGCTGGACGGGATCATCTCTTCCCAAGTAGTAGGACATCTTTGGCTCCCGAAACCCCTCTGGAACCAGGGCTGAGACGATTAGTTCGCTTAAAGGACTCCCTCCACCTGTAGGGCGAGTCGGCTGGTCTCGCGCCATCGTCTCTCTGGTCTTACTAACACTCGTCAGGCTGGGGAAAAGCTCCTGCCCGGGTAGATCTAGACCACCACCTTCAGCTGCCACCTCCTTCCTGGATCGCCCTCCTGGGGCGTTCTCGCCTAGAGACTGAGGTGCGACCACTGGGAGGGAAGGCGTCGAGCACTCGCAACGCGCGGCAAAGGCATGATGCAGCGTCTCCATAATCTACCTCTTAAACTCTTCAAACATCCTTGCTGTGACGAATCCCGCCAGGGGCGGTGAGTCGCCCAATTCGTCCCCCTGTCTTTCACCCCCAGCCATGAGACTTACTCAGAATTTTCTGTGCGGGCTACGGCCACGCTCACCGCACAAAAATATTGGAAACGAAATCCGGCTACGAGAGGAGTTCGGACCCAAGGAGGTAGTCTGCACCAAATTCTTCCGAGTAAGAACACTTGTCATATGGCTTGAAACTATGGAATAAATCCTGAGCTACAACGAGGAGGTCACGCCGCACAACCGGAAGATCGAAGAGAGTTTCCCCTCCTTAACCAATGCCAAGCTGGACACCTTAGAGGGCACTTGAGGCTGGCCAGAACTAACCAAAGGAGAAAGCCAGAAAAACTTCCAAAATTGCACTTGGGGTCTATTTATAATTTTTCAAGACTGGCATACAGATAGCGGAAATCTGCCTTTTTGTTTTACTATACGCAACCCAAATTGGTCTGCTAAGAGCAAACCTCCACTGTTTGGAGAGGCTATTAGCAGGCCAAAGTGGGTCCTCTGGAAAATTACTCCTGGGCGAGTCGACCATACTGTCACACTCACCTAGGGCGGCGAGTGCATGGTGAAGTTGACACTCGCCACTCGCCCCGAGCTGGGGCAAGTGCGGGCCGCGTTGCTCCACTCGCCTACCACTTGCCAATGGCACCCGCCCTGGGCGACTCGGGGGGTATGCCCTCCACTCGCCTATTCAGCTCGTCGAAGTCTTACTGGCCTTTTCCGACTTGGACTCCCCTAAGGGTCCAATTCGACGAATACAGGGTTGTACAATTATGGCCCCCTTCACGAGCTACCTATGGAAGGGAGATTTTCAGTGGACGGCTGCCTCCACTCGAGCCTTTACTAAGATCAAGGAAAAACTGATGACCGGACATGTGTTGAGATTGCCTGATGATGCAACCCGAGTTTGCATCTTTATTTGCAATATTTTTATTTATGTAGCGCACGTTTTCGCGCATTATAGTTTCGTCTATGTTGTATCGCGCACGTTCGCGTTTGTTGTTTGGATTATTGGTATGACCGGCCAATAAGACCCTAAATAAAGAGGTCCGTCAAATTAGGAATACTGGTGATGTAGGCAAGCAAGTGAGGGGTCATACAAATTAAGTTATTATTTTATTGGGAATTTCTAAAGTCATTTCATCATTATAGTTTGGACACTAAGAGCCAGGAGTAATATCTTTATTTATTCCCCAAATCAATTTTTGATCAAAATATTAGTTAAAGTTGTAACCCCCTCTTTAATTCCTACAGCCGGCCTCTTTTGAACCCCCCCCCCATTAAAAGTTAATTATTAAAATCCTAAAATCCCTTCCCCATTAAATCGGGTACCATATGTTTGTTCATGGTAGCCAAGAGAAAAATGAAACGGAGAAAACGTCTTTTCTTTGTTTCGACTACCCAGGGAGCATCCTGTTTGCCTGTACCCGAACGTCCTTACCGCCTCCCGGCCCCTCACCAGCCAGCTCCACCACTGTCGAAGGCCTTCCAAGGCTCCAGCGTCCAGTTCTCCGTCGTCTATTGTCTGGAGAATCGTCCACACCGTCGTTGATTCCTGCCCAGCTCGCCGACATCACATGTCTTGAGCCGCCACCTGCTCGATCGACCTTGAAGGAGCCTCCTGGGGTCCGGCTACCTCCGGCAAGCTCCCCTCCAGCAGCTTCTGGTGGTGTTGAGTCCCCAGCGACCTAGGGGCTCACCCGCAAGCCCCAAGTTCCTACCCCGCCAGCTTCCCAGAGCCCTTATTAAATACAAGTTGCTGCCCGAAGTTCCCCAAGCCCTGCCACCCATCCTTAGAGCTGACACTTGCCCACGCTGAAGGTATACCCCCATTTCCAGTCTCGCTCGTGAACGCTAGTAAAATATTATGTTTGAAATGTTTTGATCTTTAATGTCAAAGTTTGCTTGCCTAGGACTTCATTAACTCATGTTTGTCGTTAATTCTCTACAATGTTTTTTTATTCACTCTCTTGAAGCGCTTGTGGAAGAAATTATCAAAAGCTAAATACGTACAGATGATGGTTCTCTTTGCGCGTATATAAACCCTAGGTCGGTTATCAATTGAGAATATTCGTGTTAATCTGCCGGCTCCGCCTTATTTTGAAAGTCGACTCGCAAATTTATTTATTTTAAAAACAATTCCAGATTTAGGAATACATCAATTTGGTATCAGAGCAGGTTCAAATCGCTCCTATTGTAATTCGAACGATCCTGTTTTTTTGTTTATTTAGTTGTTTTTTTAAAAAAAAATGTTTTCCAAAAAAAACATTCAAAAATATTCCTGTTAAAAAAAATTCAGCGAGTTTTTTTAAAAAATATTTATTAGTATACAAATTCCAAAGTTTTTACTCTTAAAAAATGGAGAGTCGCATAGATCGCATAGAAGCCAATATTGGTGACCTAGCTAACCGAATGGGTGAACTGATGAAGACGGTAGAAGCACTCACCGCCAACGTGAGAGACACGAACCACATAGTAAACAACTTGAGAACCGCCGTTAATAACCTAGAAGCTGAACGTCACCTGGGAATAAATCAGCCTCCTCACCAAAATCCTAGGCAAGAGGAACAAAATCCTAGACCCGTAGATCCTGCACAGCCTGACCTTGGACTCCGTCGCCAACCCCGTTGGGACGATGGAGTTAAGCTTGATGTAGGTGATTTTGAGGGTCACGTAGAGCCCGAGAAATGCCTCGATTGGTGTGAGCGCGTAGAAAGGTTCATGGCGTGAAAACAAATGCTTGTAAATCGGCAAGTCGAGTATGTTGTCCTTAGGCTTAAAGGACCAGCTCTAGTATGGTGGGTTCAACTTGAGCGTACCCGATACACTTTGGGTCTAGCGCTTATTACCACGTGGGTAGAGTTTAAGTTGCAACTGCGGAAGTGATATGTCCCCCCGGACTATCTGCAAATTCTTTATCGAAGGTTCCACAACATTCGACAGGACAAGCTTTCCGTGGATGAGTACACCCACAAGTTTTTAGTATTGTAGTCTAGGCTAGACCTACACGAGGAGGACGATATGACAGTGTCTCGTTATTTGAACGGGCTTTGCTATGCTATTAGGGATGAGCTAGAGTTGCACGACTTTAGAGATTTGGGTGAAGTGTCTAGTCAAGCACGTAGAGTGGAGGCCTCACTTCAAAAGAGGACATCTGGGCATAGGTCTACTGATAGGCCTTCCTCGAGCACCACCACAACTGTACCCACCGCTAAGAATTCTGATTCCCCTCCTCATGTTACTACTGGGACCCCAGCTCCTCCCACTGTCCTCACCCGAGGTAAGGAGCCCATGGGATCCAAGCCCAATACTAGAGTCTTTTGATGTTTTAAGTGTATGGAGTCCGGGCACAAATCTTCTGAGTGCCCGCGACGCCACTTCGTCGCAATTACTGATTCCTCTGATGGGCCTAAGCCAAAATATGGAGTCTTCCTTAGTGATTCCAAGCCTGAGCTCGAGCCCGATTCTGATAACGTTATTGAGGTCGAGGGAGAACAAGCTGAACACTTAGTTTGTGTCTTTCGATATAGTTTGATTTCCCCTAGTGAGACCACTGAGCGTGATTTTCAGAGACACGAGATTTTTCGTACTACTGCGCGCATTCAGGGACATTTTTGTTCCATCATCATTGACAGCGGTAGCATGAAAAATTTTGTTTCCCAACGTATGGTTAAGAAGCTAGGAACAGATACGCACCCCTTGGAGTGGCCCTACCACTTATCTAGGGTTAATAGTCACATGACTATGCCTGTTACTCACCGTTGTCTCGTAGAGTTCTTTATCGAGGATGTGTATCAGGATTCTGTTCTATGTGTTGTCGCCCCCATCGATGTCTGTCATATCTTATTGGGTAGAGCATGGCAGTACGATAGACGCATCGTGCATGATAGTGTAAGGAACTCACATTCATTCAATCACCGTGGGCGCAAGATTGTTCTTCTTCCCTAGAAGAATAGTCTTGTTCCTAAGGCTCCTGGGAGGACCTCGTCATCATCGCCCTCACCTTCCTTAGTTACCGCTACACCACTATTATTTTGTGCCGCACTTCTACCTGGACCCCTACTCAAGGAAGACGCGCTTGGCTCCAGTGAGTCATCCATTTTAGATGATCTGTCATCACCACCATACGTTGATTTTATATTCGGTGATCATGTATTTAGTTCGCACCACTACCCCATAAGTGTAAGTGAGCATTTAGGGCTTCGTTAAATGAGCTTTGAATTTTTTCGGGTTAGCCTTAGTAGGGAATTGAAACATTTAAAAGAATTTTTACTCCTAATAGGGACACACGATTTAAGGGATTCCTCTTGTTGGTTTTAAATGGTAAATTTGAGAACGGTTTTAAAATTTGTCGCGCTAGTTGGATTCTCGTGAGTGTTGTCATTGCGATGGTTGGTCTGGGATTTGTAGACGCACGAAGATGTCTAGCAGGAGTGTGTATGATGTCGTATGATTTAATGATTCCACAAGTCGATCTTGCTTAATTCCTGTTTTATTTCTCACCTCGTTCGTTCATTCCACCATCTTCCCCACTTTATGATGCTCTCCTATTTGTTGCTCTAATTTTTACTGTTCATTTACATTTTTTGCATAATATTATGGCTAACGGTTTGCAAGCAGCTTTGGAAAACTACAACTTCATGGCTGATTTCACCACAGGGAGTTGTCTTTTTCCATTGGAGGTTGGTTTCCTGTGTCTTTCAGGGAAGAGGATATATCTTCAGTTGATGTGCAACAACGACAGGACCTTCATTTGTTCTACTTTCTACGGCATTTTGTCAACGACAACGTTCTTTAACAGTTTGACGCATGGATGTTTCAGTGACGGATTTTGTCATATTTTCGACGGGGTCGAGCTCTCTCAACCCCGAGGGAATTGATGCAACCCGAGTTTGCATCTTTATTTTATATACAATATTTTTATTTATGTAGCGCACGTCTTCGCGCATTATAGTTTCGTCTATGTTGTATCGCGCACTTTTGTTTGGATTATTACCGGCCAATAAGACCCTAAATAGAGAGGTCCGTCAAATTAGGAGTAGTGGTGATTTAGGCAAGGAAGTGAGGGGTCATATAAATTAAGTTATTATTTTATTGGGAATTTCTAAAGCCATTTCATCGTTATAGTTTGGACACGAAGAGCCAGGAGTAATATCTTTATTTATTCCCCAATCAAATTTTGATCAAAATATTAGTTAAAGTTGTAACCCCCTCTTTAATTCCTACAGTCGGCCTCTTTTGACCCCCCCCCCCCCTATTAAAAGTTAATTATTAAAATCCTAAAATCCCTTCACTATTAAATCGGGTACCATCTGTTTGTTCACGGTGGCCTGGAGAAAAACGAAACGGAGAAAATGTCTTTCCTTTGTTTCAACTACCCAGGGAGCATGCTGCCCGCCTGTACCCGAACGCCCTCACCGCCTCCCGGCCCCTCGGCAGCCAGCTCCACCACTACCGAAGGCCTTCCAAGGCTCTGGCATCCAATTCTTCGCCGTCTATTGTCTGGAGAATCGTCCACACCGTCGTTGATTCCTGCCCAGCTCGCCAACATCGAATGTCTTGAGCCACCACCCGCTCGATCGACCCTGAAGGAGCCTCCTGGGGTCCGGCGAGCTCCCCTCCAGCAGCTTCTGGTGGTGTCGAGTCCCCAGCGACCGAGCGGCTCACCCGCAAGCCCCAAGTTCCTACCCCACCAGCTTCCCAGAGCCCGTATAAATACCAATTGTTGTCCGAAGTTCCCCAAGCCCTGCCACCCATCCTTAGAGCTAACACTTGCCCACGTTGAAGGTATACCCCCATTTCCAGTCTCGCTCGTGAACACTAGTATAATTTTATGTTTGAAATGTTTTGATATTTAATGTCAGAGCTTGCTTGCCTAGGACTTCATTAACTCATGTTTGTCGTTAATTCTCTACAATGTTTTTTTATTCACTCTTTTGAAGCGCTTGTGGAAGAAATGATTAAAAGCTAAATACGTACAGACGATAGTTCTCTTTGTGTGTATATGAACCCTAGGTCGGTTATCAAATGAGAATATTCGTGTTAATCTGCCGACTCCGCCTTATTTTGAAAGTCGACTCGCAAATTTATTTATTTTAAAAACAATTCCAGATTTAGGAATACATCACCCGATTTCTTGTCGACGGCCAATTATATGAAAAGAAGCAAAAAATTATTAAGAAAAAAAAGGCGATTTTAATGTGTAAACATATTTTAAGTACAAACAAAAAAAATATAAGTGTCAACCATTTTGATATATGCAGATCAAAAACAATTCACTCAATACCACTGTTTAAATGATAGTTTTATGCGTGTCAAAAGGATAATACAAACTAACAGCGGACACAAGTAAACATGAGAAAGAGGAAAACTCGAGATAACTTCAGCCGAAGCAAATTGGAATCAAAATTGTGGATATATTTTACATGAATATGAACCATCCATTGACGAAAATGTAAAGAAAAGTGAAGAGAAACTTCACTGGTGAAGAAGTCATCAAATTCGTAGAATCCACGGATCTGATGGCCTAATCAGCTTTGTGCTACATACTTCATGTTATATAAAGAAACCAAGAATTTTGGATACATGGGTCAAAGTTCGACTCCTTAAACAACGAAGCTAGCAGGGCCTCTTGATGCAGAGATGATCGAGCGAGTCTTACGATTCTCGGATCAAGCGCCGACTAAAAATTGGGTGTATAGGCGTTGGCAGGACTCAAAATCGTTGGCCCAGCTATGTAGAGGTCTTAGGATTTTGTTGGTGCAGCCGTGCAGGGGTCTGTGTCAAGGTTGTCAGGATCGAGATTCTAGGTGGGATTGTTTTGAGGTTGTATCGGATCGATCATAGGATCGGATCGCAAGATCCTACAACATTCATAAATTAGTACTAAAAAATTAAATTGAATTTTGTATCATTAAATTAACAAAAAAAATCAATAAATTGAGCAGTATTTGAATAACTATATTAATTTTTTTGAATAACTAAATTAAAAGGATAATATCATACTAAGTTCAATTTCAGTTTTAGGTAAGACACCCAATGTTTGCTAACAATAAAAACAAATCTGGACTGGAAGCGACCAAAGAAGCCGCTCTTGGCCTCCCTTTGCAGTCGACAATCGACACTTGGGATACGATAAAGCAGCATGATATGATTCTATGATGGGGTATGGGGGCGGGATATGGATAAGGTTAAACAATGGGTTATGGGCGTTGGACCGGTTGAATTGGGTCGGGATAAGATTGTACATGTTTCTAGTTACCTTTGGCCAGACCGGTAGAATCGGGTCAGGATCGCGATCCTAAAGATCCTAAGATCCGGATCGTGATCCCAGTCGTAGATGTGCCGATTTAGATCCTAGGTAAGATCCGGATCGATTTACAAAATCTGGATCACGATCCTGATAACCATGGTCTGTGTGGATCGATGTTGATGGGTGGAGGGGCGATCGGCATGAGAATGGAGGCAATCATCGGCGTAGAGATCAGTTCAAAGGGAGGCAGGGCGAGCTCTAAAGAGGCGAGTTGATTGGCGTGTGTGAGAATGGTTTGCCACAATTCAACTTTAGGGTTTATTTTTAGGTGTTTTTTTGGAATTTTTAATTACTTATATGGTCTGCACATATCCAAAATTAGTTTGCACATAATAATTGACTAAAATAATGAATAAAAGGAATAGTTTTAGAAAAATTTAAGCAGAATATACTAAATGAATGCACTGAATAAGTAGTTTATTGTTTTGAAGATAAAAATTCGTAGATATGAATACAACATCGGTTCCAAAATTTCCAAGCATAGAGAATTTGGAAGGGAAAAAGCATAGAAGATAACTTCGGCAGATCCGAAGAGAAAGAGGATGTCGGACAGAACAATGATAGAGTCTCTTCATTTACGAGAAGCGAGGACAAGTGCAGATGCGAGAATGAAAACCCTAGCACCATTTTTATTAAATGCCAGAATGGAGAATATTCGGGAAAGGATAAAAAGGACAAGTGCCCGGGTTAGACGAATATTCTTGTTCTGCTACTGAAAGTAATGACATCCAACGGTTCCATACAGAGTGTAAGATTATAAAAAATAAAATAACCCTCAAAAGAACCCCCTGGATTGCGTTGGGACCATCGGATGGGAAAACTGTCCAACTGGACAACCAAATGAACCCTAGCTCATTTCCTTCATAGAATCTACTTCCCTCACAATAGCGACAAAGTGAATCAATCCGGTATGATCAACGAACTTCCACCGGGTTAAATTTAGCAACTTCATAAATCTTCTTGAACTCCAAAATTACTCTTATATATTACAAAAAAACTCACTATGCTTTGATTCTGATAAGACTAAACCAAGGTGCCATTGTTTATTTAAATTATCCAAACTTTGGTTGAACATGAAGTATGGTTGAAGGTGCACAAGTAAAAAAACAATTGCAGCTAGCAAAAGATAACTAAATGCACATACCTCAACTAAACCCTTGTGCAATGAAACAAATCCTTCCTCTGATATAGACATGAGTTTAGACTTAAGCTGGTAGACATCTTTCTCTTTAAGAACAAGGGCAAACTTCCGCCAGTCGAGTATATCTTGGAAGGGTAGGTCATAATAATCAGAAAGAATAACTGGAAAATATTAAAAAAACAAATAAAATTAAATTTCGTTTAACAAACATTGCAGTAATGAAATATATTGAAAATTCCAATCATGGATCACAGAAATTCCTACAGCGAGACCATATCTTATGTAATGTGGCAACTACAGTGAATGCTTGAACAAAAAAGAACTAGCGAAATTAAAAACATAGTTAACAAAACCAATCAAATGTATCACAAATTATAAACCATACACTTGACATCAACGATATTCTGAAATTTCATGCAAAAATTTACTGACAGTTGATAATATAAAAGTAATGATGTTATGAATATTCATTGGAAGATTTGAAAATGAAAACGGAATATAGAAAAAGAGATGGAAGAAAATTTTAATAGCTTGGTGTCAGTAGATCAACAAGGGTACCGAAGCAAATCCTATGCAAGCTTATATACGCAGCCTATGGTAAAAATCCCTTCGAAAAGTAATAAAAGATTAGCAGACCGCATCAACAGGAGATATTATGAACTGTAAAGCCTTAAAATAAGAAGCTAACTTAACCACATTAGATCAAAAAACTTTTATTTCACGCAGTAGACTCTACCTGGAACACAACCATAGTGAATTGAGTCAGCTATCCGAGCACTATTGACCTGAGATCCACCAGGACAAATGCAAAACTTAGACTTGTAGAACTGTTTCTGATAAACCAACTCGCCAATAGCCCGGCTTATTCGGTTATTGCTGATGGCAAGTTCTGTGTCATTTTCCCATACGTGTGCAAGGATAACCCTTATCTTGGAATTTCGATGGCCAGCCCAAAATCCAAGAATTGTCCTGCAATGTGGATGTTAGTACTAAAGAGTGATTCTCTCTTTGCCAAAGTGACTGCAATTCCTAATAGAAATTATTAATTCATAGAAGATAACAAATAATGGAAATTTAATCAATTCATCATATAATAAAACTGTATCAACTATCTGGAGTCTCAATGAAAAAAAATTCCACCAAACATGGTCATATAAGTTGACTTGAAGATGAACAATCTATCTATGTGATGTTAATGCGCATGCAATTATTAGGTTTCTTTTCATATCTGATAGGTGAAAAATACATTGTGTAGAAACACCAAATGATTTCTCCTCTCCATCAGATAGGTCAACCTTCTTATGAGAATATATTTACCAGGAATAGTGGAATGAAGTACTACAAATAAAAGATGATTTAACTTTTGTATACTAAATAATGACCACAATTTATATGCTGAAAAACGTACGATAGAAATAAAATGCAAGTTATATGATTGTTTAACATGTCTACATGGATATTTCTATAACTTGAAAGGAGAAAAATACTAATAACACATCTTAACCTGTTCACGACATCATTTCCTCCAGATGGCAAGGCAAATGGCTGCAGCACCTGAGGAAGGGAAACATCCTTATGTGGTATAAATCCAACATTATAACTCGGAGAGCAAACAACTCTGATCGAATTTTTTATAAGCAAGGGAAGTCCTTCAAACGCTCTGACACCAACATCATGGCATGTAACGAGAAAATGATCCGCACCTAAGGTTCTATTCCAATAAGGGTATTTTCTTATCAAACCTTCCACATAGTTCTGGACTATTATAGTCATATTGTCATAAGAAATGCCCTGCAAAAAAGAAAGATACATCACAGAAAAGATATCAATAAACCTGCTTAAACAAAACCATAGTTAAATATTTTAACCAAATATATATGATGCATAACCGGTTAGGTAAAGAGAGAGAACCGATGGCATACAAAATAGTCCCACACAATAAAGGTTCAACACAAGGGTAAACAAGATTACGCAATTCTTACACACAACAAGGAATCACAAAAGGGTCACATTACTCTTTCCAAAAGACAATATGGTCCCAATACAATCAGCAATAGATAAAATACCACCACAAATGTTCAAAACCAGTAGAAACAACGAATCACAAAAAAGTCACAATGCTTTTTTTCCAAAAGACAACATGATCCCAAATACAGCCATTAATAGATGAAATGCCACCACAAACGCTCAAAATCAGCAATACCAAAAGGATGAACTTAAAGAGGCAATAGCATAGTCAGTATAATTACAGTATCTTAGAAATGCGCCTTTTAAAGTGTCAATGAAGTCAACTTATCGTATAAGCACTTTAGAGACAATCACAAAAATTTGACTCTAGAAATAGTATTCTCCTTTATCAGTTGCAGGAAGTAATAATGAGAAAACTCACCTTTCCCCTCATCTTGTGACAGGAGATGGGGATGAAGAAAAGGTCGGCTTGATTTGGGTCTTCTGTATGAAACCTACTCTCCCGGATGTTCTGGAAGAAGTAACCCTCGCTGGCGTACTTCCCAGTGAGCTTCCTGGGTGTCTGGTAGTAGGTATTTGGATCCCCATCGGGGTATATGTACACCTTAAATTTACTCTCCATCTCGGCGTAGCTCAAATGAAAAATCTCAGGAGAGTGGTAGGCTGTCAAAGAGGAGACCGGCATAGATTCTTCGGCTGATAGAATTCCGCCATCAGTTAGGGCAGTGATGAGGAGGTTGGACTGGTACTGGTTCTGAGCCTGAAGAGGAGAGCGGAGGGATCTGATGGAAAAGAAGGAGGAGAGGATGATTAGGGTAGCAGATGCGAAGATGCATCGATGGAAGGAGTATGAGGGGATGAAGGCTGTTTTACCAGACATCTTAGCTGGTGATGTCTCTCCCAGAGGAGACGAAGGTTTTGTCACTGGTAATGGGGAAGGTGGGCTTCAACTAGGAGGAAACTGAAGAGGGTGGGGTTGGGGGGATTTCAGGACTGGCTAGGTCGTGAGAGGTTCAGGGCCGCAGAGGCTATGTAGTGGACCTGTTGTCACCGGATCAGGCGAAGAGAAAGGGAACCTAACAGAGAGGGCAAAGCCTCCCACCAACAGCTACCGGCCAACTGAAAGGGATGGAATCTTCATTACCAGGGGAAGAGGGAGGACTCGGCAGCCACAACCCTAGTCTCCTTCCACCTTTAGGTCGACACCAATGAAGGCGATAGAGAACGTATTCATGACAAGGAGTCTCTCTTCCTTTCACTCTCTCGACGATGCACGGCAATAGCACTGGGAAGGGCTCGCCAGTCGCTGGCGGGGAGATCAGAATACTGAGCAAGCGTTGAGTGCCCTTACCTGCAGTGAAGGAGATGGCTGGCCGGCGTGTTGAGGGAGACCAGTCGCCAGAGAAGGAGATCGGGGTGGCCTATCGCCGGAGAAAGAGCGTGGCGGGAACGAGCGGGGGAGAAGTTCGCGGATGTTTTGCTAGGGCGACGGGAGGAAATGGGATTTTCGACATTTGCATCTCAAAATTTAAACTTTAGCACTTTGTATCCTAAAAAGCTACGCCCTTAATAAAACACTTTCCATCCTTCAGTTATTTTATTATTTATTCTGTATTTACTAATTCTAAATCCTGTATATGCAAGGGTATTTGGGTCATCCGTCAAATTTTATCATCCGGCTTTATCATCTCCAGGTTTTATCATCCGTCAGCAAACAAAAATTGCTCTAATTAAATCATTGCTATTCGCAGATCATTCAAACTTTTGTGTTGAAATTTGATATTCGTATCATGCACAGCTATATGTAGACCATACAACTTGTGCTGAAATATGATCCATCTCATTTGCAATGCATGTGGTATCTATGCATTGTTAAACGCATGTCATTCATTTATTATTACAATTTTTTTGTAAATTGTTGTAATTTACTAAAAATAACTACATCTCATTTGACATACTCTCGTAACTACGAGATAAAATTACATGAAGTTTATCACATGATGTTTTGTAAACTTTGAATTGATTTATTTGAATTATAAATTGTATTTTTTAATCTAAAATAAATTCTAAAACAACAAATTTTGCAATATTTTTTTCCACCTAGATGAGTATAAGCGCTTAACTTATTAGTTAGAGATCAAGGTAAATTAAAACATTTGACATATTATCATATATATACTTATTATAGAAATTAAGCTAAATTTTCAAATTTTAAAGTAATTATTTTGTAGTGAATTGCAATAACAAATGTGCTCTCAAATGTCAACCCATGAGTTTCAAAAACCGAATAAAAACATGACTTTAGTATAGAAATTGAGCTAAATCATTATAACGTGTTTTGGCAACGAATCTCGCATTTCTTTAGTTCACCACTCATTGCTACTAGTCGTTCACTCAATTATGAATGCAATAGCAACACATTCTCGAGCAATAACAACAATTGATTCATTAAGATATGTGACAAATGGAAACAAATGATCATCTAAAAATGCAAAAAAAAATCCCAAAATCATAAATTGAGTCTCTAATTAACAATCACAGTTGCACATAAATTGAGTACTACCGCTTACACTCTAAATCACAAAAATCCCCAAAATCATAAATTGAGTACTACCGCTTGCACTCCAAATTAATTGTTGAAGTCTTCAAATCCTGCCAAGAACACAAACTTTAGTCAAAAGCACAGTAGTCAAAGAAACTACAATAATATATGAATTTAACATCTAATTAACACATGTTAAAAATGTTGGAAATGATGAATTTGTTGCTTCAGTAAATGTCTCTTGTGTAGTAGAAATCATCTTTTTCACATACATGAAAAATAAATATTATATTATTTTAATACTTCTACAAGTTTTGAAATTCGGGTCAACTAAAAGAGAACTAACCGGTAACTTTAATTTGGACGTTGTTGGCAATGATTGCTCGGCATTCTTGCTTGATTGCAACTTTTTTTTATTATGCCTTGTTACACCACAGTTGGAGCATGCATATTTTATCTCATGCCTCTTCAAACCATACCTTTTACCATCTAATTCATCTTGTTCCAACCTTCTATCATGCTTTGATGGCCTCCCCGATTTTTTTGAGTTAACCGTCCATGGGACCAAAAGATTTAGGCCAGTTTGAGGTCATTCCCTTGATCCTCTTATTGGATTCAACATATGTTCATACGCTTTCAAAACTATTGTTTTTTATACCGGAAATCAACATAATCTTTTGTCTTCTCTCTTTTAAAAAAATATACGTTATAGCATACACACATGGAATTCCAGTTAAGTCCCATTTATTGCAGCTACAGCTTTGACATCTTAATTTCACTATCCATTTATCACCACTCCACCCATTTACCTCAAACTTGTCGTCGTCATTCCATTCCAATATGTAATCATGAACCATCAGTTTGTTGTTTTCCAATATCTTTTGGATGTTTGGACATATATCTCCAACCGAGTTGACCAATTTATCTCATTGTGTATGCAATCTTTTCATCAAAATTACTCTTATAATCTCAAGCATTGTGATGATAGGTTTTCCTCTTGCCTTTAGTATGACGTTATTAAAACTTTCACACAAATTATTCAGTAGCATATCACATTTCGGTCATGTGCTGAAGTGAGATCTTACCCAATTTCTAGGATTTCTTGCTCTTACCCAATTATATACATCAATATCAAATAGTTTCAGTTTTTCCATCTCAACATTAAAATCAATTAATCTCGAAGCGGATGCGGCCTTCCACAATAAAGATTTCAGCTGTAAGCCTTTATGTATTAGCTTGAAATTGATATACATATGCCTCACACAAAATCTATGTTCTGTATTTGGTAGTAATTCCTTCACTGCTCTTATAAGTCCCTTTTGTTTATCTGAAAGGATGGTCCATGCAAAATTGTTTTCAATGCACAAATCCTGTATTAATAGACCAATAAACCATTCCCACGATTTCCTATTTTCTTTTAAAACCATTGCGTATGCTATAGGGTACATGTCATTGTTGTCATCAATATCAACTACACATAATAAAACCCTTCTATTGGAAGTCTTGAGGTGAGTACCATCAAGACCTATAATAGGTCAGCAACCGGCAAGAAAACCCTGTTTTAAAGCACCCCAACATATATATAATCTTTTGAAGATACATTTTTGTGAATCTGAAACCTGTTTACACTGCACTTTTACTGTTGTGTTTGGATTAGTTTGACGGATTTCCTCACAATAGTCCCAAATGCTAGCATACTGCTCCAATTCTGTACCATGAATAATCTTATTTGCATGCTTTTTAGTTCTATACATTTTCCAAATGGAAAGTGATGTTTTATTTTCCATTTGCATCATCTCTTGCATAGAAATAACCGGCCACTCAGGGTTACTCCTAAGATGGTTTTGATACTTTTTGGCAAGATAATCAGAAGTACAATGTTTAGAGCTTGGGGCCCTATAACATGAATGTTCTCCTTTAATGGTCTTTACTTGAAAAGTTGTATCATTTTTAGAAATATAGGAAGCAAACATTACCCAACCGCATTCACAAGTAACTTGTATCTTATCACGATAATTTTTTGTGAATTTTATTGGCTTTCCATGCATGTTTGAATAAGTCCTAACCGCGTCTCTGAAATCTTCACCAGTATTGAAGCACAATCCAACTTCAAATTCAAAGTTTGTTTCATGTGCATTTCTTCGTAGATGTGATAACGTGATGATTGGCCTTTATTTGGATTAGAGGTGTGAAGGATTCTATTCTTATAATGCTTTATGATTTGATTTTGCTCCTTACTGTCTCTTTCCTTTGGCTCCTTCAACCCTACCCAATATATTGCTTCATCAACATATTCATCGAAATCTATATCATCACACTCATATTCACCTTCTTCGAAGTCATCGCTAAAATTTGAATCATATTCATTTGTGTCCTCTTCGTTGCTTATTGAGTCACTGCCATTTTCAAATTCTATTATTGGTTTCTCCAGGCTGGGGTCAACCTCACTGTCATGGTCAATATGGGCTCAACATAAACATCAACTACCTTTTCTGAATTAGTATACCTTATTAGATTTTTAACGTCATCATCATTCAATATCAAATTCATATTACTGCGATCAACAAAGCCGTCGGCACAACAAAAAAATCTCACCCAACCTAAATGACGAACTAGATCTGCCATATCATACAAATCCTTTAGCATTATGAAGTTACAATCACAGTAGTCAAATAAGCTAACTACATCAGGGCTATACGAAATATTTGCAGAACCAATGAACAACCCAAAATGATGCAGTCTAATAGTAAATAGAGAAACTTCAGATGTGTAATATGTGCCCGCTCTTGAATCATTAGCTCTCAACATCCAAAGCATTCTTTATCATGCAAAAAAATAATTTAGCGTGAAAGGGGATGAAAATCAAATGCAAAAAAACTATAAAAAAAACACAGAACTGTCAAATTTGCATCTAGTGAGTTACAATAATTAACATGAAATTTTTTACATGAAAAATCAACCACTAACAAGTTGCCTAGATCAAACACCCCCAATTTTACATCACTAGTAATTAACTATAAGTTCTAATTAACATGAAAAAATTTTCATGAAAAATCAAGCTCTAACAAGTTGCCTAGATCAAGCACTAACAATTTTGCATCACCAGTACTTAACTATTGTTGGGATTTGTCTCCACAATACCTCAGATTTGTAGGAAGTCAGACCTTGAACTAAGATGAATTAAGGTGTATTTGATATTGTGTTTGAGTTGTATGTGTGCAGGTTTTTATTGCCAAGTGTAGACCAATGTCAGTCTATAATGGGCCACCAAACACAGGACTATACAATGTAATTCCTCATTGTGCAATCCGAGATAATGGAGTAGCTGAGTCTAGTGATTTGCTAGATCGGTGAGGAAAGTGGACGTACCCAAGATTGGGGAACCACTATAAATCTCTTGTCGTCTGTGTGATTGCCTGATTACTTATCTGTGCTGTATTAATTTTTTTATTCCGCATTTGACATACATTTCACCTATTCACCCCCCTCTAGGTGATTTAGGTTGACAACTTAGTTCTCTCAACTATAAGTACTAATTAACATGAAATTTATTGGATCTAGAATGTTTACACAGAACTATTCCCCGTTCAAATGTTGCCTAGATCAATCACTAACAAGTCATAGTGGCTTGAAAAATCAGAAGAAGAAATGTTCACCCAAAAAAGATGAAGAAATGCATGATTACTTAGATCAAACTATGGAAAAACGCACATCCCATGTCTGTAACCTAGAACATATGCAAAAGACGGAAAGAAACGAGGCCTTGAAGATTTACCTGATCTGCCGAGTAAATCCTAGATCCTTTGTCTGTGCAAAAAAACGGAAAGAACGCCAGAGATAAGGGACGCCGGGGATATATGTCATCGGGAGAGAGCTCGCTTGAAGTTTGACGTCATCCGGGAGAGAGACCGCCGGAGAAGTCGTCGCCGGTGGTCGTCCGGGAGAAAGCACATCGGGAGAAGCAAGATCTGCGGGGAGAGTGAATATCGGGATATGGAAAAATAGAGAGGGTTAGGGTTTATCCGGGTTTTATGTTATAAGCATACCGGAATTCCTAAAGTACCCTCTTACCTTTCAAAAATAAATAAAATAAATAGTAAACAATATAGGAAAATAGATGAGGGTGCAAAAGTGCTTCCAAAATTAATTTGGAGGGTGTAAAGTGCCAAATTTTAAATCCTAGGGTGCAATGTGCAAAACACCCCCAATTCGGGGGTGTTAAGTGCCAAAAATACGAAGGAAATGAGCAGGGGGAGATGCGCGATTCTAACACGGCCCCAAACACGGTTGTTTGGCGCCGCATTTTGAGAGAGGGACAACGGATTTTTCAAACACGGCCCCAAACAATATTGGATGTTACCACGCCTGATTTATAGTGGCCCCTCGCTATTTTTGAGTTGCAGAAATTTAAACAACAGCAACGCTGAATAGGGTGCAAATGAGTCGAGCCTAACAATATTTTTGAACTTGAGCTCGAGCTAATCATTTCGAGCTAGAGCTCGTCGAGCTCATTTTGTCCTGGCTCGAGCTCGAGCTTCATGCCTACTTATCGAGCTTGAGCTTCGAGCTCACGAGCTTGAGTCAAGCTCGAGCTGCTCATGAGCTTTTTAGCTCAAGAGCCAGATTTTCTTTATATTTTTAATTTTTTAAAAATATATATATATATGAATAAATAACTTGCGAGCTCGTGAACAATAATATCCGAGCTCGAGCTCGAGTCGAGCTTTTTTCGAGCCGGCTCATTAAGCTTTCGGGCCGGCTCAAATCAACTTACACCCTAGCGCTGCAGTCTTGGCTGCAGTGCTACCGCCCCATTTTTTATATAAATTATATTATAATTGTTGGGGAATCGCGCGACGCTCTTGTCAGTCCGGGCTTACTCAACCATCTTTGCCTGTGAGCGGTTGAGCGTGCCAACAGTCAAATATTAACTAGATGATAAGACAAAGACTTAATGACGTAGAAAACCCGCAATCAGGGTAAAAAAGACGCGGTCGGTACGGTGCCGACCTAACTTCCACTATATGAGAGTTTATTACAAAACTTCTTGGAGGAGGATGGGGGCGACAGACCGCGCCTCATTACACTTAATGAAATTGGGGAAGAGTGAGTGTCGGGTGTTGTTGGTGAAAGTCCACCTAGTGTCAACTACCTTCACCTATGGGGGGGGGAATAGGTGTCTTGCAGCGTTTTTGCGGAATTAAAATTATACCTGCACAAATAGACAAAACAACACAACACAAAAAGACACAGACAATTTATAGTGGTTCCCCGATTTGGGTACGTCCACTCTCCCCCTTCGACTTATCTCCCAACAAGGGACGACTCGGTCACTTCACCAACAGGATTGAAAACCAATCCTCACACTAAGGAAGTAACTCTTCCACACGAAATAGTCACCACTCCTCCACCACGGGTTGCACGCAACCCTTACACAGAGGAACCAACGTTCCTTTACAACAAAAGAAAAATTAGAATGTATAAAATACAAACTACTTATGGAGCGCTTGGTGTCCCTCTTCGTTCGATGTAGCTTTCTCGACGAAGATGAAGAGTACACGACCTAAGCGCTCACTTAGAGAGGATCTCCCCGAAATAGGCGGCGGCAAGAAGTGCGGCGGCGGAGCTTTCGGGATCGGCGGCGACAAGGTTTGCGGCGACGAGCTTTGTAGATCCAACCTTCGTAGCAAAGCTAGCAAGGTCTACCAACGATCACACTTAGATCGATCATCTCAATCAATTCGGAAAGGGAAGGTATTCCCGATCTACAAACCAAGAGACAAAGGATCTCAAGATAGACACGTGAGACGCGTTGTTTGGCTAAGCTTCTGTCACCGGGAGATCAAGATGAATCCAAGATTAGCGGCGGTGACTTTCTCCCGAGCGGCGACGGTGTTCCGAGCGGCGACGGCGGCGGAAAGAAATCCGCGATGCTTTAGGTCACGATGGCGGCTCGTTTCTTGTTCTCGGTATATTCTCTATCTCATTACATTCAAAATAGGAGTGTATTTATACAGTAGAATACTCCTTTATGACCGTTGTGGGCCCCACGAGAAGAAACCCTAAATCCGGTTCAAAAAGTGCGTGTATATTTGGTCCGGTCCAGTGAGCCAACGAAAATCGTCTAAGGCAAATTCGGCGAGAATCATAGGTGATTATCGACGAATCGGCGAGAATCACCTACGATTCTCGCCGAATTCTACTTGGCAGAATTCTAGCTGAAGAGATAGCCAAACGGAAAGAATCAGCGAGAGTCACAGTTGATTCTCGACGAATAGTTGAGAATGCAAAGTCATTCTCGACGATTCGGCGAGAATCACTTAGCGATTCTCGCCGATTCTGCCTTAGCAGAATTCGGGGCGGCGTTGAGATAGCTGGATGCGTTCGACGAGAATCGACTAGTGATTCTCGACGATTCGTCGAGAATCACTAGTGATTCCCGTCGAATCGTCGACTTTTCCTTAGACGAATTTTCGTCCATCTTCCCGTGAGCTGGTCTTTGACCCATCCTTGCTCCTTGTCTGCTCTTGATCTTTCTCAGCCCTGTACTTGAAAGTAAGTACACTCCAATAGAGAGAGTATACGTAGGCCAACACACTGATCTGCTCAACGAGGGATTACGTCACGCAGACCCGTGTATATTGTCCTACTGCACCCTAACATTGGTGTGTACTTAGCGTGGAATAACTACAAGCACAACTTGAAATATATCATCAAATACATTGTGGATTTATCTTAGCTAGACAGGAGGCTTCCTCAAATCCAGGTAATTGTGGATACAATACCCAACAATCTCCCCCTATTTGAAGAAGCCAAAATCTTACTAGCTAAGATGAATTTCACCAATCCAGATAATACATACAACAAATCAAGAGAAGAACAATAAATGTAAACAGAACAATACTAGAGTCAATCATGAAATCACATATATATATAGGGATATCCACAATAATTGTTCATATAATAACATGATAAGAACGATAAACAATAAGGAATACATCAGCAAAAATCATAGGTCTCTTTCTCCTTAGCTATTTCATCATTTAGTTGCTGCGCCAAGTGTTTCCTGCTTTTTCTTTCGAAGTATTCCTTTGGCTTTGGGTAGTATCTGGGGGGAGGAGCTTTATTCTCCACAGTATTAGACCTGAAGAAGATGTTACGTTTAGCTTCAAAGGTCTTGTGCAGCTCCCACTCGTACTGACTATAGACGTCATTCCGTTTTATCTCCCCCCTCTATTGTAGTATAAATGTATCCAAAATGATACGCCTTGATACCGGACTCCACCTTTCGTTCCTCACCTCATCCTCCTTCAATCTGATTTTCTTTTCAGTTTGCGTTTCCTTGGATGTCCCTTCTTGAATTTTTCTCTTGCCTTTAGCTTTTGTTAGGGCTTCTTGGTCGAACCAGGCACTGCACGCAGCTCTTGCAGCAGCCCTAGCAGCCTTCTTAGATTCAGCCTCACTCAGTGGAACTTCTTCAACCCTTACTTCTTCCTCATCAGCAGCAGCAGTCTCTTCTGGAGGGGCAACCGGAACGTGAATGCCTGAGGCCTGTTGAACTAACCAGTGGGCCGTTTCAAAAACATACCTATTCGATTGATCGAAGTTGTCAATTATTATCTGTTAGATTGATCGAAGTTTAGTTGTCAATTAGTATCTGTTAGATTTAAAAACATACCTATTAGTTTGATCGAAGTTGTCGAGTATTACTTGTTGAAGCCCTGCCATCTTAGCTTTATAATCTTCCTCCCCCTTTTGGCTTCCACAGCAATTGAGTTTGCGTAAGCGTGCAGGGACTCATCAATGTGCTTTACTGTCTTTGAAAATTCATTCAGCAGGGTCTTTTGATTCGCGTTCAGAGTCACCATGTTGGCATCAAATTTTTGGATGTTATTAGCCACAACATGTGCATTCTGATTAACCACTGCCAGGTCATCCGTGTTCTTTTTAAGTCCTTGTATAAGAAGAGAGACAGCTGTGCCAGCTGCTGTGTACTTTTCCTCGAACTTCTTTTCCATTACATCCAGCTTGTGATTAATTTCAACTATGTTCTTTAGCATCAGATCCTCAGATTCCTTAATTCTTTTTAGCACTTTGTCTTGTGCTTTCTCAAAAGTAACTTTGAGTTCATCCAGAATTCTTTGAACAATGTTCACAGTATGATTAGCTAGATTAGCTTGCAGTGGATGACCCTGAGGCAAGCCTTGGTCTGGCTCTTCAGCAGATTTACTAGGCGAGCTGGACACTTGCACGGTTTCTACAGAGGGAATGTTGGCAGCCTTGGTAGATTTCTCAGGAATGCTTACCAATTGTTGCTGAGAGGACTCCCCCTTCATTTGTGCACCAGATTTCTCATGATCTATCACTGGAGCTTGTTCCTCAGATGGAACTTCAGCATCATCCTGAGGCTCCATCATCTCCACCCTTTCCCTCAAGGTTGTTTCATCTTCAACCTCATCATCCTCTTCTTCATCAGACTCATCTTCCATATCCTCATTATCAACTGCAGCATCGTCCAAATCCTCCTGGTCTTCCTCCTCATCACCTAGATCAGTGGCCAGGGTATTAACTGCCTCTTTAGTTATCTGAGAGATGTCAGATCTAACATCAGCAGGAGCGAGTAGAGACTCCCCCTTAGTTCCTACAGTCAGCAGATCAGGAACTTCACCGGGTACAGCCACGGAGTCTGCTAGAGTCCTATCGTACTCATTCCCATGGGACTCAGCCGGGGAATCATCACGTTCTTCACCTACGGCAGCTTGCCCAATCCTTCTCTCCCATCTATCAAAGACACTGAAGTCCATTTTCTTCAGATAGTGTAGGGGAACTCCTTTACTCATATCGAATTTGTCTCCATCCAGTTGGTTAAGATAAAGACTAATAATCCGTCCAAAACTAGGGGTTCGCAGAGTATCTTTTATTCTCTCAAACAACATGGCCCCCCAGTTGAATCTCTTCCGACAGACTATGACCACTAGGATCTTGAACATCTCACCCGAGATATGATCGTGGGAGCCTGGCTTACAGATCAGGACTTTCCCAACGATGTCTGACAGAAGCTTCCCTTCCTCATTCATTTCCTTCCTCTTGATAGATTTGGTTCCTCTAGGTAGTCCACAGAATAGAAGGGTCCTGGCGCGATCCTGTTCATCCAAATAATCCTCTTGATCAGAGCTGGAGAGCTGCAAATATTTTGTCAGTTTCCCAGCAGACACTTTGATTCGTACGCCGACAATCTTACACTTGATCACAGTATCTTCACGCCGAAGTTTTGCGGTTGCAAAAAATTCCATCACCTGCTTATCCAGTATTTTGCATGGGTGCTCCAGGATGAATGTGAGTCCGGCCTCTTCAAGCATGAGGATAATATTCCTGAACTCATCCGAGGCATGAGAAAAGCCTGTTCGAAGCAGTTTGCATCCAGTGACAAGGCCAGCGGTGGTTCTTGGAGCCATTTTAAACCTAAGGAGGAAATACCCAAGTCTAAACCTTATCAGTAACTCTAGTAGGAAGCTACACTATAGACAAGCCACTGCAAGGAGGAAGAAACGTTACCCTAATGCTGAATGGTTTGTCGGGATGACGGTGACGGGATCGGCGGGATCGACGGGAACGCCTGGACGAGCTCGGGAAGGAGTCTAGATTCGAATCATCACCGGGATTCGAAGCCGAGACCGTCGGGAAGCATGCGATTTCGGGAAGTCGACGGGATGCCGGGGTTGAAGCCACTCTGAAACCGCTCTGAGACCAGTCGACGGAACACTGCGAAGGAGGGAAGCGAATCGACGGGATACGAAGGGTCGGCGAGATTTACGCGATATATGGTATTACGAACCGGGCGGGTTCGACGGGATTCTGACTGGGTTTTCTAATAGTTTCCTTCGACTATTGCAGTAGGATTTCGACGGAACAATGATTTAGGAGAGTTCGATGGGATTTTCTAAACAACTCCGAGAGGCATGTTAATTTTGTTACACTCGAGTCAATGACCGAGGTATATAAGCATTTGCCTCCAAGTCATTTCTTGATTAAGTAACCTCGATCGATTTGAACACAATATAAGCCCTATACTTAATTCCAGAGTGCTTCTAGGTGAGAGATTGTAATCTTTTGTTCCACCCATTGGCATACATTCCTTAATTTCAAATGGGCTGACTTATGCCTATTTAGATCCCTTTTCACATATATAAATGTGTAACTATAAAGAATTCTTCAGATAGTACTTTAAGGTCATTTTACAGATTCACTCTGTCCTCAGGTGTGAAACCTATATGTGTATATAGACACATAACCACTTACCTTTTAGAGAAGGAATTCACAAATTTGTGTGGATATATAAGTATATATATATATATACATATATATATATATGTAAATATCAATATAATATGACTCAAATATTGAAACTGAACGCAAGTACCTGAGATCATAAGATTTATCATTCAGATCTTCTATTTAAGGCACACCAGGTTTTCAATTTGAGTATGACATTGTAGTTAGCACTGCTCTTATTCCAAATACTTGTTCCATGTCATTCTTGGAACATCACAAGTCTAGCTCCCCTCATGCTTACGGGAACCTAGACTAACCTGCAAAACAGAATTACCTTACCTTAGGAGCCCAATATGTATTGGGTCCTAGGTTCTTGTCAACATAAAATCTTGAATGCCTTCCTATAGGAATCCTGTCAGGAAGGCTAACTCTTCCCAGAGGAAGTGGACATACCCTTGCCCTTGGCACAGAGGGATTGTGCCAACAATCTACGGCAAAGTGACCCACCTTGCCACAACACCAACACTCGTGAATGTTGTATTGCCGTTTCTGACCTGATCTGTTGACTGAGGTAGTCATGATCTTAGGTCTAAACGGGATAAAGCCAGTTCTGCTCACAAAATTTCCTTTTCCACCGTGACACGTGGGAGGGTGGAAAGAATGCATGTGGTGAGTGTCATGAGGCCTGGGAGGTGGTGCCTTCCTTTCAGTCAGCACACTTCCAGAGGCCCCATGGGTACTTACCACATGTTTCCTGACCCCCCTTTCCTGTGTCCTAGGGTGGAAAGTACTGCAGTGAGAGCTGGTTCCTGCATATTCATGATGAGTTGGGGCTGAGGCTGAGAATACAAAGGGTTCAGAATGAGCCTTAGGTATTCTCTCATGGGTGGCCATGACAGCCCTTGCACTGTGGGTGTTTCCACACGAGGGCTGATCATTCTTGCAGTGACCAAGGTGGTTTCTGTGGTCATACCTGAAAGCATGATGAATGCCCTTCCTACTCGGGGTGGGGGGGGGGGTCTGAACACAGTCTCCCCATTTCTCCACGAATTAATAGTTTGGGAGATCCACCCATTTTCTCCCTTTCTCTTGATAGCATCTACCTTGGAAAAGTTAGACACTGTCCTCTTCTCGTTCTCTAGACGACTCTCTAGATCAGAGATTTTTGAGTCCTCTACCTTGATGGATTCCAATTGGAGATTCATCAAGGTCTTCAGCCGAGCAATCTCCTTAGCTTGCTCCTCCACAAGTAATTTGCTTTTCTGAAGGGCACACTCAAGGGAATCAGGATTTTCAATCTTTTGATTGAAGCTATCCATATCCCTTGCATCACTGGATGGACTACCCTCTGAACTATTCCTGACTTCAGGAACTTCAAGAGGAGAGGGGCAAGATGAAGAAGTTACCTGCTCCTGACTTTGCTGTTCAGGGGTATCGTTGATATCGGTAGAGACTGTTGAGTCAGCTTCATCAGAGCTGCTTTCCTCAACTTCTTCTTCAGTCTCTAACAAGGATACAGGAGCCCTGATATTGACAGATTGGTCGTGACCTTCATCTTCAGAAGTGAGGGCCCCCACATAGGCTTCATCCTCTTGCTGACAACTGGTCCTTGCTTTCTCTGATCCCTCCATGAGGTTTGAGATGGTTTGCCACATGGACCTGGCCGTCCTACACTTGTCCAATCTAGAGCGAGATGGTCCAGATCAGACATCAGTGATGATCTGACGAATCACCTTGTCCAGGTTGAACAGTAAGAACTCTGTCTCTAACATCTCTTTGGGACACTTGGGGATTTGGAGATCTTTCCCCGAGCCGGAAGCCTTCATGGGAATGAAGGGACCCTCTTCCAGAATGAGTGATGCTCGAGGGTCGATGGCCACCAGATGAAATAGTACTCTCATCTTCCATACAGGATAGTACTCTTTTATACATGAAGGGAGTCTCAGAGGAGAGACATCATGATCCAACTCCATGCTTGAGTCTGATCTTCTTGTTGACAATAGAGGCAGGATTGTACTCAAGGTGTTAACCTTTTTGATGAGTAACCTCCCTCTGATACCACTTCAAAGTCCACCTAGTGCCAACTACCTTCACCTATGGGGGGGGGGAATAGGTGTCTTGCAGCGTTTTTGCGGAATTAAAGTTATACCTGCACAAATAGACATAACAACACAGCACAGAAAGACACAGGCAATTTATAGTGGTTCCCCGATTTGGGTACGTCCACTCTCCCCCTTCGACCTATCTCCCAACAAGGGACGACTCGATCACTTCACCAACAGGATTGAAAACCAATCCTCACACTAAGGAAGTAACTCTTCCACACGAAGGAGTCACCACTCCTCCACCACGGGTTGCACTCAACCCTTACACAGAGGAACCAACGTTCCTTTACAACAAAAGAAAAATTAGAATGTATAAAATACAAACTACTTATGGAGCGCTTGGTGTCCCTCTTCGTTCGATGTAGCTTTCTCGACGAAGACGAAGAGTACACGACCTAAGCGCTCACTTAGAGAGGATCTCCCCGAAATAGGCGGCGGCAAGAAGTGCGGCGACGGAGCTTTCGGGATCGGCGGCGGCAAGGTTTGCGGCGACGAGCTTTGTAGATCCAACCTTCGTAGCAAAGCTAACAAGGTCTACCAACGATCACAATTGGATCGATCATCTCAATCGATTCGGAAAGGGAAGGTATTCCCGATCTACAAACCAAGAGACAAAGGATCTCAAGATAGACACGTGAGACGCGTTGCTTGGCTAAGCTTCTGTCACCGGGAGATCAAGATGAATCCAAGATCAGCGGCGGTGACTTTCTCCCGAGCGGCGACGGTGTTCCGAGCGGCGACGCCGGCGGAAAGAAATCCGCGATGCTTTAGGTCACGATGGCGGCTCGTTTCTTGTTCTCGGTATATTCTCTATCTCATTATATTCAAAATAGGAGTGTATTTATACAGTAGAATACTCCTTTATGACCGTTGTGGGCCCCACCAGAAGAAACCCTAAATCTGATTCAAATAGTGCGTGTATATTTGGTCCGGTCTAGTGAGCCAACGAAAATCGTCTAAGGCAAATTCGACGAGAATCATAGGTGATTCTCAACGAATCGGCGAGAATCACCTATGATTCTCGCCGAATTCTACTTGGCTGAATTCTAGCTGAAGAGATAGCCAAATGGAAAGAATCGGCGAGAGTTACAGTTGATTCTCGACGAATAGTTGAGAATGCAAAGTCATTCTCGACGATTCGGCGAGAATCACTTAGCGATTCTCGCCGATTCTGCCTTAGCAGAATTCGGGGCGGCGTTGAGACAGCCAGATGCGTTCGACGAGAATCAGCTAGTGATTCCCGTCGAATCGGCGAGAATCACATAGTGGTTCCCGTCGAATCGGCGAGAATCACATAGTGATTCCCGTCGAATCGGCGAGAATCACATAGTGATTCTCGTCGACTTTTCCTTAGACGAATTTTCGTCCATCTTCCCGTGAGCTGGTCTTTGACCCATCCTTGCTCCTTGTCTGCTCTTGATCTTTCTCAGCCCTGTACTTGAAAGTAAGTACACTCCAATAGAGAGAGTACACGTAGGCCAACACACTGATTTGCTCAACGAGGGATTACGTCGCGCAGACCCGTGTATATTGTCCTACTGCACCCTAACATTGGTGTGTACTTAGCGTGGAATAACTGCAAGCACAACTTGAAATATATCATCAAATACATTATGGATTCATCTTAGCTAGACAGGAGGCTTACTCAAATCCAGGTAATTGTGGATACAATACCCAACAGTTGGTCGTTGACTGGTTCCACGATCTTTCGTTTAGCGCTCGTTGGAGCTGCGGGCTCTTCCTGGCTTCCGGAGTTGTCTTGACGTGTCGGTGGTGACGACTCCGGACGTCTCATTCTTGGCTTGATTCTCCACCGACTTCCCCTTCACGTTGTGGCCTTGGCGGAACCTTGAGGAAGCAGTCTTGGACGAGGATTCTGTAGAGAAAATGGAGGAAAAGAGAGTGAAGTGGAGTAAACCGGGTGATGTAGTAGCCCCGAGCCGCCCCTCTCGGTTGGCCCTACTCGGCCTAGCTAGCGGACCACGAACTAGCAACCACTACCGAGCTACAGTCCAAGCACCCCACCCATGACCGCACCTATTCTCAGCGCGGCGGGTTATTGAGGCGGGGTCTCGAACCCAGCCCCCTTGGATAAATCTCTTTCCTAACATGGACTATCACCAACTGAGCTGCAACAATAAAAAAGAGCAAGAAGATTGCTAAGAAACAAGCAGAGTAAATTGCCTCTCTCCAGTTGGCAAAATCTGAAAGCCTTGAGTCTGTTACCCAGCTAACTCAAATGAGTAGAGAGATCAGCCAGCTGAAAGGGATGTCAATCATCCAATTCAACATTATCAATCAGAAGAACGAGGTCATTAAGAACTTGAAAGAGAAGATCCTCAAGGAGAGGAAGCTAATGACTCGGTTCTCCAAGTCACAGTCTGTGCTGCCAAGTATTGATTACTTCATTTCCCAAAAAAATAGAAGGGGAGTGGGCTTCAATAGAAAAGCAACAGCTGCTAGAAACAAGGGAAAAGGCAAGGCTCCAGTAACTCAACCCACCTTTCAGAATGTTCTGCTTCCTTCTAACAGGTATGACCATGGCGGTATGCATGGTCACTAAAAGAATGGAAGCACCTACAGCAAGGACAATAGTGGACCTAACTGTGTAGGTAGAAAGGGAATGAGGTTGAGTGCTTTGAAGGTTCCCCATGAGGAAATTCAGATGGCTCATTATGAACAATTTATTTTTAGTACTCCGGCCCCTACATTCAAAGGTAAAGAAGTGACATCTTCCCAACTCATTCTAGTGAAAAAGCCGACTATTGGCACAACAATAACTCACTCACACACAAAAATATAGGATGTCATCAACACAATGTTAGTTATCAAGCCGACATCTGTTGTTGTCAAGCCGATATCATTAAGTAACAACAGTTATCGTTGAGCACACAACCAAGTGATTGCTGAAAGGAATAGGAAGAATGTATGTGTCTTCTCTACTGAACATGTACATTCTCATGCACCGTCAACTTCCAAGAATGTTCAGACGAGAAGATACAATATTTTTAGTGTTAGTGTTATGGTAAAGTGGGTCACTTTGTCATAGATTGTTGGTACAATCCCTCTGTGCCCATGCAAGGAAGAGCCTTCCCGCTAGAGTAGTTTTCATCATAAATGTTGTTGTTAATACTAACAAAAACCTAGAAACCAAAGTCAGTTGGGCTGCTAAGGTAAAATAAATTTTATCTTGTAGGTTAGTTCAAGTACCAATCTAAAGCAAATCTAGTACTTGGATAGTGGGTATTCCGTGTACATGACTGGGACAATGAGTCTTCTCAAGGATTACACTCCCGTGAAGAATGAACCTAAGTTCATATTTGGATGCTCTGACAGGGGAGTCACCAAAGGCTGTGATATGATTTCCAATGGCATAGTCTCAATCACAAGGGTAGCTTATGTGCAGGGGTTGCAACAAAACCTTATAAGCATAAACCAATTATATGACCTAAGCTATGCGATTAAGTTCTACAAGGATAAGTGTCTGATTAAAAAGTTAATTGACTTATAAACTATTCTCGCAAACACTAGGAGTAATAATGTCTATTGTTTAGATTTTATTTGTCATAATTCTTCCACTCCAGTATGTCTGATAGCTAATGAGAAAGAGTCTCTTTGTGTTCAGTGACACAAGAGACTTGCTCACATTAACTACAAGACAGTAAGCAAGTTATTTTTTGAAAACTTAGTTAGGGATTATCCTAATCTAAAATGTTTTAAAGAGGGTCCATGTCATGCATGTCAAATGGGCAAGCAAACTAAGGCCAACTTTAAGAGCATTGGCTCCAAAGATTATATTAGATATTTGTATCTATTGCATATGGATTTATTTAGACTTTGCACATTCAAAGTTTAGGTGGGAAGTTGTACTCATTTGTGATTATAGATGATCACTCAAAGTTTACACAAGTCTTCTTCCTTAAGAAGAAGTCAGATACCATCGATGTCTTCATGACTTTTGTCAACTCCATTCAGAATGAAATGGATTGTACTATGGTCAAAGTAAAAAAAGTGACCATAGTACAGAATTTTAATCTGGTGCAATGACAAAATTCTATCAAGAGCAAGTTATCTCACAGGAGTTCTCTTCTCCCAGAACTCCACAATAAAATAGAGTGGCTGAGAGAAAGAACATGACCTTGATAGATACTGGCAGAACATTAATTAGTGATTTCTCACTGTCAGAGTATTTTTGGGCTGAGGCAATCAATACACCATGTTATGTTCTGAATATAGTCTCTATCAACAAGTCACATGAGAAAACTCCATATAAACTTCTGAAGGACGGAAAACCAATAATTTTATATTTTAGAATTTTTGATTACAAGTATTTCATTTTAAATAATGAAAGGTCTGAGCAGACTAAGTTTGCTGAGAAGTATAGTGAGGGTATTCTTGTTGGATACAGCTCACATAGCTTATAGAGTATTCAATAAGAAGATTCACGTTGTTGAAAAATCTATGAATACTGTTTTGATGAGGCTGTCCTTATATACAAGGGATGATCTAGTGCTCCTAACATTGCAGGTACAAGACCAAGTTTGTAATAGCTGTTTATCCAAGACAAGCTTGCTCAAGCAAGGTGTCACCACCTAATGAAGTTTTCTGTGAAAAAATTCAGCCAGGTGATGAAGATCAAGTAGCTGTTGAAGCTGTTGCTGGAACACAAATAGCTATAGATAGACTGCCTACTATAACCAAGCACCTGAGAGATCACCCCAACAATCTGATTATTGGGGAGGCCAGTCAGGGAGTCACTATAAGGAGCAGAATCCACAATAAAGCTTTATTTATGAGTTTCCTATCTTGGGTGGAGCCAAAGAAGTTTGAAGAAGCAAACAAAGACCCCTTCTGGATAAATGTTATGCATGAGGAGCTACACCAATTCAAAAGGTACAAGTTATGGAAGTTGGTGCCAAAGACACCTGGACACAACATAATTGGTACCAAGTGGATTGTTAGGAATAAATTGTATGAGAATGGTGTAGTTGTAAAGAACAAAGCCGGATTGGTAGATAAATGATACAGACAAGAGGAGGGCATATAATTTGACTAGACTTTTGCCCCATATAAGGCTAGAGGCTATAACAATGTTCCCGACATATGCTGTATTCAAAGGATTCAAAGTCTACCAAATGGATGTCAAGTTAGCCTTCCTGAATGGTAATCTCAAAGAAGAGGTATATGTGGAGCAACCCTCAGGTTTTGTGCATCCAACTCTATCTAATCATGTATATTTTCCAAAGTTTTGAGAACCGGATCGGCAATCGAACCGAGAAGATCAAAGGTTCAAGGTCCGATCGGTTGGACCGGAGTCGGACCGGGGTTGAACCGTGATGTTGTATAATAAATTTATACTACTATTTTAGTAAACTTTAAAAGAGTAAAATTATAAACCAAACTATAAAATGAAAATCATATAAGCCAAAAGTCAAAACATATTACATATCATCAAACACAACATTAGATAATAATGTTTTGCGACATTATCGCATTAAAATTATAAAATGATTCTCTCAAAATACTAAAAATAGTAATAATATACTAATATATAATTATTTATCACAAATTCAAATCGTAGTTTAATAAGTCAAACTCAAATCCTCCACCAAAGTCATTGCCAACACCATCAAAATCCGCAATACGCTCATCTCTAAAAGTCTCCAAATCGATGTGCTCAACAAATGTTTCAGTAATACAAATTTGTTCATCATCAACAAGTTCAATATATATAAATAAATTATGAAACAACCTATATTTAAACCATACAATTATACATAAATATTGACATGTAGGTATGCACTTACTTTGAGCTGGTAGTGTAGTATCAAGATTTTGTTCTACAACTATTGGAATAACGTCTTCATTGTAAAATTCTGTTTATAAATCATCATATATAAGCTCTGGCACTGGTTCCTCCTCTACCACCCAAAAGTCCATCAAATCAATACATGTGTAATCTAAAGGATCGTAACTCCTTTTTGTACAAGTAAACCTAAAACCAACATAGAATGATAGAATATATAATTGTAAAATATTATTAAAAAGATACAAAATATAAAATAATTAAAATATAAAACCAACATAGAATGATATTAAATGAAAGATGTACCGATTTCTCATATTAAGATTATACGAACATATACAAGATCATTTAATCTTTGGTGCTCCAAATGATTTCTTCTTTTTGTGTGAATTTTTTCGAAAACACTTCAATTTCTTTCACAATCCGAAGAAGATGATGTTTGACTAAGAATACAAATTGTTAGTTTTTACAATTGAGGAGCACTAGATCCAAACATTCTCTACCATTCATCTAGAAAAAAAACCAGTATAAACATCATTATTAGTGTATAATAATTGAAAATTCAAAAATTGAAACATTTAACATTTACAAAAAAATTTTGTGTGCTCACCGGGTTGCATTTCTGTCACTAATTTGATTGCAAGGGGTTTTCCAAAACTTTCTAGTTGATCACGAAATAGTCTAACTTCCATCATTGCTTCTTTTGGTTTGCTGCAAACTTCCTTATTTCTAATTAACTCGACCAACCCTTGAATCACTTCTGGTTTTTGACAATAGTTATCTCTATCATATTGAAATGTTGGATTCAGAAAATATGCAGCAGAGTGTATCCCTTGACGAAACTGACTATCCCATCTACTCTTGATAATAATTGTGTATGGCTTATACAATCTTTTGTTATCTTTGAACAAATTTTTGATTTCTTTCCTTACCCTGTATAATCCATCATAAACATATCCAAGTGATGGTTTCTCATCAGCATCAACAATACGTAGTAACCTTATGATAGGTCCGGATATTTTTGTCATTATCAAGCAAGAAGACCAAAACTTGTTATCCAAAATTATTGATGTTGCTTCTTTTCCTTTCACTATCTTAGCTAGCTTGGAATCAGTGTAGTATTTACTTGTTATCAAAGCTTATAAATCATGCTTATGATCATGTACACTCTTTAATGTAATAAAAGTAGTTGCAAATCGAGTTGCTCTAGGATGCACAATCTCCTTCCATCCTTCTCTTTTTCTTAGCCAAGATAATAAAAAGATGTGATTATACACAAGTATGGTTACTTTTGAAGCTTTGTTTGCAATATCTTTAACATGAGTCATAGAACAAATTTCTTTTAGGATAAGATTCAAGTAGTGAGCGGCACAAGGGGATCAATAAATATTAGCATACTTCTCATGTAGCAAAGCGCCAGCCTTTTTATAATTAGCTGCATTATCAGTTATTATTTGAACAATATTAGTAACTCCAACTCATTCAACTACCTCTGAAAATAGCGCACACAATGTGTTTGCATCCTTCGTGATATCAGAAGCATCAACAGATTTTAAAAATGACAAACCATGAGGGCAATAAACTAAGAAGTTTATTAATGTTCTACTCCTTATATCAGTCCAACCATCCGCCATGATTATGCAACCACTCTCCTTCCAACTCTTTCTGTGAGCTTCTACTAATAGTTTGCATTCCTCCTTACAATCTCTTAATAGATTGACTCTCATCATATAATATGTAGGCAATTTATATCCAGGGCCAATTACAGCGATTGCATCTATAGCTTTCTGTGCATAAATTGAGTTTAAGGCATTCATTGGAATGCAACTATCATAAAACCATCTAGCCACAACCATATCAACACGATGCATGACTTGCTTTGATATCAAAACACTTTTAATTGATGGTTACGATCCTGATGATGTTCTAGGAGCAAAATAATTATTAATTTCGTCAATCTTCCTTTTACCTTTATCTTGTGCAACAAGATTATGGGTTATAGAAGTAGTAGATCCCTTCTCCTCAATTATGTGATCATCATATATAGCTATATTTTCTCTAGACTCTTGAATCTCTTGTTTTTTTCAGAAATTTCTTTGAGATTCTCTTGCATTTGATGACGAATATCATGTGGAACCTTTTTACAAGCCCCAATATTTCCTTTAATCTCAGCTAAATGTTGTTTCATTCTATTTATTCCTCCCCCACTATAAATTGTTCCACAATGTAAACATCTGTATTTTTTTTACCACTAGCATCTTTTACTAAACTGAAGTGTTCCCATCCCGGGTCATTTTTCTCACGAACTTGTGCACTACTATTTGTATATTCTACTCCTTCCATATTGACATATCTATTAAAAATGCATTGATAACACAATATTAATGGACATTGTAGAAGCTTACAAACAATTGATAAAAAACTGTTCATTAATAAATAGGAAAAAAATTATACATGTACAAAAATTATACCTCTCTTGATCCAAAAACAGTATTACTGAAATATCAAACTTCAAGTAAAATCCCTTGCAACCCTTAGAGTATTTGAATTAGCTGTAAACATCAGTAATTAGATTACTTTTAAGTATTAGCAAAGACTAAAATGGAATAGACTTTTATTGCATAAATAACTTCAAATAAAATCCCTTGCAACCCTTAGAGTATTTGAATTAGCTGCATAAATAACAAACAAAACCACGCCTCATTCAGCACATGAACACAAATTAAATTGCTTTCAATGTATCAAGTATGTACCTTAGCAAAATCATCTTTAATGGACGCTGCCAAAGGTAAAACACAAGCAACGAGAAGACCACTTATGAACTTATATTTCTCATGAGTGCTAGAATAGTTAAAATGCTAAGAGCAACAATAAGGTTGAGAGTTGAGACATGGTAAACATGTGTAAGTGAACCAATACAAAGCATACATGCTTTAGTTACGGTGTCAGGGAAAACAAACCTAATGGCGTAGAATATTGTATGTCATAATTAGATCCGAAAAGATATTGCAATTAATAATAAAGACATAAAATTTTAGCAAGTAATACAAGTGATTTACAGTAAGAATGAGCAAGTTCGGTTCTTCACCGATTGGAATGTCGTAAATCATAATTAAATATGCAATAGAAATAAGATATGCAAGTCACAATCAATCACAAAAACAAATACAACAACATAGAAATGCATTCATAATCATAAAAATATTCTGATCAGTACAACACCAAAGAAAAAAACCAAACTAAGAACTCACAAGTCTAGGGTTTTATGCAAAAGAGATGGAGGTTTGGTGGTCGTAGGAGCGGCAGTGGACGTTCAGACTTCAGAGAGAGGAATATAGCAGTTGGGTGATGTTCGGTGGTAGCAGGTGGGAATGGGAGGCGAGCTACAGGACTGTGCTGGAATGGTGGCCTGGCATCAAGGAGATGTTAGAAGGGGGACTGGTCAGAGAGGGGAGCTGGATAGAGGTAAACAGAGGCCTTGGCAGGGCTAGTGGAAAGGATCAAGAGGAGGGGCGTGGAATCTGGAATGCCTGCAGCCTATCGATGTTTCAACACGAGCGAGGAATAAGAAGTAGCTTGCCGTTTTGGCGATTTTGCTGCTTTCGCCTTTTGCCCATGCGCCGTTAAGGTTTAGGGTAAGAACTAAAAATTAAACAATGAAAAGATCAAAAGTAAAAAAAAGAAACCCTAGATAATCTATCCTATTCCGCGCCATCTGATCAAAATTAGATTGCCCAAAATGAGCCCAACCGGTAACGGGGAACCAGCCACGGTTACCGGTTTACCGGTCGAACCTTCCGGTTCCCCGGTTCCCAGTCGGGTCAATGAAAACGGGCAAAGACATTGGACCGGATCGGCTGGAGGGCCGGTCGGCAGTCCGACCGGTCCAACCGGCCGGTCCGGTCTGGTTTTTAAAAGGTTAATATTTTCTTAAGAAAGCTTTATATGGGTTAAAGTAAGCCCTGAGGACTTGGTATAAAACTCTATCTACTTTTGTCATTAAGTACAAATTCTTAAGGGAAAAGATAGATAATACATTATTCCTAATGGAGACGAAGGCATGCATCTTTTAGTCAAAATATATGTTGATGACATTATATTTGGGTCTACTGATAACAACCTCTGCAAGAGGTTTGCCAATTTGATGTAGGGGGAGTCTGAGATGAGCAATATGAGAGAGCTCAAGTAGTTCTTATTGGATCTTTAGGTGCCCTTAGAGGGGGTGGGGGTAAATAAGGGATTTTCATAAATTTAAATCTTATTTAACAATATCAGATTTATTTAAAGAAGTTTCAAAATATTTTATCAAAAAATATATTTTAATATCTTAGAAAATATTATATTGAAAATTACTTTTTAAAAAAGGTCGGGTTTCAATGTTCCTTCATTACCGCCAGTGATAGCACTACCGCCTGACACTAGTAACAGAAAGTGAAATATGTGCGTTTATTTTAAAAAGTAATTTGCAATATATTTTGCGTTAATGTATTGACGGGAAAATATTATTTAGAATATTTTAAAATAGAAAATAAAACCAAGATAATAGAATAATGTAAACATGATTTTATTTAAAAATAAATTGACTACCAATGTTTGATTTCTATGATGGTAGAAATCAAGGCGAAATATAAAAAACTCATTTTCTATGATTTTGCAGTTATGTTTGATTTTATTTAGCACTTGCTAAATCTGGCTTCTTCCTTTTTTGTCACGTTGAAATTGCTACTGCTAGAATTTGTGCTACTGCTGGCGGTATCAAAACATTTACCAGTTTGTAGATATCGTCGTACTCATTCCGGAATGATGTGGAATGTTATGGTGGTTTTAGTATTCAACTGTTAATGCTCATCTTTTTGCTGATTTTTAAGTGCACACACCCATGACGAAGGGATTGTCTGCTCATTTATCCTTTGTTTATATCTGTATGACCTACACACTATAAATACACAAAATATTAGGTCAAATATATCACGATATTTATTATTCTCAAACTAAGAGGCGCAAAACACATGTTCCAACAATCTCCCACTTTTGATAATAACAAATATTTGTATGAGAAATTAGTGAATTTAAGCATACTTGTGTTTATACATAAGTGCAGATAAAGATATGTATGAATAACAGATTTGTAACGTGATATTATAATGCATACTTGTGTTTATACATAAGTGCAGATAAAGATATATATGAATAACAGGTTTGTAGCGTGGTATTATAATGCATACTCTTTTATTTCTCCCCCTATGAAAGTGTTTAATTTACTCCTCCTAAATATAGTATCTATTCTACTAGATTCCTCAATTTATTCTCCCCATTTTGTTATTAGCAAAAATGAGCAGGGATGAGAGAGAGTTATGAGTTTTTGTTGGGTACAATTATTGAAGGGTTTTCATGATCGAGCAAAAGTAAAATATGTATATCTAATGAATACTCCTCCTACATAGATGCTTCATATGGATTTTATAATGTACTACTGCTAAATTATGAAATTTATACAATATGTTCTGTCCCTTTTTGGTAGTATCAAAAGAAGGTAGATGAGAGCGTATGCAATGAAACAATGAGATCTATATAGAAATATATATATATATATATATATATATATATATATATATATATATATATATATATATATATATGATGTAATATCCAAATTCATAGATACCACTCTACCACTTGTTTGACAAAATGTATGCATGATTGAACATAGTAGAGAGTAAGAAAATACCACTTGGATAATCGAATTTTACCACTTTTTGAGAAAATGGATGATTATGATACAATTTGTTAGGAAAATAGATAATTATGATTATACTCATGTAATAAGAATAAGAATATGATAAGCATTCTTAACACAAACATCATTTTGCAAAAATAGAATCATTAAAGGATAAAGATTTTAAACCTTAATAAGAAGATATTTTTAATTCAATTTAAGTGTAAGAAATGTTATTTCATTGAAATTTTACAAGCATAATTTCAAAATATCAAAGAGAGATAAGAACTACAATGTAAACTAATTTGCATTTTAAATAAAAAATATTATATCAATCATGCTTTGTTATCTAATGCATTTACTTAAGATTTTAAGGAACAGTATATGCATGTATTAGGATCCAATTCTCATGAGTAGAAGTTTTATGAAAAATAATGATGTGTACAAATAATGTTTTGATAAATTGTACATGTGATTAATCAAAACGCATGTCATATATAATCAGCGGCAGAACTAGGATTTTGAAGTCGCACGGGCACAATCTAAGTACTGTCAATTTGCGGGGTTCGGGGGGGGGGGGGGGGGCAGCGCACCTTGAGCGAGGGTTCGGGGGTGGCAGCCCTGATTTTTTTTTTTGCAAATATTTCACACCGAAATATGGATTGAAATCAGTCCAGATTTCACAGTGAAATCTAGACTGAAATCTGTCCAGATTTCAGAGAAATCTGGACCGTTGCAGCCCGCCAGACTTCGTACCGCTGCAGCCCGCCAGACTTTGCACCGCTGCAGCCCGCCAGGCTTCGCACTGCTACAACGGTGCGAAGTCTGGGGGCTGCAGTGGTGCGAAGTCTGGCGGGCTGCATTGGTGCGAATCGTCGTCGCCGACGCTTGGCGGGCTAGGGCACGGGAGCAGCGACGGGCTAGGGCACGGGAGCAGCGGGCTTAGCGACGAGATTCCTTCTCCCCCGATGAAAATCGCGAAAAAAACCACTCGGGCACGTGCCCTACCGTGCCCAGGGCTAGTTCCGCCCATGTATATAATGAATAATACAATATTAAAATATAATAATAATATTACTTCCACTATTTTTCAATTCACATGAATAAGGAGTACAACTATCAAGGTGCTCTACACACAATGCTTATTAAAACTTATTATGGAGCAGAGTAGTGTTTAAGAGATCACATTTATTATTATTATTATTTTATTTTTGTGATCCAGTTGACTAAGAGAAGTGAATAATCAAAACGCATGTCATATATAATGAATAATATAATATTAAAATATAACAATAATATTACTTCCACTATTTTCAATTCACGTGAGTAAGGAGTACAACTATCAAGGTGTTCTACACACACAATACTTATTAAAACATATTATGGAGCAGAGTAGTGTTTGAGAGATCACATTTACTATTATTATTATTTTATTTTTGTGATCCAGTTGACTAAGAGAAGTGAATATTTTGTTTGCTACAAGACACTTTACAATCGTTTTTTCAAGGTGATCAACCTTACAATGCTCATTAAGACTTATCAGGATGATGAGTAGTGTTTTGTGGAGTTTTTTTTGTCAATTTTTATTTGATTTTTATTTTAGCGGCAAAAAACTCCGAATTCACTTGATGCGCAAATAATATAATTTTTATTTGAAAAATCATATTTCTCTAATAAATAAGTGCATGAAAAAAAAGAATTGAAATAATCAATTTAACGTAGTGTATGTAATATATTTATGTATTTTAATTATTATATTATTGTACTACACAATTATGCAAGTATAAGATTAAAAACACATGTAAGTTATCAAAATAAGTGAGTGAATAAAATCATTATCAATCATAAAACATTACTCATACTTATACGCATGTTAAGCAATCCAACACATGTTTTCTACATTCAATTTCATTACACATAACAAGATAATATTCAAGACAAGACATAAACAAAATGATGTTTTAAAAAACTTTAAAATTAAATTAAACATTATATCTAATCTTTAAATGATATAATTTAATCAACCTTGACAATGATAATTAATAACAATCAGTTTTTTATTATTGTTGCGGTCTAACTCGACATCCCGGTCGGACCGGAATACTTGGACCGTCTTAGCTCTCAGAACGATCGAGTGCGCACACAGTCAAATGAGTAGGTCAATTGTCACAGGCAATTTTAACGTGGAAAAACCCCTCAACTGGGTAAAAGATCACGTGACCGGATCTGTGTCGGTCAAAGTCCACTATTCTCTAATTATTACAACTTGTTTGTGAAGTCGAGAGTGATAGGCCACCTCTCGTTATAGCTTTGGGGGTGAGAGAAAACTTGGCATATGGCAGACGACAGGTCATCGCGCCATGAGTTGTTACAAATTTCGCTTCACGCTGGTGGTCTTCAGTTAGCGACTTGTCGAGTCTAGACGCGGAGCGGAGCACTTGGACTTGCTGTTGTGGAGGCTGCTTGGAACTTGAGCAATTTGGCTTCGTCGGATGGCTTTTACTTGATCCACACGTGGCTCGAGTGCGGCTCGAAGGCTGCTCGTAGGAGGAATTTGGGAGAGCTTCGACATGAGAAAGAAGAAGACTTGGAGGAAAGAAAGTTAGAAATAAGGAGGATTGGGGCTCCTTTTATAGGCTCCGGGTGATGGTTATAGTGGTTACGTACCCGACCGAGTAGGAGGCTCCCCCAGTAGCGGGCTCGGGGTGTGCCATGAGCGACGATTTGGTGCGGTCCCGATCGATGGATGTATATATGCAATAGATGGATGTTTTTTATATATTTAAATATAAATATATAACGTTTTATATATATAAGGAAAAAGAGAAGAAGGAAGGAGGAGAGGGCAAGAAAGAGGAGGGATCGGGAGGTTTTTTCTCCCAGCAGGGCTCAGCCGCCTGGGAGTGGGGAACGGCATACAGTAGGGCTCGACCACTCCCGACACCGCCTGAAGTGAGATCGGTCGGGAGCTTCTCTTCCGGCACTGCATGGAGCAAGATCGACCGAGAGCTTTTTCCCCAGCGTTGACTGGAGTCGGGATCCACCGAGAGATTCTTCCCCGGTAGTTTGGAGTCGGGATTAGCCATCGAGAGATTCTTCCCTGGCGGCTTGGAGTCGGGATCGGCACCATGTCTCCTAGATCGATCAGGGGCTTTTTCCCAAACGCCTCCAAAAGGAAGGAAGGTCGGGGGGTCCTCTACCATTTCGCTCAGCACCGTGCTTGTTCGGTCATGGAGACGCTCAGCCATGGAGGATAAATCTCCTGTAATCTCTAACCCTCGAGTAGAGGCCAGACCCGTGCTGACAACAGTCGCTACAGTCACTAAGCATCGAGCCTCATGCAAGATATGCGGTTGCAGCTCCGTCAAAACATGCCTCAAGGGTAACGAAGTTTCCTCTTGGGCAGGTAAAACCCTCAATTAACATATTTGTATAGCAGCCCCTCTCCACTAGTGGGTGGGTGAAGGGTCATATCTGACGGGTTGATGTGTACATCCCCATAGTTAATTGCATTTAGCATTCGGAAGAGTGAGTACGGATTTAGGCATGCCGTGTGAAGCCTATCCGGATGTGTAAGCCGGATTGGTGATGTTCTAGGGTTCCCGGAGGAGACTCAAAGGAAGTTATATATTATCTATTTGTAGGGAATAAGCACCATAGCCCCAAAAAAGGGGTCGGTGCAATATAATTGATTCGCTTTTAGTCGACTGATGTTTAGCTTGCCGCCGCTTGTCGAGGTATTGGCGTACAGGTGTTGTAGTATCAAGCGGGAAGTAGCAGGCTTAAGCCCAAGTTTGTGTCGACCCTAGAAGGTCTAATTTGCTTATGTTGCCGGCGTGCGTGCCGAAGTATGATTTTTATATTCCTATAAATTAAAACACCTGTGATGCCTTGTGTATGTTATTTATCTTTTCTCCTTAGGCGAGTGGTAATCTCGTGAACCGCTCGCCCCCGTGGGGACCTCGAGGTAAAGTTACTGGGAAGTCCTTGAGGGTCTGTTAATAGCCTTTCAGAACAGCAGAGTTACGTTGTTGGCAGCCCAATTAGGGATGCGTAAAGTAGAACTGTTCGGCGAGATTATGCCATTGACAGGGCGGATGAAGAGCATTTTTACATAGACCCGAGGAGACACCTCTGGATAGGAGAGAGTTGGTCTTGAGCTTCTCCTTAGATGTCTCGGTCGGCCAAGAGAGCCCTCTGAAGGTGTCTTAGATCAGTCTTTGGCTTGGGAGTGGAAGAATTTGTCAGTTTTCCGGGTATGCAGTGGGACCTGCACGCTGAGACCTTGGGTTTGTCCTTTGAGTTCCTAGTCTTGTGCCTAGATCGTTCACTTGAGTGTAGTAGGTGCGTTGTCACAACCCGCATTTTTCCAACAAGTAAATTATATCAGAGTAAGGGAAAAATACGCGCCGTGATGCCACGCCGTGCAAGAGATAACTGCAGACGCTCAGGCAAGACTCCAATCTCGACAGTTTAAAAGGAGAACATATGTTGTTATGATTGAAATTTAGTTTAAGTTAAGAAGATAGCCGTATCCCTTGGCTTATTGGATCAACTAGTCCATGATTCAAAATATATTTATACGCTTGCGGAAGATACTTGTTTAAATTGACTCTAACATCCTACATGAGTATAAATGTCCCCGAGGAACAACTCATGCTATGCAAACCCTAGATTTATAATAAGTATAGAAAAAGTCTTTACGCTAAACAGAAGTAGTGACTTAGTTTTGAAAGAGATGACATGTATACTTTACTAATATTAGGGTTTTATAGGTTAAAAATATCTAACATGCAATCCTAGCAATAAATCATCCCAGAGAGCAAGTAATTTAAACCAAACATAAGAAAACCACATCAGCTAGCAAGTGTAAAAAATCAATAATCCCATAATCGTCAACATTCTGACACGAACCCACAGTATAACAGTATGTCTGAACTAGGAAAAAGAAAACTGAACGACAACTACCTCGCTACGGCGAGGTGCAAAACCACAACTGACACTGCCGCTAAGAGAGTCCAAAACCAGCTCCACTAGCTGCTACGGCTCTGAACCTAAGGCATTCCCAAAAAAAATAGAACGCCTCAGCAAGTAGATACAATGATGGCAGAAAAATTAAGCAAAAGTAAACAAAGGTCATAAGGGGTACCAACCCAAGACCAAAAATACTGACATAAAGTACGAAGTAAGCATCAAACAGGAAAAGAACACTTACGTGAATCGTTACGTACATCGCAAACACACCATATGCACAAGGCAATAGGGCGACGAACATGAGTAAATCATAAGGAAGAAAATGTTGGGTATTGTATCCACAATTACCAGGATTTGAGGAAGCCTCCTGTCAAGCTAAGATGAATTCACAATGTATTTGATGGTATGTCTTCAAATTATGCTTGCAGTTATTCCACGCTAAGTACACACCAATGTTAGAGTGCAGTGGGTCAATATACACAGGTCTGCGCAACATAATCCCTCGTTGAGCAGATCAGTGTGTTGGCTCACGTGTACTCTCTCTATTAGAGTGTACTTATTTTCAAGTACAGTGCTGAGATAGAATAAGAGCAGAAGAGGAGCAAGGATGGGTCAAAGACAAACTCATGGGAAGAAAGACGAAGAATCATCTAAGTTAGATTCGACGAGAATCACTAAGTGATTCTCGCCGATTCGACGGGAATCACTAGTGATTCTCGCCGAATCGTCGAGAATCGCTCGCCGATTCCCGCCGACTGCATCCGGCTGACTCAACGCCTGCAAGAATTCTGCTAAGTCAGAATCTATTGGGTACTGTATCCACAATGTACCTGATTTGAAGAAGCCCCTGAACAAGCTAAGTTGAATAGATAATGTATTTGATGATTTTCTTCAAGTTGTGCTTGCAGTTATTCCACGCTAAGTACACACCAATGTCAGGATGCAGTAGGTCAATATACACGGGTTTGCACAACGTAATCCCTCGTTGAGCAGATCAGTGTGTTGGCTTACATGTACTCTCTCTATTAGAGTGTACTTACTTTCAAGTACAGGGCTGAGATAGATCAAGAGCAGACAAGGAGCAAGGATGGGTCAAAGCAACTCACGGGAAGAAAGACAAAAAATCGTCTAAGTTAGAATCGATGAGAAGTGATTCTCGTCGATTCGTCGAGAATCACTCGCCGATTCCCGCCGACTGCATCCGGCTGACTCAACGCCTTCAACGCCTTCAAGAATTTTGCTAAGTCAGAATCGGCGAGAATCACCCGGCTGACTCAACGCCTTCAAGATTCTGCCTAAGTCAGAATCGTCGAGAATGACTCTGCATTCTCGCCGATTCGTCGAGAATGGATTGTGACTCTCGCCGATTCTCCACCGGATGGCAAGCTCTTCAGCTAAAATTCTTCTAAGGAGAATTCGACGGGAATCATAAGTGATTCTCACCGATTCGTCGAGAATCACCAATGATTCCCGCCGAATTTGCCTTAGGCGAATTCCGTTGGCTCGCTGGACCGGACCAAATGTTCAGGCGCTGTTTGAACCGAAATTAGGGTTTCTTCTGGTGGGGCCCACAACGGTCATGAAGGAGTATTCTACAGTTTATATACGCTCTTATGTTTGAACATTGAGACGACCACTAGTAGCGAAGAAAACGAACAAGTCGGCCGCCTCGCGTGACCTAGCTAATCGCAGAATCTCTTCCGCCGCCATCGCCGCTCGAGAGGTTGTCGCCGCCGCAGGTCTTGGATTCTTCTTGATCTCCTGGCGACAGAAACTTAGCCAAGCAACGCGTCTCACGTGTCTTTCTTAAGATCCTTTGTCTCTTGATTTGTTGAACGGGAATACCTTCCCCTTCCGAATCGATTGAGACGATCGATCCAAATAAGATCGTTGGTAGACCTTGCTAGCTTTGTTATGAAGTTTGGATCTCGAAAGCATCGGCGCCGCAATCCTTGCCGCCGCCGATCTCGGGGAGATCCTCTCCAAGAGAGTGATTAGGTCGTGGACTCTTCGTCTTCTTCAAGAACGCTTCATCGAACGAAGAGGGACACCGAGCGCTCCAAACGTAGTTTGTATTTTGTACATTCCATTTTTACTTTTGTTGTAAAGGAACTTTGGTTCCTCATTGTAAGGGTTGGGTGCAACCCATGGTGGAGGAGTAGTGACTCCTTCAGGTGGAAGAGTTTCTTCCATAGTGTGAGGATTGGATTTTAATCCGGTTGGTGAAGTGACCGAGTCGTCCCTTGTTGGGAGATAGGTCGAAGGGGGAAAGTGGACGTACCCAAATCGAGGAACCACTATAACTGTCTGTGTGTTTCTGTGCTGTGCTTGTTTTGTTTTATTGTGCAGGTAAATTTTTAATTCCGCAAAATGACTGCAAATCACCTATCCCCCCATAGGTGAAGGTAGTTGACACTAGAGTGACTTTCAAGTGGTATCAGAGGCAGGTTACTCATCAAAGAGGTTAACACCTTGAGTAAGATCCTGCCACTAGTGTCAAGAAGAAGGCAAATATCTACTATGGACGGACTCAAGTACTCAGGCAAGATCCCAGTGTGCACCAGGCTAAACTTTCCTATCTGGAAGGAAAGGAATAGATTCTACATGGAAGCAGTCGATCCTCGACTCTTCATGATCGTGGAGGAGGGACCTTATATTCCCACTAAGGCCTCCACCATTGATCCTACCAAAATGGTGCCAAAGAAGTTTTCTGAAATGGACAAGGACGAGATGGTGCTGGTCGGGCTTGACAAGAAGGCGCATAACATTCTGGTCAGCGCAGTCGATGACTCCATGATGCAGAACTTCTGAAACTGCAGGACAGCCAAGGATATCTGGCACTGCCTGATTATTCTGATGGAGGGCACAGATAAAGTGAGGGATGATCGGAGATCCCTCCTGAACCAGAAATATGAGGCCTTCAGGCAAGGGCCCAAGGAAGAGATTGGAGTTACCTTCGAGAATTTCCTCAAGATCATCAATGCCCTCAAGGGGTATGGAAGAGTGTTCACTGATGGTGAACTAAATGATAAATTCCTTAGGTCCCTTACTAAGGAATGGGACACGAAGATCTGCGCCATCCGAGAGTTTGGCAAATTAGCAGAAACTGATCCTCAGATACTATTTGGGAAGCTTATGTCCTATGAGCTTCAGCTGAACACGAGGAAAGTAGAAGAAGAAGCCGAGAAAGCCGCAGCAAAAGAAAAGACTGTGGCCCTGAAAGCCATTCACTCCAGGAAAGGCAAGGGTGCTGCCTCGTCCCGTTCATGGAAAAAGGATGAGGAGGAAGACTCCGAGCCATGCTTCTCTGGCTCAGAGTTGTCTGAAGAAGACTTCTCCCTCATCACCCGAGAATTCAAGAAGTTCCTCAAGTTGAGGAATCAAAGAAAGAGAGACGGCTCCTCCTCCAGAAATCAGAAGAAGAATTATTCTTCTGACAGGTATGAATCAAAACCGAACAAACATCGTCATGCTGACATCATTTGTTTTGGGTGCAATAAGCCAGGACATGTCGTGGCTGACTGCCATCAAGGCAAGAGAGAGAAGGGGAAGGGAGAGGAGCACAGAACATCTAGAGATAAAAAGAAGGAGAGAAGCTACATCGTTAAGAAGCCAAAGACACTGAGTGAATCTGACACTTCAGACACCAGTGATGATGAGGAAGCCTACTTCGGGCTTATGGGTCGCTCTGACTCAGAAGGAGAATGCCCCCCATTTATTAGGAAGGTAAAAGATCGCACCCCCCTCTTTGACTCTGACTCTGACTCTGAGTCTCATGATGATGATCTCGAGGACAGCCCTTCTGCTCGAGAAACTGAGCTCCTCGAAAAGTATGAGCTTCTGCTCAACACATTCAAGGAATGCCGCAAGAGATTGAGGGCTCAGAAAAAGGAAGTCAAATTCCTTAAGGTCGAGGGTGTCTCCCTAAGGGAAGAGATCACTAGCTTGATTTCTCTCCGATAGGAGCACCTGGACCTGATCTCTAAGCACTCAGAGTCTCTCAGTCTCCTTGACCTTAAGTAGGAAGAAATCAACAAGTTGAAGAACAACTTGTGGCAGAAAGGAAGATTGTCAAAAGCTTCTCTATGCCAAAGACTGTTCTTCCACTGGTTGATACCTTCTCTGCTCAGGCTAAGGGAGCTGGCTTAGGGCAAGTAGGGGTGCCTGGAGCATCATCCAGTAGAAACAGAAACCAGAGAAAGAATAAGGATGCCAAGAAGGCCTCTGCTGCTGAAAAGGGAAAGGCCCCACTCAGTCCTGTTGCATTCAGAAAGCCTAGCTTTCCCTGCAATGAGCATGACTTTGAGTCAACTTATGGTCATCACTTCAGGCCCTTTGTTGAAAAGCCAAAGAGCCGATATGATGGTTGGACCTTTCCCCGTAACTATAGTGAGAGTGTCTTCAAGGCACATTATGAGGAAATCCACGTTGAGAATTATGGTCACTTCTCTAGCGGCCATAATAGGAAGCAGGCACCAAAGGCCAAACCTGTTATACTAAGGAACCAGGAGGTGAAGAAATCATGTGACTGTTGTCATCATGATGCCTCCACCTCTAGATCCAAGGCCCCGACTGGACCCACCGTTCCAAGGGTGAAGCAAGTGCCTAGGAAACGGTACAACAGATTTGACTGTTGGTGCTGTGGCAAAGTTGGTCACTTTGTCGTGGATTGCTAGTTTAATCCGAGATATAACGAGACTTCTCAAGTTAGCAATGCGAGGCCGACCACTCGTAGGGCTAACCATTCGAGGGGGAGTATGCTAACGAGGAATATAGGACCCAAGTTCGATTAGGTTCCTAAGGGAAATTAATTCTGTTTTGCAGGAATGTCCAAAGGCCACCAAAACTCCTATATGGTACCTGGACAGTGGATGCTCCTGGCATATGACTGGGACAAGAAGCCTGCTGCGTGATTACTCTCTAATTGAGAATGGACCCAAAGTCATCTTTGGGGGATCAGATCGAGGAGTCACCAGAGGTTACGGTATGATTTCCAACGACATAATCTCTATCACCGACGTGGCTTATGTTGAAGGATTAAATCATAACCTGATCAGTGTAAGTTAGTTATGTGATAAAGGTTATGACATTAAGTTCTGCAAGGATAAATGCTTGATAATATCGTGTGCCTCTTCGGAGACGATATTAACTGGCATTAGGAGCAGAAATATATTTTGTTTAGATTTTCTTAGCATAGATTCTTCTACCCCCGCATGCCTAGTAGCAAAAGGCAGTGCATCTCTTTGTGAACAATGACACAAGAGATTGACACATATTAATTTCAAGACCATTAATATGTTGTTTTCTAAAAATTTAGTAAGGAATGCTCCCATTATTAAGTGCATCAAAGATAGCCCCTGTCCTGCGTGCTAGAAGGGCAAACAGACTCGGGCTACCTTCAAGGGCATTGCAGATAAAGACTCTTCCAGATGTCTTTATCTTCTACATATGGACTTGTTTGGTCCAGTGCAAGTTCATAGTTTGGGAGGCAAGTCATATACGCTAGTGATTGTTGATGATCACTCTCGGTTTACATGGGTGTTCTTCTTAAAATGAAAGTCAGACATGTTTGACATCTTCACTAGTTTTGTCAAGCAAATTCAGAACGAACTCAACTGCTCAGTGGTCAAAATCAGAAGTGACCATGGAACAGAATTCGAATCTGGGGCTATGACAGAATTTTGTGAAGAACATGGTATCTTTCATGAGTTTTCCTCCCCGCGCACCCCTCAGCAAAATGGAGTTACGGAGAGGAGAAATAGAACTCTCATTGAAGCTTGCACGACAATGTTGAATGATGCTTCTCTCCCAAAAAATTTCTGGGCAGAGGCTGTCAATACGGCTTGTCATGTACAAAACCGGGCCTTGATCAACAAGTGTCATCGTAAGACGCCTTATGAGCTACTGAAAGACAGGAAACCAACCATGTCCTATTTAAGGATCTTTGGCTGCAGATGCTATGTACTCAATAACGGGAAGGACCCGCGTACTAAATTTGGTGAAAAATGCTTCGAATGCATATTCATGGGCTATAGTAGCCATAGTCGGGCATATAGGGTTTTTAATAAGAAAACCCTAGTGGTAGAGGAATCCATTAATGTTGTATTTGATGAAGTAAGCTTGCTTAACAGCAATTCTTCCAGTGGCATTATTGAAGATGCAGGTGCAAGGCTTGAACAGCTCAGTCTTGATGAGACTACAAAAGATGCAACTCCCAAGTACGTCAAGGTTTCCACCTCGACGTCAGCTAGAGAAGTTGACGTGCAGGATGGAGAAAATCTTCCGGAAGAAGGAGAAGCCCGAGAAGATGTCAGAGCTCCAGATGCCAGACTCCTAGAGCTCTGACACGTGAGGGATCATCCTAGAGATCAGATCATCGGAGATCCTCGTGATAGTGTCAGAACTCAGAGAGGTACAATTAACGAGATTTTGCACCTTAGTTTCCTGTCACAGGTTGAGCCAAAGAAGTTCGACGAGGCGAACAAAGATGCAGCATGGATATTGGCCATGCAAGATGAACTGCATCAATTTGAAAGATGCAACGTCTGGACGCTTATTCCCAGACCAAAGAACCAGAATGTGATTGGCACCAAGTGGATCTTCAGAAACAAACTGGATGAACATGGTGTCATCGTAAAGAACAAAGCCAGGTTGGTGGCTCAAGGTTACAAATAGGAGGAGGGGATTGACTTCGACCAGACCTTTTCACCAGTGGTAAGGCTCGAGGCGATTAGATTGTTCCTGGCGTATGCTTCGCACAAAGGATTCACTGTCTATCAGATGGACGTGAAATCTGCATTCCTCAATGGAAACCTGAAAGAGAAAGTATATGTCGCACAACCCCCAGGTTTTGTTAATCCTACATATCCCAATCATGTTTATTTTCTTAATAAAGCTTTATATGGCTTAAAACAAGCTCCCCGAGCTTGGTATGAGACTCTGTCTAGTTTTCTTCTTGAGAACAAGTTCTCTAGAGGAAAAATAGATAAGACATTGTTTCTTAGGGAAGTCAAAGGCAAGATTTTGCTAGTGCAAATCTATGTCGATGACATAATATTCGGGTCAACGGATAACAACCTTTATAAGAAGTTTTCCAAACTTATGCAAGGATGAGAAAGGGAAACCTTTTGATGAAACCAAGTACAGAAGCATAATTGGATCCCTGCTCTATCTTACTGCTAGTGGACCGGATATTATGTTTTCCACATGCATTTGTGCCAGATATCAGGTGAACACTAAGGAATCTCATTATGTCGCTGCAAAGCGGATTCTTAGATACCTTAAAGATACACCAAATCTTGGCTTGTGGTACCCAAGAAACAATGATGTCGAGCTGATAGGCTTTTCAGATGCTGACTATGCAGGAAGCAGGGATGATAGGAAAAGCACTTTTAGGACGTGTCAATTCCTCGGAAGAAGGCTTATTTCATGGAACAGTAAGAAGCAGAATTGTGTCGCAACCTCCACAGCTGAATCTGAGTACATCTCAGCAGGCAGCTGTTGCGCACAACTTCTATGGATCAGAAATCAGCTCAAAGATTATGACTTGCAAGTCAGCGAAGTTCCAATGTATTGCGACTCCTCAAGCGCAATAGCAATTGCGAACAATCCTGTGTCGCACAGCAGAACGAAGCATATTGAGGTGCGCTATCACTTTATTCGGGAGCATGTGGAAAACAAAGATATATCTCTCTACTATGTCCCTATGGATAAGCAGATTGCAGATATCTTCACAAAGCCCCTAGACGAGGCTAAGTTCAGTCTCTTCAAAACTGAACTCGGCATGCTGAACTATGAATAGTGAAGTCTGTACGGCTCAAGGCTCTTGGATCAAGGGGGAGCATCAGCAAGGAACTCAAGCTCGAGCATGGATGCAAGATCTGAGGGGGAGCATGTGGCTCCAAGTGCAATCCCAGATTTGCAGAAGCCGAAAAGGGGGAGATTACCCTCTCGGCTAAGGCTAAGGTGGCTCCAAGTATGCTCTCAGGAAAGTGGTAATGAATTTCATTCTCTACTGAATTCTTAGTTTATGATTTTCATTCACATATGTTCTATTCACCTTAGCTTATAGGGTTTAGGCTTCTTCAAATAGGGGGAGATTGTTGGGTATTGTATCCACAATGTACCTGATTTGAAGAAGCCCCTGAACAAGCTAAGTTGAATAGATAATGTATTTGATGATTTTCTTTAAGTTGTGCTTGCAGTTTTTCCACGCTAAGTACACACCAATGTCAGGGTGCAGTAGGTCAATATACACGGGTCTGCACAACGTAATCCCTCGTTGAGCAGATCAGTGTGTTGGTGTTGGGATTTGTCTCCACAATACCTCAGATTTGTAGGTGGTCAGACCTTGAACTAAGATGAATTAAGGTGTATTTGATGCTGTGTTTAAGTTGTATGTGTGCAGGTCCTTAATGCCAAGTGTAGACCAATGTCAGTCTATAATGGGTCACCAAACACAGGACCATACAATGTAATCCCTCATTGTGTGATCCAAAGTGTTGGCCCATGTATAGCCTCTCTATTGGGATACACTTCCTACATGCACTTGGAATGGTGGACAAGTATTGAAGTATATCTTTTAGAAGATTTTTCTAAGTCCACATACTCGAGTAGTACCCTTAATATACTCGAGTGACAGTACTCGAAGATTCTTGGAGTGTAGACAAGGAGATAAGTTTATACTCGAGTAGATAGCCAAAGTAGATCATATCTTATACTCGAGTAAATCCTTCTATTCTTATATCCAGGTCCACATACTCGAACTTCTCCAGTATACTCGAGTAAGTGGGTCTGTACTCGAGTAAGTTGGTTCACATCTCGAGTAGACTGTATTCACTCGAGTAAGTGATAACTGGTACTCGAGAGTTATCGACCTTGTTCAGAGTAGTTCTGTTCTTCCCATTTCAGAAATATTCTAAGTCCACATACTCGAGTAGTCCCTATATACTCGAGTAAGTGACGTACTCGAATTATTTTTTTCATACTCGAGTAAGTCAATGTTTACTCGAGTAGTCCTAAGATACTCGCCGAGTAGTTCTCCTGATATACTCGAGTAGTTCTTTTTCTTTCACTCGAGTATCTGCTCTCATACTCGACATTAATCACTCGCTCTAAATCACTCGAGTAGTTTTCTCTTCTCTTACTCGAGTATACTTCAAGTATATACCTTCTGATACTCGAGTAAGTCTTCTAACTCGCGGTTCAAATCTTTCCTGAAATTCTCTAAGTCAATTTCACTGCATTTCGATTTGATCCTTTCTGATCACGTGTCAATTAATGATTCGACCGTTGGAGTCTACCTATAAATAGGTCACTTCAGATTTGACTTTTATTATATTCCTTCAGAGATTATTACTTTAAGAAAGAGAAAGAGAAAAATCCCGTGAACCCTAATTCTTCAAGTCGCCGCCGTCGTCGCCATTAACGTTCACGGAAGAAGCTCTGGATCGACGATCTCCGATCTCTGTTTTTAACTCTGATTCTTCAGCGATCCAGACGCAAGTCAATCACTCGATCTCGCTGCGCCTTAAAGATTCCAGATCTATTTTCCCGATCGAGGTGATTTAGTTCTTCAGATTTGTGGATCTCTCTCAAGTCGATTCTCTGATCAAGCCAAAGAAGGAAGAAGACTGCCAAGATCCAGATCTGAGATTATTGTTTGTATTTTTTTACAAATTATTGTGTAGGAGTTTTTCTCCGAGATTTGTAGGAAGTCTTATCTTCCGAGTGTAGATCCGGTTTGGATCGAGTTTTTGTAGGAACGTGGTTCCGAGGTGTAGGATCGTTTGGATTCGAGATAGTGGAGTAGCCAAGTCTAGTGGTATACTAGATTGGTGAGGTGAAAGTGGATGTACCCAAGGTTGGGGAACCACTATAAATCTTTTGTCGTCTGTGATCGGTATTGTGCTGTGCTAGTTCCTTAATTTTTTATTCCGCAAATAGAAGCACATCTCACCTATTCACCCCCCTCTAGGTGATTTAGGTAGATAACTAACTTCGTCTCTCAGTTGGCTTACGTGTACTCTCTCTATAGGAGTGTACCTTTCAAGTACCGGATGATCAAGAGCACAAGGAGCAAGGATGGGTCAAAGCAACTCAGCTCTTAAGTTAGAATCGACAGCTAAAATTCTTCGCCGATTCCCGCCGAAGGAGAACGCCTTCGACGGGAATCAGAATCACCCGGCTTACTCAAGTGATTCTCCTAAGTCAGAATCATCGAGAATGACCGAATTCGTCGAGAATGGATTGTGACTCTCGTCGACTCCACCGGATGGCATTCAGCCTTCTAAGGAGAATTCCGAATCATAAGTGATTCTCGCCGATTAGAATCACCAATGGCGAATTTGCCTTAGGCGAATTCCGTTGGCTCGCTGGACCGGACCAAATGTTCAGGCACTGTTTGAACCGAAATTAGGGTTTCTTCTAGTGGGGCCCACAACGATCATGAAGGAGTATTCTACAGTATATATATGCTCTTATGTTTGAACATTGAGACGACCACTAACAGCGAAGAAAACGAACAAGTCGGCCGCCTCGCGTGACCTAGCTAATCGCGGAATCTCTTCCGCCGCCGTCGCCGCTCGAGAGGTTGTCGCCGCCGCTGGTCTTGGATTCTTCTTGATCTCCCGGCGACAGAAACTTAGCCAAGCAACGCGTCTCACGTGTCTTTCTTGAGATCCTTTGTCTCTTGATTTGTTGAACGGGAATACCTTCCCCTTCCGAATCGATTGAGACGATCGATCCAAATAAGATCGTTGGTAGACCTTGCTAGCTTTGTTACGAAGTTTGGATCTCGAAAGCATCGGCGCCGCAATCCTTGCCGCCGCCGATCTCGGGGAGATCCTCTCCAAGAGAGTGCTTAGGTCGTGGACTCTTTGTCTTCTTCAAGAACGCTTCATCGAACGAAGAGGGACACCGAGCGCTCCAAATGTAGTTTTTATTTTGTACATTCTATCTTTACTTTTGTTGTAAAGGAACTTTGGTTCCTCATTGTAAGGGTTGGGTGCAACCCGTGGTGGAGGAGTAGTGACTCCTTCGGGTGAAAGAGTTTCTTCCATAGTGTGAGGATTGGATTTCAATCCGGTTAGTGAAGTGACCGAGTCGTCCCTTGTTGGGAGATAGGTCGAAGGGGGAAAGTGGATGTACCCAAATTGGGGAACCACTATAACTGCCTGTGTGTTTCTCTGCTGTGCTTGTTTTGTTTTATTGTGCAGGTAAATTTTTAATTCCACAAAACGACTGCAAATCACCTATCCCCCCCATAGGTGAAGGTAGTTGACACTAGAGTGACTTTCAGAATCGTCGAGAATCATTAAGTGATTCTCGCCGAATCGTCGAGAATGACTCTGCATTCTCGCTGATTCGTCGAGAATGGTTTTGATTCACGCCGATTCACTACGGATGGCAAGCTTTTCAGCTAAAATTCTACCAAGGATAATTCGACGGGAATCATAAGTGATTCTCGCCGATTCGTCGAGAATCACCAATGATTCCCGCCGAATTTTCCTTGGGCGTTTTCTACCTGCTCGCTGTACCGAACTAAGATTTCAGGCGCTGTTTGGAACGGGCTTAGGGTTTCTTCTTGTGGGGCCCACAACAGTCATGAAGGGTTATTCTACAGTATATATAGTCGCCTATTTTGAACTTATAAAGCAGCGAAGAAAACGAGAAAGATTCACGGCCGGCGAGCGAGACCTAGCCGATCGCGGATTTCCTTCCGCTCGCCGTCGCCGCTCGAAAAGTTATCGCCGCTGCTGGACTGAGATTCTCCTTGACCTCCCGGCGACAGAAATGAAGCTTAGCTTAGCGTCTCACGTTTCTTTCTTGAGATCCTTTGTCTCTTGGTTCATTGAACGGGAATATATCTCCCCTCCAAATCGATTGAGACGATCGATCCAAGTAAGATCGTTGGTAGACCTTGCTAGCATCGTCAAGAAGTTTGGATCTACAAAGCATTGCTGCCGCAATCCTTTGCCGCCGCCGATCTTGGGAAGATCCTCTCCAAGAGAGTGCTTCAGTCGTGGACTCTTCGTCTTCTTCAAGAACGCTTCATCGAACGAAGAGGGTCACCGAGCTCTCCATACGTAGTTTGTATTTCTAGTACATTCCAATTTTCACTTTGTTGTAAAGGAACTTTGATTCCTCGTTGTAAGGGTTGGGTGCAACCCGAGGTGGAGGAGTAGTGACTCCTTCGGGTGGAAGGGTTTCTTCCATAGTGTGAGGATTGGATTTCAATCCGGTTGGTGAAGTGACCGAGTCGTCCCTTGTTGGGAGATAGGTCGAAGGGGGAAAGTGGACGTACCCAAATCGGGGAACCACTATAACTGCATGTGTGTTTCTGTGTTGTGCTTGTTTTGTTTTCTTGTGCAGGTTAATTTTTAATTCCGCAAAAAGACTGTAAATCACCTATCCCCCCCATAGGTGAAGGTTGTTGACACTAGATTGACTTTCAAGTGGTATCAGAGGGAGGTTCCTCATCAAAAAGGTTAACACCTTGAGTAAAATCCTGCCTCTAGTGTCAACAAGAAAATCAGACTCAAGCATGGAGCTGTATTCCGATGTCTCTCCTCTGAGACTCCCTGCATGCACAAAGGAGTATTATCCAGTCTGGAAGATGAGAGTTTTGTTTCATCTGGAGGCCATCGACCCTCGAGCGTCACTCATTTTGGATGAGGGTCCCTTCATTCCCATGAAGGCTTCTTGCTCAGGAAAAGATCTTCAAATCCCCAAGAGTCCCGAAGAGATGTCTGAGACTGAGCTTTCTCTCTTCAACTTGGACAAGCTGATTCATCAGATCATCTCTGACGTCTGGTCTGGATTATCTCATTCAAGATTGGACAAGTGCAGGACTGCCAAGTCTATGTGGCAAAACTATCTCAGACCTCATGGAGGGATCAGAGACAGCAGGGACTAGTTGCCGTCAAGAGGATGAAGCTTATGTGGGGGTCCTCATTTCTGAAGATGAAGGTCAAGACCTATCTCACAGTATCAGGGCTCCTGTATCCATGTCTGAGACTGAAGAAGAGGTTGAGGAAAGCTGCTCTAATGAAGCTGACACAACAGTCTTTGTCGATCTTACCGCTAACTCTGAATATCAAAGTCAGGATCAGGTAACTTCTTCATCATGCTCCTCTCCTCTTGAAGTTCCTGAAAACAGAAATAGTTCAGAGGGTTGTCCTTTTAGTGATGCAAGGGAGATGGATAGCGTCAATCAAAAGATTGAAAATCTTGATTCCCTTGAGAGTGCCCTTCAGAAGAGCAACTTACTTGTTGAGGAACAAGCTAAGGAGATTGCTCAGCTAAGGATCTTGATGAATCTCCAATTGGAATCCATCAAGGTAAAGGACTCTAAGATCTCAGATCTAGAGAGTCGTCTAGAGATCGAGAAGAGGATAGTTTCTAACTTTTCCAAGATAGATGCTATCAAAAGAAAAACAGAAAATGGGTGGATCTCCCAAATCATTAATTCATGGAGAAATGGGGAAACTGTGTTCAGACCCCCCCACCCCGAGTAGGAAGGGCACACATCATGCTTTCAGGTATGACCACAGGAACAACCTTGGTCACTGCAAGAGTGATCGGCCCTCAGGTGTAAATACCCACAGTGCAAGAGCTGTCATGGCTACCCATGAGAGAATACCCAAGGCTCATCCTGAACCCTTTGTATTCTTGGCCTCAGCCCCAACTCGTCATGAATATGCAGGAACCAGCTCTCACTACATCTCTTACCACCCCAAGACACAGGAAAGGGTGGTTGGGAAACATGTAGTAAGTACCCATGGGGCCCCCAGATGTGTGTTGACTGAAAGGAAGGCACCACCTCCCAGGCCTCATGACACTCACCACATGCTCTCTATCCACCCTCCCTCGTGTCTCGGTGGAAAGGGCAAATTTGTGAGCAGAACCTGCCCGGTCCCGTTTAGACCTAAGATCATGACTACCTCAGTTAGTAGATCAGGTCAGAAACGGCGATACAACATTCATGATTGTTGGTGTTGTGGCAAGGTGGGTCACTTTGCCATAGATTGTTGGCACAATCCCTCTGTGCCAAGGGCAAGGGTATGTCCACTTCCTCTGGGCAGAGCTAGCCTTCCTGACAGGATTCCTGTAGGAAGGCATTCAATATTTTATGCTGACAAGAACCTAGGACCCAATACATATTGGGTTCCTAAGGTAAGGTAATTCTTTTTCGCAGGATAGTTTAGGTTCCCGTAAAATTGATGGGAACTAGACATGAGATGTTCCAAGAATGACATGGAACAAATATATGGGATAAGAGATAGTGCTACCTACAATGGCCTACTCCAATTGGACACCTGGTGTACCTCGAATAGAAGATCTGAATGATAAATTTAATGATCCCAGGTACATGCGTTCAGTTTCAATACTTGAGTCGTATTATATAGATGCTTATAAATATATATATATATATATATATATATATCCACACGAATATGTTGATTCTTCTTCTCAAAAGTAAATGTTTATATAGATATATATGCACATATATGTTCACACACCTGGTGAAAGGATGCAACCGTTAAATGATCCTTAGTTAAAATCTGAAGAATTCCTTGTACTTATATATATAATTGATGATGTATATCAGTGGGGGTAAATTAGTCCATTTGAAATTAAAGGAGTGTGTGCCAGTGGCTATAATGAAAATTCTACACGTTTGAATCACCGAGAATTACTCAGTAATTATTTCTAGGGTTACTATCCCTTCAACTCGATCTAGGTTTCGTGATCAAGAAATAAAATGGGGGCAAAGGCTCGAAATTAACATGCCACCATTAATTAGTATAGAAAATCCGGTCGACTTCCAACGGTTCGGAAGAAATAAAAAGATAATCCTGTATGACTCTTCACATTCCAAAATCGCTGAACTCCCGTCGACTTCCCAGACACCTCGCCTATTCATGTCGATCGTGCGAAAGTTCGTCCCGTGCTTCAATCGCCAGTGGTCTTCGTCACTCCTCCGTGCTCTCGTCGACGACATCCTCTGGACGCAAGGATCGTGTCGTGCTCCCGTCGGCTTCGTGCTTCCATCGTCTCCCTGTCAGTTTTCCCGACGACACTCATTCCAGTCACCAACGTCCCGCCGCAAGCCACTCTCTCCGCTCGGCGCTAGGGTAACGTTCCTTCATCCTTGATGTATCTTGTCTAGTGTAGCTCCTAAACTAGAATTTCTGATAGGGTTTAAACACTTGGAACATTTCCTGTTTAGGTCTGCAATGGCTCCTAGAACCATAGTAGGACTCCTCACCGGGAGTAAACTGGTTAGAACGGGCTTCTCTCATGCCTCCGATGAGTTCAGAAATATCATCATCATGCTTGAAGAAGCCGGCCTTTCCTTCATCCTGGAGCATCCGTGCAAGATCCTGGACAAAGAAGTGCTTGAATTCTTTGCAATGGCAAAGCTACGGCATAAAGATACAGTGATTAAGAGTAAAATTGCCGGTCTACGGATCAAGATGACTGCAGGAAAACTGTCACGATATTTACAGCTCACCAGTTCTGAACAAGAGGACTACCTCAAGGAAGAGGATCGAGCCCGGACTCTCCTATTCTGTGGACTTGCTCGAGGAACTAAGTCGATCAAGCGAAAGGAAATGAATGAGGAAGGGAAGCTCTTGTCTGATATCATTAGGAAAGTCCTGATTTGCAAACCAGGCTATCATGATCACATATCTGATGATATGTTCAACATCTTAGTGGCCATAGTATGTCGAAAAAGATACAACTGGGGGGCAATGCTGTTTGAGAAAATTAAAGATACTCTACGAACCCCAAATTTTGGAAGGATCATCAGCCTGTATCTCAATCAGCTGGATGGAGATAGGTTTGACATGAGTAAGGGAGTTCCTCTCCATTACTTGAAGAAAATGGATTCAAGTGTATTTTACAGATGGGAAAGAAGGATTGGTCAAGCAGCTGTAGTTGAAGCACATGGTGAACCTTTGGCTGAGGCCCATGAGGAGGAAGATAACAGAGCTCCAGAAAACCGAGATCCCTTGGATATACCCAATGACGTTCCTGACTTGCTGCATGCAGGAACTGAGGGGGAGTCTCTATCCATTCCTACTGAAACTCACAGGACAGATATCTCAGTCCCAAATCATGCTGATGTAGTTTCTGACATCTCTCAAATTGCAAAAGATGATGTTGATACCCTTGTCACTGATCAGGGTGATGAGGAGGAAGCCAAGAAGGACATGGACGATGCTGTAATTGACAATGAGGATATGGAAGATGAGGCTGCAGAAGAAGTGGATGATGTGGTTGAAAATGAAACAACCTTGAGGGAGTTGGTGGAGATGGTGGAGCCACGGGGTGATGTTGAAGTTCCATCTGAGGAACGGGCTCCAGTGAAAGTTCCTGAGAACTCTAGTGCAACAATGGAGGGGGAGTCCTCTCAGCAGATTAAGAAAACTACAGAGGCTGCCCCTATACCCTCATTGGAGACTGTGCACGTGTCAAACTCGTCCAGTGAATCTGCTGAAGAGCAAGATCAAGGCATGCCTCAGGGTTATCCACTACGACCTAATCTAGCAAATCACACCGTGAATATCATTCAAGGTATAGTGGATGAACTCAAAGTTTCTTTTGAGCAATCACAAAACAAAGTGTTAAAAAGAATTAAGAAATTTGAGGAGCTAATGCTGAAGAATGTGGTGGAAATTAATCACAAGCTGGATTTGATGGAACAGAAGTTCGAGGCTAAGTATACAGTGGCCGGCACTGCTGTCACTCTTCTCATGCAAGGACTTAAGAAGAATACGTCCGACCTGGCAGTGGTTAATCAGAATGCACATGTTGTGGCTGAAAATATCCAGAAATTCGATGCCAACATGGTGATTCTCAACGCAAACCAACAATCCCTGATTCCCTGCTGACTGAGTTTTCAAAGACTGTGAAGCACATAGATGAGTCACTGCATTCTTATGCAAACTCAATTGCCCAAGAAGCCAAAAAGGGGGAGGAAGAATATAAAGCTAAGATGGCAGGGCTTCAACAGATTGTGATTGACAACTTCAAGCAATCAAATGAATACGTCTTTGAAAGTTGTCACTGGTTAGTTCAACAGGCTTCGGGCATACACATTCCAGTTGCCCCTCCTGAGGAGATTTATACTACTGCTGACGAAGGCGTAAGTGTCGAAGAAGTTCCTCTCAGTGAAGCTGAGACTAAGAAGGCTGTTAGGGCTGTTTCCAGAGCTGCACGCAGTGCCATGTTTGACCAAGAAGCCATAGCAAAAGGAAAAGGAAACTCCAAGAAGGGACGTCCAAAGAAACTCCAATCGAAAGGAAAGTAAGATTGAAGGAGGATGAAGTGAGAAATGAAAGATGGAGTCCTGTCTCGAGGAGCAATATTTTGGATACTTTTATGCTACAACAGAGGGGGGAAATTAATCGGAATGAAGTATATAATCAGTATGAGTGGGAGCTGCATAAAGAATATGAAGCTAAACGAAACATCTTTTTCAGGACCAATACTGTGGAACACAAAGCTCCTCCCCCCAGATACTATCCGAAACCCAAGGAATATTTTGAGAGACAAAGAAAGAAGTACTTGGCTCAACAACTGAAGGATGATCTAGCTAAGGAGAAATAGGCTTAGGATTTTGGCTTGTCTTTTTCTTCATGCTTGCTTATCACTTCATGTTTTTGTATGAACAATTATTTTGGATATATATATATATATATATGATCTCTTGTTGGCTCAAGTATTGTTCTGTATGTTATTAATTCTATGTGTCTTATCTCTCTTAATTTGTTATGCATATTACTCTGGTTGGTGAAATTCATCTTATCTAGTAGGATTTTGGCTTCTTCAAATAGGGAGAGATTGTTGGGTATTGTATCCACAATTACCTGGATTTGAGGAAGCCTCCTGTCAAGCTAAGATGAATTCACAATGTATTTGATGGTATGTCTTCAAGTTATGCTTGCAGTTATTCCACGCTAAGTACACACCAATGTCAGAGTGCAGTGGGTCAATATACACGGGTCTGCGCAACGTAATCCCTCATTGAGCAGATCAGTGTGTTGGCTCACGTGTACTCTCCCTATTAGAGTGTACTTATTTTCAAGTACAGGGCTGAGATAGATCAAGAGCAGAAGAGGAGCAAGGATGGGTCAAAGACCAACTCATGGGAAGAAAGACGAAGAATCGTCTAAGTTAGATTCGACGAGAATCACTAAGTGATTCTCGCCGATTCGACGGGAATCACTAGTGATTCTCGCCGAATCGTCGAGAATCGCTCGCCGATTCCCCGCGACTGCATCCAGCTGACTCAACGCCTGCAAGAATTCTGCTAAGTCAGAATCATTGAGAATCATTAAGTGATTCTCGCCGAATCATCGAGAATGACTCTGCATTCTTGCCGATTCGTCGAGAATGGTTTTGATTCTCGCTGATTCACTTCGGATGGCAAGCTTTTCAGCTAAAATTCTACCAAGGATAATTCGACGGGAATCATAAGTGATTCTCGCTGATTCGTCGAGAATCACCAATGATTCCGCCGAATTTTCCTTGGGCATTTTCTACCTGCTCGCTGTACCGAACTAAGATTTCAGGCGCTGTTTGGAACGGGCTTAGGGTTTCTTCTTGTGGGGCCCACAATGGTCATGAAGGGTTATTCTACAGTATATATAGTCGCCTATTTTGAACTTACAAAGCAGCGAAGAAAACGAGAAAGATTCACGGCCGCCGAGCGAGACCTAGCCGATCGCGGATTTCCTTCCGCTCGCCGTCGCCGCTCGAAAAGTTGTCGCCGCCGCTGGACTGAGATTCTCCTTGACCTCCCGGCGACAGAAACGAAGCTTAGCTTAGCGTCTCACGTTTCTTTCTTGAGATCCTTTGTCTCTTGGTTCGTTGAACGGGAATATATCTCCCCTCCGAATCGATTGAGACGATCGATCCAAGTAAGATCGTTGGTAGACCTTGCTAGCATCGTCAAGAAGTTTGGATCTACAAAGCATCGCCGCCGCAATCCTTTGCCGCCGCCGATCTCGGGAAGATCCTCTCCAAGAGAGTGCTTCGGTCGTGGACTCTTCGTCTTCTTCAAGAACGCTTCATCGAACGAAGAGGGACACCGAGCTCTCCATACGTAGTTTGTATTTCTAGTACATTCCAATTTTCACTTTGTTGTAAAGGAACTTTGATTCCTCGTTGTAAGGGTTGGGTGCAACCCGAGGTGGAGGAGTAGTGACTCCTTCGGGTGGAAGGGTTTCTTCCATAGTGTGAGGATTGGATTTCAATCCGGTTGGTGAAGTGACCGAGTCGTCCCTTGTTGGGAGATAGGTCGAAGGGGGAAAGTGGACGTACCCAAATCGGGGAACCACTATAACTGCCTGTGTGTTTCTGTGTTGTGCTTGTTTTGTTTTCTTGTGCAGGTTAATTTTTAATTCCGCAAAAAGACTGCAAATCACCTATCCCCCCCATAGGTGAAGGTTATTGACACTAGATTGACTTTCAGAAAATCCATAACCTTTATTAGTCACTTGTGGTCACTCTACCTAAAAACACGGGCGAGATGGTCACTTAGCTGGACACACCCCTCACGAAGATTAAATCTGTTTAACTGCAGGTGAGATTCATACACTCCACCATATACCGCAGATACCCAAAACAACGGTAGAGTTCCAAAAGGTACTAATAAAGGAAACAACTTTGCGGATGTGGTTACGCCCACTAACTCCCGAAACCAAGGAAAAACCAAAGAAATCACAACACCAATATCTCGGGACTTGGCACATCGGATTCTACATGACATTTCTAGATTAAAGACACGGTTGATCAACCTTTAGAAACGATTTACAATCCTATATAGACACTAACACGTCCAACAACGATAGACGAAACAATTTAATTCACCGATAAAACATTATAAGGACGATTATACGCACCTAGTCAAGATTGAAATTACCATGGCCAGATTTTATAATTTTGAGTGATCTTCAAAAAGGGTTAAACATAACCATAGTTTGGAAGGACAACACAAAATGCAAGAAAATTAAGGAACAAAGGCATAACGGTTACCATCAAATCGGACAAGGAACAACGAAGGAAAACCACCACTTGCCGTGGTTGTACCGGAAAAGTTCTCTGAATCGCCCCGCTTCGTAGATCGGGGCAAAAGAACGCGGGAGAAGTCGAAATCTGGACAAAAATGGTCGAAATAGAGGTTAGGGCCGAAAAACCCTAACGAGAAAACTCAAGGAATGAGGAAGATATTACCACGATAGCACAACTCTCGGTGAGAGCTTTCCAGATCTATATTTGGTTGAAGATTTCGAGCACCGGAGGTCCGTCGGCGGCCACCGGAAAATTCATGAAAAAGAACTCTCTCTCTCTCTCTCTCGCTTGCTGATCTGGTTCGGGAGAGAAGGAATCAGAGAAGAAGAAGTTATGTTCAAACCTAAGTCTAAGATTATATATATATATATATGTATATGTATATATATATATATATACATATATATATATATATGTATATATATATATGTACATATATATATATATATATATATATATATATATATACGAGTGACAGGCACGGGCCTTCGGCCCGATGGCCACGCGCCACAGTACCCGGCCGGCGACGGCGGGCTCCGCCCGCCCCCCGGGCTGTTTTTTTAAAATATATTATTATGTTACCTGATTTCAGTGCCTTTACTGTAGCAGTCCCGCCGCCCAGACTTTTCGGGTCCCAAATCGAAGGTCAAGGAGCTCCAAATCAAAAAGCGATCAACATAAAAGTTGTTCGGATCTCCGAGATCTACAACTTTCATGTTGACCACTTTTCGTTTTGGAGCCATCTTGACCCTCATATTGGATCCCGAAAAACCTGATTTCCGTGCATTTACTGTAGCAGTCTCGCCGCCAGACTTTTCGGGTCCCAAATCGAAGGTCAAGAAGGCTCCAAATCAAAAGGTGATCAACATGAAAGTTGTTCGGATCGCCGAGATCTACAATTTTCATGTTGACCACTTTTTCATTTTGGAGCCATCTTGACCCTCATATTGGGCCGCGAAAAATCTGATTTCTGTGCCTAAACAGGCGGGTGAACAGTTCACCCGCCTATTTTAGTCCCACACCGTCCGTTCTTAGGATTTTTGCGGGTATATATTCAATATTCCGCATTTAGTATTTGAAGTAATGTGGGCTGGCTGACTTGCATGCGGGCTTGCTTGCAGGTTTTTCGCAGGATGGGCTTGCGGGTTGTTCGTGGGCTGGCCGGCTTGCGGTCCGCCTATTTTTAAATTAATTCGCCTTGCTTTAGGACTCTCCTAGAGTAGGTTTAGGTCTGTCTTATAATAGGTTTATGAGCCCTACAAAAAAAGCTGGAGAGAGGTTGATTTGATCGGACGGCATCTGAATTTCGCTTGCATGATCCGACGGCTGAGATCACTCAAATGACTTTTAAAAGCATGGTTTTAAAAACCATTTCATATTTCTTTATAATGAGTAAAGATATGTATATATATATATGTACATATATGTATATATATGTATATATATGTATATATATACATATACATATATATATATATCTATATATATATATATATATATATATATATATCGATATATATATATATATATACGAGTGACAGGCACGGGCCTTCGGCCCGATGGCCACGCGCCACAGTACCCGGCCGGCGACGGCGTGCTTCGCCCGCCCCCGGGCTGTTTTTTTAAAATATATTATTATGTTACCTGATTTCAGTGCCTTTACTGTAGCAGTCCCGCCGCCCAGACTTTTCGGGTCCCAAATCGAAGGTCAAGGAGGCTCCAAATCAAAAGCGATCAACATGAAAGTTGTTCGGATCTCCGAGATCTACAACTTTCATGTTGACCACTTTTCGTTTTGGAGCCATCTTGACCCTCATATTGGATCCCGAAAAACCTGATTTCCGTGCATTTACTGTAGCAGTCTCGCCGCCCAGACTTTTCGGGTCCCAAATCGAAGATCAAGAAGGCTCCAAATCAAAAGGTGATCAACATTAAAGTTGTTCGGATCGCCGAGATCTACAATTTTTATGTTGACCACCTTTCATTTTGGAGCCATCTTGACCCTCATATTGGGCCGCGAAAATCTGATTTCCGTGCCTAAACAGGCGGGTGAACAGTTCACCCGCCTGTTTTAGTCCCACACCGTCCGTTCTTAGGATTTTTGCGGGTATATATTCAATATTCCGCATTTAGTATTTGAAGTAATGTGGGCCTGGCTGACTTGCAGGCGGGCTTGCTTGCAGGTTTTCGCAGGATGGGCTTGCGGTTGTTCGTGGGCTGGCCGGCTTGCGGGTCCGCCTATTTTTAAATTAATTCGCCTTGCTTAGGACTCTCCTAGAGTAGGTTTAGGGCTGTCTTATAATAGGTTTATGAGCCCTACAAAAAAAGCTGGAGAGAGGGTTGATTTGATCGGACGGCATCTGAATTTCGCTTGCATGATCCGACGGCTGAGATCACTCAAATGGCTTTTAAAAGCATGGTTTTAAAACCATTTCATATTTCTTTATAATGAGTATAGATATATGTAAAAGTACTTATAAATTTTTTTGTCTAAATACAAGAAAACGTGTGATTTATGAGTGACTACGGGAAAACCAAATAGTAATCTAAGATGGATTCAAATCGAAACGTGCCCAACATGAAAGTTGTAGATCTCGTCGAGGTGAATAAATTTCATGTTGACCATTTTTTCGTACGACACCATGTTGACCCTTAAAACGGTGTCCGGACACAGACGGTACAGAACTACTCGAGAGGAAACAGACCTACTCGAGAGGGAGAGGTTGGCTCTCGAGAACAACATTGGTTCTCGAGAAAAAAAGCTATGGTTCTCAAGAGGAACATCATATCTCAAGATGTAGAGGCTAAGGCTCTCGAGAGAAACATAGTTTCTCGAGATAAAAGGCTTAGGACTCGAGAGAATCAATCAAACGGGCTACCTATGAGCAGTTTCCGGAGAATCCAAAATAGAGGTCTAAAATGGCTCCAAATCGAAAGGTGCCCAACATTAAAATTGTAGATCTTGTCGAAACGAACAAATTTTATGTTGACCGTTTTTCCATACGGCGCCGTTTTGACCCTCAAAAATACGCCCAAACGCAGACTATATAGGACTACTCGAGAGGGAAGGGGGCTACTCGAGAAAGAGAGCAAAGTTCTCGAGAGAAACTCATAGTTTTCGAGAACTAAACAGTAGTTCTCGAGTAGAACAAGGGTTCTCGGGTAGAAATCAATAATGCAGATTATTTACGAGCAGTTTTGGGAAAATCAACAATAGGAGTCTAAGATGGCTTAAAATCAAAAACTAGTCAACATGAAAGTTGTAGATATCGTCGAGTCGAACAAATTTTATGTTTAACATTTTTTGATATGACACCATTTTGATACTCAAAACGGTGCCCGGACGCAGGCCAAAACGGACCTCTCGAGTGCAGCATATGACCTCTCGAGTGCAGCATAGGACTTCTCGAGAACAGCATTGGACTTCTCGAGAACAACATAGGACTTCTCGAGAACAGCATAGGACTTCTCGAGAACTAGGGCAGAGCTTCTCGAAAACATTAAGTCATGACTTCTCGAGAACAACTGGGAGTTCTCGAGAATGAAAAGGGGGGATCTCGAGTACAAGCAGGACAAATTGCAGAAGTTCCGATTTGACTAATATTTTGGAATGAATCGCTGACTCTACGAATTAGCAGCGTAGACAACCTTAGAATCCGACGTATCATTCTCGAGATATTAAATCACGCGCCAAGACTCCAAAAAATGCTCGAATTGCGACAAAACTTGACAAGCAAGTCCAAGATTACTTAACTTAAATTTCAAAATGCAAAAATTTTCCCAATCATAACAAGAATTCGGCCGACTCGACCGCACGGACACGAAAATGCCTTAACGGCATTGCGTCGTCAACTCGACGTTAAAAGTAACGCCACGACGTCGTAAATATGACGTTTCCCTTTTAAATAAAATCATCGAAAAATCGGGGGCGTTACATGCGTGGTCACCCCTCTTTTGGGACCCCGAACTCCACTAAGACCGAATTTTGGTTTCAATATTTATGGTGCGGTGACCGTGGAGAGTGGGATTGTGTACAACCCCATACCCAACCGAGTGGGATCCTCCCCCGGTAGCAGGCTCGGGGTGCGCCATGAGCGACGATTTGGTGCGGTCCCGATCGATGGATGTATATTTGTAATAGATGGATGTTTTTTTATATATTTAAATATAAATATATAAAGTTTTATATATAAAAGGAAAAAGAGAGGAAGGAAGGAAGAGAGGGCAAGAAAGGGGAGGGATCAGGAGGTTTTTTCTTCCAGTAGAGCTCAGCCACCTGGGAGAGGGTATCGACATGCGGCAGGGCTCGGCCACTCCCGGTGCCGCTTGGAGCGAGATCGGTCGGGAGCTTCTCTCCCGGCGCGACCTGGAGCGAGATCAGCCGAGAGATTTTTCCCCGGCATCGACTGGATTAGGGATCCACCGAGAGCTTCTTCCCCGACAATTTGGAGTCGGGATCGACCACCGAGAGCTTCTTCCCTGGCGGCCTGGAGTCAGGATCAGCGCCATGTCTCCTAGATCGGCCGAGGGCATTTTCCCAAACTCCTCCAAAAGAAAGGAAGGTTGGGCGGTCCTCTCCCATTTTGCTCAGCATCGTGCTTGTTCGGCCATGGAGACGCTCTGTAACGGCCTCCCCAGCCCACGGCTCGAAAGGGCGACCGCCGGCACCCCCAGCATCCAGCTCGAAAGGGTTCAGCCTCAACCGGTCTGCAGACCATGCACCCCAAAGCCTCTCCGCGCCTGTTTCTCGGTCGCGGCGCATTGTTAGCTCAGTTGGTGATGAGGAGTGGTTTGAAGACTCTTTATCAAGGAGGTTGCGGGTTCGAGACCCGGCCTCAACAATGCGCCGCGACCGAGAAACAGGCGCGGAGAGGCTTTGGGGTGCATGGTCTGCAGACCGGTTGAGGCTGAACCCTTTCGAGCTGGATGCTGGGGGTGCCGGCGGTCGCCCTTTCGAGCCGTGGGCTGGGGACGCCGTTACAAAAAAGTGCACTTTTATTATAACGACCCTAGCCGATCCAACGTGACGATGTGACGGCTCCGCTCTAGGTGACGTTACCGGGCTGCAGCCCAAGCACCCCAACCCCTCTCCATCAACAGGAGGGTTGCTGGTGGCCACAACCTCCCTTTGATGAGGCAAACTCGATAGTCAAGCGTGCACTACGGGGACTTCCCAGGAGGTCACCCATCCCAGTACTACTCCAGCCCGAGCACGCTTAACTATGGAGTTTTTCCAACTCTCATCACCAATTGAGCTGCAGCTCAATTGGTGATGAGAGTTGAAAGAACTCCATAGTTAAGCGTGCTCGGGCTGGAGTAGTATTGGGATGGGTGACCTCCTGGGAAGTCCCCGTACGGCCCAACTTATCTGTCTAGTTCGCTCATCAAAGGGAGGCTGTGGCCACCAACAACCTGCCTGTAGAGGGAGAGGGGTTGGGGTGCTTGGGCTGCAGCCCGATAGCGATGCCTAGAGCGGAGCCGCGACATCGTCACGTTGGATCGGCTAGGGTCGTTACAATAAAAAGTGCACTTTTATTGTAACACCCCTAGCCGATCCAACGTGACAGTGTCACGGCTCTGCTTTAGGCGATGCTACCGGGCTGCAGCCTAAGCACCCCAACCCCTCTCCATACACAGGCGGGTTGTTGGTGGCCACAACCTCCCTTTAACGAGGCAAACTCGATAGTCAAGCCCGCACTACGGGGACTTCCCAGGAGGTCACCCATCCCGGTACTACTCCAGCCCGAGCACGCTTAACTATGGAGTTCTTTCAACTCTCATCACCAATTGAGCTGCAACTCAATTAGTGATGAGAGTTGAAAGAACTCCATAGTTAAGCGTGCTCGGGCTGGAGTAGTACCGGGATGGGTGACCTCCTGGAAAGTCCCCGTAGTGCGGGCTTGACTATCGGGTTTGCCTCGTCAATGGGAGGTTGTGGCCACTAACAACCCGCCTGTGTATGGAGAGGGGTTGGGGTGCTTGGGCTGCAGCCCGGTAGCATAGCCTAGAGCAGAGCCGTGACACTGTCACGTTGGATCGGCTAGGGGTGTTACACGCTCAACCATGGAGGAGAAATCGCCTGGAACCTCTAACCCTCGAGTAGAGGCCAGACCTGTGCGTGGACAACAGTCGCTATAGTCACTAGGCATCAAACCTCATGCAAGATATGCGGTTGCGGCTCCGTCAAAACACGCGTCAAGGGTAACGAAGTTTCTTCTTGGGCAGGTGAAGCCCTTAATTAATATATTTGCGTGGAAGCCCCTCTCCACCAGTGGGTGGGTGAAGGGTGATATCCGACGGGTTGATGCGTACATCCCCGCAGTTAATTGCATTTAGCATCCAGAAGCATGAGTACGGATTTAGGCATGCTGTGTGAAGCCTATCCGGACGTGTAAGCCAGATTTGTGATGTTCTGGGGTTCCCGAAGGAGACTCCGAGGAAGTTGTATATTATCTATTTGCAGGAAATAAGCACCATAGCCCCAAAAAAGGGGTCGATGCAATATAATTGGTTCGCTTTTAGTCGACTGATGTTTAGCTTGCCGCCACTCTTTGAGGCATTGGCGTACAAGTGTTGTAGTATTAAGCGGGAAGTAGCAGGCTTAAGCTCAAGTTTGTGCTTGCCTTAGAAGGCCTAATTTGCTTATGTTGTCGGTCTGTGTGTCGATGTATGTTTTTTATATTCTTGTAAATTAAAACGCCCGTGATGCGTTGTGTATGTTATTTATCTTTTTCTCCTTAGGCGAGTGGTATTCTCGTGAACCACTCGCCCCCGTGGGGACCTCGAGGTAAAGTTACCGTGAAGTCCTTGAGGGTCTGTTAATAGCCTTTCAGAACAGCAGAGTTACGTTGTTGGTGGCCCAATTGGGGTTGCGTAAAGTAGAACTGTTCGACGAGATTACGCCATTGACAGGGCGGATGAAGAGCATTTTTACATAGACCTGAGGAGGCACCTCTGGATAGGAGAGAGTTGTTCTTGAGCTTCTCCTTAGATGTCTCGGTCGGCAAAGAGAGTCCTCTGAAGGTGTCTTAGCTCAGTCTTTGGCTTGGGAGGGGAAGAATTTGTCAGTCTTCGGGGTTTGTGGTGAGACCTCCATGCTGAGACCTTGGGTCTGTCCTTTGAGTTCCTAGTCTTGTGCCTAGATCATTCACTTGAGTGTAGTAGGGTCGTGGTCACCCCTCTTTTGGGACCCCGAACTCCACAGGGACCGAATTTCGGTTTCAACATTTATGGTGCGGTGAGCGTGGAGAGTGGCCAGCACGGAAGAACTCAGGCGAACGTCATGGCTATAGAAGAGGAACCAAGTGATGACCAGGGTCATGCGCTGGCGCTTTGTATGTAAGGTCCTCATACTTGGAGTCGTCTCATCCTTGAATTTTATGATTTTTGGGCAATCTATATTAAGGCTTCGATGGTGATTTACGCATTATTAAGGTGCCATTTTTATGAAATAAAGGATATTACCATAAAAATCCTGACACAAAAATTTTGGGGTGAGTATATGAATTAGATAACCCCATCATGGACAAAATTAACTCTCACTTAGATGTCTAAAGCTATGGATTTGATTTATTCAAATGTTGATTCAATTTTGTCATGTGCTTTTAGACTTTTGAGTTTGCGTTCGATAAATATTACCCAAATCACGAATCTTCTTGAAGCATAATTCTATATGTTTGTTTAATACCCCATCCTATAGTTGTTGTCGGAATCCCATAGCATTTGGAGTAGAATTTGCACCTGTTTGCGGAAATGAACTGTTCATCTAATTATGAGGCGCCTTAACCTGGGATCTTTTGCATTTGATGAATATTTCTCAAATCATGATCCTTCTTGAAATCATGTTTAGCTGTCAGATTTATGTTGTAAATATTCTGTTAAAGTTGTACTTTTAGGGATTCTGTTGAAGGATCTATATTGTTTTTTGATAAATAAAATAATACCTAATTATGTCACACTTAACTTATGATGTTTGAGTAAATTGAATGATCCATAAACTATAATGAGGTGTGGTGGAAGACCCTGAGCCTGGCTAGGCCCCAGGTAGACCCGCTGCGTAGGCTCTCACTAGCTAGCACGTCTGAAGGCTCGCTTGTGGGGGTAAGGGAAACCCCGAGTGCTGCTCGGCCCTGGGTAGACTCGCTTCTCAGGCTCTCATTAGCTGTGCAAGGGCGGTAGGCACACCTGGGGGGGGAGGACTTGGTCTTGGAAATGTTCTTGGAGATACTTCAGCTTGGAAAATTTTGCACTACCCCGGGCCTGGCTCGGCCTCAGGTAGACCCGCTACATAGGCTCTCACTAGCTGGTAGGTCTGAAGGCTCGCCTGTGGGGGTAAGGGATATCCCGAGTGATGCTCGGCCCTGGGTAGACTCGCTGCTCAGGCTCTCATTAGCTGGACAGGGCGGTAGGCACACCTGGGGGGAAAGGACTTGGTCTTGGAAATGTTCTTGGAGATACTTCAGCTTGGAAACTTTTGCACTACCCCGAGCCTAGCTCGGCCCCAGGTAGACCCGCTGCGCAGGCTCTAACTAGCTGGCAGGTATGAAGGCTCACCTGTGGGGGTAAGGGATACCCCGAGTGCTGCTCAGCCCCGGGTAGACTCGCTCCTCAGGCTATCATTAGCTGGGCAGGACGGTAGGCACACCTGGGGGGAAAGGACTTGGTCTTGGAAATATTCATGGAGATACTTCAGCTTGGAAACTTTTGCACTACCCCGTGCCTGGCTCGGCCCCAGGTAGACCCGCTGCGCAGGCTCTCACTAGCTAGCAGGTCTGAAGGCTCGCCTGTGGGGGTAAGGGATATCCCGAGTGCTGCTCGGCCCCAGGTAGACTCGCTGCTCAGGCTCTCATTAGTTGGGCAGGGCGGTAGGCACACCTGTAGGGAAAGGACTTGGTCTTGGAAATGTTCTTGGAGATACTTTAGCTTGGAAACTTTGCACTACCCCGAGCCTGGCTCGGCCCAGGTAGACCCGCTGCCCAGGCTCTCGCTAGCTGGCAGGTCTGAAGGCTCGCCTGTGGGGGTAAGGGATACCCCGAGTGCTACTCGGCCCCGGGTAGACTCGCTGCTCAGGCTCTCATTAGTTGGGCAGGGCGGTAGGCACACCTGTAGGGAAAGGACTTGGTCTTGTAAATGTTCTTGGAGATACTTCAGCTTGGAAACTTTTGCACTACCCCGAGCTTGGATCGGCCCCAGGTAGACCCGTTGCGCAGACTCTCACTAGTTGACAGGTCTGAAGGCTCGCCTGTGGGGGTAAGGGATACCCCGAGTACTGCTCGACCCTGGGTAGACTCGCTGCTCAGGCTCTCATTAGCTGGGCAAGGTGGTAGGCACACCTGGGGGGGGGGGGCAAGGGAAAGAGTTTGGAAAGGGTTTTTTTTTATAATAGATGAAGGTTTGGAATAGGTGTATATAACAACATTAGTTGTTTCCATTCCTGCTTCAACTTGGGGATTTTTATATGTGTGATTTCATGACTAGGAAATAATATTTTATGCAGAACTTTTCCATTTCTTCAGCAGTACTTGATTCACCAATAATTATCGTTGGTACATTGATAACATAATCATCATCGATAATATATTCATGAAAGACTTGGAATAAATGCAAAGCTCCTTCGAAATGAGAATAATTATAGTTTAAGCCATAGTTGAGAACAAACTAGTATTAATACTCTACTTGATTCATGCCTTAAGAAAATTGTAAGATTATTTGGAAAATCTACCAAATCAAAAATATCATCATCTTTCATAACATGGAATGATACACTATCTATACTTTTTCCATTCTTAGTTTCAGGTGGTATCACATATTCCTGTCCTGTTATGAATCTTATTATTGTGTTAATATAGTTGTGAACATGCATAGACCAATCTTTAGCTGCTCTAGTTCTTTAAGTTGAGATTTGGTTATAACATAACATGTTTTTGAAGTGACAAAGAAATAATGTTTATAAAACGTTCTACCTTCGTTAAATTTAGCTTCTTGAATTTCAAAACATGTTTGATCATTAACAGTGACATTCAATGATAAATTAGTTTGATTTTTCATAAAACATTCAGTATCAACAACATATTCATGTAGTGAGTTAATTTTGATTTAAGAAGAGCTTTGATAGTTGTAGCTGTTAACATGCATTTAACATTTGCTCCTATCCACATCTTAGCCTTTTGCATAAATGTAAACTTACTCTTAGCATTAATTTGAACTAATTTCTTTTCATGATTGGTATCATCCAAGATAAAAGTATCATAATCAGTTACTATAATCAGAAATTATACCAGTTTTCGGAATTGCAATTGATCTTGTTATATTAATGGACAATTCTTTCATACTCTGATATTCTTTAGAAATCTTTAATAAATTAATTCCTTGAATACAACCATATTAGCATTGCTTGAGTTAAGATTTTTGATAACAGCATGTTTGATCCCAAAGTTTTCAGTAAATTTACAAGCAAGATATAAATCTTACAACTCATGTAGGGTTGATGTTTTCATTTCTCCTAAACATACTAATTTTGTACTTGTTCTCAGAAATTTGTTATGAGTAATAATCACATGGTCATAAAAATATATTAAATGTTGTGTAGGCTGTTCATAATGAGCCTAGGAGGGAAACTTAGGCTAGTGATTTTCATGTTAAAACATTTAACGGGACTATGTGAAAAGTAAGCCCTGGTGTGGAGCTCCCTTTATCTCCAAGTGAGGAATTCTCTCAAACTTGTTTTGGGGGTTGGCTCCCACTCATCGGATACTTAGGGTTGGACATTTCTTTCCGAGTGTGGAACTCACTCGAAAAGAGCGGGGATTGTGTACAACCCTGTACTCGACCGAGTGGGATCCTCCCCTGGTAGCCGGATCGGGGTGTGCCATGAGCGACAATTTGGTGCGGTCCCGGTCGATGGATGTATATTTGTAATAGATGGATGGTTTTTATATATTTAAATATAAATATATAAAGCTTTATATATAAAAGGAAAAAAGAGAGGAAGGAAGGAAGACAGGGCAAGAAAGAGGAGGGATCAGGAGGTTTTTTCTCCCAGCAGGGCTCAACCACCTGGGAGTGGGGATCGACATGCGGCAGGGCTCAGCCACTTCCTGCGCCTCCTAGAGCGAGATCGGTCGGGAGCTTCTCTCCCGGCACCGCCTGGAGCGAGATCGGCCGAGAGCTTTTTCCAAGCATCGACTGGAGTCGGGATCCACTGAGAGCTTCTTCCCCGACAGTTTGGAGATGGGATCGGCCACCGAGAGCTTCTTCTCTGGAGGCCTGGAGTCGGGATCTGCGCCATGTCTCCTAGATCGGCCGGGGGCTTTTTCCTAAATGCCTCCAAAAGGAAGGAAGGTCAAGAGGTCCTCCGGCCGCCGAGGAAGGGGGAGGACCGGGTGCCCGCCCCCTTGGATGCTCAATCGGTCAAGGAAGGGGGAGGCCCGTACAACTGGCCCCTCAGCCATGCCGGCGGCCCGGGCGGTCGCCACCTCAGCCATAGTCGGGGTCAGCGCGGTGAGAGAGCGCGGGTGGACGGCAGCCGGGGAGGAGGATGGCTGCCCTCCGTCGTCGAGGTGGGGTTCATGAAGGTTTGCTCATAACGCGTGATGGGATCGATGCGCGGAGGATCGGGCGTGGTGATCGCGTGCGTGGTCAACCCCATGATCCCACTTCTTTTGAGGCAGGGATCATGGGTGTGGTTATGTGTACACCTAATTCCTATACAATGGGGGTCATCCCCAATAATTGCCCCCCAGATCCTTGTTGCACGAGACTACTTCGGACGAAGAAAAATAAGGATCTTTCTCCGCTCATTTTATGGCAGCGATGATGGCGAACAGTGATGGTCTTGGGACGGCAAGTAGTTGTCCCCTGCAAACTCGGGTAAAAATGTTAAAATATATTATGGTGTAGGAGAGGCGATGACCACGCCTGGTGGAGGAAGCCGATGCTCCTATAATCGTGAGGTTGCGCGCGGATGCGTGTGCGGGGTCGCGCATGGGCGGCACGGTCTTGGCCTTGCCTGAGCATAATCGCGAGTGGATGCGTGCAAGATAGTGTGCTGGCACACCAGCACATGCGTGCGCGGGTGCGCCCGCCTGGGCGCGTACGCTTGCGCGTATGCACGGGTTTGATCCCAGACGCTAGTGGTGTACAAAAAAACCGGGCTCACCGGGCTGGCCCGGCCCGGCCCGGTGAAAAGCCCAGTAGGCCCGGTCCCGGGCCAAGCCCGACTCGGGCCCAGGCCGGGCCATGGGGCCCTTCCAAGCCCTAGTATAAGGCCAATGCCCGGCCCGGCCCGACCCGGGCAAAGCCCGGTCACCGGGCTTAGCCCGGGCCTGGAAAGCCCGGGCTAAGCCCGGACTAGCTGGAACCAATGGCTCTAAGAGCCGTTGGTTCCAACCAACGGCTCTTAGAGCCGTTGGTTGCCAGCACGGCAGCACCAACGGCTCTAAGAGTCGTTGGTGCTATATCAGCCACTTGGGATGCTATTTGCAGCCCAAGTGGCAATATTTTTTTTAAATTTTTTTTTTAAAATTAAAAAAAAAACTATAACCCCCTCCTTTCTTCCTTTCACCCCCACCCTCTCTCTCTCTCTAATCTCTATTTCTCGCGAACATGTCGTCAACGCATGCGTCGTCTTCCTCATCCGTCGCTCACGAAGTGGTGGAGCACAAGCGTACGGTGGTAGTTTGGGAATATTTAGACTTAGTACAAGTCGGCGCGGAGCAAAAGGCGAGGTGCAAACAGTGCTCGAAATTACTTTCGACCGCTGGCAAATCGACACTCGCAAGACACGTTAAGTCTTGCGCAGCCAAACAAGCTCCTCCCGAGTCGACCCAGGCGCAATTATCGGCATCCGGACAAATCTGGAAGTACGATTAAGGTCAGCAGCGAGAGCTGCAGGTGAAGAACATCATCAGACGCGGGTTGCCGTTCAGCCACTACGACAACGAAGAAGAGATCGAGTACATTCACCAAGGGCTACAACCCAAATATCACCAAGTAAGTCGATCTTCTATTAGACGCGACGTGCTTAAATATTACTTAGAGGCAAAACAAACTTTAATAAATTTTTTTGAAAAATTTGAGGGTCGAGTGAGGTTAACGAGCGACGTTTGGACAAGTAGTATAAAATTAGGATTATCATATATATCTATAACGTGTCATTGGGTCGATCCCGTTTCCTGGGATCTAAATAAACGAATAATTTGTTTTGAAAGTTTCGAAGTCCCGCACACCGGTGAGGCGATTTATCAAATAATTTCAAAATGTGTGCGCGAATTTAAAATAAAAGATAAAATTATGAGTATTTCTTTCGATAATGCCACAAATAATACCACCTCAATTGAGTGGTTAAAACGTGATTTGAAACCTATGTTAAACAACGCCTTTTTTCATACTCGTTGCACGTGTCACGTTTTAAATTTAGTAGTACATGATAGTTTGTCCTATATGGAACCATACATTAATAAAATACGTTTAATGTTACAATTTATTTATAGTTCTAAATAACGACATCAAGATTTTAAAAAATTCGTAACCGGTCAAGGTCACAAATTTTTGAAACCTCTATTTGACATGTCAATTAGATGGAACTCTACATATATAATGTTAAAACGAGCGATTCGTCAAAAAAAACACTATTAATGGAATTTTATACTTTGTTAGGTCAACATGAATTAACCGAGTCCGATTGAGCAATTTTAGAAAATTACATGGATTTGTTAGAAGTTTTTTATACTGCGACAAATAGTTTATCGGGCGTATATTATCCTACTAGCCCGCTAGTTATTGAAAATATTGTTAATATTTCACAAAAATTAAATTATTTTAAACAACACGCCGGATGGATCGAATTAATAAAAATAATGGAAACAAAATTTTTAAAATTTTATAGAGAAATCCCAGTTATGTTTTCATGCGCCGCTGCTTTGAATCCTCTTTTCGACGTAGACGGCGTAGAAAATTTTATTGAAGAAATAAATAACAATATAGGCATAGATTTAAGTGATTCAGATTTAGATAATCTGAGTCTTTTAAATTTTAACACTATTTTTACTGAATGTTATAATTATTACGATAATTTATATGGGTCGTGGCCCCGAGAAGATGTGTCGCAACCCAAAACATCTAGTAGTTTTAAAAATAAAATGTTAGAGTTAGTCTCTAGGAAAAAAGTGCGCACAACATCTAGTAAATTAAATGAATTAGGGTTGTACACAAAAACACAATTTCGTGATTTTATGTCCACGGACGAATTAGAAAATTTCGATATTTTAAAATGGTGGAAATGTAAAGTAAATACATATCCTATTATGGCCTATATGACCCGAGATTTACTAACGATCCAAGCTAGCACGGTAGCTTCGGAGTCTGCTTTTTCTCCTAGTGGCAGGGTTTTAAACGAGTGGAGAAGTCGGCTAAGCGAAGAATCACTCGAGATCTGCATATGCTACAAGAACCACCTGGACGCGATGAAGAGAAAACAGCAAATTTGAGCGATCGAGGATAGCTCGTCGGACATGGAAGACGAGATGGACGCGATCAATTTAAACTAGGGCCACTAGACAACTTTTTTTATTTTTTTTATTTGTAATTTTTAATAATTTAGAATATTTGTCATTTGACATTTGTAATTTTTAAAAATTTAGAATTTCCTAATTTTTGTATATTTATAGTGTAAATTTTACACATTCCTAAATTTGTATAATTTTATTACATTAATTGTTAATATTTTTTTTTTCAATATTAGGTTGTTGTGTTTTTTATTTTTTTTTAATGGTAATTTGTAATTGTAAATAATAGTTTATAGTTATGATTTTTTTAATTTTTATATAAAATTAATTATTTAAATCAATAATTTTTTTTTTAAAATAATAACCGGGCCGGCCTCGGGGGCCTTACCAGGCCCCCCCCGGGGGCATTGCCCGGCCCGGCCCGACCCGGTTACTGCTTAGGCCCGGCCCGGGCCCGGTTCGGAAAAGCCCGGGCCCTGCAGGCCCGGGCCAAGCCCGGGTCCCGCCGGGCTTTATGTGCACCACTACCGGGCGCGCGCCTGGTCGCACGCACAATCGCATGTACGGCCGCGCGCCTGGTCGCGCACCCAATCGTGTGTGCGGGTGTGCGCCTGGCCGTACACGGGCCTGGCCGCGTGCGCACGACTACGTGTGCGTGGCCATGCGCAGGCGCGCATGATGGAGCCTGACATGCGAGTGCGTGCATGTCGAGGCATGCACGCGTACAGTTTCAGTTTTATTGGGTGACGCGCCTTAATGTGCATGTTGAGGGCGGATGACTTTTGATCATACTTTTTAGTCTAAATTTATTTTTAATTTTTATGTCAGGGCTCGAAGCGTACTACAAGACCGATGCGTCTTCGCTACTCCCTTACTGACGATCAGGTTGTAATTTCGAGAAGAAGGTTCGGTCTGCCTGCCGACCTTGATGTGAAGATACCGCATGTTGAGGAGAGGGTCCAAAATCCCCCTCATGGCTGGTTGACGATCTGCGAGACTACTTTGAGATCGGGTTTCCGATTCCCTCCATGCGAGGAAGTGATCGAGATTCTGAAGTTTTGCAGCATGCCGATTTCCCAGTTTACTCTCATGGGGGTAGTATGCCTCATGGGATTAGTGGTCTTCTTTCGCGAACATTGCGAGAAATTTTCTTTGCACTACTTTCGAGATTGGTGTGATGTTCGCTCTGATGGTGGCGAGCGTGTGGAGATTCATAGTAACAAGAGCTGGCTTGATTTTGAGATTCGGACGGACCGTCGTCATGAAAATACTTTGTTTGGTTATGTCAGGAACTCTTGGGGCTTTTCAGAGCTGTGGAACACATTGCCTGATCGTTGTCATCATCAAAGAGGGAGAGAGCGAGAGTTTTCTCCAGTACTTGGATTTTCTAAGCCTCGCGAGTTGGCAAATTGTCTGTTCGGTATTTCTTCGTTTGTGGAAGAGAAGCGCTTGTTGAGGTGTGGCAATTCTTCAGACTCTGGGCGGACTGTTGAGACATCTTTGTTTGTAATCGGAAATGGAAGGCCATTGTAGTTTCTCGGGGCGGTAGTGTGGCACCTTATCTGTCTTCTCAGGGTGGCGACTCTCCTTCTGGTGGCGGTGGCGGTTCGCCTCCCGAGGTATAGGCGCTTGGATCATCTGCCCCCCCCAGTCTTTCCCTGCGGAGGCAGCGGCTCCAAGTCTATCCTCTTCTTTAAAGCTGATGAATGAAGTGGTTAGCGAGCTAGATTTATTTTTGGCTCTTCTTCATTATTGTATTGTGCTAACTTTCCTCCATCTTTTCTTTTTTTTTTCTTTTGTAGATTAATGCTCAGGTTCAGATTGTCGTTACCTGGAATGATCATTATGTGAGTTTGAAAGATGTGTATCTGATGTTTTAGTTATCTACCTAACTCACCTAGATGGGGGTGAATAAGTGAGGTCTGCGTCTTTTTGCTGAATAAAAACTTGTAACGACGGAGCGCAGAAAATAAACAAGCAAGCCACAAAAAACACAAGATTTATAGTGGTTACCCAACCTTGGGTACGTCCACTCTCCACCTCATCGATCTAGCATCACGCTAGACTCAACTACTTCACTATTAGTTCTGATTAGAAAACAATCCTACAACTCGGAGCAACGCCCCTACAACTCGGAGTCAAAACACTCTTACAAAAATTTCAGAGAACAAAGCTCCTACAACTCAGAAAAAAATCTCCTACAAGAACAAAGTATTTTACAGAAAATATGCAAATAGAAATATTTCAGATCTGAGTCTTCAACCCTTCTTCCTTCTTAAAATTTGAAGCTCTGTCAAAAACGGATCGAAGAAGACAAAGGAGAAATCTCTGGATCTAAAAACTTAGGATCAACACGATCAAGGAATAGATTTGTCGATGTTGAAAGTCTTGATCTGTTGAAACCTTCTTGTTATGAATCTCTTGGATCGGAGAAGGTCAGCGACGAAGAAGATAATGAACAGCGGCAGTGCTTCCCGATTTAGAATGAAAAATATGCGATTTAGAATACTTAATTTTCTTGTTATGGTTAGTCGATTATAATAAGACCTTTTATAGGACTTGTCTAACGATCATAATCATTAATGACAGAATACGTGGACCAATAAGAAACGAGATCAATTTGAAATTACTTCCGTCGGGACTTAATGAAAAATTCAAAGAATTGAACTTCATTTCTCGAGTGAAGGATTGACTTCTCGAGAACAACTTCTGTTTCTCGAGAAGAGGTATACGGTTCTCGAGAAGAAGTACTTAAGGAAAACACTAAAAATAAGTTTTGGCTTATCGAGAAAGAAAAGACTTTTACTCGAGAAATAATTTTTGTTACTCGAGAAATAGGCAATGACTTCTCGAGAGCTGACTGAACTTCTCGAGAACAATTTAGACTTCTCGAGTAATGACTTCTACTTTCTCGAGACAAAGCTTAGCCTTCTCGAGTAATAACTTCTGCTTCTTGAGTCAAAGCTTTATTCTCTAGTACTAGACTTAGAACCTCTCGAGAATTTGACTTAACAAAATTTATTAACAAGATTTTAATTCTTCTTCTTGGAGATCAGCAACCCATAGTTTCTTCCATATCTTTAGTACTTGAAAAAAGAAGTGTGTCCCAATAGAGATACTATATATGAGTTAATACCATGGATCACACAATGAGGGATTACATTGTATGGTCCTGTGTTTGGTGACTCATTATAGACTGATACTGGTCTACACTTGACAATTATAACCTGCAAGCACTCAACTTGAAAAGAGTATCAAATACAAACTTAATTCATCTTAGTTCAAGGGTTACTTCATACAAATTTAGATTATTGTGAATACAATACCCAACAATCTCCCCCTATTTATAGAAGTCAGAACCCTCTACATTAAGGTGAATTACATCAAGATAAACAAATAAAATAAATAGTAAACAAAGTAATAATGGGAAATTCTATGTTATAGAAAAATCAGATCATCAAAATTAAAAAATTTATATTTATAGATATTGTCCAAGAAAAATCCAATTCCACAAAATCTCATAAAGAAACTTCTGATCTTCTTCTATTACTTCTTGGTCTACTATTATTGCTGTCTTTAGTGAAATTCTTCCTGTCTCTGGAAATACATGAATGGCTTTGGAAAATATTTGGCTGGCCTGGGAGGAGCAGAGGGGTCTTCACGACTATACTTCCTGTTATGAAGCCTTCTCAGAGTTATAGACTTCTCATACTGTTCCCATTCAGAGTGAGAGTAGTAGTTATCCTTGTTTTCTCTGAATTCCACAAATAATCTTAAAGTATACAGAATGATTGACTTAGAAGTGGGGCACATCAGCTTGGAATTTACACATCAGGAGGTAATTGAGGAGGCACATCAGCTTGTTAAAATTTCAGACTTAAGCATAAGTTTTAGGAGGTGGAGCATCATAATTTCAGATCTGGAAGAGAATGAGGGCTGCTGGGCAAAAGGATGTTGGATAGTAGGATTGAGATGATGAGGAACAACATTTGGATCAACTTGAAATTCAGGAAATATTTGGTTATGCATCCAAACTGCTATATCATAGGTATGAAATTTGACACCATCAATCTGGGTTTGAACATCAGCATGTATCTCTGTTAGTTTTCCTTCCCAAAGAGTTTTCATGGTACTATCAGATTTCTCTAGATATTCCTTGACTAATTTCTCCCCCTTTTTGACTTCTACCGATAGGGTGTTGATGACATCATCCTTGAACTTGCCAACTTCTTCACATGTCTTGAAATTGTGCTCTTGAGAATTCTTTTCTAGCTGAATCTGATTGTTTGCCAAAGTGACTGATTGATCCATGACATGACCAATACTAGTGATGGTGTGATCTAAGGCTTTCCACCTATTTGGAACAGGTGTTTGAGTTCATTAGTATTGTGCTGAATTTCAGCAAAGCCTTTGCTCATCTCTTTCTCTAGAGCAGTTATTTTGTCAGTGACAACTTTAAGAGAGCCGTCAAAGTATGTTCTTTTCTGGGCTAACATTAACTCAATCTTACCCAGAAGGGTATCTGCAGGAGTAGCTACAACTGGAGGAGCTGTAGGAGTCATCTATCAAGATAGATGAACAGATATCTTGCCTTCTAAGAGAAAAACTAAAACGACAGCAGGAGAATGGTGGCGACACAAAAGACGAAAGGTTTCTTGTTCTCGAAAAAAGATTTGAGATTCAGAATTTTGGGGTTTTCGGACTTAATCTATTTATATAAATCTTAAATAGTGATGATTAAGGAAATAATAATAATAAAATACCTGAAAATATGGCGTTAGGAGTGTCTGGGTGCCAATATAAAAAATTTGAACTTGAGAAAGAAAATCGGCATCAGATTTCTCGAGAGACAAGTCATTTCTCGAGAGGAGACACAGAAGTTCTCGAGAATAAGAAATATTTCTCAGGAATCAACTGTGGTTCTCGAGTAGAGATCTGAGTACTCGAGTAATAAGCATCTTCTTGAGAAGTGAAGTCTAGAGATAGAATTTTCTTGATTTTTTGAAGTGTAGCCCAATTCTTGAACTTTGCCATGAGACCTTTTTCTTCATTCTTCCTTATTGAGCATGCTAAGTTCTGTTTTGAAGAACGAGAACTTGGCCTCGTCTAGTGGCTTCATGAAAATGTCTGCAACCTGCTTATCAATTAGAACATACTGGAGATTGATGTCTCCATGCTCCACATGCTCCCTGATAAAATGGTACCTTAGCTCTATGTGCTTCGTCCTACTATGAGAGACTGAGTTGTTGGTGATTGCAATTGCACTGGAGGAGTAGCAAAACATCGAAATGTTCTTGAACTTCCTATTTTAGTCTTCAAATTAGTTCTTTATCCATAACAGTTGTGTACAACAACTGCCTGCAGAAATATACTCTGACTCGACTGTTGAAATTGCGACACAATTCTGCTTCTTACTGCTCCAGGAGATAAGCCTTCTTCCTAGTAATTGAGAAGTCCCGGAAGTGCTTTTCCTATCATCTTTGCATCCTGCAAAATCTACATCTGAAAAACCTATCAGTTCGCCATAATCACTTCTTGGGTACCATAAGCCAAGATTTGGTGTACCTTTAAGGTATCTCAAAATTCGCTTTAGCAGCAACATAGTGAGATTCCTTAGAGTTCACTTGAAATCTAGCACACACACATATTGAAAACATTATGTCTGGTCTACTAGCAGTAAGATAGAGCAAAGATCCAATTATGCTTCTGTACTTGGTTTTATAAAAAAGGTTTTCCTTTCTCGTCCTTGCCCAGAGACATAGCTGAACTCATTGGAGTCCTCATAGAGGTTGTGTTCTCCATTCCGAATTTCTTAATTAACTCCTTGGGGAATTTCGTCTGAGAGATGAAAATTCCATCTTCAGATGGTTTCACCTGAAGTCCTAAGAAATACTTCAGCTCTCTCATACTGCTCATTTCAAACTTCCTTGCATAAGTTTGGAAAATGTTTTGCAAAGGTTATCGTCAGTAAGACAAATATGATGTCATCGACATAAATTTGCACTAGCAAAATCTTGCCTTTTATTTTCCTAAGAAATAATGTCTTATCTATCTTTCCTCTTGTGAACTTTTTCTTAAGAAAAAAGTTAGACACCGTCTCATACCAAACTCGAGGAGCTTGTTTCAAACCATATAAAGCTTTAAATAAAAGATAAACATGCTCAGGATGGTTAGAATCAACAAAACCTAAAGGTTGTTCCGCATACACTTCTTCCTTTATGTCACCATTAAGGAAGACCGACTTCACGTTCATATGATAGACAGTGAAGCCCTTAAGTGCTGAATATATTAGGAATAACCTGATTGTCTCTAGCCTTGCCACTGGAGCATACGTCTGATCGAAGTCTATTCCTTCTTCTTGTCTGTATCCCTTAGCGACGAGTCTGGCCTTGTTCTTTATAATTGTTCTATCTTCGTCCATCTTGTTACTGTAGACCCACTTTGTTCCAATAACGCTTTGACCTTTGGGTCTTGGAACAAGCTTCCAGACTTGGCAACGCTTGAATTGATTCAGTTCTTCTTCCATTGCCATTATCTAAGATGCGTCTAATTTTGCTTCCTCAAACTTCTTTGGTTCAACCTGCGGGAGGAAACTTAAATATAGATTTTCATTAGTTGTACCTCTATGAGTTCTGACACCATTCCAGGGATCTCCTATGATTTGATCAATTAGGTGATCCTTTAAGTGTCTGAGCTCTAGGGTTCTTGCATCTGGAGCTTCCTCTATCACTGGAGTGACTTCATCAACTTTGATGACATCTTCATCATGGTGATCTTCCTCTCTAATTGAGGTTGGAGTGGCGATCTTGATGAACTTTCGAGTTTTTTCTTCAGTCGACACATCCATGTTTAATTCCTTTAGTCTTGAACTTGCATCTTCAATAAACACACTAGAAGAGTTGCCTTGCAGTAAGCTCGTCTCATCAAATACAACATTAATAGATTCTTCTACAACCAGGGTTTTCTTATTAAAAATCCTATATGCCTTACTATGGCTACTATAATCTACGAAAATACCTTCAAAGCTCTTTTCACTGAATTTAGTTGTGTGATACTTCCCATTGTTAAGTACGAAGCATTTACTACCAAAAATTCTAAAATATGAAATAGTCGATTTCCCGCCCTTTAGTAGTTCATAATGTGTCTTATTATGGTTCTTGTTTATGAGTGCTCGATTTTGCACGTGGCATGCAGTGTTGACGGCTTCAGCCCAGAAATATTCTAGTAGTGAGGCATCACTCAACATGGTTCGGCAAGCCTCGATGAATGTTCTATTCCTTCTCTCAGCAACTCCGTTCTGTTGAGGAGTACGAGGAGAGGAAAACTCATGAAAGATACTCAGACTTTCTGTTGGATCCCTAGTTTAGATTTGGGCTAGGTTCACTATTATGTTATTGACCCACCATATATAGCCTAGGGTCAAATTTGTTAGTTCTAAGGTCTAGGTCAGTCTGACTAGGTTAGATAATCTTTGATCCAGCCCTCAGAAGAATTCAGAGATTCAGACTTAGAAGAAATATAGTTTTAAAGAGTTCAGAAAATCAGTTCAAAGTTCTTCGAACTCAGCTCGACGATCGTCGATTGCAGATCGACGAACTCAGAGTTTCAACTCTGAGCTGAGCTCGACGAAATACGAGCTCAGGTTGACGATCTTCCCTCTTCTACTCAGATTCTCTGGTCAACGAAAGCTTATCTCAGGACGCCGAACTTGGAGCTCAATATTGACAGATATTTTCCAGATCAATTTTCTCTGAGCTCAGTTCGACGAAGAAGATTTCTCAGCTCAACGAACTTGGAGTTCAGGTCGATGAAATCTATCCTGAGTTCGACGAATTTCTTTCAGTATCAGTTTGTCGTATTCTCTCTCATTTTGACTTCAATTTATATTGGTCTAAGGCAGTAATTCTCTGATAATTAATGCTTATATTCTCAAGAATATAGCTGTTTCTTGGCAGCATTAATTTTGGCTTTCACAAAGTTAATTACTTGACTTATTTACTGGAATGGTTGAGAAAACACATTAAAGACATAATCCAACCGTTCAACTCCCAGAATCTCAGCAGTAAATTAAGGATGTTATTCAAATTTCAAAAAGGCTGAAAGCTCTCAGAATATAAAAAGAAATTTTTCTTTTCAATTCATAGAGGATAATAATAATTACAAGATATCTTTTCACAACAACTGATACAGAAGTTTTACAGAAAGAAGCACTGCTATTGTTCTTACCGGAAATTGAAGAAGAAAATCAACACACAAATCTCTAGTCTTCTTCTATTTCTGCTTCAGGCTTCAAAGGGACAACTCATAAACATCAGTCTAAGAAGCTTTTGAAGATATCCCTCAAGGCCTACACCCTGTGCAAAGCTCTCATCTTCCCGAATCTTTCTTCATCTCAGGGGGAGCTTTGACAACATCATCCACTAAGTCTTCTCAGTTGTTTGAGAAAGACAAGACAACATCCTTTTTCATTTCCTACTGTAAAAAGGGTTTCTAACTTTATTCAAAAGTTATAACATGGTTGATAAGTCTCCTTATCAAAAGACTTGGATTGGTTTTTGGGCACCTAATCAAAAACTCAAAGAGTTGTGAGATCTCCCTTGAAATAGATCTTGTGGTGACATGGCGCCTGAGAAAAAACCTGTGGTGGCAGGGCACCTGAACAAAAACCTGTTAGTGTATTCCTACCAGGGTGGTAGAAGAGTGATGCACCTAGTTGGGGAACCACTATAATTTTCTTGTATCGTCTGGTTGTACCTTTCTTTATTTCTATTGTGTTGCAATAGTTTCTTTTTTCTTACCTCTCTTTATATATATATACTAATATCACTTATTTTAATTCCGCTATAAAAACTAATCAAGTTTTTAAAATACTCTATTCACCCCCTTTAGAGTTAGTCAGATTTATCCCATCTCTTTCACTTTCACAGAATTCTGTCATGACCCCAGACTTGAACTCTGTTCCATTGTCACTTCTGATTTTGACAATGGAGTAGCTGTATTCATTCTGAACTTACCTGACAAAATTAGTAAAGATATCAAAAGTATCTGACTTGTATTTTAGAAAAAACATCCACGCAAAGCGAGAGTAATCATCAACAATAACCAATGTATAATCCTTACCTCCCAAACTTCTAGTTTGTAGTGGACCGAACAAGTCCATATGAAGTAGGTGTAAACACCTATTAGTGTCTTTGTCATTAATGCTTTTAAAAGTAAGCCCTTGTTTGCTTGCCCTTTACACATGTGTGACAAAGTCTATCTTTAATGCACTTAACTTTGGGTGCATCACATACTAAATTAAGAGAAAATAATTTATTAATAGTTTTGTAATTTATATGTGCTAATCGTTTGTGTCATTGGTCACCAAGAGACGCACTATCTTTTACCAAAAAGCACACTGACATATAAGAGTCTATGCAAATAAAATTTAAACAAAATATATTTTTACTACGAGTGCCTGATAAAATTGTTTCTAAATTATCGATCGATTTTATCAAGCACTTGTCTGCATTAAATTCTACTATGTATCCTTTATCATAGAGCTGGCTTATGCTTATAAGATTGTGTTTCAATCCTTCAACAGAAGCCACATCTGAGAAGGATACACTACCATTAGTAATCATACCGTAGCCTTTTGTAATCCCTCTGTTAGAACCTCCAAATATGACATTTATCCCGTTCATGACTGAAGAATAATTCTGGAGTAGGCTTCTAGTCTCGGTCATATGCCGAGAGCATCCACTGTCCAAATACTAACTAGGATTTTTGGTGGCCTTTGGACATTCCTGTAAAAGTATAATCAAATTGTCTTAAGAACCCAAACTTGTTTGGGTCCTTGGTCTCTAGTTAGCATACTCCCCCTACGTGTGTTAACATTATGAGTGGTTTTTTTCACATTATTAACTTGAGGAGTTACATAATATCTGGGGTTAAACCAGCAATCTATAACAAAGTGACCAATTTTGCCACAGCGCCAACAGTCAAACCTGTTGTATCTTTGCCTAAAGTTCTCCTGCTTGACCTTTTGAGAGTGTGCTCTAGTAGGGGCAACAGACTTGGATGTAGAAGCTTCGTGGTGATGACACTCACATGACTTCTTCTCCTTAAGAGGCTTTTCCACAACAAGTTTAACTTTTGGAGCTTTCTTGATGTTATGACCATGACTATAAGGGTCATAGCTCTGAAGAGTAATCTCCTCATAATGTGCCTTGAAGACACTTTCACCAAAGTTCCGGGGACGGGTCCATCCTTGGTACCGAGATTTGGGCTCTACATAAGTAGGCCTGACAAAGTAACTATAGGATGAATCAAGATCAAATTCATTTGTTGGAAAGATAATCTTTTTCAATAAAGTTTGGTCTTGAGGAGCTTTCCCCTTCTCCTTAGCTAGAGCTTTCTTGGCAGCCTTATTTCTTCTTTGGGCTTTATTTCTCCTAGAAGATTTACTAGGGGCAGCAATATGGCCTAAGCCAGCTCCTTTACCCTGAGCAAAGAATTCAGCCACAAGTGGAAGGACTGTCTTGAGCTTGGAGAAACTTTCAACAAGTTTCTTTTCAGCAGCAAGTTGTTCTTCCAACTTTTGAATGATTTTCTCCTTCAGGTTCAGGTGCTCGAGAGCTTTATTATATTCTTCCATCGCATCATGGAATTCCTTTATGAGTGAGTCCATCATTATGACTTCCTCCCTCAGAGTGCTCTCCTCAGCCTTAAGAGATTTAATCTTCTTAACTTGAGTTCTTGCAACTCTTCGACATTTGTCGTAAGCCTTGATTAACTCTTTGTATTGAGTCATGAGTTCAGATTCATCATCAGACAAACAATCCTCATGATCATGGTCATAAGCATCTGATTCCGAGAGAGGGGTGTGAGAGTTTACCTTTCCAGTGAATTGGGGTTCTTCTTCTTCAACTGTATGTTTTATGAGCCCAAAGTAGTCTTCCTCATCATCACTAAACTCAGATGAGTCTATGTAACTGAGGGTCTTGGCCTTCTTGGCTACCAGGCTTCTTTCAGTTTTCTTCTTATTATAAGAAGATTTCTTCTCCTCTCTTCTTCCACCCTCCTTCTTCTTGTGAGGGCAATAAGCTATAATGTATCCTGCCTTATTGCAACAATAACAAACAATATCAGAATAAATATGTTTGCTCGATTTTGAGTGATACCTATCTTGACTACTTGAGCCTTTCGTGTGACGATCACCATCATGGCGTGATCTTCTGGACGAGACATCTTTGCCTCTCCACTGTTTCTTCTTATTCAAGAACATCTTGAACTGCCTTGAAAGAAGAAAAAACTCTCCTTCAGATAGCTCTAAGCCTGAGGTACTTGGCTCTGAAGCTTCTTCTTCACTCTCTTCCTGTGCGGGAGCATGAGATGTAGCTTTTGACTTTCTCAAGATGTCTGCCTTTAGAGCAACAGACTTCTCCTTGGATGAAGACCAACTTTTCTCTTCTTCAACTTTTATTGAGTTTATTTGGAGCTCATACAACATAAGCTTTCCAAAGAGATTCTAAGGGCCAGTCTCTGCCAGCTTACAAAACTCCCAGATTGCACAGACTTTGTTGTCCTATTCCTTAGTCAGGAATCTCAGAAATTTGTCATTCAGTTCTCCATTAGTGAAGACCCGACCATAGACTCTTAGGCAGTTGACAATCTTGAAGAAGCTTTCAAAAGTATCAGCAATAGAATCCTTGGGTCCTTGTCTGAATGCTTCATAATTCTGATTCAGGAGGAATCTTCTGTCATCCCTTACCTCTTCAGTACCTTCCATCAGGACGATAAGAGACTGTCACATTTCCTTGGTGGATTGGCAGTGAATCAGATTCTATAACATAGAATCTTCGACTGCATTTGTGATGATATTCTTGGCTTTCTTATCTAAAGAGACAAGTGCAATCTCATCTTTATTAAGATCCATAAGCATCTTTGGAACTTGCCTTGTTGGGTCAATGGTGGAGGCTGTCATTGGAACATAGGGTCCTTCTTCTACTATCATAAAGATCCTTGGATCCACAGCTTCCATGAAGAATTTTATTCTTTCTTTTCACATGGGAAAGTTAGTCTTTGTGCATAAGGGAAGCTTAGCAAAATCCTTGGCTTTGTACATGCTTGTATCCTCTTAAGATAACTAGGAGCAGATCTGTTCAAGGTGTTAACCTTTTTTATAAACAACATGTCTCTGATACCAATTGATGTTTTAGTTGTCTATTTAAATACCCTAGAGAGGGTGAATAGGTGAGGTCTGCGTCTTTTTGCAGAATAAAAACTTGTGACGACGGAGTGCAAAAAATAAACAAGCAAGCTACAAAAACACAAGATTTATAGTGTCTCCCCCACCTTGGGTACGTCTACTCCCCAGCTCACTGATCTAGCACCACGCTAGAATCGGCTACTTCAATATTAGCTCAGATTGGAAAACAATCCTACAACTCGGAGTAATGCCCCTACAACTCGGAGTCAAAACACTCCTACAAAAATTTCAGAGAACAAAGCTCCTATAACTCAGAAAAAAATCTCCTACAAGAATAAAATGTTTTATAGAAAATATACAAATAGAAATATTTCAGATCTGAGTCTTCAGCCCTTCTTCCTTCTTAAAATTTGAAGCTCTGTCAAAAACAGATCGAAGAAGACAGATGAGAAATCCCTGGATTTGAAAACTTAAGATCTGTACGATCAAGGAATAGATATGTCGATGTTGAAAGTCTTGATCTGTTGAAACCTTCTTGTTCTGAATCTCTTGGATCGAAGGTCAACGCCGAAGAAGACGATGAACAGCGGCGATGCTTCCTAATTTAGAATGAAAAATATGCGATTCAGAATACTTAATTTTCTTGTTAGGGTTAGTCGATTATGATAAGACCTTTTATAGGACTTGCCTAGCGGTCATAATCATTAATGACAGAATACGTGGACCAATAAGAAACGAGATCAATTTGAAATTACTTCCGTCGGGACTTAACGAAAAAGTCAAAGAATTGAACTTCATTTCTCGAGTGAAGGATTGACTTCTCGAGAACAACTTCTGTTTCTCGAGAAGAGGTATAAGGTTCTCGAGAAGAAGTACTTAAGGAAAACACTGAAAATAAGTTCTGGCTTCTCGAGAAAGATAAGACTTTTACTCGAAAAATAATTTCTGTTACTTGAGAAATAAGCAATGACTTCTCGAGAGCTGATTGGAATTCTCGAGAACAATTTAGACTTCTCGAGAAATAACTTCGGCTTCTCGAGTAATGACTTCTGCTTTCTCGAGACAAAGCTTGGCCTTCTCGAGTAATAACTTCTGGTTATTGAGACAAAGCTTGCTTCTTGAGTACTAGACTTAGAACCTCTCGAGAATTTGACTTAGCAAAATTTCTAAGCAAGATTTTAATTCTTCTTCTTGGAGATCAGCAACCCATAGTTTCTTCCATATCTTTAGTACTTGAAAAAGAAGTGTGTCCCAATAGAGAGGCTACACATGAGTCAACACTATGGATCACACAATGAGGGATTACATTGTATGGTCATGTGTTTGGTGACTCATTGTAGACTGACATTGGTCTATAATTGGCAATTATAACCTGCAAGCACTCAACTTGAAAAAAGTATCAAATATAAACTTATATCATCTTAGTTTATGGGTGACTTCATACAAATATAGGTTAGTGCGGATACAACAACAGTATCTAGCCCTCCAGGAGAAGTTTCAAGCTACAGCTGACATTTCTCGATTTCGCCAGATTGAATCGGAGCTGAAGGCGGAATTGGTGGAGACTCGAACATCTCTAGTAGTGGAGAAATCTCTGGTGGAAAGGACTATATAAATTTTGAAGCGTGCTCAAGAGGAGACTTCTTGTTTGGAGACGAAGCTTGGTGCGGCGAAGGCCAAAGTAGAGGTGTTATCTTCTGATAGGCACATGTTAGAGTTGAAGGCTATTGGTCTTGCGGAGTACATAGAATCTCTGGATTACATGTGTGATCGATGCTTGATCAGCGAGGAAGTTCGTGATGAGATCTAGAGCAAGGAGATGGAGCCTCAGATGGAAGATGTTCGAGAGTTGGCCCTTAGACGTGGGGTCTCAAAGGCTTTTCGTCTTATTAGCAGGAGATTAGGATGCGACGTATCTGGCCTTAGCTTTGATGATATCTCTGGCGAAGAGAGTTTTGATGTTGACGCGACTAATATGTAGTGGCGCTATCTCCTTGTATTAGCATGTTTGCATCTTTTGTTTTTCTAGTTTGGTATCTTATATGTCATCTTTATTGTTTGACGGTTCTGATTGACGCATTTGCGCATATACTTGTATATTGTTATGATGTTAGTGCATACTTGTTATCATCCTTTGGCGGTTTTATATAGTGCATTTGCGACTTTACTTGTCATGACAGCGTTGTCCTTACTTTTTTATCTTTTGTGACCTGAGTCCTGGTAGCTGGTGGAATGCAAGCTCTTGGTAGTGTCAGGGAGTGTCTTACTCAGTCCAAGGGTAGGAGAATATAAGGATTCCATCCTATTGCGGGGTCAAACCTGGCAAAGAGAGCATTGCTGGAGAATGCAAATAATCAATCTAGGTATTGGAGAATGTAAGTATTCAATCCGACAGCGCGATCGCAAGGGTGCGGGCCTTGGCGATGGCGGGGTTTTGGCCCGCAGTAACAAAGGAGAATGTAAGTATTCAATCCAACTGCTAGAGAATGTAAGTATTCAATCCGATTACGTGACCCATCCTGGCAATGAGCCAATTACCGAAGAATGTAAGTATTCAATCCAAAGGTGCGATCATGAGGGGGGCAGGCCCTGACGATGGCAGGGTATTGGCCTACAGTAACAGAGGAGGATGTGAGTATTCAATCCAACTACCGGAGAATGTAAGTATTCAATCCGGTTGCAGACCCTAGCCAGGCCGAAGAAGCGGCTTCCAGAGAATGTAAGGATTCAAACTGGAAGTGTCCGAGCCTGATCGAAAATGGCTCATCGGAGAATGTAAGTATTTAATCTGGGGAGTGACCTAGCCTGACCGAAGAAGCATCATCCAGAGAATGTAAAGATTCAATCTGGAAGTGCCCGAGCTCAGTTGGAAATGGCTCACCAGAGAATGTAAGTATTCAATCCGAGGAGTGGCCTAGCTTGGAAATGGCTCACTGAATAATGTAAGTATTCAATCCGGGGAGTGACCTAGCCTGGTGAAGAAGCGGCTTCCGGAGAATGTAAAGATTCAATCTAGAAGTGTTTGATCCTGGTCAAAGAAGTCACATAGAGACAATAAAAGTAACATAATGCGGTATGATTAAGTCAAAGATAGTCTGCGTGAGTCATAACTCGCAACGTTTACGTCACTCAGAGTTTAAGAAAATAAAATGACAAATATAGAAACATAGTTAAAGTAAAGTCTTACTCCCGGCTGGTGCGGGGCCTTCTTCCTTTACGGAGAGCTTTCAGGTTGTACGACGACTTTGTTGCGCAGGTTGATATTTCTGACTTCAAATGCGGTTGTTACTTCTGGCTGAGCCTACTTTTGGTAGCAAGCGCGAGTTGCTTTTTGACTACTGTGAACAACCCCTATGCCATTTGGGGCCAGGAACTTCATGGATTGGTGAGGAATTGATGGGATTGCCCCAAATATTGATTGGACCGGTCTTCCAAAGATGGCATTGTAAGGTGAACTTAAGTCGATGATGACGAACTGGATGTTTTGGGAAACCTGTCTCGAGAATTCTCCTAATGTTACTGGTAGGATAATTGTTCCCTGAACGAAACCCGGGTGGTTTTCAAAACCATATACAGGCCCTATAGCTGGATTGAGTTGCTGCGAAGTAAGCTTCATACTGCGGAGAGTGGACAAAAACAGAACATCGATTGAACTCTCATTGTCTATTGGAATTCTTTTAACGTTAAAATATGGATCTCCTATCACTACACTAATGATAAGAGGATATTGATGAGGAACCTGCACTCCTTGGAGGTCCTCTTCTCTGAAGGAGATGGTGGAATTTAGGTCGAGTTTTGGATTCTTGCGAGTTTCACCTGTAGTTCATACTGAAAATATCTGGGTATAGAGGAGTGGGGGCGCGACGATGGTCTCGATGTTACCCACCATTTTCCTAGCGCTAGGAGCCACTTGAGGCGCGTTCTACTGGTTTCTTTCTTGACGTTGCGCTTGTTAGCCATGTGCTTGTCCCTATAGAAATCTTCTGAGGAGCTCTTGACAGACAAGGCGCTCGATTTCATTTTTCAGCCCAGAACACTCCTCAGTAGTGTGACCGGTTGTGCGGTGAAAATCACAGTGTTTTGTTTGGTCGGCCCCGGGGTTTGGGGGCATTCTTCTTGGTTGCTGGAATGCCTGATCATCTTGTATTGTGTACATCACGTTAGTGAGGGTTGTATTTAGTGGAGTGTACTCTTGAGGCGGACACTGACCCCCGGTCCTTGGCGGGTTCTGTTGGCGGTTATCACTCCAATGCTCATTCTGGTGATGTTCTTCTTGTCTTACGGGGGCTTGTTCCTGCCCCTTCTTCCTATTTTGCCCACCCTCAAATTTCTGGCAATGCGCTCAATTGCCTCGTCGGTTACTATTTGGGCCTCGACCCGATGAACAAGATCAGGATAACTGGGTACGGTTTCCCTCATGCGGGCTAAATAGAAACCACTAGGGTGAAGTCCTCCAAGAAACACGCCCCTTAAGAGCTCAGGGTCAACCCCGGGAATCTGGCGGGTTTCTGCTGTAAATCGGCAGAAAAAGTCCTTCAAGGATTCCCCTTCATTTTGGCGAATCCCAGACAAGTGTGAGGGGTCTCAAACAATTCTTCGATTTGCGATAAACTGATCAGCGAATTGTCATGCAAGATCCGTAAAATTATCAATGGTCCCCTCTCTTAAAGAATGAAACCAAGTGCGGGCTTGTCCTTTTAGGATGGCAGGAAATACTTGACAGAGTAACTGATCCGAAGCATTATAGATTCTAAAAACTGTTGTGAAGTAGTTGATGTGTTCTAACGGGTCATCCGTTTTGATATTCGGAAGCTTGAAGCAATACGGGATCGGATAGGCTAAAACTAGTAGTGCAAGTGGAGAGCCTTGGTGGAGTGGTCGACGGGTAAGGATGTCTCGTAGGCCAGTCTGTTTGTATTCCTCAGTGATCACTTCTCGTATTTCTTTGCGAGTAAATCTCTCGCGCGGCGGCAGTCGGGGCTCTTCTTCTAGGATGCGATTACGATAACCAGCTCCGGATCCCCTAAGAATCAGGTGAGTGGAACTAGCAGCATCGGAGAGTTCTTCAGACACTTCTTCTCTTCGCGGAGCCTCTTGTGCTCGGCCTTGGTTTGGTAGAGGCGGGGGATTGGCCAGTGTTTGTGGCTGAGAAGGAGCGAGAGGCGCTCCCATATTTCTGAGCAGAGCGAGCATTTCGGTCTGTTGCTCCTCCATCTGTCGAACTCAGCCTTCCAAAGCTGTTACTGGGGCGAGAACAGTCTCTGCTTCGAGGGGCACATACACGAGTGCATGGGAGTGAGCTGGTTCAGTGGGTTCTTCTAGGACAGATGCTTCAGTTGTTCGGGCACTTCTTTTCGCCATTTTTTAATTTCTAGTACCGATGTGCAGTGGGCGGGGTTTTTGGAATTTTGAAAGATGTTGGGAATCGATTCCCATAAACTGAGCCAAACTGTTGCGGTCTAACTCGACGTCCCGGTCGGACCGAAATACTTGGATCGTCTTAGCTCTCGGAACGGTTGAGCGCTCACACAGTAAAATGAGTAGGTCGATTGTACACAAACAACCGAGGAAGGGGCGACCCGCCCTCTTGGCCGCTCGGTTAACCGAGGAACGGGGCGGCCCGGGCGGCCTCCCCCTTGCCGGACCGGCGGCCGAGGGAGGGGGCGGCCCGGGCGGCCACCCCCTCGGCCGTGCCGGCGGCCGGGGGAGGGGGTGGCCCGGGCGGGCGAGGGAGGGGGCGGCCCGGGCGGCCGCCCCCTCGGCCATGGTCGGGGCCGATGCGGTGAGAGAGCGCGTGCGGCCGAGGTCCATGGAGGAGGTCGGCCACCCACCGCCGTCGACATGGGGTTCGTGGCGGTTTGCCCATTACGCGCGATGGGATCGATGCGTGGAGGATCGGGCGCGATGAACGCGCGCGTGGTCAACCCCATGATCTCACTTCTTTTGAGATGGGGATCATGAGTGCATGGTTATATGCACACCTAATTCCTATACAATGTGGGTCATCCCCAACAAATATTATTATTTTTATGGAACTACAGTACAATCACACTACAAGAAAAAGTTGATTTAAGAAGAGAAATTTGGAAGGCTTCTTAATCCTTCCTAATTAGAATCAAATTTTGCAAGTAATTTTTTTTTATTTAAACTACATAAATATCAAGGAATTTTCTTGTTGCAAAAATAACAACAATTTTTTTGTTGCGAAAGTAACAATAATTTTTTTGCGGCAAAACTGTCTCAAAATAACAACAAATATTTTTTTGCAAGATATTTATGGAAGTGAAAAAGTACTTTCTTCAAAAAAATTCTCTCTTAGGATTCATTTGGGGCGGCGACAACTGACAATGCAGGGCTGGGACCGAAGGTGAGGGCGGGGGTTGGAGACGGAGCGGTCTGCGACTTTTTCTGCTTCGCTGTGGGAGCAAATTAACTCCGCAAATGTCGCTTTCCAACATTTGTTTTTTCGCCTTGCGGCGGCGATTACTCCCGCACCTGCGCGAGAATGATGCCACAAACGAAGCCTTAATTAAAAAAGTAGAATTTTAATTTCTTTATCCTTCTCTTATAATTTTTTTTGTTTATATGTATTTATAAATTATTTATATATATATGTAAATATATCTAATGAAATAATTATATATTTGTGTAAATTATATAAAAATATATATATTTCCATAAATATATATATGTTACAGTCTAACTCGACGTCCCGGTCAGGCCGGAATAACCTGGACCGTCTTAGTTATCGGGACGGTCGAGCGCGCACACAGTCAATGAAATAAGTTGAGTGTACACACAAAGTTTTAACGTGGAAAACCCCTCAACTGGGTAAAAAACAATGTGATCGGATTTGTGCCTTTCAAAGTCCACTATCTGGTTCGCGGTTACAATCTACTTGATGAATCGAGGGCGACAGACCGCTTCCCGTTACACTTTTGGAGGTGAGAGAGGGGGAGAATGCTTTGAGCTCGGTGGACGACACGCCGCCTCACACGATGTAGGAGACTAAACTCCGCGGTCGGCGTCATTCGATTGGCGACGCCAGGAGGACGACGGTCTCGACTGTCAATCAGGCAAAAGTGGTGCTGAAGCTGGGGGCGGTTGGCCGAGCGTTTGGCGGCTATCGGGCTTCCTCTGTTGTGGACTTGGACAAATTGCTGAAGGCGTAATGGAGTTCCGTTGGAGAATTCCTGGTGGTGGAGCGGTGGTTCGCCGACAGAGCTCTGGTTTGAGGAAGAAAAAGATCTGGAGAGAAAAAGGTGAGAAATGAGGAGGCCTGAAGCTCCTTTTATAGCCTTCAGGTGGTGGTTATGGTGGTTACGCGGCTATCAGCACACCATAACCACCGTTATGATTATTTTTGCTATAGTTTAAATGCGTCTATTATGATATCAATTTCGCTATTCGGAGACCATTTAAATAAATCATAAATTATTAATTAAATCCCCCCACTAACATGATGGTTAGTGGGTGGTTACTCGTAGATCAGACGGCCGGGGACATCTCCAACCGATCGGACGACGGGAGTGGGACTCCACAGGCAGCCGGTGAACTTGTCGCAGAGTTCGCCAACGTGGGGTAGATTGTCGCCGACTGCCATGGGAGGGGATGGCCCGGGCGGCAGCCCCTTGTCTTGCGTCGGCGGTCGAGGGAGGGGGCGGCCCAAGCAACCGCCCCCTTGGCCTGTGTCGGCGGCCGAGGGAGGCGGTGTAACACCTATATCCGTCACATAGCATATAGCAGTAGGTCCGGCCGGGGCCCGACACCATATACCACGGACAGACCGACGAGTTACTAGACGAAACCATTCAACCAATACACACGTCCTGCACAGAGCATCTAGCGGAAGCAATTTATTAAGTTGCAAAAGAAGAACTCAGCACAAGCATGAATGCCCACTAACAAAACCCAGTAGGAATGAACTACAAAATACACAAAAGTACTGGCCTTATGACCTTACAATAGTTTACCAATATATAAAACAGTGTCTTACAAACTTCGGCTCGCAGGCCGGCCACACATGATTTAAACAAAGTAAATAAGCAAAGCCTTCAAGGGCCGGCTCAGCAACCTGGGCTTTGGCCCGCTATTTGCCACTCGTCTCCCCAGCACCTGCAAGCACAAATCATTGCAACGGTGGCAAACAAGAATAACGGTCAGCTAAAGCTGACCAAATTATAATGATCCCGCCCCCTAACTCGGGACGGCGATGCTCCTTCCCTGCACTTATTAGCATAACAAGCATTAAAGTGAATAATCACAACACCACAGGTGCAGGCACACACGGCTACACACCCCGTGCTCTCAGGGCACTTACATGGTGAACCCGGTCAATGCCGCGATCTCACCACCGCCCTTGGACGGCAATACTCGTGAGCATTTAGTATTTTCGGGCTAAGCCTAAGACTCGCACAACTATGCCAATGACCAGTCCCTTTTCAGGTGTCTGTCACCAAACCACATAGCCCGGGTCTGTTTCCACTTACCCGTTGCTCACACCGCCTAGTCACATTAAGACGTACGCGCGGGCCAAGCTTCTCCCGGATCCCAAAATCGATCAAACAAGCACATAACCCAGTTATGTTCAAGGTTGGCTCCCAGGCCACCAAGATGGCAGAAATGCGTTTCCACCCAGTTTTCTGGGTGCGCCTTAGGCCCCAAGGATCCCTGCTGCAATCTACCCCGTAGAAACCCGAAAACAATCAAAGGCACAGAGTTTTCTCCGGCTAATCATGTAATGCAAAACATCACCGATCCAGACCAACTTGTCCGGGTAGGCTTCACACACCATGCCTATGTCCGTTTCGATTTCGGACTCTAAATAAGGGGGACTTTACATATCTACCCCAAGGAACACCACAAACTCACTGCACACTCGCGTGAGAGGGTTTTCCTATGCAAAAGAAGAAGAGCTTCACATGCTCAAGATGAGAATCGTTACCCTAGCATTCCTCTTCGGCGCCATGGAAATCTACATAGATGAAAAGCACCGCGATGATCTCGCCTCCGTAGATCTGGACTCGGTTTGTGATTTGGCGCTCTGAATCTCCTCCGGCGACCGGATCTCTCTTTCTTCTTCCTCCTTGCTCTCCCTTCTCTTTAGAACTTAGAAAGAGAGTGAACAATGAAAAATGAGGGTTTAAACCCCCAATCCCGGCCTTAACCCTAGCATGGAGAGATCTAAGTCGTTAGATCCCAAAATAAGGAAACGAACGACTGCGATTTGGCCCAAAATTAAACTTCCTGGGCCGAACACGGCTTGCGACACGCCTGTGTCCAAGGCCGTATTCCTCACTCGCCGTAAATCGGGAAAATCCCGACCAGTACATGGCCTGTGACACGGCTTGTGACACGCCCGTGTCTCAAGTGACACGCCCGTGTCTCAAGTGACACGCCCGTGTCAGGGCCCGTGTCACGGCCCGTGTGCTTCAATCGACACAGGAACTGAAACGTCCCGAGAAGGGCACGACCATGTGACACGCCCGTGTCACATGTCGTATGCTAGACACGCCTGGGGACACTCCCGTGTGCCTGGCCGTATAGCTCCCTCAGCATAAACCCGCAACCTTCCCGAGCAGGACACGCCCACTGACACGCCCGTGTCTCAGGCCGTGTGACCTGACTCAACGATCATGTTGAGTGAAAAACATTGAGTGCTCGGTAAGGCATTGAGTGGCTGACATGCCCTGGGACACCCCCGTATCCCAGGCCGTATTCATTGCCCCGACGCCCGTTGATTGGAATTTCGTCAACCATGCGACCATCACCGAACCAGAGCACGACACGCCTTAGGACACGCTCGTGTCCCAGGCCGTATCACTTCTACCAAATCCCAGATTTGGCTCAAAATGCCATCCGTCACTCTTTTGAGTTTCGGGGCATTACAACTCTCTCCCTCTTAAAAGAATTTCGTCCACGAAATTATCAAAGGAAAGATACACAAAACCAAAAGTCATACCTGAGTGAAATAACTCTGGGTACTCCTCCAGCATGGTTTGCTCCCGTTCCCAAGAGAGCTCCTCCCGACCGCAATTGTACCATCGGACCTTGACCATCCTGATCTCCTTATTACGAAGTCGCTTGACTTCAAAGTCTTCAATACGAACGGGCTTGACCCTCGTCGTCAACCCTTCGTCCACCGGTACTTGATCAACCGCGATCACCTGCGAAGGCTCTTGCACCGCCTTCCGCAAAACTGATATGTGGAATACATCGTGTAGACCACTCAACTCCACCGATAGCCTCAGACGGTAAGCCGCTTCACTGATCCACTCCAGAATCTCAAATGGTCCAAGGTATCTCGGGCTCAGCTTCTTCAAGCGTCGTACCCGTGACACACCCTTGAACGGCTTTATCTTAAAATACACTCAATCGCCAACCGCGAACTCCACGTTCCGATGCTTGGCATTGTAGTATTTAACTTGTCTATCCTGAGCGATCAGCAAACGCTCCCGAATGGTTCGTACCAATGAAGTGGCGCTTTCCACCTCCTGCTTTTTGTACAACCTCGCCTCACCCATTTCTAGCCACGATAACGGCGTGCGACATTTTCTACCATATAGGGCCTCGAAGGGCGCCATTTGTATACTCTCCTGGTAGATATTGTTGTACGCAAACTCCACCAAATACAGATGGTCTTCCCACTCCTTTCCGAAGTCTAGAACGCACATGTGAAGCATGTATTCCATCGTCCTATTGACCCTCTCGGTCTGACCACCCGTCTGCGGATGAAAGGCTGTGCTAAACTTCAACTTAGTTCCCAGCATCTGTTGCACCAACCTCCAATCATTGGACGTGAACCGCCCATCTCGTTCACTCACGATGCTGCGGGGCACACCGTGAAGCCGTACAATATTATCCACATAAAACTTAGCCAATTTCTCCACAGAATCATCCTTCCTATGCGGAATGAAGTGCGACACTTTTGTCAACCGATCTACGATCACCCAAATGGCATCATTTCCCTTCTGCGACCCTGGCAAACCATGCACAAAGTCCATCGAAATGTCGTCGAACTTCCACTCCGGAATAGGCAAAGATTTCAAGAAACCCCTGGCTTTTGGCACTCTGCCTTCACTAAGGCGCAAGTCTGACACTTAGCCACATATAGTGTCACATCCTTCTTGAGTCCTGGCCACCAGAACAGCTTCTTCAGATCTCGGTACATCTTCGTGCTCCCTGGGTGAATTGAGTACTTGGTATAATGAGCCTCGTACATCAACTCCACCCGTAAATTACCCTCGTTTGGGACACACAAACGACTGTCCTTCCTTAGCAGTCCATCCTCGATTGTAAATTGGGAATTTGACCCATTCGAAGCTGCATCCATGATCTCCTTCATGTTGCTATCCAAATCCATAGTCTGCCGAATCCGATCAGTCAGGTCATACTGAACTTCCGTCTAGTTCAATAACGCTTTGGTGTTAGTCTGCTTGTCAACACAAGAGATGTCTAACGCCTCCAACTCCCGATCAACCGCTCATCATGAACCGATAACCAGTTTGCTAGGGAGGAAGCCCTGCGACTCAACGCATCCGCAACTGCATTGCCTTTCTCGGGCACATAATGAATTTTAAACGTATAGTCCCCCAGGAACTCCATCCATCTTCGCTGCCTCATGTTCAGATCCTTCTAATCCAATAGGTATTTCAAGCTCTTGTGGTTGGTATAAATATTTACCTTTACGCCGTACAAGTAGTGCCTCCACAGCTTCAGCGCGAAAATCACGGCCGCCAACTCCAAGTCGTGGACCGGATAATTCCTCTCGTGCACTTTCAGCTGACGAGATCCATAAGCTATTACACTACCATGCTGCAGCAGCACGCAGCCCAAACCACTGCCTGACGCATCGCTGTAGATATCAAAGCCTTCGGTCCCACTCGGCGAGCTTAGCACTGGCGCTGTGGTCAACTGACTCTTTAACTCTTCGAACGCTTGCGCATACTCCTCCGTCCATACAAACTTCTGGTCTTTCCTTGTCGGAGTCGTGAGAGGTAACGCTATCCGCGAGAAGTTCTCTACAAAGCGCCAGTAATAGCCAGCAAGCCCCAGAAAACTCAGGACTTCCGCTACCGAAGACAACACATGCCACTCTCGTATTGCAACAATCTTCGCCGGATCTACAATAATCCCTTCACCACTAACTATGTGACCAAGGAACGCCACTGAGGACAACCAGAACTTGCATTTGGAGAATTTTGCGTATAGTTCATTCCTCCTCAGTGTCTCCAAAACCAAATGCAGATACTTGAAGTGATCTTCTTCGCATTGCGAGTACACCAATATGTCGTCAATAAAGACGATCACAAAATGGTCTAAGTACTCTCTGAACGTCCTGTTCATCAGATCCATGAACACTGATGGCGCATTAGTCAGCCCGAACGGCATGACCGTAAACTCGAAATGCCCATACCTTATGTTGAATGCTGTCTTTGGGATATCACTCTCCCTTATCCTCAACTGATAGTAACCGGACTTCAGATCTAATTTTGAGTATACCGACGACCCGACTAACTGATCGAAAAGATCACCAATCCTTGGGATCGGGTATTTGTTATTTTCGGTTAACTTGTTCAATTCTCTGTAGTCGATACACAGCCGCAAACTTCTGTCCTTCTTCTTAACGAAGAGGACCAGTGCACTCCAAGGCAACAAACTTGGACGAACATAACCTTGCTCCATCAACTCTTCTAGTTCAACCTTTAGCTCCGCCATCTCCTTAGGCACCAACCTATAAGGAGAGCGTGACACAGGTTTGGCACCTAGCACTAGCTCGATCGTGAAATCGATCTCTCGTTGCGGTGGGGCTCCGGGAAGATTGTTCGGGAACACGTCGGGGTACTCGCATACCACTGGGATACCATCCAAAGTGGGCTTAGGCTTTACAACCTCCACTAACGTGAAGAACAACTCTGCTCCAGCACGAACCGCCTTCACCACCTGAAGAGCAGACATCAACGTCTTGCTCGACCCCTTCAATCCCGCAAACGTTATCTCCTACCCAGCACCCAACTTGACATCTTTACGATTGCAATCTATATATGCCTTCTGCTCCGAAAGCCAGTCCATACCGAAGATGACGTCGAACTCTACTAGCGGCAGCAACGATGCTAGCAAGTCGAACTCCTGACTTCCAATATGAACCCTTACATCACATACTCTGTCCACACGCATAGAACACCCATTCGGCAGCAACACGTCTAATTTGTCCTTCGCCATCGAAGAAGGGACTCCGATGCGCGATATGAAACTTTCGAACAAAAAGGAGTGCGAAGCTCCCGTATCGAATAGTGCTCTTGCCGGACTATCGCAAATCAGAACAAAGTCTATACAAACAGTAATAAGCTAACAAGCACTAAGCAACAGTATTTAAAGCTAACTTGCTATAAATTTAAACTGTACCTGTCACCACATTCGCTTGTTTGATGGCCTCCTGTTGGCCTAAATTGTAGACTCTTGGTTGAGTCGGAGCATAATGGGATGCAGTTGACTCCACTGCCTTGCTCTTTTCCTCATAAGTTGCTCCCAGCTTTCTCTCAGACTTTGCACGTCCGCTCCAACAGTCCCGAGCAAAATGCCCCGTCTTACCACAAGTAAAGCAAGCGCCCGGGGTTCGGTTAGCTGCCCCCAAAGCACCTGAGGAAGGGGCTGGACCCGACGTCCTAACCTTCTTATTCCACCTTCGAATACCAGACTTTGAAGCCGACACTTTGGACTCTGACTTCCTACCACTATAGTCCTTCTTTGCCTGTACATTCTTTATGTCTTTCTCTAAAGACCGGGTCGTGTTGACCAAGGTCAGGAAACCCTGCGTCATCGGCCCCGATAGTAGCAGTCTCAAGTCATCCCTTAGACCTCGTAGAATCGGTTGGTCTTTCGCTCCTCGTCATCGAAGGTAGAGCTTACATACCGACCTAATCGAGTAAACTCGTGGAGATAGTCATCCACACTGCTCTCACCTTGCACCAACTTTTGGAACTCATTTTCCATAGCAATTCTCTGAGTCGAGGGGAGGTATCGAGCCAAGAATAGTCTAGAGAATTCCTCCATCGAGACGTCAGTAAGCTGTCTACCCCTCAGATGGTGTAGCTCCAATCCTACCCACCATAGTCTTGCGTCACCATTCAGCGAGAATGTGGCAATTGTGGTCTTCTGCCACTCTTCTGTCTCAGTAGCTATCAACACTCTCTTAATTCTGGAGAGCCAATCTTCTGCTTGAGTTGGGGTTCCCGTCCCCGAGAACACTGGAGGATTGAAGCCCATCACGTGCTTAAGCTGTTACTCAATTGCTCTCCTAGGCAACACTGGCTCCACTACCACCTGCTCCACTCTCCTTGGCTCCGCCGCTTGGAGCGGTACTTGCTCCACAACAGGGGCAGGCTGCTGTACCTGTCTCGCAGGCTGCGCATTAATCATTGCAAACACTGCCTCCGCTACCAATCGAATGGTCTCAGCCGAAGGAGGTGTTGCTGGCGCATCATTTGGTGCGCTGCTTGCCTCAGAAACTGGACGTTCTGATGGCCCAGCACCACTCCTGGTCACCTATAATCGTAGAAAACACCGATAAGCGACCAAACAACATTGCAAAAAGCAATTATAGGAACACGCAGGTTCCTCAAACATGTGTATTTTCATTCCTAAGTGGACATTCATGGGTTCTTTTCATGTTATAACGATGACGCACACACGTGTGCTCACCACCCCTTAAATGGAATTCGCCCATGAATTCACTTAAGCATGATTGAACCCGGTAGTCTGATACCAAATTGTAACACCCATATCCGTCACATAGCATATAGCAGTAGGTCCGGCCGGGGCCCGATGCCATATACCACGGACAGACCGGCGAGTTACTAGATGAAACCATTCAACCAATACACACGTCCTACACAGAGCATCTAGCAGAAGCAATTTATTAAGTTGCAAAAGAAGAACGCGACACAAGCATGAATGTCCACTAACAAAACCCAGTAGGAATGAACTACAAAATACACAAAAGTACTGGCCTTATGGCCTTGCAATAGTTCACCAATATATGAAACAATATCTTACAAACTTCGACTCGCAGGCCGGCCACACATGATTTAAACAAAGTAAACAAGCAAGGCCTTCAAGGGCCGGCTCAGCAACCTGGGCTTTGGTCCGCTATTTGCCTCTCAGCTCCGCAGTACCTGCAAGCACAAATCAGCGCAACGGTGGCAAACAAGAATAACGGTCAGCTAAAGCTGACCAAATTATAATGATCCCGCCCCCTAACTCGGGGCGGCGATGCTCCTTCCCCGCACTTATTAGCATAACAAGCATTAAGTGAATAATCAAAATACCACAGGTGCAGGCACACATAGCCTCACACCCCGTGCTCTCAGGGCACTTACACGGTGAACCTCGTCAACGCCGCGATCTCACCACCGCCCCTTTGACGGCAATACTCGTGAGCATTTAGTCTTTTCGGGCTAAGCCTAAGACTCGCACAACTATGCCAATGGCCAATCCCTTTTCAGCTGTCTGTCACCAAACCACATAGTCCGGGTCCGTTTCCACTTGCCCGTTGCTCACACCGCCTAGTCATATTAAGACGTACACGCGGGCCAAGCTTCTCCCGGATCTCAAAATTGATCAAACAAGCACATAACCCAGTTATGTTCAAGGTTGGCTCCCAAGCCACCAAGATGGCAGAAATGCGTTTCCGCTCAGTTTTCCGGGTGCGCCTTAGGGTTAATCCCCAAGGATCCCTGCTGAAATCTACCCTGTAGAAACCCGAAAACAATCAAAGGCACGGAGTCTTCTCCGACTAATCATGCAATGCAAAACATCACCGATCCAGACCAACTTGTCCGGGTAGGCTTCACACACCATGTCTATGTCCGTTTCAATTTCGGACTCTAAATAAGGGGGAGTTTACATATCCACCCCAAGGAACACCACAAACTCACCGCACACTCGCGTGAGAGGGGTTTCCTATGCAAAAGAATAAGAACTTCACATGCTCAAGATAAGAATCGTTACCCTAGCATTCCTCTTTAGCTCCATGGAAATCTACATGGATGAAAAGCACCACGATGATCTCGCATCCGTAGATCTAGACTCGGTTTGCGATTTGGCGCTCCGAATCTCCTCCGGCGACCGGATCTCTCTTCCTTCTTCCTCCTTGCTCTCCCTTATCTCTAGAGCTTAGAAAGAGAGTGGCCAATGAAAAGTGAGGGTTTAAACCCCCGATCCCGGCCTTAACCCTAGCATGGAGAGATCTGAGCCGTTAGATCCCAAAATAAGGAAGCAAATGGCTGCGATTTGGACCAAAAATAAACTTCATGGGCCGAACACGGCTTGCGACATGCCCGTGTTCCTCACTCGTCGTAAATCGGGAAAATCCCGACTAGTACACGGCCTGTAACACGGCTTGTGACACGCCCGTGTCTCAAGTGACACGCACGTGTCAGGGCCCGTGTCACGGCCCGTGTGCTTCAAATGTCCCGAGAAGGACACAACCATGTGACACGCCCGCGTCACATGTCGTGTGCTAGACACGCCTGGGGACACGCTCGTGTCCCTGGCCGTGTATCTCCCTCAGCACAAACCCGCAACCTTCCCGAGCAGGACACGGCCACTGACACGCCCGTGTCTCAGGCCGTGTGACCTGACTCAACGATCATTGAGTGAAAAGCGTTGAGTGCGCGGTAAGGCGTTGAGTGGCTGCCACGCCCTGAGACACGCCTGTGTCCCAGGCCGTGTTCACTGCCCCGACGCCCGTTGGATGGAATTTCGTCGACCACGCGACCATCGCCGAACCAGAGCACGACACGCCCTGGGACACGCCCGTGTCCCAGGCCGTGTCACCTCTACCAAATCCCAAATTTGGCTCAAAACGCCACCCGTCACTCTTTTATGTTTCGGGGCATTATAGGCGGCGGCCGCCCCCTTTGGCCCGCGCTGATAGTCAAGGGAGGGGCCGACCCGAGCGGCCTCCCCCTAGGCCTGCGCCAGGGAGGGAGGAGGCCCGAACGGCCGCACCCTTGGTCAGCACTGGTGTCCAAGGGAGGGGGCAGCGCGGGCGTCCGCCCCCTTGGCCACACCGGCGGCCGAGAGACAGGGCGGCTCGGGCGGCCGCCCTGTTGGCCCGCGCCGGCGGTCTAGAGAGGGGGCAGCCCGGGCGGCCGCCCCGTTAGCCGCGTCGGCAGCCAAGGGAGGGGGCGTCCCGAGCGGTTGCCCCCATGGCCGCGCTGGTGGCCAAAGGAGGGGCGGCCCGGGCGGCTGCCCCCTTGGCCGTGCCGGTGGCCGAAGGAGGGGCGGCCCGGGCGACCTCCCCCCTTGGTCGTGGTCGACAGTCGAGGGAGGCGCGGTGCGTGCGGCCACACCCTCAGCCGCGGCTGGCGAGACGAAGGTGGGCAGGCGGGCGGCGTCCGGGGAGGAGGTCGTCCGCCGGCCGCCGGCGAGGTGGGGCTCGCGGCAGTTTGCCCACTATGCGTCATGGGATCGATGCGCAGGGGATCGGGCGCGGTGATCGCGCGTGCGATCAATCCCATGATCCCACTTCTTTGAGTGGAGATCATGAGTCTGTGATTATGTGCACACCTAATCTTATAAAATGGGGGTCTTCCCCAACAGTATATACAGATAAATGGAAAAACGCGCCCCCCGTCTTTGACAAAAAAAACACGCTCCCCAGAAAAACGGAAAAAACACCCCCTAAACAGCATTTTTAGAAAAAGTGGTCAACATGAAAGTTGTAGATCTCGACGAGATCTACAACTTTCATGTTGACCACTTTTTCTAAAAATGCTGTTTAGGGGGTCTATTTTCAAAAGGCGCGAAGGGGATGCTTTTTCCGTTTTTCCGGGGAACGCGTACGCGCAGCGCTTTTTCAACAATATACGCGCTCCTCCTTCTAGCCGTTGGATTTAAATCCAACGGCCGGGACTAAACGCAGAACAGTAAAAAGGGAGCAAGCTCTCGGCGCAAGCTTTTCTAGGAAAGATCGAGATTACTATATAAACAGCAAGAGAAATTTATTATTGGCGGTGTGGGACTAAAGTCCCGCACCGCCTGGAAGCCGTCCGATCGGGCGCGCCCGATCGGACGGCTTCCAGGCGGTGCGGGACTTTAGTCCCACACCGCCAATAATAAATTTCTCTTGCTGTTTATATAGTAATCCCGCCATACATTGTAAAACTATGCGTGCGAGATCAGGCTGTCTCGCGCCCGCGCCTCACCCTGTTTGACCTGGTTGTGATTGGGCTCGCCATGATACTTTATTTTTACTGATCCACACTGTATCCTAGCCGTTGGATCCGCGCGGAAAAATTGTATATCCGCGATATACATAATTCTGTATATACATATATATATATAGGGGTTACTCTAGTGCGGGCGTACGGGCAAGGGTCAAGAGGCTTCAAATCGAAAAGTGATCAACATGAAAGTTGTAGATCTCGGTGATCCGAACAACTTTCATGTTGATCATTTTTTGATTTGGAGCTGTCTTGGACCTCGATTTGGGCCCCGAAATCTGGGGCGGCGGAACTGCTACAGTAAAGAGTCCGCCGCCCCAGATTTCGGGGCCCAAATCGAGGTCCAAGATGGCTCCAAATCAAAAAGTGATCAACATGAAAGTTGTTCGGATCACCGAGATCTACAACTTTCATGTTGATCACTTTTCGATTTGGAGCCTCCTTGACTCCCAAAACTCCTTGCCCGTACGCCCGCATTTAAGCCTGCCCGCATTTGATATCTCCCCTATATATATATATATATACATTTATACTCATTTACATAATTTTATAAACTATATAAACTCTATAGTTATGTAAATATTTCTGTAGGCGTGTGTGTGTATTATCACTCCCTTAAAAGAAATTAGTTAGTTAAGGCTCTGTTTGGGACAGCTCTGGTGGATTTAAAAGCTGCTGTTCGGATAGAGCTGTTTTAAAATAGATCTCTGGGGAGCAGTTTTGAAAAGTTGCAGAGTGTTTGGGTGTTTTGTGCAGAAGTGCGCTCGGAATCGCCGGAGAAAGGCCGTCGGGGGCTCGGAATCGCCGGAGGAAGGCCGTCCGAGGCTTGGAATCGTCGGAGGAAGGCCGTCCGGCCTCTGAGCATGTTCCAACTGAAGAAACCATTAGATTTCCAAAACCTGTGAGAGAGAAAGCTATTTTGCGAAAGCTGAAGCTGGGGGAGGGGAGATTTCTGAAGAGCTGCAAAACAGCTCCAGATTTCTGAAAAGCTGCTCTTAAGGAGCTGTCCCAAACAGTTAAAAAACAGCTCTGGCGGCTGGAATAGAGATTCTCCAGCCGCCAGAGCTGCGCCAAACAGACTCTAAGTGAGTTTGTTAGCACAATTTATTGTGTGCAAGAGGTTGGGGGTTTAATTCTCACAAAAACATTATTAAAGCTCATTTTTTATTTATATATAAATATTATTTTAATTCCATAAAATAAATAAATAAAACATACAAAACATTAGCAATAAAACTAGATTTTCTTGCTAATTTAGAAAGGATAAAATATCTAGCTAAACAATTCTTGCAAATTAGCAAGAAATAAATTCGTAGTTAAAATTAATTCGGGTCATATTAGCTAGAGATTTTTTTGTTCCTAAATTTTTTACTAATTAAAATTAGCCAAGAATTTTGCTAATTAGCAAGGAATTTTGCTAATTAGTAAGGAATTTTGCTAATTAGTAAGAAATTTTGCTAATTAGCAAGAAATTTTGCTAATTAGCAAAAAATTTTGCTTCTTACTGATTAAAATTTTTTTTGTGATGTCACCGCATAACACAAATAATTTTGTTTTTTTTAAAAAAAAAATGCTTTGTAATTTTGTATTTGACTTTTATAATATAATAGAAAAATAATCTGAACAGATTTTATGAGAATTTTATGTAAAGAAAATAATGGACAAATAGTGGGAGTATTATGAAAAACTCAAGGAAAATCGGATTTTATACTATAGCCAGCGGTGCTGTTATCGCTTGGCAGTAGTAACATAGATATGGTTTTTCGCTAATAAAATCTAATTTTTTTATAATTTTTCATCCTAATTTTTATTGATTCAAGTTTTATAATATATGAGACACCAATTGCCACAAAAAATTTCGAAGAATAATGAAAAAATTGTGGATTTAATATTTTTGCCTAATGTGTCAAAAATAGTTTTCAAAAATACTTATATTTTTCAAAAAACATTAACGCCCAAATAAATATAGTATAAAAAACATAAGATACGCATATTCGAATAATGGATATGCATGACATGATAAACATATGGTGTAAAATAACGTTCATGCAATGTATATAAGTATGTCCTAGATGAAGATATTCTTACAATATGTCTACACTCTAGCCCCGTACTAAGTGACGATTGGGCATGAGAAGCTGCACACATGTCGTAGGTTGAGGGTGTTAATCGCACATACATACAAAAAACGACACTCAACCTAGCACTCTTTCCCCCAATGTCTCGTAAGGCCCCACTAAAACCCTCCCCGGTTAAGGACAAGACATGACTGTTGAAACCGAAAATTCGGTCTCTGTGGAGTTCGACCCTTGGGAAAGGGGTGACCGCGCACCTACTGCCCTCAAACGAACGATCTAGGCACAAGACTATGAAAGAGAAGGGATAGATACTACTCTAGAGGGGGGGGGGGGTGAATAGAGTAATCAAAAATTGCACTAGCAAAGTTGACTTTCTACTCAACTCCCTTGAAGTTAAATGCGGAATGAAGGTTATAGATATTTGAGAATAAACCTTAGAGCCTAACACAAGTGTTGTGCACAAACTAAAGTTAACTGTAATTACAGTTTAGCTTTGGATCATATCCAGCAACTAGCAAACCTAGTTAAGATCTAATCACAGGCACAATGCAAGAAATTAAATAAAGCAATCCAGACGATACAAGGAATTTATAGTGGTTCCCCAAACAACTTGGATACGTCCACTCTTCTACCAACAAGGTAGGAATCCACTACAGGTTTTTGATCAGGTGCCCTGCCACCACAAGATCTGCTTCAGGTAGATCTAGAGACTCTTTAGACTTTTGATCAGGTGTCTAAAAAACCAACAACAGGTTTTTGATCAGGTGTCCTGCCACCAAGGGATACTTTTGAAGGGAGTAATAACCCTGTGCAGGAGGGGGAAAAAGGTTAAGGTGTCTTCTCTATTTTACAATATATTAGAGAAGCACAATAACTTGCACTGAGCTAGACAGCTCTAAAAGAATCAAGGCTCCCCCTAGCTCAAAGAACGTCCAGGAGAAGTCTTGCTTCAGTGCAGAAACACTTCAGTAAATACTGAAGGAAGAGCTACAATAAGAAATGAAAATCTTCAAGCAACTATCTTCTTCTTCTTCTTCTTCAAAAGATCTCTGAGTCAGAACTTCCTGGAAGCAGGAGAACTCAGGTTGAAGAAGAGCAGAAGAGCTAACACTTCTCAGTTAGATGTGAATGAGCTGAGAGCAGTAAACTTGTTCTTGCTGTAGGCTTGCTGAATGAGTATTATCTCAGAACTAGTTTATTTCTTTCTTCAAAGAAGTCTTTATATACCAGCAGCAGCAACGGCTCTTAACTGAGTTTGAATCTTGTCTTTTTCTGAACTCTGCAAGCTGGGCTGCAAAAAACATAAAGCAAAACAAAATACTGCAGACAGATATCCTATAGGAGGATAAAGCTTTCTAAGAAGCTGCAAATATTTCTGATGAAATAATATAAGAGAAAGTCACATCAGAAAGAACTCTTTACGGCCAAGGAAGACTTTTTGAGTCTAACGGCTATAAAGGACAGCCTGGCAGATAAAGCAGATAGCATATTTCAACTAATACGACAAACAACTTTGTCAGAAAAGATTTGCTCATGCATAAAGAATAGAACTGATATTGCATGGAAATAATATCACAAATTATTCAGATAAAAATATGCCAAAATAAATATGAAATTAGTCACATCAAGGAAGACGACAAAACTAATTAAAAGCATACAGCAAAACGTCGAACGACCCTCGGAGATCGTCGAACGGGGCACAGAGATCGTCGACCTATCAGACAGATAGTCGAACGATACAGATAGTCGAACTATCAAGGAAAATAGTCGAACTACCTCAGCAGATAGTCGAACTATCAGGACAGATAGTCGAGCTATCAGATAGTTGATCTATCAGGACAGATAGTCGAACTATCACCGCAAAATAGATAGTCGAACTATCATCAGATAGTCGAGCTATCACAACAAAACAGATAGTCGAACTATCAACAGATAGTCGAGCTATCACAACAAAATAGATAGTCGAACTATCAACAGATAGTCGAGCTATCACAGCAAAACAGATAGTCGAACTATCAACAGATAGTCGAGCTATCACAGCAAAACAGATAGTCGAACTATCAACAGATAGTCGAGCTATCACAGCAAAACAGATAGTCGAACTATCAACAGATAGTCGAGCTATCACAGCAAAACAGATAGTCGAACTATCAACAGATAGTCGAGCTATCACAGCAAAACAGATAGTCGAACTATCAACAGATAGTCGAGCTATCAGATAGTTGAACTATCAGGACAGAACGTCGACCAACTGATAGACGATAGTCGATCAGACGATAGACGATAGTCGAGCGACGTTTGACTATAGTCGAACGAAAAACTACTTAACCAAATATTCATCTGGAAAAGCAATTCTACACAACTAGAGAATCTAACCTATCAACTAACCTTTGACCATAGATAAATCTTGGGTCAAGAGACAGAAAGAGAAGACTGAACTCAAATCAAAACCTAGGGTTCCAACAATCTCCCCCTATTTGAGTTAAGTCTCTCAAAAACAAACAAAATTACTTGAAAGCAAAATAAAAAGCATAAAGGGAAATAACTAAGCAGGTAACATCAATCAATCGGAAAAAAAACTGTCAATCAATGAATAATTAAGGTGCTTTAGAGTTAGATTCAGGATTAGAAGAACTAGGAACAAAAGTAATTTTCCTTGTAGGATCTAGAGCTTCTTTCTTCGATAGCTTCAAATCTTGTTCTCCAATAATTTTCAATTCAGTTGATCTTGGGACCACTGCCTCAGGATGCTTTTCCATATACTTTGAAGGATCAAACATCTCAGGTCTGACCTGGAATTTTTCGAGCTCCTTCTTTCTGAATTTAGACATAGTGGTTAATCCGGCAGTGTCCTTTCCTTCTTCTTTAGCTTTCCTGATCTGCGCTGCTCCAACCAATTCAAGAAAACGAGCCATCCTATAGTTAGGATCGAGCTCTGGGCTTTCATACACAATCTCAGAAGAAGAATCAACTGGTTCTTTATCTTGATTAACTTTTGGAACAACTTTCTCAGTATGAACTGGCTTTGAAGATGGAACCTTTTTCTTTGGAGAAGGAGGAGGGGAAAATATTGGTCTTTGATATACTACCTCCTTAACTTGTTCTTTAACAGAATCAGGCATTTGATAGCCAGATTGGCTTTTACCTTGGTAACCTTGAGAACTTCTCCTTTGAGCAGATTGAGGTGGATTTGATCTTTCAAATTGAGCAGCAGGTTTAGAAGATACATTTCCTGAGGCTCCTGCACCGGGAGGTGGAGGAGGAGGACCTCTAGGATTCCATCTAGGAACAGGAGAGTCATACCTCTTTGACTTTTTCCTTTGCTTTTGCTGATTTTTAGAAAACCACATCCAATGCTGGAAGTCTTTTGACTTTGGATCAATCCCTTTTAGTAAATAATATGGTGTATCATTGTCTGGATTTGCAGGAGGAGGAGCTACAGCCTTTCTTTTCTTTTTAGCAATCCTTCTTCTCTTAGAATCAGCAGATTCATCAGAATCAATTTCTTCTTCAGAATTTGAAGAGATAGGCAGATCATAGGGATCAACAACATCTTTCAGAGCTCTTTCTTTTTTCCTTTAAAGCAGCTCTTTCCATTTCTTCTTCCATGGCATCCTGTGCCAGGAGAGCATCTAAATCCATACCAGGGGAATCATCCCATATAGTAGACTTTTCAATTTGTATTTCAGACACCTTTTCTTGAAACTCAGAAACTGTCGAGGGGACCAGTTCGATTTGCACTGCTTGCTGAGCAGGTTCAGCAGCCTCAGAAGCTAGAACAGCTGCTTCTGGTTTAGGTTGAACCTCAGAAGCTGGAACAGCTGCTTCTGGTTCAGCTTGAACCTCAGAAGCTGGGGCACTTACTGGCTCTACAAACCACTTGGTCTTCAGGAACAGACGCAGGTTCAGGCTCAGGTTCTGGTTCTGGTTCTGGCTCTTGGACAACAACTACTTCTTCCATTAGATCTGAAGGATTAGGAATAAAATTTTGATAAATGACATCTAATCATTCCTTCCAGGTATTCCCATACTATCATCTCAGTTGAATAATCTATAAATTGAGTAAGATACATACCTTCAGAATGTTCCATTGAGTGTCCTAATCCCCACAAATCATCTAGAAAGGAAGTGATGACTCCTTCTAGGTAGAGAGCAACCAGGGGAGTTGAGAGATCTTCTAGACAAACTTTGACAAAGAATTCAGTCTTCATTACAGCATCAGAAATTTCTTTCTCAGAAATTTCTATCTCTTTTGCTGATACTTCTATCTCTGTAGAAATTTCTTTCTCAGACATTGAAGTACTTGATTCTTCTATCTCTTTTACAATATCAGCTGGTTCTGTTTCTTTTTCAGACAGAGGAGGAGCTGAATCTTCTGGAGCTTTCTCTGCTACTGCAATATGATCTGCTGGAGGAGAGGCCAAAGGCTGCTCTGAGATATCTTCATCAAGCATCTCCCCCTGCCTGATTTCAGTAGAGACTGAAACCAGGCCCCTAGAAGAAGAGGGCTCAGCAGACTTTGAGAGTGCCTGAATAGCAGCAGTCAAAGAGGAGATAGAGGAAGCAAGGGGAGTAATTGCCTCTTCAATCATAGTTTTGATTGAGGGGGTAATTAATTCCACAATGCTAGCAATAAATGATGGAGTTATTTCAAAAGAAAATGATGAAGATGATGGAGGAATTTCAGTGGATGGGTGATCAGCAGGGATGGTATATGTAGGATGAGCTGGAGAATGAGCTGGAGAAGGAAAATGAACTGGAGATGCAACTGGAGATGCAACTGGAGAATGATGTGGAGATATATGGATGGATGCAGGGTGATCAATGTGATCAGAAGATGGAATTGGAGAGTGAGGAGGAGTGGGAATAGGAGAATGAACTGGAGAAGATATTTCAGACACCAACAAATCAAAACTGGGTTGAGAAATCCCAGCAAGATGAGTCGGGAGAGGAGATGTAGGAGCAGAAAGTCGTACTTCAATTGAAGTTGAAGGAACTTCAACTGCAGTAGACGGCAGAACTGATGACGAAGAAAGAAGAGATGGATTTGCTGAGCCAGCGGCTAGAAGGGGGGAGTGACTGAGACAGTCCTGGTGCTCTCAGATATAACTGGAGCAACCCCTACGGGAGCGGGCTTCAGGAAAGTCCTTTTCCATTTTGAGAACAGGGAAGGGTCCATCTTCTTACTCGCGTTGATGGAAGTGGCGGCAGATACAAGCAGATGGGGGTATTTCTCCTTCAGAAAAATACCAACTATCCTTCCTAGGGTAACTTCTTTCTTTCCATTCTTTTTCCTGATTAAATCAAACAGAATACCTGCCCAATTGATCTGCTTCTTATTAACAATTGCACACATTAGTGCAAATTGTTGCCTTGTAATATTGTCGTGAGCGGAGTGCTTTCCCAGTAGCACTTTTCCAACAATTTCCGCAAGAAACTTGATCTTGAACGGGAAATTCACCTTGAGCAGCTTGGAGGGAATGCCTTCGGCATGTCCCAGCTCAGTTAACATTCTTCCAAATTCAGGAGCATCTTGCTCATATTCTTCTTCACCATTAATTAATCCAAAAATTTCAGTCAGAATCGCGGGAGTTAATATTACCTCTTCTCCGCTAATTGTTCCGGTCATCGAATCATCAGTCGACGATGAAGTGAAGGCCCACTCTTTGATTTCCTGAGTGTTTATCTTTACTCTGTAAGACATGAGTCTCTCTAATCCTTGTTCTCTGCACAGATTTAGGATTTCTACTATCCCTGGTTCGCAACTGCTGAAGGCGTCGAAATCAACGCTGAATCCGGCATCAAACTTTACTACTGTAAGAAGAGCTGGAGCAATCGCCATCGAGAAAGCTGTAGAAGACAAGAGAGAGACGGCGAGGACTGAGCTGCAGAAAATGCGAGACAAAGAGCAAGCGGGAAGACGGAATGCGAAAAGACGCTCTCCGTCGACGATAAAAGCAAATATCTCTTAACCTAGGTCGACTATCGGCTTTAAATTAAAACAGCGATCGTCGATCTATTTAAAAGATACTGGAGACGATAGTCGAACGGTCGTTCGAAGATCGGTCCTGAAGCAGAGTAGTTGATCAATCGTTCGACTATTTCTGTCTTCACAAACAACAAGCTGTCGTCAACCATGGATCGACGATAAGCTCGACCTGTTCGACGATCTTCGAACGCCGGTCGACGATCTTCAAGCAGATAAGCTATCTTAAACCATAGGTCGACGATAGGCTTGATCCGCTCGACTATCGTCGAACTTCGTTCGACTATCTTCGAACAAGTTTCAACAAGACAGACGTCACACTTAGTCTTTTCCATTAATCATGCCTAGTTGAACTAAAAAGAACAGATGCTTCTGTTCATCTAAGGGCTTGGTGAATATATCACCTCTCTGAAGGTCTATGGATATGAACTCAAGGCTGATCTTGTTCTTTTCCACACAATCTCTCAGGAAATGGTGTCTAATCTCAATGTGCTTCGTTCTAGAGTGGTGCACTGGATTTTGTGCAATGGAGATAGCACTTGTACTGTCACACATGATTTTAGTGTTCTTGTGTGAGTACCCATAATCTAAAAGTTGATTTTGTATCCACAGGATCTGTGAACAACAACTAGCAGCTGCTATATATTCAGCTTCTGCAGTTAAAGTTGAGACAGAGGCCTGCTTCTTACAGAACCAAGAGATCAATCTCTCAGTTCCTGAGATACTTTTCCTGTCAACTCAACAACCAGCATAATCAGAATCAGAATATCCAATTAATTCAAATTCTGACTCAGCTGGGTACCAAAGTCCTAGATTTGGACATCCCTTCAGGTATCTCAAGATTCTCTTGAGAAGAATCAGATGAGATTCCTTGGGGTTGACCTGGAATCTAGCACAAAGGCATGTAGCAAACATTATGTCTGGCCTACTTGCAGTTAAATACAATAGGGAACCAACAATGGCCCTATAATTTTTTTGATCTACAGGCTTTCCCTGATCATCAGAATCAATAACTACATTAGTAGCCATAGGTGTATGCATTGCTGAAGCATCTGCCATCCCAAACTTCTTTACCAATTCCTTGGCATATTTGGATTGGGAGATGAAGATGCCATCAGCATCTTGCTTTACTTGGAGACCAAGAAAGTAAGACAGCTCACCCATACTACTCATCTCAAACTTGGAATGCATCAAGTTAGAATTTTTTTTGCAAAGTTTGGGATCAGTGGAACCAAAAATAATGTCATCCACATACACTTGAACTAACAGGATTGTGTCCTTGTGGTGCTTGACGAAAAGGGTTCTATCAACTACTCTAGTAAAGTTGTGCTCTAACAGGAAACTAGCTAGAGTCTCATACCAGACTCTGGGTGCTTGTTTTAGACCATAAAGAGCTTTCTGCAACTTGAATACATGTGAGGGCTGAGTTGAAGAAACAAAACTGGGTGGCTGTTCAACAAAAACCTCTTCCTTTAGCTCACCTTTAAGAAAAGCACTTTTGACATCCATTTGAAAAACCTTAAACTTCATGTAGGCTGCATAGGCCAAGAAGATCCTTATTGCTTCTAGCCTTGCAATAGGAGCAAAGGTTTGGTCAAAATCTATACCTTCCTCCTGTCTGTAGCCCTGAGCTACAAGCCTACCTTTATTCCTTACAATGGTGTCATTTGCATCCAACTTATTTCTATACACCCACTTGGTGCCTATGATCAGTTGGCCTTTAGGTCTTGGAACCAAAGTCCAAACTTTACATCTATCAAACTGATTGAGTTCCTTTTGCATAGCAATGATCCAGTGGGGATCTAGCTCTGCATCTTTAATGGTGAGGGGCTCAATCTATGAGAGGAAACAAGCATGCATCACATCCTGTCTTAACTGATGTCTTGTTTGAACATCAGCTGATATGTCTCCTATCACTTGAGATGTGGGATGATCTCTAAGTGTGACAACATCAGTAGGTGGGATGTGATCTTCATCAATAGTTGGGATTAATTCCTCAGGAGGAATTTGATCTACTATTGGTGGAACAATAACAACTTCTGCAAAGTCTTCACCACTGTCTGATTCAGTGATATGAAGAGTTGAAAGATGAAGGATTTCTTGAGAGACATCTTTGGAAGATTCTTGTTCCTGTAATGAACTTGAGGAAGGGGAAGTTTCCTTCTCCTTGTAAAACATTTGGGATTCATCAAAGGATACATGAACAGACTCTTCAATTTTAGAAGATGATTTATTAAAAAACCCTATAAGCTTTGCTTACTTGGGAATATCCTAGAAAAATTCCCATTGAAGCCTTTGCTTCAAACTTTCTAAGATATTCTTTATTGTTATTATGAATATAAACTACACAGCCGAAAACTCTAAAATAATTTATTTTAGGTTTCTTTCCTTTAAGTAACTCATAAGAAGTTTTACACTTAAGCTTGTGTATCAGACTTCTATTCAAGACATAGTTGGCTGTACTAACAGCTTCTGCCCAATAGGAAAGATGCATATTAGCATCTGCCAACAATGTGCCAGCAGCTTCAATTAGTGTTCTGTTCTTCCTTTCAACTACCCCATTTTGTTGGGGAGTTCTAGGAGCTGAGAAGCTATGTTTGATACCTTCTCTCTCACAGAATTCTTGCATGAGAAGAGAGTCAAACTTAGTACCATGATCACTTCTGATCAAGGCCACATGAGTAGAGTACTCAGTCTGCACACATAATAGAAAGTCTGTAAGGGCTTTGAAGTTATCAGCCTTAGTTCTCAAAAAGAATACCCAACTGAACCTAGAGAAGTCATCTACAATGACTAGGGTGTAATACTTCCCTCCTAAACTTTGTACATTTATTGGGCCAAATAGGTCCAAATGTAATAAATACAAGATTCTAGGAGAATCACATTTATTTACTGATTTAAATGAGTTCTTGGTTTGCTTGCCTAGTTGACAAGCCTTGCATAGGCTCTCCTTCTTGTAGGGGCAAGAAGGTAAACCTCTAACAAGGTTGTGTTTAGATAACCTAGATATATTCTTGAGGTTAACATGGCTAAGCCTTTTATGCCATAAGGTGTTATTATTAGTTACTTCATTAAACAGGCAGATTTCAGAATCAGTTGAGTTAAAATCTACTAAGTAAATATTACCTTGTCTAATGCCTACCAATACAACATTATTATTTAAAGTAATATTACACAGAGAGTTAGAGAATGAAACCTGGTTGCCAGCATCACATAGTTGGCTGACTGAAATCAAATTATGCTTCAGTCCTGTCACATATGCAACTCTCTTGAAAGTAACAGCTCCAATAGTGATTCTGCCATAGCCTTCTGTCTGACCACAGCTTGAATCTCCAAAGATCACCTTTGGGCCGAGGTTGGCTTTGAACTTTGACAGTTGACTCTTATTTCCTGTCATATGCTTGGAGCATCCACTATCCAAATACCACTTATTCTGAGTGATAGGATAGGTCTTCACCTGTGAATAAATCAATTTAAACGTTTGTGGACCCAGGTAACCTTGGGTCCCTTGTTTTTCACATAAGAAAAGCTGGAAATAAATGAGAATGCAGGCTGAGGGTGATAACCTAATGGGTGAGATCTCCTAGGTGGGATTCTCCATGCAGATGATGGGTCAACAAACCTAGGGTTTCTATTTTCATTTAGGTTCCTATGGTACTGATGATAATTTTGAAATCATATTGAAAACGTCAATCGACGTTCGACGATGGGCGCTCAGATCGTCGAGCTTCGTTCGACCATTGAGCTTCCGATCATCGAGCAGCGTTCGACGCTCTTTGTATTTCTTTAAAAAATTTCTTCCTCTTTTCTCTCTTAGCTTTATTTAAAGTTTTATTAACTTAATTTACTTGCTCAGTGTTCTTCATTCCACTAGCTGAAACAAAGTTCACTGGAGTTGAAAGATTATTTTTAAGAATAATAGGTGGTTCACTGGGAGAAGCTCCTAAGCCTAATTTGTTATTACCTGACCTAGTGTTAGTCATGCTGGTTATCTCTAACAGCTTAAGGCTTCTACCATTTAGTGATTCTTCTAACCTCTTAGACTTAGCTAACTCAATTTTAAGAAACTTAATTTCTTCACTAGAATTAGTGAGATCTTCCTTTAACTTAATGTTTTCAATAGATATGATTTCTGATTCAGCTAGCCTATGTCTAAGTTCTTTAATCTCCTTTTCAGAACTAATTAAATCTAAACATAAAGATTTAAATTCTAATTTAAATTCTGCAGAAGTAAAATCATAAGAAGATAGTACCTCATCTTCTGTTGGCATTTCTTCCTCTGAATCTGAACTCTCTGCAGCTGAATGATTGCTGCAGGCATCTATTGCCATCAGGCAAACTTCCTTTGCCTTCTTTTCTTCTTCATCCTCACTAGAGCTTGAGGAGGAGGATTCCTCATCAGAATCACTCCAGGTTTCAGCGACAAAGCCTCTCTCCTTCTTTTTGTTCTTGTAGGAGGATGGCTTGGAGTGCTTCCCGTGCTGATCCTTATCTTTTCTTTTATCTTTGTTCTTTTCCTCTGGACAATCTGGAAGGATATGTCCAGGCTTCCTGCAACCATAGAAGATAATTTCTTTAGCAGGAGAACGATCATACCTTGGTTTGTCTTCATAGCGTGAAGACTTCTTTCTGAATTCCTTTCTCCCCATCTTGAGAAACCTTTTCGCGAATAATGCCATTAGCTCCTCATTGGATTGGCTGCCTTCAGAAGCATCAACAACCTTAAGAGCTAGAGATTGCTCTTTTCTTATAGGAGTTGGGGTCTTTGCTTCAGCTTCTGCTTCCCTGGACTTCAGCACTTGCTCAAAAGACTTGAGCTTGCCGAGAAGGGCTTCTGTTGAGATCTCTGTTGTACTTCTGGCTTCCTTGATAGGCCAGATCCTCAGATCCCATGTGCTAGGGAAGCACATAAGAATCTTATCATTGACCTCTGTCAATGAAATATCCTTGTCAAGGGTCCTCAGCTCATTGATGATTGAGCTGAGCCTTGTGTACATGGCTTCAACTGATTCAGCATCAGTTTTCTTGAAATTCTCATACTGTGAGATAAGGTTGGACCTCCTGTCCTTTCTTTCATCAGCTGAACCAGCTACAATCTGGTTCAATGTATCCCACATTGCTTTTGCTGAGGAGCAGTCAGCAACCTTCTGGAATACTTCATCAGACATTGTCTGAGCCAGAATGTTCATTGCCTTAGCATATGCTATCTTTGCCTTTTTGTATTCATCATTGTAGTCTGGAGGAGGCACTGCACTCATATCAGATGATGATGAGGCAGTAGCAGCAGCAGGTGCTCTTGGTGGTCCTGACAAAATAGAAGCAAAAATACTTTCATCAATAGAATTCATATATAATTTGATCCTTGCCTTCCAGATGCCAAACTTAGCCAAGTTACATGCTGGAGGTCTGGTGCTAGAATAATCCTTAGACTGGGCCATGATAGTGAAAGTGAATATCTATAATCCTTGGTATCTATCAGGATCTTGTGACTCAGGTGTTAGCCTATTCAGTCAGTCAACCTCCCTCTGATACCAATTGAAAGAGAAGGGATAGATACAACTCTAGAGGGGGGGTGAATAGAGTAATCAAAAATTGCACTAGCAAAGTTGACTTTCTACTCAACTCCCTTAGAGTTAAATGCGGAATGAAGGTTATAGATATTTGAGAATAAACCTTAGAGCCTAACACAAGTGTTGTGCACAAACTAAAGCTAACTGTAATTACAGTTTAGCTTTGGATCCTATCCAGCAACTAGCAAACCTAGTTAAGATCTAATCACAGCCACAATGCAAGAAATTAAATAAAGCAATCCAGACGACAAAGGAATTTATAGTGGTTCCCCAAACAACTTGGGTACGTCCACTCTTCTACCAACAAGGTAGGAATCCACTACAGGTTTTTGATCAGGTGCCCTGCCACCAGAAGATCTGCTTCAGGTAGATCTAGAGACCCTTTAGACTTTTGATCAGGTGTCTAAAAAACCAACAATAGGTTTTTGATCAGGTGCCCTGCCACCAAGGGATACTTTTGAAGAGAGTAATAACCCTGTACAGGAGGGGGAAAAAGGTTAAGGTGTCTTCTCTATTTTACAATAGATTAGAAAAGCACAATAACTTGCACTGAGCTAGACAGCTCTAAAAGAATCAAGGCTCCCCCTGGCTCAAAGAACGTCCAGGAGAAGTCTTGCTTCAGTGCAGAAACACTTCAGTAAATACTGAAGGAAGAGCTACAATAAGAAATGAAAATCTTCTAGCAGCTATCTTCTTCTTCTTCTTCAAAAGATCTCTGAGTCAGAACTTTCTGGAAGTAGGAGAACTCAGGTTGAAGAAGAGCAGAAGAGCTAACACTTCTCAGTTAGATGTGAATGAGCTGAGAGCAGTAAACTTGTTCTTGCTGTAGGCTTGCTGAATGAGTATTATCTCAGAACTAGTTTATTTCTTTCTTCAAAGAAGTCTTTATATAGCAGCAGCAACAACGGCTCTTAACTGAGTTTGAATCTTGTCTTTTTCTGAACTCTACAAGCTGGGCTGCAAAAAGCATAAAGCAAAACAAAATACTGCAGACAGATATCCTATAGGAGGATAAAGCTTTCTAAGAAGCTGCAAATATTTCTGATGAAATAATATAAGAGAAAGTCACATCAGAAAGAACTCTTTACGGCCAAGGAAGACTTTTTGAGTCTAACGGCTATAAAGGACAGCCTGGCAGATAAAGCAGATAGCATATTTCAACTAATACGACAAACAACTTTGTCAGAAAAGATTTGCTCATGCATAAAGAATAGAACTGATATTGCATGGAAATAATATCACAAATTATTCAGATAAAAATATGCCAAAATAAATATGAAATTAGTCACATCAAGGAAGACGACAAAACTAATTAAAAGCATACAGCAAAACGTCGAACGACCCTCGGAGATCGTCGAACGGGGCACAGAGATCGTCGACCTATCAGACAGATAGTCGAACGATACAGATAGTCGAACGATACAGATAGTCGAACTATCAAGGAAAATAGTCGAACTACCTCAGCAGATAGTCGAGCTATCAGGACAGATAGTCGAGCTATCAGATAGTTGATCTATCAGGACAGATAGTCGAACTATCACCGCAAAACAGATAGTTGAACTATCAACAGATAGTCGAGCTATCACAGCAAAACAGATAGTCGAACTATCAACAGATAGTCGAGCTATCACAGCAAAACAGATAGTCGAACTATCAACAGATAGTCGAGCTATCACAGCAAAACAGATAGTCGAACTATCAACAGATAGTCGAGCTATCACAGCAAAACAGATAGTCGAACTATCAACAGATAGTCGAGCTATCATAACAAAACAGATAGTCGAACTATCAACAGATAGTCGAGCTATCACAGCAAAACAGATAGTCGAACTATCAACAGAGAGTCGAGCTATCACAGCAAAACAGATAGTCGAACTATCAACAGATAGTCGAGCTATCAGATAGTTGAACTATCAGGACAGAACGTCGACCAACTGATAGACGATAGTCGATCAGCCGATAGACGATAGTCGAGCGACGTTCGACTATAGTCGAACGAAAAACTACTTAACCAAATATCCATCTGGAAAAGCAATTCTACACAACTAGAGAATCTAACCTATCAACTAACCTTTGACCATAGATAAATCTTGGGTCAAGAGACAGAAAGAGAAGACTGAACTCAAATCAAAACCTAGGGTTCCAACAGACTAGGAACACAAGGGACATACCCAAGGTCTCAGCGTGGAGGTCCCGCCGCATACCCGGAAGACTAACTAACTCTTCCCCTCCCAAGCCAAGGGCTGAGCTAAGGCACCTTCAGAGGGCTCTCTTAGCCGACCGGAACATCCAAGGAGGATCTCAAGATCCACTCCTTAACTAGAGGTGCCACCACGGGTCTATATAAAATGTCCCCCGCCTGCCTTTTTAATGGCGTAAAATCGCCCAACAGCCCTACTCTACGCAGCCCCAATTGGGCCGCTAATATCATAACATAGGCCTTCTAGGGCCGCCACAGAGCATCGCAGATATTTAAATTTACAGGAATATGAATTTCATACATCGGCACGCAGGCCGACAATATAAACAAACTAGGCCTTCGAGGGCCGACACGAGCTTGGGCTTAAGCCCGCTATTCCCCGCTTGGTGCTGTAGCGCCTGTACATCAACGTCTCGACGAGCGGCGGCCAATTAGGCATCAGTCGGCTAACATAAGCGGGTCAAACATATTGCGCACATCCCCTTTTTGGGGTTATGGTGCGCATTCCCTGCAAGCGGCTAATAAACAACTTCCTCGGAGTCTTCTCCGGAAACCCCAGAACATCACCAATCCGGCTCACACGTCCGGATGGGCTTCACACAGCATGCCTAAACCCGTACTCACGCTTCCGGGTACTAATGCAATTAAAAGCGGGGACGCACATATCGACCCGTCGGAGAGCTCCCTTCCCCCACCCGTTGGTGGAGAGGTGCTTTTATGCAAACATGTAAATTGAGGGCTTCACCTGCCCGAGTAGAAACATCGTTACCCTTGACGCGTGTTTGGCAGAGCCGCAACCGCGCACATTGCCCGAGGGTCGACGTCTAGCGTCCGTAGTGGTTGTCCATGCACAGATCCGACCTTCGCTGGAGAGTTAAAAGCTCCAAGTGATTTTTCCCTCCATGGCTGAGCCTCTCTATGGTCGATCGTGCTCCGACACAAGTTGTCCTACCTCCACCGCCACCGGTCGGCCACCTCCAGCAAGTGCAATACCAACCCTCACCTCTATTGGTCGGCCAAGAGGTGAGGAGGAGGATCGGCCAAAAAAGAACTCCCTCTAGGCGGCGGTGGCGGCTCCCTGAAATGGAAGAGAAAGGGGGCTCTTCCCTTGCCGGCGGTGGCCTGGACAGAGAAAGGAGGAGGGGATAGGGCGGATCCTCCTTGCGGCGGCCTGGACGGAGAGAGGGAGAGGGGAGACGGGGCTGGGTTGCTCCAGGCGGCCGGGAGAGAGGGAGGAGCGGCGGGGCTGGGTTGCTCCAGGCGGCCGGGAGGGAGGGAGAGGGGAGACAGGGCTGGGTTGCTCCAGGCGGCCAGGAGAGAGGGAGAGGGGAGACGGGGCTGGCGGCTGCTTTCTACTTGGCCGAACCCTAGGTCGAGGGGGGGGGGGGGGAAGATGCTGCTGCCCCTTCTTCTATTTCTCTCCCTCTATATATAAATCTATATCTTCATATATAATAATATATAACATAAATAAATAAATAAATAAATAAATATATATATATATATATATATATATATATATATAACATATATATTAAAAGGCCTATACACACAAAACCTCCGCACGCACGCGCGAGCACCCGCACATCCTCGAACAGGGACGCCAACCCGTCGCCCACATCACGCCCCGAGGCTGACATTTGGGGAGGGTCTCACTCGCCCGGCTACGGGGTTGTACAATGACTTAAAGGTTAGGTCTCTAATATACACAATCGTATGCCCCTGCTATGGTAAGACACACGATAGGTAAATGATCAAGAGCATACCAAGTGTTTAATCTTAATTACTACTTATAGCCTATGATTTTTATATGTGATGATTTGTTGACTTATTTATTCAGTTTAAGTCTTTAAGACCACAAAGTTATTATGAATTTATTATGGCAAATTTATTCAATATAAAACTTTTATGAAATCAAAAGTAGTGATAATTAACATACTAATTTTTCAAAAAATAAATATGTCAAGAAATTAGAATTTTTCAAAAAATAATTCTACTGTCGATGCTAGAACCTACCACCGTACAGTAATAACAGAGATTTTATTTTTTGCTCAAAACATATGATTTTTGTAATTTTCTGATTTCGATTTTTCTTGATTATAATTTATTATTATAAGGTCTATCATATACAATAAAGAGATTTGAGAAATAATCAAAAAGTTGCGCATTTTAATATTTTAGCTTAATACCCCTTATAGCCTATTTAAATTCATCTTTGAAAGTTATTTAAATTATAGTGATAATATAAGACACATGTAGGCAATGTATTTAAAATGATAGAATTTAGAAAATAGAAAATAAGTTAATTTTGACCATTTGACAAAGATAAGACTTCTATTCAAATTCATTCAATTGGATTGATAAATCATTAAGCTTAATAAATGTAAGTCATATAGCAAAAGATATATATAAAGTGACATTGACATGTTGGTTCAAGAAAGTACACAAAATAAAAAATAAGCATATCATGAAGTAGTGTATTGCGTATTTCGTTTATAATTTATTTCTAATTCATGCAATTTATTGGATACTAGTGAATACATGATTTAGGTATCCAATGAGGGCTGAGTGTGATGGTTCCTTTGGACACCCACATACTTCGTCTTGATTTTTGGGCAAATCGTGATGAATGGGCCTTTTCAAATGGAGTCAGTGTTTCATCTGAATTTTAGGCCTTCATTCATACTTTGGATGTTTAATATTACTCTTGTGCACCAAATTTGTATTGTAATTATTTTTTACTTGAGGCTTAGAATGATAATGATTTTTAGGAAATTTATATGCAATCACTTTTATGTTGAGTGAAGATTGATCTTGTAAATTATGGTGATGATGGTGATTTGGAAATTCATTTACGAGTACTTGATATTGTTCATTTTTATGGATTGACTTAATTATAGTATGAAAATATGTATTCAACTTGCTTTTGGATTTGGTTTTAAAATGTGGATTTATGTTTGGTGAATTTTTATTTATAATTTTTTTTAGCAATTTGATTTTTGTTTCCAATTCTTTATTTTTATCTTTGAAATTTTGTCTAGCTTTTGTATAAGCTATTGTGTTATTTTTAAGAGTAGTGACTATAAAATCAATATGAGTTTTATAATTATTTCTAAGTTTTTCAAATGTTTCATTCATCTCTTTAATTTTATAATTCTTGCATATAGCACGGTCACTTTTCAAAGTTGAATTCTCTAAACTTAGAATTTTCATTTTTTTTGTAGTGGAAAGTTGCTTTTCAAATGTCCTACTTTTTTTTAGAAATATTACAATCAAAACAAGGTTTGGAAATTTCAACTAGAGAGCAAGAAGGATAAACTAGACATATCAAAATTTAATTTTACATTAAGTTGTGCTTTTAAATTTTTATTTTCTAAACGTAATTTAAAATTAATATTTTTCAATTTCTCAATTTTATATATAGCCACATCTAGCACATACAATGTAGAAATAGAAGTTGGAATTAGGAGGGAATTTGATTTATTAATAGTACACTTGGAGGAGGTAAGATTTGAACATGAAGTTCCTTTGACATCTTCTTCTATGCATGATATACTTGTTGTGTCCCCATCCGAGCATGATCGTGAAATCTCACATTCTTCTTTCTTTGAGTGATCTTCCTCCAAGCACAAGTCCATATTTATTTCTTCTCTCGGATCCATATGAAATTGCTCATGTTCATCATCTATTGAAGGAAGATTGTAAGTATTCTCAAAAAATTTTCAAATATCATAAGCAGTAGACAAAGTATAAATAAGTTTAAATTTTTTTTGATCAAGTGCGCAAAATAAACTATTTATTGATTTAACATTTAAAAACATATCATTTTTATTTGAAGTATTTGAGGGTTCTTTTATAGTAATATTCCAGACTTAATCATCTAAAATTTAAGAAAATGTTCCATTAATATTTTTCACCCTTTATAATTTTCACCCATAAATAAAGATGATGCTAAAAATTTTATATTTAATAAAATTTCAGCCCCTCTAGTAGAAGCGAGATCATGAACCATCATTATTCCCGGTTGTGAAGCCATTTTGAAATAACCTAGCTCTGATATCACTTGTTAGATCTTTAAGCGTCCTTAGAAAGAGCGGTGAATAAGTACTTTTCGGAAATTTAAATCTTATTTAAAATATCAGATTTATTTAAAGAAGTTTCAGAATATTTTATCAGAAAGTATATTTTAATATTTTAGAAAATATTATATTGAATATTAATTTTAAAGAAGGTTGGATTTCAATGTTCATTTACTACCGCTAGCGATCGCACTACCGCCTGGTGCTAGTAACATAAGTGAAATATATGTGTTTATTTTAAAAATAATTTGCAATATATTTTGTATTGATGCTTTGATGGAGAAATACTATTTAGAATATTTTAGAATAAAAAATAAAACCAAGATAATAGAATAATGTAAAACATGATTTTATTTCACAATAAATTGATTGCACGATGTTTGATTTCTATAATACTAGAAATTAATGAGAAATATGAAAAAAAACTTATTTTCCTTTTCTATACCGACCATTATTCCCACGGACTGGTTGGTTCTATCCTATTTATCCCAAATGTGGTCTCGAACCGCCCCTCAACCTACCTACGATCTAGTCGCCAACAAACACAGAGAATTCAAGGAATCCTCCCAGGAAACTGACATCAGCACTAGATGATTTTTCTCCCTAAATCTCGCAAGACCTGATCACCCCTATCTGCAACAAATTTTCCACAAAATCTGACGTTCTCCTCGAGATTTCTCAACTCAAGTTACAAAAGTATAAAAAAAACGATTACAAGATAATAAAATAAGCAAGAAAAAACATCGCAAGGATTTTTGAAGGTGAAGACAAAGACAATGTTGATGTTGGCATTCTTGATGCATTCGTCCTTCGTGTTGAATAAGCATGGTAGCACTTCCCCTTCAAGAACTCCTTTAGATCTTCGTGTTTGCCCAAGGGATTTTTCTTAATGATATGAAGATGATCCTCTTAGAGTTGTGGCTTTGGTAAAGGAGGAATCGATGCCCAAGAAGGAGAGGAGCCACTCTTTAAATATGCATCAGTTGTTATTGTCAGCAGTAGCCTTATCGCTAGACGATAACTTCTTTAGGTAGTAATATTCTTCTTTTGGAATTCAACATATTAGGTAACTTTCCATCGCCATTTTAGGAAACTTTTCCTCGTCATTTTAGGAAACTTTTGAACTTTGGAGACAAACATTTTTGGTCTCTAATTTTTCCAAAAGTGGGCCTTCTAGAACACTACCATCGGGCGGTGTCCCACTACCGTTGGCGTTAGTACTTGCTAAATCTAGCTCCTTCATTTTCTATCACGTTGAAATTATTACCACCAGAATTTGTGTTACCGTTGGGGGTACCGCTACTGTTGGCGGTATCAAAACCTCGGCTAGCTTATAGATATCATCTTCCTCATTCTGGAATGGTGTGGAACATCTTGTAACTCTTCTCAATTTGAAAGTTATAGTTGTTTTTGCTACGCACACCCATGACAAAGGTCTTGTCTCATTTATTCTTTGTTTGTACATATATGACTTGCACACTATAAACACAAAATACTAAATTGAATATATCATGATATTTATTATTCTCAAAAATAAGAGATGTGGAATGCATGTTCTCACACTTCTTAGGTTTCCAAGTGAAATAGTCTGATGGGGGAATCTTCATCTCTCAGATTAAGTACACTAAAAAGCTAATAAAGAAGTTTGGGATGGAGTTAGTATCCACAATAAAAACTCTCATGAGATCAAATATATCCCTAGATAAGGAAAGGGAAACCTTTTGATGAATCCATATACATGTATATCATTGGGTCCCTACTTTACTTAACTACTAGTAGACCTGAAATTCATGTATGTTACATGTGTTTGTGCTAAGTACCCGTCCTGCCCAAAAAAATATCATTACACAGCTGCAAAGAGGATTTTGAGATATCTTAAGGGCACCCAACAACTTGGCATTTGGTATCCTAGGAATAATGATATTGAACTAATAGGTTATTCAGATGCAGACTTTATATGTTACAAGAAAGATAGAAAGAGTACCTCAGGAACATACCAGTTCATAGGAAGGAAGTTGATCTCTTGGAGCAGCAAGAAGTAGACTAGTGTGTAATTTCCACAGCTGAATCAGAGTACATATCAACATGGAGTTGTTATGCACAACTTCTATGGATTCAACCTCAATTGCAGAATTATAACCTACATATAAGTAAAAATCTCATATATTGTGATTCATTCAGTGCAATCTCTATTGGTAAAAGTCTTGTATCACACAACAAGACTAAGCATATAGATATTATGTATCATTTTATTAGAGAACATGTTGGGAAGGAGGATATATGCCTTGAGTTTGTTCTCATAAACAAACAAGTGACATATATCTTCACCAAGCCACTGAATGAGACAAAGTTTAATTCCCTTAAGATTGAATTATGAATGCTTAACTTTGAATAGTTTTATCTTTCAAGTTTTATCTTCCATTGTATTTGTATAATTATTCATTCCATCTTTATTACTATAGTTGCTGCAAAAAAATATTATCTGGTAGTATGTTGGTTGTACTAATCATGGATACATGCACACATAAGTATGAGTCAATTGACTCACTTTCAAGAGTTATTCTGCCTTCTTGATCGACAGATAGGCCTAAAAGGGCAGAGGAGTTGAGCTGAGTCAATCTCAGTTATACCGTTGAGATCGTTGAGAGGATGCTCAATGATACCTCTTCGTCAAAATAATATCGTCTTAGTTGCTGCTATATTTATTCTCAAGTCATTTTCAGTTATCAGGTAATTTTTATGAACACCCAAAGTACGCGAGACTTCATTTTCATTTTAACCTAACAGGTATATTAAAATATGTATATATATAAGCCAAGGGTTTAGCTAAAGACATAAACCTCTAACCCTAGAAGACTGTCAACTTCGCTCAGTCTCTCTCTATATTCTAAACGAATAGGTTTTCAGTCAAATGACGCTAAAACTTGTGAGAATCTTGCATGACAGATATGAAGTAGTGAGATTTGGATTCAAGAATGCTTCAGAAGACATCAAGGAAGTTACCAGTATATTGGATGTCGCTGGACTAGAATTCATTCTATTTGAGCCCAACCCAATTCTAAAAGATGAAGTTTTGGAATTCTATTCACATATAAAGGTATCTTCATCTGGTAATTCAATTAAGAGAAAAATAGGCAATGACAAGATTAAAATTAGACATAATAGGATTTCCTAGACATTGCATCTTCCATCTGTTGATATAAAAGAAGTGCAGGAGATTTAACCTCAAGAAACTGTTGATGTCTTGAACTGGTGTGAATTTTGTGGAAAGAGATACGACTCTCAAGAAAGAAAGCATTTCAACCAGGGAGGCAAACTGCTGGCGGATATCATAGTAAAGGCCACCCTCTGCAAAATTGGTTCTTATGATAGGATTTCAAAGTCCATGTTTGAGTTGGTTACAAGAGTTATTCTTCAGATGAAAACCAACTAGGCCTTAGTGGTATTCCAGAAACTCCTAGACAGTCTTCAAGTACCAAATATGGGTATGATTCTTTCCTTATATCTGATCAATGCATATTCTAAGAATTTCATCAAGAAACAAGGAATGAAGATCCATTATATAAAACAAATGGATATCGAGACATTGAAGAGATACGCCAGGGTGCTGCCAAAAGGTTAAACTGAGAAGAAGGGGCAAAACAAAGATAAAAGAAAGAAGGTGGTTGTGGAAGAAGTTTCTGAATCTAAATCAGAGAGGGTATTGATGACCAAGTGGATATTGAACCCATCCACAATCCCGATTTGTCACCTTCTATTGAGGATGAAGAAAACCTTCAAGATATAAGCATTCAAGTGAATCTTAATTTAGCTGATCCAAGTACTCCTCTGAAAGTGGTTGTATTTGCTGAGGGGGAGACAACTGATCAAGAAAAGTTTGGTGCCCCAGTTGAGGGGGAGTTTGCTGAAAAGGAGAAGATTGATTCTTTAGAACACTTCTTAAGTGAAGCTTCACAATGTCCCCAGAGGCTGAGACAACAACTCATATTGAGTTGGTTGGTCAAGAAGACCTGGGGACATGGTTGAACCAAGTTGTTGCTGATTTACTACCCCAAGTGTCACAAAATCAACCATCCTTAAACACTGTAAATAGTTAAATTCTCATATCTATGAAAGCTATACTGGATGGGCAAGCAACATCTTTAAAAACCTACATTGATGAGTCTGTAAAGGGAATGAAAGCAGAGATTCTGATAAAAATTCAAAAAGTCAAAGCAGATATCATGGATGATTTGGATTTTCTGAAGGGTGACACTGCTCACATAAATGATGAAATTACAAAATAGTTTGATAAAACAATAAGTACAGTCCACCAAAATGTAAAGATATTAAGATCAATGGACAAAAGTCTTAGACTGGCTATACAAGATAACATGCACAAGTATGAAATAATATGTGAGCCAAATTGATGAGACCATCAAACTAGTTGTGGATCACATTGAAGGATATGTGTACTCTACCCAGCTTAAGGCAATACATCTGATTGAGCAGTCTAGAGATGCTATTCTGGAGGGCAGTGAAAATATTTTCCAAACTCTCTCTAGTAGATTTGAGGCTAATACTCTTCATCCGAACAATATAATTTTTGAAGAAGTCATAAAGGGGAAGAGTGTTTCAGCCGAACAATCCTTCTGGAATCTCTAAGGAACTAGGCTGACACTCAACCTTCCATTACTGGACTTCACTGAACCTGATGAAGAGTTCATCAAGGAGAAAGGTAGAAATGATACTGAAGATGTGCAGAGAGTTGAGAAGAGAGAAAGATATGGCACAATGCATCGTGAAGAATTCATGGCCAAACAAAAAAAAGAAGAATAGAATGGATCCAGATTTTGAATACTGGAGTGGTGACTCCAAGACCATTATCATGGATGCATGGAGAAGCAATGAATAGTTAAGATTTGTTATTGGCAGAGTCTATCCTTCTGAGCAATAGGTCAAGCACCTGGAGAGGAAGACCCTTCGAGAGAATACCATCAAAAATAAATATGCATAGGCAGAATCCTATAAGGGTACCTTCTAAATATATTCCCAAACCTTTCAAGTACTTTGCATGGCGGGAGGCCAAGAAGAAAAGAGCTGAAAAGAGGTCAGTTAACACAAAAGAAGCATCTACAACACCTATCCAAACAGAGTCAAGCTCAGATTCAGATTATGACATTGGCAAATTAGTTGACAAATTTCCTGTTTCTTGAATATCTGAGATCTGTGATGAGATTGGAGATGAGCTGTAGTTTATGTTTTATTGAACTAAAACCTCTAGACATATATATATACATTTTGATATATTTGTGTTCTTTGATTGCTAGCAATTATATTCTCTATACTGTATTCAGCTGCATATATATATATATATATGTTAATCTATTTTATTATTAATACACCTTACCATTTGTCAGGAGTTATGACTTCTTCAAATAAGGGGGAGATTATTGGAAATATTGCTCACAATATTCCAGGATTTGAAGAAGCATCTCTTGCAATGATAAATGAATATTATATTTGATGGAATATCTGTTTTATATCTATGTAGGAATTATTTATTATCTTTAAAACATGTATAAAGAAGAGTTAGTGCAGTTAGAGCATCATCGTTCAGATTGAAGAAGGATTCTCGACAATATCGTCTTGAATGTTGAAACCGAAAAATCGGTCTCTGTGGAGTTCGACCTTGGGGAAGGGGTGACCGCACACCTACTACACTCAAGTGAACTATCTAGGCTCAAGGCTAGGAACACAAGGGACAGACCCAAGGCCTCAGCGTGGAGGTCCCACCGCATACCCGGAAGACTAACAAACTCTTCCCCTCCCACACCAGGGGCTGAGCTAAGACACCTTCGGCGGGCTCTCTTGGCCGGCCGGAACATCTAAGGAGGATCTCAAAATCCACTCCTGAACTAGAGGTGTCTCCCTGGGTCTATAAAAACTGTTCCCCGCCCGCCTTTTTAATGGCATTATACCGCCCAGCAGCCCTACTCCACGCAGCCCCAATTGGGCCGCTAACAACGTAACTACGTTGTTCTGAAAGGCTATCAACAGGCCATTAGGGGCTTCCCGACAACTAAACCTCGGGGCTCCCACGGGGCGAGCGGTTCACGAACATATCGCCCGCCTAAGATGAACAAGATAAAAAGAATTCACAGGGCATCACAGGCATATAAATAATTACAGGAATATAAATTCCATACTCAGCACGCAGGCCGGCAATATAAACAAAACTAGGCCTTCAAGGGCCGGCACAAGCTTGGGCTTAAGCCCGTTATTCCCCGCTTGATACTCCAGCGCCTGTACGCCAATGTCCCGACGAGCAGCGGCCAACTAGGCATCGGTCGGCTAACATAAGCGGGTCAAACATAATGCGCGCACCTCCTTTTATTGGGGCTATGGTGCGCATTTCCTGCAAGCAGCTAATAAACAACTTCATCGGAGTCTTCTCCGGGAACCCCAGAACATCACCAATCCGGCTCATACGTCCGGACGGGCTTCACACAGAACATCACCAATTCGGCTCATACGTCTGAATGGGCTTCACACAGCATGCCTAAACCCGTACTCACACTTCCGGGCACTAATGCAATTAAAGGCGGGGACGCACATGTCAACCCGTCGGAGAGCATCCTTCCCCCACTCGTCGGTGGAGAGGTGCTTCCATGCAAATATGAAAATTAAGGGCTTCACCTGCCCGAGTAGAAACTTCGTTACCCTTGACGCGTGCTTGGAGGCGGGGCCGAGAGAGGAGCTCCGGGCCGATCTTACTGCATGCGGCCGCGTCGGTGGCCGATCTCCACTCCAAGGCGATCCTTACTCCAGGCCGAGCCTTGCTCCAGGCCGAGCTTGCTACAGGCGGTGGCCAATCTCCACTCCAAGACGCTTGCGGCTGGTGACAACGGGAAGATGGCCGACCTGGATAGGAATAAGGGGGAGGAGCTCGGGCTGGCCCTTCCTAGCCGACGGCCTGGACAGAATGGGGCCAGACGGTGCTCCTCCTAGCCGGCGGCCTGGACAGAGGAAGCAAGATGGGGCCGGGCTTGGAAGAGAAAGGAGGAGCTCGGCCTGCTCATCCTTGCGGCAGCCTGGACGGAGAGAGGGAGGAGGGGGCCGGGGCTAGGCTTGCTCCTGGCCGACGGGAAAGAGGGAAGAGGGCAGCGACGTCGGGTGGGTTGCTCTAGGCCGAGAGAGAAGCAGTGGGAATGGCGGTCGGGGCTCGACTTGCTCCAGGTCGACGGGAGAGGCAAGAGGGGCCGGCTGCTCCTCCAAGCCTAGCTTCCCCTTAGGTGGCCGGGACTTGCACCACGCGGCCGAGGAAGAGAGGAAGAGGGGAGGCGGGGCCGGCGTCGGGGGTGCTGCAGGCGGCCAGAGGGAGAGAGGGCCGGCCGGTTGGTTGCTGCTCCTGGCCGAGAGGAAGAGAGGGGAAGTGGCGGGTTGCTCCAGGCCGGGAGAGAAGAAGTGGGGCGGCTTCGGGGGTGCTGCAGGCGGCCGGAGGAGAGTGAAAGGGGAGGGGCGGCGGCTGGCTTGCTCCAGGCCGAACCCTAGATCGGGGGGGGGGGGGAATGTTGCTGTTGCTGCCCCTCCATTGCCTCTCTCCATATCTCTTATATATATTATATATATATGAAAGTGAAGGGATAGATACTACTCTAGAGGGGGGGGGGGGGTGAATAGAGTAATCAAATTTTGCACAATACAAAACTTAACTGTCTACCCAACTCCCTTAGAGTGAAGTGCGGAATGAAGAGATTATAGATATTGGTTTAACCTTAAAGCCTAACACAAGTGTTGTGTACAAACACAAGCTAACTGTAATTACAGTTAAGCTTGGAAAAACCTAAACAGCAACTAGCAACCTAGTTATATCTATTCACAGCCACAGTACAGGAATTAAACAGTTGAATCCAGACGACACAAGGAAATTTATAGTGGTTCCCCAAACAACTTGGGTACGTCCACTCTTCTACCCACACGGTAGGAATCCACTCAGGTTTTGATCAGGTGCCCTGCCACCAACAGAATCTGATTCAGGTAGATTCAGAAACCCTTTAGACTTTTGATCAGGTGTCTAAAAACCAAGCACAGGTTTTTGATCAGGTGCCCTGCCACCAAGGGATACTTTTGAAGGGAGTAATAATCCTGTACAGGAGGGGGAAGAAGGTTAAGATGTCTTCTCTATTTTACAATAGATTAGAGAAGCACAAAAAGCTTGCACTGAGCTAGAATGCTCAAAAGAATCAAGGCTCCCCCTGGCTCAAAGATGTCCAGGTGAAGTCTTGCTTCAGTGCAGAGAAAACTCTTCAGAAAGTTCTGAAGGAAAGAGCTACAGGAAGAAAGTAAACAATAAAAAGAAACAGTCTTCAAGCAGCAATCTTCTTCTTCTTCTTCTTCAAAGAAACTCTGAGTTGAACTTCCTGAAAGCAGGAGAACTCAGGTGAAGAAGAGATGAAGATCTTAACACTTCTCAGTTAGATGGAGTTTGCTGAGAGCAAGAAGCTTGAGCTTGATGAAGGCTTGAGTGCTTTTGAATAATGTGTGTAACACTCTCTTCTATTAACTCCTGTTAACTAGCTTGAATCCTTCTGCAAAGGGTTCTTTATATAATCATCAGCAAGCAACGGCTCTCTTCCATTTGAATTAATTTGTCTTCTTCTGAGCCTTGAGACCTGAGCTGTAAATATCAAGAAGACAGAAATATCTCTGCAGCAAAACATTCTATAAAAAGGAATAAACCTCTTTCTAAGAAGCTGCAGGCTTAAATCAAATAAACAGATAGACTAAATAAAGTCACATCAGAAACAATCTCTTTATAGCAAAAGAAGACTTTTCAGTCTAACGGCTATAAAGGGCTGTCAGCAGATAAAGTAAATTAAAATGACAGCTAATAAGACAAACAACTTTATCTTAAAAGATTTGAACTCAGGCAGAAAGAATAGAGCAAATAATGCCTGGAAACTTTATCATACAGCTTAAAATAGAGTGCCAGAAAATGTATTAAATAATTAAATATAATAAATAAATACAAAATATAAAGGCAGACAGAAAACGTCGAACGACCTTCGAAGATCGTCGAACGACGCCAGGAGATCGTCGAACTATCGGGCAGATAGTCGAACGATCCAGATAGTCGAGCTATCAAATAGATAGTCGAGCTACCGCAGCAGATAGTCGAACTATCAGGACAGATAGTCGAACTATCAGATAGTCGATCTATCTAGGACAGATAGTCGAGCTATCAAGCGCACAGAGATAGTCGAACTATCAAGCAGATAGTCGACCTACCTCAGAAAACAGATAGTCGATCTATCAAAAGATAGTCGAACTATCAAAACAAACTAGATAGTCGAACTATCAACAGATAGTCGAACTACCAGCGCAGAACAGATAGTCGACCTATCAACCGATAGTCGAACTATCAAGCGCAGAACAGATAGTCGACCTATCAACCGATAGTCGAACTATCAGCGCAGAACAGATAGTCGAACTATCAACAGATAGTCGAACTATCAGCGCAGAACAGATAGTCGAACTATCAACAGATAGTCGAACTATCAGCGCAGACAAAGCGTCGACCAACTGATAGACGATCGTCGATCAGCCGATAGACGATAGTCGAACGGCGTTCGACTATAGTCGAACGAAAAACCTACTTAACCAAATTCTCAATTTGGAAAAGCGAGGACTCTACAGCTAGACTCCTAACCATTGACCATAGATATTTCTTGGGTCAAGGGCACAAAGGAGAGGACTGAACTCAAATCAAACTAGGGTACCAATAATCTCCCCCTATTTGAGTTAAGTCTCTCAAAAACTAAAACAGCTAGCAATAGAATACTAAAAATAAATTCAGCAGATAGTTAACAATAAACTGGCAGATTATCAATCAGATAAATAAATAATCAAATATATCACAACAGTTAATCAAACTATTGAGAATCTTTAGGGTCAGGTAGAGGATCAGAAGAACTAGAGACAAAAGAAATTTTTCTAAGCGGGTCATCTGATTCCTTCTTTGACATCTTCAGATCCTGAGCACCGATTATCTTCAGCTCTGTAGCTCTGGGGACAACAGCTTCAGGATGTTTTTCCATGTACTTTGCTGGATCAAATATCTCAGGATTGACTTGGAATTTTTCAAATTCTTTCTTTCTATATGCTGACATCGTAGTAAAGCCAGTTGTATCTTTACCTTCGGCTCTTGCTTTTCTTATTTGGGCTGCTCCTACAAGCTCTTGAAAGCGAGCCATCCTAAAATTAGGATCGAGCTCAGGATTTTCATATACGGGCTCTGGAGAAGCAGCATCAGCTATTTTATCTAGATAATACATAAGAATAAACTTAGCACAAGGGACTTGCTAGAAGGTTTTAAAACACTGTAAACTATTTACCTTTCGAAACACTTTTCTCAGATTGAACTGGAGAAGGAGGTGGGGAAAAGGTTGGTCTTTGGGCCACAACCTCCTTCACTTGTCTTTGAGAACCATAGGATGATCTGCCTTGAGAACTTTGATGACCTTGTCTAGGTTGGGGCTGAGCAGACGCAGATTTTCCATAGGCGGCAGATTGATTAGCAGGTAAATTCCCAGAGGCTCCTGCACCAGGAGGTGGAGGAGGACCTTTGGGAGTCCATCTGGAGACAGGACTGTCATACCTCTTAGTTCTCTTCCTTTCTTTTTGCTGATTTTTCGAAAACCTCATCCAATGCTGAAAATCTTTTGATTTGGGGTCTATGCCCTTCAGAATATAGTAGGGAATGTCATTATCCTTGTTTGGAGGAGGAGGAGGAGCAGCTTTTCTTTTCTTAGCAGCAGATTTCTTTTTCTTTGATTTTTCAGAAACATCTGAATCATCATCATCATCAGAATGGGATGATGGAGGGTTCTCATAGGGATCATAGGCTTCTGAGACAGCCTTTTCTTTAAGCTTTGAAACAGATTTCTCCCTTTCTTCTTCCAGGGCATCCATAGCCAGAAGGGAGTCTAAATCTAAACCAGGAGAGTCATCCCAGATGGATGACTTCTCAAATTGCAACTCTTTCTCTTTCTCTTTTAGAGATTGAACTCTTAATTCCCAAGCAGCCCATGCTTGAATTTCTTCCAAACTTAAAACAGGAGAATCAACTTTGATTTCCTCTTGATTTTCATCCTCTTTATCATTTAAAAACACATCCAATTCTGGATCTAATTGAGTATCAGAATCACTTGGAGCAGCCTCAGAAACAACTGCTATTTTCTGGGCAGTTAAATCTTCTTTAATAATATCTGTAGAATCAAGAACACAGATCTGCTAAATAAGCTTGAATCATCCCTTCAAGGTATTCACCAGCAAGCAAATAAATTGACTCATCAATAAACCGGATTAGGGAATTACCTTCATATTTAACCATCTCCCAGCAGTCATTCAGATATTTAGTTATGATTCCTTCCAGGAATCTGGCAATCATAGGAGAGGTTAGATCTTCTAAGCATACTTTCACTGCAATTTCTGATAGCAGGATTCCATCTGATATTTCCTTCTCAGTCAAGACTGGAGCTAAAACTTTCTTAGCAGGAGCAATCTCTTCCTCAGCTGGAACAATTTCTTCCTCAGCTGGAGCAACTACTTCCTCAGCAGGAGCTGTCTCTTCCTGAACAGTCATAACAACATCTGGAACTTCTTCTGGCTCAACTTGAGCAGATTCTGGCTGGGCAGACAAGACAACATCTGGAGCTATTTCTATTTCAGCTGGAGTAGAGGCAGGAAGGTCTGAGACATCTTCATTGAACATCTCCCCCTGCCTGATTTCAGTAGCTACTGAAACCAGGCCCCTAGAGGAAGATGGCTCAGTAGATTTAGAAATGGATTGGATGGAGGCAGTAAGACGGTCAATGGAGGCAGCAAGGGGAGCGATTGCCTCGTCAATCATGGTTTTGATTGACGGGGTAATCAGCTCCACGATGCGGATGATAAGCTCTGGAGAGATATCAAAAGAAGATGGATGAGAGGAGGATGGATCAGCAGCAGATATGGTAGGGATGCTGGGGTGAGAAATAATGGGGACAGGGGATCGAACTGGAGATACAGCAGGAGAGGGAGCAGGGGATGGGGAATGAACTGGGGAATTAACGGGAGATGCATGAGGAGTAAGAATTTTCTCTGAACCTAACAAATCGAAGCTAGGAGCAGATATCGTAGCCAGATATGCAGGTAGAGGAGAGGCTGGAGGAGACAGAGGAACAACCACGGTTGTTTCAGGTGCAGCAGAAGAAGAGGGTCGTACCTCAGCAGAAGTTGATGGTACTTCAACTGAGGTAGACGGCAAAACAGAGGAGGAGGAAGGGATAGCTGAGCCAGCTTCAATAGGTTGAGGAGCGACTGATGCAGTCCTAGTGTCCTCAGATTGTGCTGGAGCAGATTTCACGAACGTCCTCTTCCACTTTGAGAACAGATGGGGATCCATCTTCTTGCTGGCATTGATGGTAGTTGCGGCAGAACTCAGCAGCTGGGGGAATTTCTCCTTAAGAAAAATTCCAATAACCCTTCCCAGGGTGACTTCCTTCTTTCCTGTCTTCTTCCTGATCAAATCAAACAGAACAGCAGCCCAATCGATCCTCTTTCGATTAACAATTGCACACATAAGTGCGAATTGCTGTCTTGTTATGTTATCATGGGCAGAGTGCTTCCCTAGGAGCACTTTTCCGACTACCTCAGCGAGGAACTTGATCTTGAAAGGGAAATTTACCTTGAGCAACTTGGAGGGAATGCCTTCAGCATGTCCCAGCTCGACGAGCATCCTTCCGAACTCCTGAGCGTCTTGCTCATAATCTTCATCACCAATAACCAAACCAAAAACATCAGAAAGAATGGCCGGAGTCAGGATAACTTCTACTCCGCCGATGGTACCGATCATCGATTCGTCTGTGGAAGACGACGTGAACGCCCATTCTTTTATCTCTGGAATGTTGATCTTGATCCTTTCAGACATCAGCTTCTCTAGACCTTGATCCCTGCAGAGCTGGAGAACTTCCACGATTCCGGCATCGCAACTGCTGAAAGCTTCGAAATCCACACTGAATCCGGCATCAAACTTTACTACGGCTAGAACAGCTGGAGAAATCGCCATGGATTCGCCGGAGAAAACACGAGAAAGCTGGAGAGAGAACGAGAAAGACGAAGCGCCAGAAAATCGCAAGCGGGAAAGCAGAATGCGAAAGGGCACGCTCCGTCGACGATAAAGCACACGATCTTTTAACCTAGGTCGACTATCGGCTTTATATTGGACCGGAAATAGTCGATCTATTAAAAAGATCTTGAACCGATAGTCGAACGGCCGTTCGACGATCGGCTCAGAAGCAGAATAGTCGAACCATAGTTCGGCTAATTCTGGCTTCACAAGCAACAAACTGATACCAATTGAAGGATCAAGCGCATACCCAACTGCACCAAAAGCCCGGACTGTTGGAGAGGGCGCTACTTAATTTTTATATAAGTAGCAGAGCGCCACGAGTCAAGTGAAGGAATGCCGGACCCAACAATCCCCCCCGGCGTCCAGCACAACCCGTCGGCTCAGAGGTGGGGTTACCATATGGCCCACACGGCTCAGAGGTGGGGTTACCACATGTCCACGGTTGCCTGACCCACCGGACCCACACAGGTAGAAGGGAAAAATCGGGATTTAATAGCGCTCCCCCGGTCTTGAACCCGTAACCTCCCTCTGATACCAATTGAAAGTGAAGGGATAGATACTACTCTAGAGGGGGGGGGGGGTGAATAGAGTAATCAAATTTTGCACAATATAAAACTTAACTGTCTACCCAACTCCCTTAGAGTGAAGTGCGGAATGAAGAGATTATAGATATTGGTTTAACCTTAAAGCCTAACACAAGTGTTGTGTACAAACACAAGCTAACTGTAATTACAGTTAAGCTTGGAAAAACCTAAACAGCAACTAGCAACCTAGTTATATCTATTCACAGCCACAGTACAGGAATTAAACAGTTGAATCCAGACGACACAAGGAAATTTATAGTGGTTCCCCAAACAACTTGGGTACGTCCACTCTTCTACCCACACGGTAGGAATCCACTCAGGTTTTTGATCAGGTGCCCTGCCACCAACAGAATCTGATTCAGGTAGATTCAGAAACCCTTTAGACTTTTGATCAGGTGTCTAAAAACCAAGCACAGGTTTTTGATCAGGTGCCCTGCCACCAAGGGATACTTTTGAAGGGAGTAATAACCCTGTACAGGAGGGGGAAGAAGGTTAAGATGTCTTCTCTATTTTACAATAGATTAGAGAAGCACAAAAAGCTTGCACTGAGCTAGAATGCTCTAAAGAATCAAGGCTCCCCCTGGCTCAAAGATGTCCAGGTGAAGTCTTGCTTCAGTGCAGAGAAAACTCTTCAGAAAGTTCTGAAGGAAAGAGCTACAGGAAGAAAGTAAACAATAAAAAGAAACAGTCTTCAAGCAGCAATCTTCTTCTTCTTCTTCTTCAAAGAAACTCTGAGTTGAACTTCCTGAAAGCAGGAGAACTCAGGTGAAGAAGAGATGAAGATCTTAACACTTCTCAGTTAGATGGAGTTTGCTGAGAGCAAGAAGCTTGAGCTTGATGAAGGCTTGAGTGCTTTTGAATAATGTGTGTAACACTCTCTTCTATTAACTCCTGTTAACTAGCTTGAATCCTTCTGCAAAGGGTTCTTTATATAATCATCAGCAAGCAACGACTCTCTTCCATTTGAATTAATTTGTCTTCTTCTGAGCCTTGAGACCTGAGCTGTAAATATCAAGAAGACAGAAATATCTCTGCAGCAAAACATTCTATAAAAAGGAATAAACCTCTTTCTAAGAAGCTGCAGGCTTAAATCAAATAAACAGATAGACTAAATAAAGTCACATCAGAAACAATCTCTTTATAGCAAAAGAAGACTTTTCAGTCTAACGGCTATAAAGGGCTGTCAGCAGATAAAGTAAATTAAAATGACAGCTAATAAGACAAACAACTTTATCTTAAAAGATTTGAACTCAGGCAGAAAGAATAGAGCAAATAATGCCTGGAAACTTTATCATACAGCTTAAAATAGAGTGCCAGAAAATGTATTAAATAATTAAATATAATAAATAAATACAAAATATAAAGGCAGACAGAAAACGTCGAACGACCTTCGAAGATCGTCGAACGACGCCAGGAGATCGTCGAACTATCGGGCAGATAGTCGAACGATCCAGATAGTCGAGCTACCGCAGCAGATAGTCGAACTATCAGGACAGATAGTCGAACTATCAGATAGTCGATCTATCTAGGACAGATAGTCGAGCTATCAAGCGCACAGAGATAGTCGAACTATCAAGCAGATAGTCGACCTACCTCAGAAAACAGATAGTCGATCTATCAAAAGATAGTCGAACTATCAAAACAAACTAGATAGTCGAACTATCAACAGATAGTCGAACTACCAGCGCAGAACAGATAGTCGACCTATCAACCGATAGTCGAACTATCAAGCGCAGAACAGATAGTCGACCTATCAACCGATAGTCGAACTATCAGCGTAGAACAGATAGTCGAACTATCAACAGATAGTCGAACTATCAGCGCAGAACAGATAGTCGAACTATCAACAGATAGTCGAACTATCAGCGCAGACAAAGCGTCGACCAACTGATAGACGATCGTCGATCAGCCGATAGACGATAGTCGAACGGCGTTCGACTATAGTCGAACGAAAAACCTACTTAACCAAATTCTCAATTTGGAAAAGCGAGGACTCTACAGCTAGACTCCTAACCATTGACCATAGATATTTCTTGGGTCAAGGGCACAAAGGAGAGGACTGAACTCAAATCAAACTAGGGTACCAACAATATATATATATATATATATATATACATATATTATATATAACATATATATTTAATAGGCCTACACACACCAAAATGTCCACACGCACGCGTGAGCACCCGCACGCCCTCGAACAGGGACGCCAAGTCGCCGCTCAAAGCACGCCTCTAGGATGCTATTTGGGGAGGGTCACACTCGCCCGGCTACGGGGTTGTACACAATCCCCGCTCTTTTCGAGATTGGTACAAGCTCGAAAAGAATCATCCAACCCTACGTATCCGGCGAGTGGGAGCCGACCCAAAGAAAAAATTTGTGAGAATTCTCCATTTGGGTATAAAGGGAGCTCCACCCCAGGGCTTACTTTTCACATAGACCCACTAGAGGCTCTAGCACAAATATCACTAGCCCGTGTTTTTCCTCCTAGGCTCATCATCAGTGATATACGCAATATCTGATACACTGCAACATAACAAGAAACCAATTCTTTTCAAGCTCTCTCCCTTTCCCCCCAGGTGTGCCTACAACCCTGCCAGCTAGTGAAAGCCTGACAGCGAGTCTACCCGGGGCCGAGCTGCACTCGAGGTCCCTTACCCCCCAGGCGAGCCTACGGACCTGCCAGCTAGTAGGAGCCAGGCAGCGGGTCTACCCGGGGCCGAGCATCACTCGGGGTCCTGCAAAGTACTCAAACTCTTCCCAAACATCAAACTATCTCCCTTTCCCCCCAGGTGTGCCTACAGCCCTGCCAGCTAGTGAGAGCCTGACATCGAGTCTACCGGGGGCCGAGCAGCACTCGGGGTCCCTTACCCCCCAGGCGATCCTACGGACCTGCCAGCTAGTAGGAGCCAGGCAGCGGGTCTACCCGGGGCCGAGCATCACTCGGGGTCCTGCAAAGTACTCAAACTCTTCTCAAACATCAAACTATCTCCCTTTCCCCCCAGGTGTGCCTACAGCCCTGCCAGCTAGTGAGAGCCTGACAGCGAGTCTACCCGGGGCCGAGCAGCACTCGGGGTCCCTTACCCCCCAGGCGAGCCTACGGACCTGCCAGCTAGTAGGAGCCAGGCAGCGGGTCTACCCGGGGCCGAGCATCACTCGGGGTCCTGCAAAGTACTCAAACTCTTCCCAAACATCAAACTATCTCCCTTTCCCCCCCAGGTGTGCCTACAGCCCTGCCAGCTAGTGAGAGCCTGACAGCGAGTCTACCCGGGGCCGAGCAGCACTCGGGGTCCCTTACCCCCCAGGCGAGCCTACGGACCTGCCAGCTAGTAGGAGCCAGGCAGCGGGTCTACTCGGGGCCGAGCATCACTCGGGGTCCTGCAAAGTACTCAAACTCTTCCCAAGCATCAAACTATCTCCCTTTCCCCCCAGGTGTGCCTACAGCCCTGCCATCTAGTGAGAGCCTAACAGCGAGTCTACCCGGGGCCGAGCAGCACTCGGGGTCCCTTACCCCCCAGACGAGCCTACGGACCTGCCAGCTAGTAGGAGCCAGGCAGCGGGTCTACCTGGGGCCGAGAATCACTCGGGGTCCTGCAAAATACCCAAATTCTCTCCAAATTTAAAAATATCTCTGTCCCCCGAGTGACATCCAGCCCTGTCAGCTAGGTGAGAGCCTGGCAGTGGGATCTGCTCGGGGTCCGTTAAACGAATACTTCGATCGTCCGCATAGATTGCAGTGGGAGCATTGTCACTACGAATTTCATAACGATGTCCACAGAGAATCGTCCGAGCTCTCGGGTGACACCGTCGGTTCAGCCAGCTAGGTGAAAGCCTGGGAACGGGTGTTGAACATCCTCCGGGCTCAGCCCCAGGGTCATAACGACATCCATCGAGACCCCTGCCCTGCCAGCTTGGTGGGAGCCTGACTGCGGGAGAATCGAGACCTAACCCCAGAGCGAGAAGACTTGGAACATTTGTCTCTCCCGGGTGCTACCACCAGGCCAGTCAGCTAGATGGGAGCCTGAGGGCGGGTGTTGAACATCCTTCGGGCTCAGCCCCAGGGTCATAACGACGTCCATCGAGACCCCTGCCCTGCCAGCTTGGTGGGAGTCTGACAGCGGGAGAATCGAGACCTAACCCCAGAGCGAGAAGACTTGGAACATTTGTCTCTCCCGGGTGCTACCACCAGGCCAGTCAGCTAGATGGGAGCCTGAGGGCGGGTGTTGAACATCCTCCGGGCTCAGCCCCAGGGTCATAACGACGTCCATCGAGACCCCTGCCCTGCCAGCTTGGTGGGAGTCTGACAGCGGGAGAATCGAGACCTAACCCCAGAGCGAGAAGACTTGGAACATTTGCTGAGTATAACTGGAGGGTAGGCTCCCTCACTTCGAACTCCACGTTAATCTGGGAGGACACCACCAAGGAGTCGGTAAGAACCTCCACATCATGTACCCCAAGTTCTCTGACCAGGCACAGTCTCGCTATAACCGCCTCATACTCAGCCCGATTTTTGGTGATAGGGAAATGCACTACTATTCGAGGACTTGACCTTGCTCGAGGTGGAGACATCCTGCTTACTTAAGAGGTGTTGGAGAGTTAATTGCACCGATGCTTTTACAAATGGAGAACACATTCTTTATAAGAGAGGCGATCTGGAAGTCGTCAAATCGGGAAGCTGGCGTCCGAGCCTGTTCCTAATAATTCCTCCAATCGGAAGAGAGATGCAATCGGGGGGACATAGGACGACGTGCAAGGGGGGAGCTGATCTCGGCCGTCAGTGCAGAGGCTCGGTCTTACAAGAGCGCTTAAAGTCCCGAGGCATCATCCCATCATCCGAACTGGGCTATTTAAAAGAAACAGGTCGACGGCTCGTATCCTGATCTAATGACAAAGATCGCTTTTCGCCATGTCACTCGATGATGAGAGCTAGTATATGGGCGACTGGTAATGTTCCTGTGAGGGTCCTCTGGGACGCACTCGAGGCCAACATCTTCCCTTGGGCCAAAACCTGCCCCTTTACATGTTATCCTGCTCTCTCAATAAAAAAGGCCTTCACTTGTGATTGCTTGGAGAGATCGGCCCTTTATCAAATCTGGGAGGTTAGCGTCTAGGCTCGTTCCTGATAATTCCTCTAGTCGGAGGAGAGGTGCGATCGGGAGGACATAGGCCGACGTTCAAGGGGGGAGCTGATCTCGGCCATCAGTGCAGAGGCTCGGTCTTACAATAGCGCTTAAAGTCCCGCGGCACCGTCCCATCGTCCGAGCTAGGCTATTTAAAAGGAACGGGTTGGACGTTTGGCTTCCGGAGTCGATCGCGAGGCTAACCTTAAAGCCCTCAGAAGCTCGAGGCGAATTGGCAATAAAGAGAAAAACTCGACTGCTACTGAATCAAAAGGAAGAGGTAACATATTACCGTTAGGGAGGGAATCCTTTCAGGGTCACCCCGGCTCCAAATACCTCTCAGCTGCTCTCTTACTTGATCTTAAGTGAGGATACACATGTTTTCACAGGTAGAGGCGCTTCAAACTGGTGCAAATCCTATTCCAAATGCTACGAGATTCTAACAACAGCGATGGGAGGGGACAACTCCGAGTATGAGGACCTTACATACAAATTATCCGTGCATGACCCTGGTCGCCACTTGGTTCCTCTTTAAAGCCATGACATTCACCTGAGATTTTCCGTGCTGGCCACTCTCCACGCTCACCGCACCAAAATGTTGAAACCGAAAAATCGGTCTCTGTGGAGTTCGACCCTTGGGGAAGGGGTGACCGCACACCTACTACACTCAAGTGAACTATCTAGGCTCAAGGCTAGGAACACAAGGGACAGACCCAAGGCCTCAGCGTGGAGGTCCCACCGTATACCCGGAAGACTAACAAACTCTTCCCCTCCCACACCAGGGGCTGAGCTAAGACACCTTCGGCGGGCTCTCTTGGCCGGCCGGAACATCTAAGGAGGATCTCAAAATCCACTCCTGAACTAGAGGTGTCTCCCTGGGTCTATAAAAACTGTTCCCCGCCCGCCTTTTTATTGGCGTTATACCGCCCAGCAGCCCTACTCCACGCAGCCCCAATTGGGCCGCTAACAACGTAACTACGTTGTTCTAAAAGGCTATCAACAGGCCATTAGGGGCTTCCCGGCAACTAAACCTCTGGGCTCCCATGGGGCGAGCGGTTCGCGAACATACCGCCCACCTAAGATGAACAAGATAAAAAGAATTCACAGGGCATCACAGGCATATAAATAATTACAGGAATATAAATTCCATACTCAGCACGCAGGCCGGCAATATAAACAAAACTAGGCCTTCAAGGGCCGGCACAAGCTTGGGCTTAAGCCCGCTATTCCCCGCTTGATACTCCAGCGCCTGTACGCCAATGTCCCGACGAGCAGCGGCCAACTAGGCATCGGTCGGCTAACATAAGCGGGTCAAACATAATGCGCGCTCCTCCTTTTATTGGGGCTATGGTGCGCATTTCCTGCAAGTAGCTAATAAACAACTTCCTCGGAGTCTTCTCCGGGAACCCCAGAACATCACCAATCCGGCTCATACGTCCGGACGGGCATCACACAGAACATCACCAATTCGGCTCATATGTCTGAATGGGCTTCACACAGCATGCCTAAACCCGTACTCACACTTCCGGGCACTAATGCAATTAAAGGCGGGGACGCACATGTCAACCCGTCGGAGAGCATCCTTCCCCCACTCGTCGGTGGAGAGGTGCTTCCATGCAAATATGAAAATTAAGGGCTTCACCTGCCCGAGTAGAAACTTCGTTACCCTTGACGTATGCTTGGAGGCGGGGCCGAGAGAGGAGCTCCGGGCCGATCTTACTGCATGCGGCCGCGTCGGTGGCTGATCTCCACTCCAAGGCGAGCCTTACTCCAGGCCGAGCCTTGCTCCAGGCCGAGCTTGCTACAGGCGGTGGCCAATCTCCACTCCAAGACGCTTGCGGCCGGTGACAACGGGAAGGTGGCCAACCTGGATAGAAAAAAGGGGGAGGAGCTCGGGCTGGCCCTTCCTAGCCGACGGCCTGGACAGAATGGGGCCAGACGGTGCTCCTCCTAGCCGGCGTCCTGGACAGAGGAAGCAAGATGGGGCCGGGCTTGGAAGAGAAAGGAGGAGCTCGGCCTGCTCATCCTTGCGGCGGCCTGGACGGAGAGAGGGAGGAGGGGGCCAGGGCTAGGCTTGCTCCTGGCCGACGGGAAAGAGGGAAGAGGGCAGCGACGTCAGGTGGGTTGCTCCAGGCCGAGAGAGAAGCAGGGGGAATGGCGGTCGGGACTCGACTTGCTCCAGGTCGACGGGAGAGGCAAGAGGGGCCGGCTGCTCCTCCAGGCCTAGCTTCCCCTCAGGTGGTCGGGACTTGCACCAGGCGGCCAAGGAAGAGAGGAAGAGGGGATGCGGGGCCGGCGTCGGGGGTGCTGCAGGCGGCTAGAGGGAGAGAGGGCCGGCCGGTTGGTTGTTGCTCCTGGCTGAGAGGAAGAGAGGGGAAGCGGCGGGTTGCTCCAGGCCGAGAGAGAAGAAGTGGGGCGGCTTCGGGGGTGCTGCAGGCGGCCGGAGGAGAGGGAAAGGGGAGGGGCGGCAGCTGGCTTGCTCCAGGCCGAACCCTAGATCGGGGGGGGGGGGGAATGTTGCTGTTGCTGCCCCTCCCTTGCCTCTCTCCATATCTCTTATATATATATTATATATATATATATATATATAAATACATATATTATATATAACATATATATTTAATAGGCCTACACACACCAAAATGTCCGCACGCACGCGTGAGCACCCGCACGCCCTCGAACAGGGGCGCCAAGTCGCCGCTCAAAGCACGCCTCTAGGATGCTATTTGGGGAGGGTCACACTCTCCCGGCTACGGGGTTGTACATTGAACAAGGAGTGCTTCAAGACAATATCATCCCAAAGCATTAGAAGAAGCAAACTCCAGCACTAAAAAAGAATACCGTTGAGATCAGTATATTGTTCTCCACAATATTGACTTGATCGTGGACTGCTTCATTCATTATTTCTGAGAAGCCGCAGAAGATGTAGAATTCAGTGCTAAGGGAGATACCGTTGAGATTGAAGAATTTTCTCAATGATATCGCGCTGACATGGGATTTATAACCATTGAGCACGTGAAATGACAAGATTTCAAATTTGGCGGTGGCACATAAAGACCTTTTAGTTTTTTTATTCATATACATACTTTGACCGGACTTATTCTAATCAAACGACCATTAGAAATGCCAAAAGTACATAAAGAAGAGTTAGGGCAATGTAACAGTACGGTTGCTAACCTTTACTCAATCTTGTTGAATTGTGGAAAAATAAGAAATGTTGCAATCTGTCTTTACTGAGCAAGCTCTCTCTAAATAAGTTCTGAAAGAGCAAGGAGGAGTCAAGCTTCACAACTCCAGTTAAGTCTTCTTCCTAGAGAAGAAGATCAAGAAGAAGAGCCCCAAATCTAGTCTACCTGATGACTTTCTCAAATCAGGGGCTGATTCAAGGAAATTACTTTCACATCAAAGACAACTGAAGACTCAAAAACATCATGGTCTATTTTATAGAGACTTTAGTTGTATACGGTTACAAACTTCCATATGTAGGATCTAGTAATATATCTGAGTTGTAGGGTTGTTGTATGATATGTAGGGATGTTGTGTAACACCTCCCCTGTAATGACCATATAATATGAGTTCGGTCGGGGCCCCACAACATACAGACTCCACATCTTAAGCATTAAAAAATTATATAAAATTACCCAACTCAAAACTCATAAATAAACAACGAAAACAACCAACCAACCAAAAGTTATCCACTATTAAAGGAGTTCGAACTGGCCTTAAGGCCTTACAATAACCAATTGTCCAGAAACCGAAACAATAACCTTAAACAGAGCAATGTGCCTTGGCACTCCTAGGTTACCTCGACATGCAAGCCGAAAACATAATGCACTAAGCATATCACTCAACAAAATAATACTGCTAAACAAAAAGTCCACTTCATGAGGCTTAGGCCTTTTGGCCGACGAGCTTTCTCCCACATGCGACCCTTGCCCTGTAAAAATTTATTGTAACGTGGGTCAGCAAAGGCTGATCTCAACTGTGTAACCAACACATCTTCTCCCGACCGTCCCTAACGGATCCCGGGGTACTCTATCACTCCGCAGGTTAACACTTCGTATGCAAATGTATATAAACATATAGAGTAAAGAAACATGTTAGGATGTCACATACATCAAACACGTTTTTAGGTTGAGTAGTTAATAAAAAAGGGTCAAATATGCAGCATGTATACAAACTTGGGTTTCACCCAAGGCACACTATAGCGCATGAAACTAACATATCATCACGCATCAATACATCACATCATACTGGTACTTCCATTTCCCCTAACGGCATTCAGGCCGCCACACGGAACTCTTGCCAAGGCGCCACCCGCTTGTGGGTCTCAAAACTCAGGCTTATATGCAAGATCTGACTTGTCACGTCATGATTCCAACTCACAAACAACAAATCAATGCTAAGAACCCTTGCTTAACCCCACCTGCTCATGGGCTTCATCGCTCGGGCTTGTCAAAAGCTTGGCATCCTCGTCAGTTTCACAGAAAGGGACTTGTCTCGTCGGGACACTCTCTATAAATTACTTGCACGTCACACGCTATCCAACCGACCACAGAGACAAACCACGCCTTCACACATCAATCAACAAATGTATCCTTTCCCACCCTAATCCACCATTCATTCTCGCACAAAATAAAGGGGGGGGGGCAAACATCACAAATAGCTTCTTACCGCAAACGAATTTCTAGCAAAATCCTTAAGGCTCATTTGCAACATCACCGAGTTGGACTAGCAGTCGCGACTACAACTTCACCCACAATGCCTAATCCACTAATGGAGTGGATTTCTAGTGCAACATCATGTCGGGGATGGACACAATCGACCCGGTGGTTCCTCTTGAACCATGGCAACCCGAATCCCTCTCATTGAGAGATCCGGTGCCTAAATGCTTGAAAGAAAACAAGATAAATCGGATGCTATGCACGCATCTTAAAGACCGAGAGGAGAAGTGTCGTTACCTTATGTAACATCCCATTTCCGGCTAGACCCCTAGGAGTCGGTTGGTTGTGGTAGAACCCTAGGGAGCCCAAAACTTGAAATAAATCGACTAAGAAATCGGGTCACGGGTTGGTCACGCCCGTGACCCGCCATGTCACGCCCGTGACAAAGGGCGTGACACGCTCGACGATCGTCGATCTCAATTCGACGATCGTCGAACCAAATTTGGCCACACGGGCCTGTCACGCCCGTGACCCGCCATGTCACGCCCGTGACAAAGGGCGTGACACGCTCGACGATCGTCGATCCCAATTCGACGATCGTCGAACCAAATTCGGCCACACGGGCCTGTCACGCCCATGACCCGCCATGTCACGCCCGTGACAAAGGGCGTGACACGCTCGACGATCATCGATCCCAATTCGACGATCGTCGAACCAGAATTGGTCTCCAGACCTGTCACGCCCATGACCCGCCATGTCACGCCCGTGACCACCCTTCGACGATCGTCGATCTCAGTTCGGCGATCGTCGAACCCAGACTGCTAACCGGGCCTGTCACGCCCGTGACCTATGTGTCACGCCCGTGACCAAGGCCGAAACGTCAGCCAGACTGGAAGTTTCGGTAACCAACGCCTTAATAAATTCTGGCTGTGGGGATGAAAAATCAAGAGTATTTATGGGTCGTTCCTTACTTTAATTATGTTAATAATTAAGGAAAAGTGGGTCCAATAGGAAATTGCCACCTGGCAAGCACCTCTTCATTCCCAACTTTTCAACTGCCATTCGTCACAACCGAAACGTCATAAGAGTGTTATTAATGGCCGCCAACGTTTCATCTCCAACGTTTCACCCTTTCCCCTCCCCATTTGCTCATCTATAAAAGATTCCTGAGAGCAAGAGGAAAAGGTTACACTCCCTCAACTGTTCAGACTTCCTCCTTGCTGTTGAAGAATTTCCGGCGACGCCACCACCGCGCAAATGGCTTCCCGACGCTCTGCACGCCTTCAACCCGCGAACAAGGTCCTCCCCTCCCTCTTCTTCTGCGGATAGATCTTAGGAATCGTTAGGAGAGATATCGGGCTCAAAAGAGCCAGATCGGGTGAGCGTATTGGTGGTTTTCCGAAAATTTCATGGTGGCGGGTTCGCCGGAAACCGCCTCTCCGGCGGCCGTGCCGCCGCCCGACGGTAGCCCTCACCTCAACAGAGGTGGTGGTGGTGGTGGCCGGCCAGGGAGATGGCTGGGTGGCCGGGAAATAGCTTGGAAAAGCTACAGGATATTAGGTTTTAGGCCTCTGTTTCGGGCTGTTGAAGAAGATGAACAGTGGCATGAGAAATAAATTCTAGTTTTTAAATCAATTTCTGAGTGAGATATCTGTCATGTTAAATAATTTGGGGAAAAATACCTAGAGGCTCCTACGGGAAAAATGATCAACATAGGAAATGTAGCCCTTGAAGTCTACTTTAATTCAAAATTAATTTCACTCGATTTGGGATCCTGGTTAGACCACAGCACCCTTTTTGGTGAGGTCTATCCAGAGGGCTGCCTTGACCTTAGAAAAATTCCCCACTCCAATCCAGTCATCCAAATGACTTGAAATTTGGGGTGTGGTCTAATCTTACATATATCTAGGTGCTATCCAAAAATGAGAATTTTTGGAGAATATTTTTCTATAGTTTTTAGAAAAAATTCAATAATCCTAGCCGATTTTAATTAGATTGTTAAATAATTTCCAAACCCTCCCAAATTTTGGTGAGTGGTCCCTGGGTTCACCATAAGGTTCTGTATAATTTTTCATCTCAGTTGGAGATGGTTTGGATCAGAAATGATCAACCCAAAGTTTTGCCCTAATAAGAGGTCTTAGGTTAAAAGTGCACTTTTGAAGTTTGAGTGGTGAGATCACCTCAACAGAGGCTGAGATTTTTACCACTGGCTAGTAATATTCTCTAGCACCCCCTCATGGAGTTTGAGGTGGATCGGGGTAAGTTTGCCCTAAGGCCCAAGGCCCAACCCTAAGGATGGATCTTGGGGGTTTGTGAAGGTCATGTGGTCAAATGACCTCGGATTGACCCGAGATTGGGTGATGAGAACCGTAGGGCTAATATTGTTCTCTGGATGAAATCTTAGTAGATTTGGAGATCGTTGGAATATCTAAAAATCTAACCCTAGTTTAGGGCGCAAAACTTGTAGAGATAGGAAATGACACCAAATCACATTAAAAAGTGATGAGAAATGGGTAGAGTTGATTATAGGGGTAGTACAAGCTCTGGATATTTTTCTATGAATTTTATGATCACTATTTTGGGTACTTCCTTAATGATTTAGTAGTTGTGTGATTTGCTTAGAAAATTTATTATGGAGTACAAACTTCCTGGAAATTGATGAAATTTAGGCAGAGAACCTTTATTATGATTTTAAAACTCTGTGAATTTTTATGGGATTTTTAGAAGCTTAATTCTAAGGCTTGCTTCATTAAGTATTATTTATCATGGATATTGGATTAAATCTATTTTGGTGCTTAGCAAGCTGGTAAAATTATGATTCTTTGCACAATGATCTTTTCTGTACCATACTATTAATCAGTAATTTTTCTGTAATTTTATGATGAGTAATTTCAGTACTTCCTTCTTTACATGGGAATAATGAGATTATAATGGATAAATTAATTAGAGGCTAAATATCTTTTGTAAAATCCTGCAAATTAGTATTTGATGATACCTTACTGTTATTTAGTGATCACAATTTTTGGGTGGCCATAACTTAAGAATATCATGTAGTTCATGTTAAAAAATTACCCATGGCCAATCTTTGAGAAAAATAAATAAATATCAGATTAATTAGGAAAATTATAAATTTCTGGATTTAAGCTAATTAAGTCATGATAGACCTCCAGTAAATTTTACAGGAGATTTGGAAGATAATTTGGAGTACCTCCCCTTGTGTACCTCATATAGCTTAGGATGGTCTGCATTTAGTAAAACCACGGAATTCTGATAATCGATGGTTGGTAGGGCAAGTTAAGATTGAGTTCATTATTAGAAGTCAGGATAAGTAGAATGTGGGACTGGTTAGGGTAAGGGAGTACGGGGACGACGAAAGATCGTCCGTCCCGGGAAGAAGAGGAAGAGTCTTAATACTCTAGGGTTAGAACTAAAGCAACTAAAAGGGGATTGGGTAAAGGGTAGACAACCAATAATAATAAGTGCCTTGCGAAAGGGAACTTCGGGCCGTAATGCACCGTCTTGGTTCCTAGTGCCCCTTGAGAGCCCTTCACGGGGAATACCGGGGGCAGTCCTGGGCTAACGTAAACCATAGGAGTAATAAACTTAAAAGAGCAACTAGTATAACTAGGGTTGCACACACTCACTCCCCGGTAGCTAGGAAAGTAGAATTATAGGATTACTTGCCATCAGACAGTAGCTCTGAAGGTAGATGCACGGACAGTACTGTCCGGGGGGCCGCGAGCTCGAGGGTTGGAGTACGGAGAAAAGTGGTGGGTCATCGGTACTAGGCGATCGATCACACCGACAGCGGTACGATGACTCGGCAAAAAGTCTGGAGGGTACATCCAGCAGCAGTACGCGGATACTCTAGGTTGTGTTCTTCTAGGGGCGTACGGAAGGGATAGGCCTGGTAGTGTGGTTACCCGCCTAGGAGTGGGGGGCCCGACCCACTGTCTCCGTTTGCCACTACGGAGGTTCCTGGGGGTGAAGCTAGCCTCCCGAACAGGGGGAACTAAAGGTCTGTGCGCATAGAGTCGTGTGCGTGGGTTGCACTTGCATGAATCATGGCATAGCATATCACTACACTCATATTTGCATACCACCGGCACCCCAACGTATAAATCGGTATGGGACTTTTTATACGATGGGAGCCTTGCAGAAGATCCCTTAACTTATAAGTTTGTATGGGCATTCATATAAGTTAAGGTTACTTACATACTTACTTACTTGTTGCTTACTTACTATTCTCTAGCAGTCTTTAATACAATTTGCTATTTATTAATTGTTCTACCTATTACAACATTTATACTGTTCACCTGATATAACTTGCTAGTTAGGTCCACCGTCACTTGCTTGACTACTCTCCACTTTTGTAGCTTCCCTTTCCTCCTCTCCGCCCGGTGCTTAGGAGCCGTGGTGGGAGGGGTAGGGGATGATAGGGCTTAGTCTTTATGACTAATGGTTTTCGAACCAAACCTACAGGAGCTCCGGATGGGAGACAGGGACCAGCACCAGCGGAGTACGGTGCGCATGGAGGTGGGACAGTCTAGCACCGGTGCACCTGCGACCAGCTCCGTGAGTGATTAGCATTTTCTTAGCTTCCGCGATGAGAGACTTGTAGTGAGGACTCTGATGTACTGGGCTCGAGCCCATTTATCTATTTTCCTGATGTTATGTATTGATGGACTGGATATGATTCTCTTTTATTTACATGTTTTCTGTGGACTTGTTTACACTTTTGTATAAATGCTTCTCTCTCTTGTGATCGAAAAGGGCCGGCAGAATTGGCGTTTTGTAGTGGTTGCCTTCCCGAGATGTCGGTGCCACCGCAAGGCGGCAATTCTGGGCTAAGACCCCGGTAGTTGAAAAAGAAAAAAAAGGGGGGTCTTACAAGTGGTATCAGAGCGGACCTCGATCGAAAGAGAAGTAGTCCACAAAAACCTTGGGCCACCCCCGTGCGAGCTTAGTTTGCGGAAAAACTAGCAGCGGAAGCAGTGGTGTGCCCATAAGGGAAATCACATGTGAAAGTCCATCATAACTCTTCTTAAATTCCATTCATTCGCTCTCTAACAAATGGAATTTTTGCCTGTAGCCTGCGACGAACCCTACATCGCAGCAGGGGACACCTCAGGCTCCGAATGTGGTCCCGACTCCGCCAGCACCCGTTCCGTTCCAGCAGACGGAGATGGGGCAAACATTGATGGCCATCCTGGAGGCCTTCAGAGCTCAGCAAGCCCCGGCCCCACAGCCGAACCCCGGGGCCAATTGGATGACTGTCTTCCGGGGACTATCCCCTCCATCCTACCAGGGGACGGAGTCCGCAGTACATACAGAGGAGTGGTTGGACACCATTTACGAGATGCTGGCAGGGATTCGATGCCCCACGGAGGAGGCAGTTGCTTTGGCAGTCTCCTGCTTAGAGTCACACGGGAAGAGATGGTGGAAATCTCATCTGGACACCACCTTTGCAGGGATGGATTGTGCTGATATTACTTGGGAGGAGTTCAGAGCAGCGCTCTTGGGACATTTTGTACCTCAGTCGGCGAGAGATGACCTGGAGGATAGGTTCCTGCGGTTGAGGCAGGGGAGCAGGACTGTGGTGGAGTACTATCAGGAGTTCACTCACCTGGCCCGTTATGCGGACGCTTACCAGTTAGACGATGCTGGCTATGCCCGGAGGTTTTATAAGGGGCTGCAGGATGACATGAGGCAGGCCCTCCTTTTCGTTTCAGAGGGGAGTCTGGCCAGGATTCTGGAGATGGCTAAGAAGAGAGAGGCGGATCAGCTTACAGTGAGGAGCCGGAAGAGACCGGCTGATGATACAGTGATTGGAGGACGTAGAGACCGCCCTCGAGGCCAGGTTATTGGAGAGAGAAGGAATGGGGATCAGCCCCGTCAGGAGTTTGGGCAGGAGCAGAGGACTCAGGGGATATTGGCTCCCCAGCCTATACAGATGCTGGAAATGCCAAGGACGGCAGGGCAGCCACCGGTATGTTATCAGTGCAACCAACCGGGGCATATCAAGCGAAACTGCCCTGTGGGGCGAGCACCCCCATCAGCACATCAGGGCGCTCCACCCCCCAGACAGTTTGGCGGACGAGGACAGGACCGAGGACGAGGATTTCAGGATCGAGGTCGCAGGCCAGAGAGAGAGCAGGTGTATGCTCTAGACCTGACACAGCCTCGGAACCCGGAGCAGGTTATCACAGGTATGGCAGCACTTTTAAATTTTCTTCATATAAACTACTATTTTAGACGTAACCTGCTTAGAAATTTAAGAGAAGATGAACTGCAACAAAAATACTAAGACATTTAATTACCCCAGGCATAGTTTTCGTTAGCGGCAAGCCCGCTCACACCCTCTTTGACACCGGTGCGTCGCAATCATTCGTGTCAGAGGATTTCGTGAAAGGACTGGCAGGAGTGGAGCTATGCACCGGGAAGATGCTAAGGGTGCGCCTACCCGATGGATCAGAGATTTTGACCTCTACTCATTGTAATATGGAAGCGAGGATCGGCGGAAAGGCGTTTGAGGCACCAACGACGGTTTTGAGGATGCCAGATTATGATCTGATCCTGGGCATGACCTGGCTGTACTGGAACCATGCCCAGATCGATTGCGTGGCGAAGAGGATCACCGTGAGGCACGGCGACTCCTTCATCATCATCGAAGGTATTATACCAGCACCCCGTACCTTACTATTATCTATACAGGCCGTTAAGGCCCACCTGCAGGGGGAAGAGGTTTATCAGATCCTCTTTGAGGCGGTCGTAGCCAAGGACTCCATTGCAGATATTCCAGTGGTGCGGGACTTCGCCGACGTGTTTCCAGAGAAGCTACCAGGGTTACCCCCGCACCGAGAGAGGGACTTTCAGATTCAGCTCGTACCGGGGGCTAAGCCGGTATCCAGAGCTCCCTATCGAATGGCCCCAAAGGAGTTGGTGGAATTCCGGAGTCAGCTTCAGGAGTTAGTGGAGGCCGGGTTCGTTCGGCCTAGCTCTTCACCATGGGGAGCTCCGGTGCTGTTCGTTAAGAAGAAAGACGGGACCCTCCGACTGTGCATAGATTACCGGGCTCTGAACAGGTTGACGGTCCGGAACACTTATCCCTTACCACGGATAGATGAGCTTTTTGACCAGCTGGAGGGATCCCATTGGTTCTCAAAGCTGGATCTGAGATCAGGATACTACCAGCTTCGCATTCGGGAGGAGGACATCCCGAAGACGGCGTTCAGCAGCAGATACGGCTTGTACGAGTTTACCGTGATGCCGTTCGGGCTCACGAATGCACCCTCCGCATTCATGACTTTGATGAATCGGGTGTTCGAAGAGTACCTGGATGTCTTCGTCATTGTATTCATCGACGACATCCTCATCTACTCAAGGACGGAGGAGGAGCACGCGAGACATCTAGCCTTGACCTTGGAAAAGCTGCGTGAGCACGAGATGTATGCCAAGTACAGCAAGTGCCAGTTCTGGCTAAAGGAGGTGGCCTTTCTGGGCCATGTCATCAGTGGAGCAGGTTTGGCAGTGGATCCGGCAAAGATCCAGGCAGTACGGGATTGGCCGCCACTAAAGTCGGCCACGGATGTTCGGAGTTTCTTGGGACTTGCCGGTTACTACCGGAAGTTCGTAAAGGGGTTCTCTCAGATTGCCCTTCCTCTTACGTCTCTGACGAAGAAGGAGTCCCCTTTTACCTGGACGCCGCGATGCGAATCTGCCTTCCAGGAGCTGAAGGATCGTCTCACCTCGGCCCCCATCCTTGCTCTCCCATCAGGGAGGGAGGGATTCCAGGTATATGCAGATGCTTCCTATCAGGGGATGGGTGCCGTCCTTATGCAGAATGGGCACATAATAGCCTATGCCTCCCGTCAGTTGAAGCAGCACGAGCAGAACTACCCCGTGCACGATTTGGAGATGGGGGCAGTCATTTTTGCCCTTAAGATCTGGCGGCACTATCTCTACGGGGTACACTGTGATATCTTCTCCGACCACAAGAATCTGAAGTACGTCGACACCCAGAAGGAGTTAAACATCAGGCAGAGACGCTGGGTGGAGTTTCTTTCGGACTACCTGTATACCATGCACTACCATCCGGGGAAGGCAAACGTGGTTGCGGATGCTCTGAGCCGGAGAGCGAATACGACTGGAGTAGGCCCGCAGCTGATGGCCTTGGAGTTGATTAGATCATTCGAGGAGATGCAGATTTCGCTAGTATCTGAGGATGACCCGGAGTTGTACATGGAGTACCTGGGGTCGATGGCTACTACAGATGACATCCGAGACCGCATCAGAGATGGGCAGATGCTGGACGAGAGAGCTGAGCCGATATTCCGGGCCTTGGAGGAAGGCACGACAGGAGATTACACTTTGAGGGATGGGCTTCTGTGTTTCCGGGGCAGAGTCTACATACCAGCAGGAGGACGGATCCGGGAGGACATTTTGACGGAAGCTCACTGCAGCCGGTATTCGGTACACCCGGGGATCACCAAGATGGTAAAGGATTTAAAGAGGACGATGTACTGGCCGGGTATGAAGAAAGATATTACATATTTTGTGACGCATTGTGAGGCCTGCCAGCTCGTGAAGGCGGAGTGTAGGAACCCGGCAGGATTGCTGCAGCCGCTTCCAGTGCCGGAGTGGAAGTTTGAGGATATAGCCATGGACTTTATACATGGGCTACCTAGATCCCGTGCGGGGAACGACTCGATCTGGGTGATAGTGGACAGGCTGACAAAGGTGGCCAGATTCATCCCAGTGGCGAAGGACACACCGGTCAGTGTATTGGTGCGGAGGTTCATCGAGCAGTTTGTGCGTTATCATGGGGTGCCCAAGACTATCGTTTCGGATCGGGATGGGCGGTTTACATCCAGGGAATGGAGGTCAGTCCAGGCCCATCTGGGTTCTCGGTTGACTTTCAGCACAACTTTCCACCCTCAGACCGACGGACAGACAGAGCGCACAAACCGTACACTGGAGGATCTGTTACGACTGTGTATTTTGGACCGTGGCGAGCCTTGGGAGAGATTGCTGCCACTGGTCGAGTTTTCGTACAACAACGCTCATCAGTCCAGCATAGGCATGGCTCCATACGAAGCGTTGTACGGAAGGAGGTGCAGAACCCCACTATCATGGGTTCAGGATGAGGATCCGCAGGCACTGGGCTCGGAGTTTGTGGGAGATACAGATGCTCAGATTAGATTGATCCGAGACAGGATGTTGGAAGCCCAGAGCAGACAGGCGAAATACTACGATGCGAGGCATCGTCAAGTGGAGTTCCAGGTGGGGGACCGAGTTTTCTTGAAGATACGGCCGATGCACGGAGTCTCGCGGGTTCGCGGGCGGAGGAAGCTCAGTCCAAGATATATGGGGCCCTACAGGATCCTGGAGCGGATCGGCCCCTTAGCCTATAGACTGGAACTACCGCCGGAGTTAGCGGGATTGCATGACGTCTTCCACGTCTCCTCACTTCGGAGGGCTCTGCTACGCCCTGAGCAGCTGATTCCCTCGGCAGATGGCCCGGTGGCCTCGGATCGGTCGGTCAACGTGGAGCCTATCAGGATCGACGATACAGCAGTGCGGGTCTTGCGGCGAAAGAAGGTCCCGTTAGTCAAGGTTCTGAGGAACAATCATGGGCAGGAGGAGCATACATGGGAGCCACAGGACTTGATGCGGCAAAAATATCCGGAACTTTTCCGTCAGGTATACCTCAAAACCCCTCTGGACAATCAATTTGCCTTCCTGTTTTAAACCAATGGAATTGAAATTTCAAGAATAGGGGCTAATCTTTTGTTTATTGGGGTGTATATACCTAGTTAAGTGGGCGAATTAACCTTAGATTCGAAACCGCACAAACAAACGTAACGTAGGGAGGTAATCATTCGGTTCTCATGGGATGTTACAAGCTTATTTTCCCGATTTGAGTCCCGTAGGCTTAACCTTGATTTCGGGGACGAAATCTTTGTTTTGTTTATTGGGATTTGTAACATCCCATTTCCGGCTAGACCTCTAGGAGTCGGTTGGTTGTGGTAGAACCCTAGGGAGCCCAAAACTTGAAATAAATCGACTAAGAAATCGGGTCACGGGTTGGTCACGCCCGTGACCCGCCATGTCACGCCCGTGACAAAGGGCGTGACACGCTCGACGATCGTCGATCTCAATTCGACGATCGTCGAACCAAATTTGGCCACACGGGCCTGTCACGCCCGTGACCCGCCATGTCACGCCCGTGACAAAGGGCGTGACACGCTCGACGATCGTCGATCCCAATTCGACGATCGTCGAACCAAATTCGGCCACACGGGCCTGTCACGCCCATGACCCGCCATGTCACGCCCGTGACAAAGGGCGTGACACGCTCGACGATCGTCGATCCCAATTCGACGATCGTCGAACCAGAATTGGTCTCCAGACCTGTCACGCCCGTGACCCGCCATGTCACGCCCGTGACCACCCTTCGACGATCGTCGATCTCAGTTCGGCGATCGTCGAACCCAGACTGCTAACCGGGCCTGTCACGCCCGTGACCTATGTGTCACGCCCGTGACCAAGGCCGAAACGTCAGCCAGACTGGAAGTTTCGGTAACCAACGCCTTAATAAATTCTGGCTGTGGGGATGAAAAATCAAGAGTATTTATGGGTCGTTCCCTACTTTAATTATGTTAATAATTAAGGAAAAGTGGGTCCAATAGGAAATTGCCACCTGGCAAGCACCTCTTCATTCCCAACTTTTCAACTGCCATTCGTCACAACCGAAACGTCATAAGAGTGTTATTAATGGCCGCCAACGTTTCATCTCCAATGTTTCACCCTTTCCCCTCCCCATTTGCTCATCTATAAAAGATTCCTGAGAGCAAGAGGAAAAAGTTACACTCCCTCAACTGTTCAGACTTCTTCCTTGCTGTTGAAGAATTTCCGGCGACGCCACCACCGCGCAAATGGCTTCCCGACGCTCTGCACGCCTTCAACCCGCGAACAAGGTCCTCCCTTCCCTCTTCTTCTGCGGATAGATCTTAGGAATCGTTAGTAAAGATATCGGGCTCAAAAGAGCCAGATCGGGTGAGCGTATTGGTGGTTTTCCGAAAATTTCATGGTGGCGGGTTCGCCGGAAACCGCCTCTCCGGCGGCCGTGCCGCCGCCCGACGGTAGCCCTCACCTCAACAGAGGTGGTGGTGGTGGTGGCCGGCCAGGGAGATGGCTGGGTGGCCGGGAAATAGCTTGGAAAAGCTACAGGATATTAGGTTTTAGGCCTCTGTTTCGGGCTGTTGAAGAAGATGAACAGTGGCATGAGAAATAAATTCTAGTTTTTAAATCAATTTCTGAGTGAGATATCTGTCATGTTAAATAATTTGGGAAAAATACCTAGAGGCTCCTACGGGAATAATGCCTTCCACTTATTGAACAGGGTCTATGGTCGGTCCGTGACCCCTGGATGCCGAAGGCGTCCTTGGGGCGATCTCGCAGTTCCTACGGGGTGGAGACGATGGGGTCGGTCCATGGATTTTCCTTCCTTTTGCCACATTTAGCTCAAAGGGTTGAAGGGAGATAGTGCATCAAGCTATTCGCAAGGGCCAACTTGATCCTCTTTCCTGGGGAAAAATGATCAACATAGGAAATGTAGCCCTTGAAGTCTACTTTAATTCAAAATTAATTTCACTCGATTTGGGATCCTGGTTAGACCACAGCACCCTTTTTGGTGAGGTCTATCCAGAGGGCTGCCTTGACCTTAGAAAAATTCCCCACTCCAATCCAGTCATCCAAATGACTTGAAATTTGGGGTGTGGTCTAATCTTACATATATCTAGGTGCTATCCAAAAATGAGAATTTTTGGAGAATATTTTTCTATAGTTTTTAGAAAAAATTCAATAATCCTAGCCGATTTTAATTAGATTGTTAAATAATTTCCAAACCCTCCCAAATTTTGGTGAGTGGTCCCTGGGTTCACCATAAGGTTCTGTATAATTTTTCATCTCAGTTGGAGATGGTTTGGATCAGAAATGATCAACCCAAAGTTTTGCCCTAATAAGAGGTCTTAGGTTAAAAGTGCACTTTTGAAGTTTGAGTGGTGAGATCACCTCAACAGAGGCTGAGATTTTTACCACTGGCTAGTAATATTCTCTAGCACCCCCTCATGGAGTTTGAGGTGGATCGGGGTAAGTTTGCCCTAAGGCCCAAGGCCCAACCCGGCCCTAAGGATGGATCTTGGGGGTTTGTGAAGGTCATGTGGTCAAATGACCTCGGATTGACCCGAGATTGGGTTATGAGAACCATAGGGCTAATATTGTTCTCTGGATGAAATCTTAGTAGATTTGGAGATCGTTGGAATATCTAAAAATCTAACCCTAGTTTAGGGCACAAAACTTGTAGAGATAGGAAATGACACCAAATCACATTAAAAAGTGATGAGAAATGGGTAGAGTTGATTATAGGGGTAGTACAAGCTCTGGATATTTTTCTATGAATTTTATGATCACTATTTTGGGTACTTCCTTAATGATTTAGTAGTTGTGTGATTTGCTTAGAAAATTTATTATGGAGTACAAACTTCCTGGAAATTGATGAAATTTAGGCAGAGAACCTTTATTATGATTTTAAAACTCTGTGAATTTTTATGGGATTTTTAGAAGCTTAATTCTAAGGCTTGCTTCATTAAGTATTATTTATCATGGATATTGGATTAAATCTATTTTGGTGCTTAGCAAGCTGGTAAAATTATGATTCTTTGCACAATGATCTTTTCTGTACCATACTATTAATCAGTAATTTTTCTGTAATTTTATGATGAGTAATTTCAGTACTTCCTTCTTTACATGGGAATAATGAGATTATAATGGATAAATTAATTAGAGGCTAAATATCTTTTGTAAAATCCTGCAAATTAGTATTTGATGATACCTTACTGTTATTTAGTGATCACAATTTTTGGGTGGCCATAACTTAAGAATATCATGTAGTTCATGTTAAAAAATTACCCATGGCCAATCTTTGAGAAAAATAAATAAATATCAGATTAATTAGGAAAATTATAAATTTCTGGATTTAAGCTAATTAAGTCATGATAGACCTCCAGTAAATTTTACAGGAGATTTGGAAGATAATTTGGAGTACCTCCCCTTGTGTACCTCATATAGCTTAGGATGGTCTGCATTTAGTAAAACCACGGAATTCTGATAATCGATGGTTGGTAGGGCAAGTTAAGATTGAGTTCATTATTAGAAGTCAGGATAAATAGAATGTGGGACTGGTTAGGGTAAGGGAGTACGGGGACGACGAAAGATCGTCCGTCCCGGGAAGAAGAGGAAGAGTCTTAATACTCTAGGGTTAGAACTAAAGCAACTAAAAGGGGATTGGGTAAAGGGTAGACAACCAATAATAATAAGTGCCTTGCGAAAGGGAACTTCGGGCCGTAATGCACCGTCTTGGTTCCTAGTGCCCCTTGAGAGCCCTTCACGGGGAATACCGGGGGCAGTCCTGGGCTAACGTAAACCATAGGAGTAATAAACTTAAAAGAGCAACTAGTATAACTAGGGTTGCACACACTCACTCCCCGGTAGCTAGGAAAGTAGAATTATAGGATTACTTGCCATCAGACAGTAGCTCTGAAGGTAGATGCACGGACAGTACTGTCCGGGGGGCCGCGGGCTCGAGGGTTGGAGTACGGAGAAAAGTGGTGGGTCATCGGTACTAGGCGATCGATCACACCGACAGCGGTACGATGACTCGGCGAAAAGTCTGGAGGGTACATCCAGCAGCAGTACGCGGATACTCTAGGTTGTGTTCTTCTAGGGGCGTACGGAAGGGCTAGGCCTGGTAGTGTGGTTACCCGCCTAGGAGTGGGGGGCCCGACCCACTGTCTCCGTTTGCCACTACGGAGGTTCCTGGGGGTGAAGCTAGCCTCCCGAACAGGGGGAACTAAAGGTCTGTGCGCATAGAGTCGTGCGCGTGGGTTGCACTTGCATGAATCATGGCATAGCATATCACTACACTCATATTTGCATACCACCGGCACCCCAACGTATAAATCGGTATGGGACTTTTTATACGATGGGAGCCTTGCAGAAGATCCCTTAACTTATAAGTTTGTATGGGCATTCATATAAGTTAAGGTTACTTACATACTTACTTACTTGTTGCTTACTTACTATTCTCTAGCAGTCTTTAATACAATTTGCTATTTATTAATTGTTCTACCTATTACAACATTTATACTGTTCACCTGATATAACTTGCTAGTTAGGTCCACCGTCACTTGCTTGACTACTCTCCACTTTTGTAGCTTCCCTTTCCTCCTCTTCGCCCGGTGCTTAGGAGCCGTGGTGGGAGGGGTAGGGGATGATAGGGCTTAGTCTTTATGACTAATGGTTTTCGAACCAAACCTACAGGAGCTCCGGATGGGAGACAGGGACCAGCACCAGCGGAGTACGGTGCGCATGGAGGTGGGACAGTCTAGCACCGGTGCACCTGCGACCAGCTCCGTGAGTGATTAGCATTTTCTTAGCTTCCGCGATGAGAGACTTGTAGTGAGGACTCTGATGTACTGGGCTCGAGCCCATTTATCTATTTTCCTGATGTTATGTATTGATGGACTGGATATGATTCTCTTTTATTTACATGTTTTCTGTGGACTTGTTTACACTTTTGTATAAATGCTTCTCTCTCTTGTGATCGAAAAGGGCCGGCAGAATTGGCGTTTTGTAGTGGTTGCCTTCTCGAGATGTCGGTGCCACCGCAAGGCGGCAATTCTGGGCTAAGACCCCGGTAGTTGAAAAAGAAAAAAAAGGGGGTCTTATACCTTACGACTCCTCTTACTAGCCATGGAAAACTTGATTTGCACGGATGAAAGTGTGCACCTCCAAGTCCTCTCCACGGATTTGGCCTCGGATCGACGATCGAAGCCCTGAAGCTTCGTCAATGACGGAGAAAGCCCGTCTTCTTCCTCCTCCAAACTCTTTCTCCCAAACCCTAAGTCTCACTCCAAGGAGAAGAATGAAAGAAAACAACCCTTCAGCCTTACTTATGTCTCTTGGATAGAGTGTCCTTGGCCATAAGATTATATCCCAAGAAGGATCGGACGGTCAGAACACAGATCTACGGAACTGCTCCCGTCCACTACTGTCGGGCGGTAACTTATTACCGCACCACGGTAGCTTCCAGAGCCCTTGGTAAAAATAATGTCGCGCTGCCGCCGGTGACTGAAATACCGCTGTGCGGTAGCTCACGCAACACTTCCGTCTCAACGCAAGAAGGCTAACGTCCAGCGATAACTAGCTAACGTCGTGCGCTAGCACTCGACCCACTCAATGCCTCCACTCAATGCCTGCTACTCAACGCACTCAATGCCAGGCTACCACCGAGAAGTATCTATCTAACATCGCGCAATAGCACTCGACGCTCTCAGCGCTTTCTAGTCAATGCCTGGTCTCGATGAAACAAGGCTATCGTCGGGCGATAGCTACCTATCGTCGGGCGATAGCTTCCAGAGGCTCAGGTACTGGAAAACTGGGGTGTTATATGTTGCCTGAGGTAGGGATGTTGTTCCTGAGGTAGGAGACCAGCTGGGTCTCTGAGTTGTAGGAGTTGGAATACTCTGAGTTGTAGGGCTGTTGAGCCTGAGGTAGGGCTGTTGAGCCTAGGGTGGGGTTATTGCCTGAGGCTGGGTCTTGGAGTAGACCTGAGAGATTCTGAGAAATCTGTGTTGTAAGCTCTTGGAGCCGAGTATTAGAGAAGTTTTTTGAGTTTAACACACTGATAAATAGGCACAAAGGTACTGTGGATGTACTCATACCCTGGGGAACCACTAAAAATTGGTGTATGATGTGTGTTGTGCTTGATTGGTTATGCTTTATATTTCTTATAATTGCTAAAAACTAAAAAGAAACCAACAAGTTGCTCGAACACCTATTCGCACCCCTACCTCTAGTCGAGTTGACTACCAACATAAATAATCTTTCAGGTCGATTGGCTAAAATTTCCCGTGTTCTTTCATCTCCACGTCTTCCAGGTTTTCCTACCAGTCCATGGGTAGGAAATCGGCGACGGGGGCATCTACTGGTCCTTCAAAGCCATCCAAGGGCAAGAATTCCTTTGTTACTGCTGCAGCCACCAGTGCAAAGAAGGAGAAACTCTCGGTTTCGTCTTTGCTTGTCAGTATGGACAAGCCCAAATCCTCTACTTCCTTAAATTATGATGCAAATAAGCACAAACCTACGACTAAGATTTCTTCTTACGTCGATGACATTGATCTCTCCCATCCGACGACGGAGAAGAGGATCTCAATCACGAAGTGTGCCCAAAATTGAAAGCCGTCGTGACCAAGCTATCTACCGTCATGTTATCCGATAAGGAAATAAAGAAGCGAGACAAGGACATGATTGACAGGGCAATTTTTGATTGGACTAAAGTATAACACCCTCATTCGTCCCATAGTGCATTCTAGCGGAAGTTAATTAAGGGTTATAAAATAGAACCCAACCATATGAATGAACACTAACATGAAACATGAATGAATAACCAAAATACACAATAATAGTCTTGGCCTTAAGGCTTTACAAGGTTTACTCAAATTAAACTGTCTTGCATACTTCGGCACGCAGGTCGGCCACACATGAGAAATAAATAATCAAAACGGGCAATTTTCTTTGGCCTTCAAGGGCCAGCTTAGCTATCCTGGACTTTAGCCTGCTATTTCCCACTTGGCTCAGCTGCACCTGCAAGCAACATTCCACCGCAACGGTGGAAAACAAAAGCAATGATCAGCATTATCTGATCAAATTCTAACGACCCCACCCCTCACTTGGGGTGGCAGTGCTCCTTCCCTACAGGCATTAGCATAATCACAATTTGGCAATCGGAACGTGCAACTTAAGCACCATTTGCCACAGACGTTGGCACAAACGCCCAACGCCCCGTGCTCTTAGGGCACATTCTTTGTGCACATGACCTCAAGGGTCACACCTCCATTCTCTGCGACGGTTAGCAACGCTTGAGCATTCTAGTCTTTCAGGTTCAAAGCCAAATACAACGCCCCTACGACTATGACAAAGTCATGGTGACTCACTCCAAGTCGATCGACATAGGGTTGGGTGCAGTTTAGCTATTTCCCAGTGCTCAAATTGTCGGGCGCAAAAAGTCGTGATGCGGGTCAGCATCCACTTTCCTATTCGTAAGATTCATAACTCTGTTATGATCCTAGGCTAGCACTAATGGCCACCAAAGCTGAGCAAACTAAGCTCACACCCACAAATTGGCCCCCAGGTCTTTGAGAGACAAGGCGTCACACACGACCCCCAGGTCCCATGAGACAGGCCTCACAAAAGTAGCGTGCAGGTCTCCCAGAAATAGCTTCAAACTCAATATATAGTTCATTGGGATCTACCGCCAGCGGTAGCATTACCTCAGCACGGTAGGGGACAGACTATTGTTTCTTCCCTTTTTTCGGGTGTTTTCCTGGAGACTACCTCCAATACTCTCACTGCAGCCACCTGCAAACCCATGACTCTGACTAAGCGATTACCACAGAATCTTCTCCGGCATACAATACATACAACATCACCAATCCAAACCAACTCGTCCGGATGGGCTTCACATAGCATGTTTATCCCATACTTTGATTCCAGATCTAAATGCAACTAGTGGGGATACACGGATCTACCCGTCGGGAGAACACTTCCCACATGCTCGTGGAGTGTCTACCCTCAAATGCCAAAACAAAGGACTTCAAATGTCCAAGGAAGAGAATTGTTACCTAGGAATCTGTTTTGGCGCCAACAGGAGAAAATCTAGACTGTTAGAATTGACCGCTTATGCTTTGCCTCCGTAGACCTGAACTTGCCTTGCGAATCAGAGCCCCAAATCCCGCACGATGGCGAGATCTCCTTTCCAGCACTGCTACTCCTCCTCCAAAAGAATTGACCAAGTTCTCAACTCCAAAGGAAAATGAAGTGAAACAGTCGAACTAGTAATATAAAGAAAGCTACCGCTGTGTGGTACCTAACTACTGTTGCGCAGTACCATTAATCAACGTCTCGATTCGAGTGCAACCACTCAGGCCGCCAATTACAGGCCAACATGTGGCCACGCTGTTACACCTTCGCTATCACCGCGCGATAGGATACTAACGCCTCATGGTAGCTAGTGATAATTACGACACAACTGCCACGCGATAGCTACTACCGCTGCGCGATAGAAACCCGAGCTCTTTGACAAATTAATTGCCAAAGTTACCGCCTGCGGTATCTCTACCGCTGAGCGATAACTTCTCGAGAGCTTGGCCAATTAAATGGCTAACATCGCGCGATCACAACCTACCGCCGTACGGTAGACTAGGCACTGAGTCAACCTGCCTCACTCAATGCTCTCGATGCCTGATGCTACTGCAGTGCGGTATCAGCCTACCACCATGCGGTAACCAATGCGCCGAGTCAACTAGCCTTACTCGGCGCTTTCGACACCTCAGGCCAAATATCCCGGAGCTACCGATGACATTAACACTATCGCCGGGCGGTATCTCCCAGAAGTTTCTTTCCTGCTTCGAAAATCTTAGGGCATTACAAATCTCCCCACTTAAAAAATTTTGCCCCGAAATTAAGTTGTGCAGGAAAAACTATAGAAACATGTACATTAAAATGTGTACCTCAGTTGAATAACTCGGGGAACTCCGACTTCATGATTTGCTCCCGCTCTCATGATAGCTCCTCTCGGCCACAATTGTCCCATCGGACCTTGACCATTCTGATATCCTTATTACAAAGTTGCTTGACTTCTACATCCTCTTGGGTTCATTGATCCCAATGTCTAAGATTTGAAGAAGGCCTAATAGACAATGGTATACGCATGTTGTAATCTAACATGTGTTACAAGTTCTTTATATGCACGATGTTTTTTGTATATTGATTAGACAAGTAGTCTAAGTGGCTATGATAAATGGACACAAGGAAGGATAGTGGAAAGACAGAAAAATCATCCAAGTCCACTGGCGTTAAGTAAAGCCAGTTCACTCAACGTCAGATGACAAAAAGTGCTTAGTACAGCTTGGATAGTCAAAGTCAAACTATTGGTAAGATAGAAAAGTGGTAGTCCACAGGCGTTGAGTGAAGACAGTTCACTCAACGCCATACAACATAAGCATTGAGTAATACTAAATCTGTCGAAGCCACCGAGAATCTGTGTAGAAATCTGGCTAAGTCCAGAAGCATTGAGTGAAGCCTATTCACTCAATGCCCAGAGGTAAGAGCATTGACTGTACCTTATTCAGTCAAAGCCGCTGTGTTTTCAGACACAGAATTTTGTCAAAGGATGAAAGCGTTGAGTGAAGGCTATTCACTCAACGCCTAATCAACAGAGAATCTGTTAAGGACAAAAGCATTGAGTGAAGCCTATTCACTCAACATCTCTCCAGCAAAATTGACAGAGGCTGAAAGCGTTGAGTGAAGAAGCAACACTCAACGCTTCCATAATAGAAATATTGGCCGTCCAAATGCGTTGAGTGATGAAGGCTCACTCAACTCCTAGTGACAGAAAACCATCTGTGTTTTTGCATTGAGTCAAGCTTACTCACTCAACGCCTAGTGATAAAAAATCTGTCTAAGAGTTTTGGCATTGAGTCAAGCTTACTCACTCAACGTCTAGTGACAAAAAATCTGTCTAAGTTTGTTGGCATTGAGTTAAGCTTAATCACTCAACGCCTAGTGACAGAAAATCTGTCTAAGTATTTTGGAATTGAGTGATGGTTGCTCACTCAACACATATACTAAAATTGTTTGAATTTGACTAAGTCCACAGGTGATGACATCAGCAAGATTTCAAATGTTACGAGAAGTCTACAGTACACGACAAACGACGTTGCAGGCCAACTATACGACAATTACTGTTAAAGCAAATTGCTGCCAACAACTTTTGCTGGTCCCAATGCTCAATAGATATGTTGAGCTTCAGGAATAAAAGAATGAAGATCAGTTTGGAGACAACACTTTTTGGAGGTCATTTCGAAAAAGAAAAGAACTTCATCTTCTTCCTCGGCCATTGTTGCAGAGCTTTGAAGAACAAGTTCTAGAAAATTGGTCTGAAAGTTCTATGTTAGCTGTTGACATCCTCACCATCAATAGTAAGTTTAGAGACATTTACCTGATAAAGAAGAAGTTGCACAAGGGCTAACCCTAGCTGTAGTAGTGCAAGTTTGATAACTTCAGACAAGCCAGTTCAGTGAGCTTTCTCTCACTGAGGTAATAAAAAGAAAAAGAGCAAGCCTAAGCGACTGTGACTTCTCAGCTCAACCAAGCCTAATCCCGAGGATCAACTTCTAGAGCTGAGAAGAAGATAGGACTGAACTTCTGGTTCAGTTCAGGAAGAAGCAGAGTTCTGCAAGGTACTTCCAGCATAAGCAACTGTTCGATGAAGATCTATTCTTGTTGATAATAAGAAGTTAGGTCTGGGTTTATCTCAGCTTAGGAAGCATCAAGGTCTAACCCTAGCTGCAGTAGTTGGAAGCTGAAGAAAGATAGCTGGTGGCATTCACACCTGCACTAGCAAGTTCAGAGGAAAACTCCAAGGAAGAAGAAACATCAAAGGTCCAACCCTAGTTGCAGCACTTCACAACCCAAGCTGAGTAAATCTTGAAAATCAATTTTTGGTGCAGTGAAGAAGAAGATAGGGCTGAGATTTTCTCAGTTCAAGAAGCAGAAAGCTCAGGGACTATTTCCCTGGAGTCAAAGTTGGGCTGAGTTCACTCAGTCCAGGAAGGTAGACTCAGAGATCATATCTCTGCAATCGTATTTCACCAACCCAATTTCATCATGTAGGATCCTTTTGGATTTGAGTTATAGGCAGGATATATAAAGGTCGAGTGTAGGATCTGGATGCAGATCTGAGTGTAGGGCCTGCATGCCTGAGGTAGGGCTTTGACATGTGAGTAGGGTCCAGTTTGAATCTTAGGTAGGACTTTTGAGTCTGAGGTAGGAGAGTCATTCTCAATAAGTTATTGGGCACTTGTGCCTGAGTTGTAGGAGAGTCATTCTCTCTGAGATAGGGTTGTCCTCTTAGCTTGAGTTGTAGGGGCTTTGGGCCTGAGGTAGGTGATCTTTGGATCACTGAGTTGTAGGGATTTATGCCCGAGTTGTAGATCTTGGAGGAGACTGAGTGGTCTTGCAGGATTGTGTTGTAAGCTCTTAGGAGCCGAGATTGGAGAAGTGCCTTGTCTTACAAGCTGTTAGAAAGGTGTGAGGGAAAGTGGGCGTACTCATAATCTGAGGAATCACTATAAAATTACTGTGTTGTCTGTGTGATTGTCTTGAAAGAAAAAGTAACTAAATAAGTACAGACCCTAAAACAGATAAACACAAAAGATAGTCACAAAGACTAAGAGACCTATTCACCCCCCTCTAGGTGTAATGCCCCTGATTTTTCAGTATTTATGTAAATTCTTTTTTGGGCGTGTTTATGACGTCAAGGCATTACATTAGCGTGTGTTTGGCATGCGCCGTTGTTAGAGCGTGGTTTTGCTCTTTATTTTTTCAGTGTGGCTGGGTATTAGCCTGTTTGCAAGATTCTCTCGCGAGCCGGGTCTGTTTTGGTGACTCGATGGAGCCTTTTTGGGAATGCTTGTGTTTTGGCTTCGGGAGGTGTTTGCCTAAGTTTGATTTGTCAGATTTTGATCTCGACTTCGCCGTTATATTCGTAGCGTCGGTATTTAGCTGCAATACGAATTTCGTTAAATTCCGAGGTCGTTTGTATTTTGGATCGTTTTGGAATTTATTAATATTAATTATAATGTAATATTATATTATAAATTAATTATTATTATATTTATATATATATGCGTAAATTGAAACCCTATCCCCACTATTCATCATCTCCCTTAAACCGACGGCGCCATTTTTTGCGGAAGACGGACGGCGGTGTCGCGTGCGTTCAACCGACGATAGGGAGAAATTCGGTGGTCGGTTTCGTCGATTGATAGGAGATTTGGAAAGCTCTCGGCGAGGGCTACACGATCATGGTAAGTTTTCCCCCATTCCTCGATTGTTATATGTTAGGGTTAGCGTTTTGACTCCTTTTCCCCTCCAAAAGTTTTAGGAAACGTTGCTAAGGATTTTCTACGGCCGATACTTGAAGTGGTGCGAGCTGGCGGCGTTTTCGAAAGAGTTGAGGCAAGTGGAACTTCTCCTCTTGCATGTCCCAAATTTTGTTCATTTTCTCCCCCTTTTCTTCCTACCTTAGAGTATAGGAGTAGTGTAAAAAATCATGAAAAGAACCCCATAGGTTAAGGCTTGAATTTCGGCCAAGCCATGAAGTTAGGGTTAGCGGATATAAGGGGAATTCAGTGAATATCACCTAATGGAATTCGGCGAGTATCACAGCTAATTCGCCAGTTATGGTGAGGTCTAGCCTAGGGTAGAGTCGACGGGTATCGCCAAAATTCATTAAGGTTAATTCGTCGGGTATCAGTAGCAGATTCGGCAGGTATCGCCAAATTTCGTCGAGTATGACTAGGTGCAAAATTCACCGGGTGTAGCAGGTTAATGCCAAGTCCAATTCATCGAATATCAAAGTAAAATTCGACGTATATTATGGGGATTCGCCGAGTATCATCGAGAAATTCGGCGTGTGTTGTAGGCGTTCATCGATTATGGTAACGTTGCCAAGGAAAATTCGGCGAGTATCAGAGAAATTCATCAAGTATCACCGATTGTCGCAAGTCATTTTCACCGAGTATAGAAGGATTCGCCGTATATCAAGTTATGATTCATCGAGTATCAAGGTAGATCGTCGGGTATACTCGCTGAATCTAGCCAGGACTTAGAATTTTTCGCTGTTTTTGGTCCGATTTGTCGTGTATGGCCCTTAGAGTGGTTTTAGGACTTGTTTAAGTTTTTCTTTGGGTTTAGACTGGGATTTGGTTAGGTTGATGTTTCTTCGCATGTGAAGGTTGGCAGTGGATAAAGGACCGCCAACATGATGTCGGTTTGTGGAGCATTACACTTAGTGGGTGTTTGGTCTCTACTTTGAGTACTGTTGGTTGGGTTGGGACAAATGGTCACCACCGCAGGGCCTTCTTTTTGAGACATTTGGGTCTGGGAGCCTAGTATGGGACAATTGGTCATCGACTCCGGCCCGGTTGATATTTCTAAGTGTTAATGATTCACGTTTTTGAGCTGTTTTGTACTCAGTTTGCTTCTTATATCAGTCTATGTTATTCATGTTAATGCTTGCAGATTTTGTCGAAGCTGGGCTTCGTTCCGCACTTGGTGCATTTATCCAATTAATTCCTTTATTGTAGACTTTTACTGTACTTGTATTTATTTGGTTAATCAGCTATGGTTTTCAGCATTTCATTTGCTCGGTTTTAGTAAACCCTTCCTTGTCTTTGTACTTATTACCTGATTATTTTTTTCATTACCACTTGTATTTTCTTACTGAGGTGTTCATCTTTTGAATGCCTCAGGTTCAGGGCAGTAGCCGGTTGAGCGACTAGGTTGGTGTTGCTAGTGGAATGCTGTATTGCAGAGGTTATTCCTCACCCTTGTGAGGTAGTTTTTGGGTTGCTTCTTGTTAGTACAAACATACATGCTCTCCAGTGGGTTCGTGTCAGCTTGTTGACGCCCATTGGTGGAATACTTCGAAAATGTTAATTACTTCGCTAAGCTGGTAGTTTTACCTCTCTGTGGTTGTTTTTACTTGCTCTCTGGGGAATGGTTTATGTCAGGTTGCATGTTAGCTATTTTAACTTATAAAAAGTATTATTACTACTATTTCATGCACGTCATCTTTCTAAAATCAAAGTCACTATTTTCTAAGCTAACGTAAAGACTACTTCTATACTTATAATAAATTTAGAGTCTTGCATGCCACGGGTTGTCCTTCGGGGATGTTTATGCTCGCATAGGATGTTAAATCAACATAATCAAAGTATTTTCGCAGTGTATAACTATATTTTTACTCGTGGACTAGTTGATCCACCATGCTGAGGGATACTGTCATCTTAACTTAAAGCTGAATTTTATTCATAATAATTTAAGAATTTCATTTAAATAGTAGAGTTTGGAGTCTTGCCTGTGCGTCTGCAGTTATCCTCTACTAACGTGGTATTATGACGCTCATTTTCCCTTATTCTGATATATTATTAAATGCGGAGAAAATACAAGTTGTGACAGTTGGTATCAAAGGGATGGGTTGTTTGACAATTGGTCGAACAACTATCTCTAGTTAGTGTTGGTTGTCCAGTGTCATTCCATATACACACCGATGTGCCATCAGTACGTCTTGGCTGAAGCATGAACACTACACTCATAACATGATAAGAAGTATACAGGGCATATGATGTAGTATGAGATGCATATATGTGTTTGTATATGGATCCACCATATGTGGCAATATGTGATGGTTATGTAGTATGTGATGCATAACCATCATCACATGGGTGCCCATTAGCACGTTTTCTTTTTTTGTTGCATGCGATGTTATGTAGTATGGGATGCATAATATTTCATGTGTACGCCGCTCATAACATGCATTAAGACTTTTTTAGATTGCATAGCACAACATGCATGACATAACATTGCATCAGCACACATGCCAAGCTAAAGATTTATATGATGACATATGTACACACATGGTTTTGATTCAAAAGGAATAAGAAATTCATGCATTCATGGTTTAGGCACATGAGTTAGTAGGATGACGGTTTATCATCCTAAGTTTAGGCATGGCATCATAAATGAAAATCCCAGAGCAAGTTAGCAACATGAGCAAGTACTTAAGTATGTTTTGTCTGAACTATATTGTTTAGTGCTAGCGGTTGGGTTAGGTTTTGATTAGATGTTCATTGTTTTTATTAGAATGGCGCCTAAGCGTGTGGCGACTAGGTCGACTCCCCATTTGGAGGGCGAGTCTTCAGGTGCGTAGAGCGAAGCGGTGATTGAAAGTCTGCCACAAAGTAATGAGGCTTTCTCTAGACAGATAGTGGAGATGCAATCACATGTCCAAGCATTATTATCAGTTGTGTCAAGACAGCTGCTGCGAGTGCAGGACCCGGCTGTGGGTCAGACTGTTCCTGTTCCTCCTGCCCCTTTGGTGTCCCCGATGATGTTACCACCAGAGATGACATTTATTTCGCATTTCCAGAGACTAGGACCCCCTACCTATGACGGTAGAGCGGATTTTATGGCTTTGGATGATTGGATTATAGCCATCGAGGAGATGTTTGCTTACTCAGGAGTTTCAGCGAACCAGAGGGTGATGGTCGTTGCGTATCACTCAAGGGACTTGCAAAGAGTTGATGGCTGAGATAAAAGGAAAATCTTAAGGATGGGTGTTCATGGGAATCCTTCAAATAGTTGTTGCTAAAGAAGTTTCTGCCATCGGTCGAGAGAGACCGTCTGATGAACGATTTTATACATCTAAAGCAAATACAGCTTACTGTTACCAAGTACGAAGTGGAGTTCAGCAAGCTGAGTCATTTTGCCTCGGACATGGTGTCTTCAGAGTCAAACCGAGTTAAATGATTTCTAGGTGGTCTTAGGAATGACATCTAGCAGCTAACTAGTGCATATGGATCTGAAAGCTATGCTGAAGTTGTGGAGGCTGCTCTGAAGGTTGAGGCGATCGACAATGCCAAGAATAGAGGTCAACAAATGAGGAAGGATAAGAGGAAGACCGGTGAGGGTAAGGGTTCCCAAGAATCCGGCACTGCTTCGGGGAAAAGAAGCACAAAAGTATGCAGTTTCTGTGGAAGGTCAGGCCATCCATTCGAAAAATATTACCAGAGGTTAGGGGCTCAGAAAAAGGAGCAGGTTCATGCGATTCAGAGTGCTCCTAAAAGGGATTTGGTTTGTTCTATTTGTAAGCGGAGGGGGCACGATGCTGCCCATTGTTGGCATAAGGACAAGACCTGCTTCTAGTGCGGTCAGAAAGGGCATGTTAAGTCAAAGTGCCCGCAAGATCAGCCCCCGTTGCAACTAGTTCCACTTCCGGCCTTGCCACCGCCGCAGCTATTGGACAAGGGCAAGGGCAAGTTGAATATGATGTATTTGGAGGAAGATCAGACGTCTTTGCAAGTTATCTCAGGTTTGATCCTAACCTAGTTCCAGCTTTTAGTTTGTAACTATAGTTTCGACGTACATTTCCTTAGTTGCGAACACGATTTTATAGGAAAGTTTAAGGTCAAGAACTGCTGGGCGCGTGTTCTTTTCGATTCTAGTACTACCCACTTGTTCGTGGCTAGAAACTTCATAGAGCATCACGGTTTGAGCCTTGATCTTGTTGGCGACGCATTTTGTGTCAAGTTTCCTTCTAGTGATTTTATGGTATCGAACCAAGGTATTCAGAGTTGTTCGATTCTGTTAGGTGATTTTCTAGTGGTTGTTTAGTTGAAGGTGTTAGATCTGAAAGATTTTGATGTGATCTTGGGCATGGACTGGTTGTCCAGATATGATATTGTTATCTAGTGCAAGGTTAAGCGCTTGGAATTCAAGTTGGACAACGGTCAACCCAAGAGTGTTTATAGTTATACATGCTAGAGTTCTCCGATTATTTTTGCGGTATGTGCTCGGAAGCTTTTTGATTCCGGCTGTTTTGCATGTTTGGTTTCAGTTTTGGAAACCAAGGTTGTTTTGTCATGTTTAGAGGAGATCCCCGTGGTGCGTGAGTTTCCTGATGTATTTCTTAATAATCTTTCTGGTCTTCCACCTGAGAGAGACATGGAGTTCATCATAGTTTTTGATCCGGGTACCCGTCCTATTGCTAAGGCGTCGTACCGTATGGCCCCGCGTGAGCTGGTGGAGCTACGTACCCAATTGGATGAGTTACTGCAAAACGGTTTTATTAGGCCAAGTTCTTCTCTGTGGGGTACTCCTGTGATATTTGTAAAGAAAAAGAATGTATTGATGAGGCTTTGCATCGATTATAGAGAGCTTAATAAGGTGACCATCAAGAATAGATATCCTCTGCCAAGGATTGATGATCTGTTTGATCGGTTGTGTGGTAGCTCTGTGTTTTCAAAGATTGACCTTCGTTCAGGCTACCATCAGTTGAGAAATCGTGAAATAAATATTCCACAGACAGCTTTTCGTTCACGACATGGACATTTTGAGTTTTTGGTGATGCCTTTTGGATTGACCAATGCACCCTCTACTTTTATGGATATGATGAACATAGTATTTAAGGATTTCCTGGACCGTTTCGTGGTTATTTTTATAGATGATGTCCTGGTATACTCTCGCAGTGCTGAAGAGCATGCTCAGCACTTGCGCTTAGTTTTGTCTACCTTGAGGGAGCATAAGTTGTATGCCAAGCAAAATAAGTGCGAGTTTTGGGTCTCTAAGGTTTCTTTTTTGGGCCATGTGATTGATAAGGATGGAATTTCTGTAGACCCTGAGAAGATAGCTGCTGTATTGGATTGGAACAGGCCTACCACTCCCAAGGAGATAAGGAGCTTACTAGGGTTGGCAGGATATTATAGGAGATTTGTAGAGTGTTTCTCTACGTTGTCTGCGTCTTTGACTAAACTGACACGAAAGAACACAGCTTTTGTTTGGAGCGATGAGTGTGAAGGGGCTTTTTAAGAACTAAAGAGGAGATTGTGCACTGCTCCGATTTTGGTCTTGACTACCGAAGGGATAGAGTATGTTGTGTATATGGACGCATCACACGTTGGACTTGGTTGCATGTTGATGCAAGAGGGCAAAGTGATAGCGCATGGATTGAGGCAGTTAAAGACTCATTAAATGAATTACCCTACACATGATCTAGAATTTACAGCTGTGATCTATGCCTTGAAGCAATGGAGACACGTGTTATATGGCACTTTGTGCAAGATTTATACTGATCATAAGAGTTTGAAGTACGTCTTCACTCAAAAGAAATTTAATTTGCTCCAACAGAGGTGGTTGGAGTATGTGGCAGATTATGATGTAGAGATTCAATACCATCCAGGCAAAGCTAATGTGATAGTCGATGCCCTGAGTAGGAAGTCAGCGAAGATTTTTAATCTTTCTGTGGATTCACTGGTGGAAGAATTTCTTCTGATGGATATATCAGTGGGGAGCAGCGACTGGCCCAATAGTTTGGAAGTGTTAAAGCCTTCATGGATTACACTCACAAGGCTACATCAAAGGGAAGATCCTAATTTGATGCACCTTTATAACAGGACTGCGAAAGGGGAATTGTCAGACTTTTTGATTGATGACGCGGGTACTTTGAAGTACCGCAATAGGGTTTGTATCCCCAATGTTGAAGATATTCGAGTAAAGTTATGCAGCGAGGCTCATGGCTCCACTGTTGCCTTCCACCCTGGTTCTACGAAAATGTATAAGGATCTGAAGCAGATCATTTGGTGGTATGGTATGAAAGGCGATATAGCTAAGTATGTATCAGAATGTTTTACTTGTAAGCGAGTTAAGGCTGATCATGGTAGTCCTGTGGGCAAGTTGACGTCCTTAGAAATTCCAAGTTGGAAGTGGGAGAGCATTTTGGTGGATTTCATTACTGGATTGTCGAGATCTCCCGGAGGACACGATTCAGTTTGGGTTATAGTTGACAGATTGACGAAGTGCGCTCACTTCTTGCCGTTCAAGATCGACTACTCCGTGAATAAAATAGCTTAATTATATTTGAATGAAGTCATCAGGTTACATGGAGTGTCTGTTAGTATTGTATCAGATCGAGACTCGGTTTATGTCTCGCTTTTGGAAGAGTTTACAAGAGGACTTGGGTACCTGATGAGTCCTCTTTATATACCTATTTTCGGACTCATCTAGGCTTATTTTCTTGTCTTTGCACACCGTTTAGCGTCATTTGCACTTCTTTTGGTTCGCTACGGTTTTCCACGTCTTGTGCACTCTTTTAGCCTATTTCTGTGTGTGTGTATTTTCCCTTTTTGTTTGCATATTATTTATGTCTGTGACTGCCATGATCGACATCCCGTCCAGTTTTCCTGCAGGTTCTGGGATCGTGTGGGCGTCCGGCATCGAACTTTCCCCATTTTTGGCAAAGGAGTCAATGGTCGTGCGTTTTTACCCACGCACGACCATCGACCTCTTTGGCGCACGATCATCGGTCGTGCGCAGTCATGACCTCTCCTGGGAAAGTTCTGTCCCGCCATATCGCACGATCACCAGCCATACCGCGCACGATCACTGCTCGTGCGCTGCCGGTCGTGCGCAGTCATTATATCTTTTTCCACTTTTCTGCCTCCATATCGCACGATCACTGACCATATCGCGCACGACCACTGGTCGTGCGCCAGTGATCGTGCGCGCTGTTTAATTCTGCTTTCTATAAATACGCAGGTTCCGCCCTATTTTGGGAGATCGATCCAGATCCGCGATTTTCCGCCGTTCTTCGTCTCGGACGAGGGTTTCCTCCGTCCCCCTTCATCCTCCACCTTAGGGAGGGTCTCCGGGCAAGCTTTCAACGCCAAATCAACGCCGGAGCATCCTCTCGGCCTCCTCCTTCATCCTAGAGCTTCAAGCGGAGTTTTGACCTAGCTTTCTCCATCAAGCAAGGAAGGGCCGGAGCCACAATCTACGGATCATTTCAACGAAGAAGACGGGTCTATTGGGAGTGAGTGACAGCCTCCTCTACCCCGGACGTAGTTGAGGACCGAGCTTGGACTCGGATTGACAACCCGGGATTCCAACCGTGAACCCTCAATAAGGCTTCGGATTCGGTCGATTCGCACACCTCTTCCTCTTGTATTTGATAGCTTAGTTTAACTCTTTATATTGATGAAGTACATTTTATTGTAGTTAATGATCTTGCACTTTATCATGTCTATGTGATTTGTGTGTTTTCGTTATTATTGCTTGAGGTGCGCCTTAATATTCCATCCACCATCCACCCTTGCCGCACTAGCAATTGCTAGTGGCGTGCGTTGCGAAGAGGTGCTCATGACCCTCATTCCGCCGTTCTCTCCACCTCATCCGCTAGCCTACTCTTCCATCCGCCAAGCGATTCGGTGCATAGCGGCCCGTGTAGTTTCCATCCCGCCTGGCGAAGCAGTGCATAGCGGCCTGCATAGTAGGATTTCCGCCGTTCTCTCCACCTCATACGCTTGCCTACTCGCCCATCCGCCTAGCGATTCGGTGCATTGCGGCCCGACTAGTTTTCCATCCCGCCTGGCGAAGCTTTGCATAGCGGCATTGCATAGGAGTAGTTTGTAGCATTTACTTTCTGTTTCCGCAACCATCTAAACCCCCCTTTTAGATCCGACCCGAGGACTTCAATCTCAAGTCCTCCTCGACATTAACTCATCCCTTACTGTGTTCCTCAAGAGACCGACACTCGGGGATCTATTCCCAAACTTTATTACTTGTGCGACCGGTGCGCTTGCCGTAATCCACGCATCAAGTTTTTGGCGCCGTTGCCGGGGAACACAGTCGTTTGAGTTTTTGAAGAGGTAGATGCGAGATAGTCGCCCTTGTCCATTTGTTCATACCCCGTTTTGTCTTTATTTTAGTTTTTGAAATTGTTTACTTTATTCTTCTTGTCCCTTCCTTGTTTTCTTTTTTTTTGAATATTGCAGATCCGAGTTATTTTATTCTTGTGTGTAGTAATTTCCGGTAAATATTTTTGTTCGCGACGGATCCTGCTGCTGAGTGCCGTATTATTGACGCTTTGCGGAGATGCATCGATGTCATAGCTGTTTCTAATGCCGAGCACTGTTTTCGGTGTATTCTATGTCAAGGTGTGGGCCATATGTTGAAGGATTGCCCTCGCTTGTGCAAGCCTTCTACCTCTGTGGACGCATCCGTAGCAGTCCCCTGTTCGCGGGAGACTCCTATGGATAGGCCTACCAGGGTGTTGCCTGGCCCATACACTGACATGGCGCACCTTGCTCGATCTTTGCCCGTTGAGATTACGGAAGAATCTCTCGCCGTATATAGTTCCTTCATGGGTTCCTCAACCCCTTTTTACGAGCTCCCTTTGAGTGATCACTCTCACTCGGATGTTAGCCCGCAAGGAGTGGATCGGGAACTCATGGACGATCCTGTATGGGACGAGGAGAGTGTTCCGGTCGTCGACGGGGTGGCATCTGCGGATGATGTTGCGATGGGGCCTGCGCATTCTATGCCTGATTTTGAGAGCAGCCTTGCCCCTCCGCAATTTTTGCCGGAGTTTTCTACTCCTTTTTCTTGTGAGTCGGCTGATGAGGCCGTTATTGTGGATGATTCGGTGCCCGAGGTTGCGCCGAAGTGGGATGACGATTCTGCTATCTCCGATGGAGAATGTGGATCTTCGGACCACTATGACGCACCCCGGTGGGACGAGGAGTATTACCTTTCGGATGCGGAGGTTTTCACCTCCCTATCTGACGAGGCGGTCCCCCTTTCCACCGCGGACCTCGAGTTGTCGGATTCCCCCCGATACGACTCGTATGATTCCGACGATGATCGTTGCTTGGATCGCGCTGAGAGTGATTCCGGGATCACTCTCCCTATTTCTGATTCGTTTAGTCCTTCTTCTCTTTTATTCCTTGATCCCCCTTCCATATCTGAGCCTGTGCGGGTTGATTCTCCGTTGGTGTGCTGGGATGACGATGAGCCTTGTGCTCAAGCCGTTGACTCCTACGCGCCTGTGTGGGATGACCCCTTGCTAGGCAAGGATATTTTTTGTGGTGAGATGAGTGAGGACCAGTGCTTCTCCTCATCTTACTTCCTATTTCCTCTACCTGTGCGTCGCAGGTATTATTACTCAGGTAGAGGGGTAACTGCTCTTTCCCCGTATCGGTACTTGCTACCGCAACGGATAATGGAACAGTTACCTGTTCATCTTCTCTTCCATAGGCCCATTAGCTAGAACTTTTCTTTTGCTGAATAAGTCGTGCTGGGATGACAATAACCCCAGTGCTTATCTTTCATTTTCTGCATTTTTCTTTTTTTTTATGTCTAGCTTAGTTTAGTATTTCTTTTTGTATATTTTTCTTTTGTTTTTGCGGAGCTCACCCCTGCAGGTATTCATGGATACTACGCATTGGCGGGGTTGTGATTCTTCGTATGGCGGGCCTGCTCCTAGTTTTCACGCGTCTTCTGGTATGCTCACTAGCTGAGCATTGGGTAACCTCTTCCCTTAGCTCATTCTGATTTTAATTTCTCTATCATTTGATGTGTTGTTTAGTTTAAGTCTGGGGGAGAGCATGTTTACCTTTTGCACGTGTATATTTCTTTTGCATACTAGAAGCTTTTCGTATTTTATTTTGTTTATGTTCATTGCATCGCACACCACTACACCCACATGAGCGCGTGCTTAGCTGTTACCGTGCCGCGAGTTGAACTTGTATCTTTGTTAGATTTGGAAAATTTCTATGCTAGTTTAGGATTGTGCGACGGAGTAAAATGTTGGCCTTGCTGTGTTTCTAGTCAACTGCTCTCGTTTTGTATAGAAATTTGTGTAGATTTAATTTTTCTGTATGCTTATAGTTCTATATTTTTCTATTTGCGTACATATTTCTTATTCTACTCAAAAGTTGGTGAATCCGGTGTGAATCAAACTGTAGCGTAGGAATGTGTGTAGCCGCCACTAGACTCGTATTGCTTGAGTCGGGAGGAAGGATTATCTTTCTCGGTTGCTAAGAACTTGCCCCAAGCTATTCTTGAAGCATTGGTACACAGTTAGTCTAGCGTGAGAGTGATGTAGGCCACCTTTGGCCCGGTTGAGCTTTGTACCCATTCCTAACATCGCCCTTGCTAGCCCCTTTGTGCCTACCCTTCCTTTTGATTCAGCTCCACTATATTCGCCAAAGCCTCATAGCTGATCCTAGTCGCACACCCAAGTCGAGCTTAGTGTTTTATATTTTCATGTTGGGTTGTGATGTGGTATTTTTTATTCGTGAAAATGTGGAAGCGCGCCCAAGTTTTATTTGCTGAAATTGTATGTTGTGAAAAGAAAAAGTTGACAAAGAAAAATATTTGAAAAAGAAAAAAAAAAGAGAAAAGAAAAAGAGAAAGAAAAAGTTTGATTGAAAATCTTTATTTGAAATGATTTGGATTTGGAGTAGGCGGTGCACACACCCATTTAGTAAAAGTTAAGTCTGGGGGTGTGGTGCACCCGTGTTTATTTTGTGGGCAGCGGGTACTAGTTTTGTACGTTAGCTCATTTGGGTTAGGTGCATACCCTTCATGTTTATCCTTGTTTTCCTCACCGTAACCCAAGCCCCATTATTACCCGAAGTCCTACGGACTTGCGCTTGAGTTGACTAGTGCCGTGGAGAGAGTGCGATCGGGCAAGCTTATGGTTCCCGACATTGGTGGATTCCTTTGGGGGTAATCTTGAGCCCCGGTCTTCGGCAATGCTCACCTTAGTGGCCTGTCTACTTTCTTCCTGCGTAGGACCGGATGATTCACCGTGATTCCACTTTTGAGTAATAATAAATATTTGATACGCATTGTGAAAAATATAAAATATTTTGTATACTTAAAAATTTCCTCTACTTTATTTTTATGCACGCGAGCATGCGACTTCGCATGGTACTCCGTTTTGCAATTTCTTTGTTAGCTAGTTCATTTTCCCCGTCTGCTTAGGTTTTGTTTGCTCGGGACGCGCAAACGGTTAAGTCTGGGGGTGTGATGAGTCCTCTTTATATACCTATTTTCGGACTCATCTAGGCTTATTTTCTTGTCTTTGCACACCGTTTAGCGTCATTTGCACTTCTTTTGGTTCGCTACGGTTTTCCACGTCTTGTGCACTCTTTTAGCCTATTTCTGTGTGTGTGTATTTTCCCTTTTTGTTTGCATATTATTTATGTCTGTGACTGCCATGATCGACATCCCGTCCAGTTTTCCTGCAGGTTCTGGGATCGTGTGGGCGTCCGGCATCGAACTTTCCCCATTTTTGGCAAAGGAGTCAATGGTCGTGCGTTTTTACCCACGCACGACCATCGACCTCTTTGGCGCACGATCATCGGTAGTGCGCAGTCATGACCTCTCCTGGGAAAGTTCTGTCCCGCCATATCGCACGATCACCAGCCATACCGCGCACGATCACTGCTCGTGCGCTGCCGGTCGTGCGCAGTCATTATATCTTTTTCCACTTTTCTGCCTCCATATCGCACGATCACTGACCATATCGCGCACGACCACTGGTCGTGCGCCAGTGATCGTGCGCGCTGTTTAATTCTGCTTTCTATAAATACGCAGGTTCCGCCCTATTTTGGGAGATCGATCCAGATCCGCGATTTTCCGCCGTTCTTCGTCTCGGACGAGGGTTTCCTCCGTCCCCCTTCATCCTCCACCTTAGGGAGGGTCTCCGGGCAAGCTTTCAACGCCAAATCAACGCCGGAGCATCCTCTCGGCCTCCTCCTTCATCCTAGAGCTTCAAGCGAAGTTTTGACCTAGCTTTCTCCATCAAGCAAGGAAGGGCCGGAGCCGCAATCTACGGATCATTTCAACGAAGAAGACGGGTCTATTGGGAGTGAGTGACAGCCTCCTCTACCCCGGACGTAGTTGAGGACCGAGCTTGGACTCGGATTGACAACCCGGGATTCCAACCGTGAACCCTCAATAAGGCTTCGGATTCGGTCGATTCGCACACCTCTTCCTCTTGTATTTGATAGCTTAGTTTAACTCTTTATATTGATGAAGTACATTTTATTGTAGTTAATGATCTTGCACTTTATCATGTCTATGTGATTTGTGTGTTTTCGTTATTATTGCTTGAGGTGCGCCTTAATATTCCATCCACCATCCACCCTTGCCGCACTAGCAATTGCTAGTGGCGTGCGTTGCGAAGAGGTGCTCACGACCCTCATTCCGCCGTTCTCTCCACCTCATCCGCTAGCCTACTCTTCCATCCGCCAAGCGATTCGGTGCATAGCGGCCCGTGTAGTTTCCATCCCGCCTGGCGAAGCAGTGCATAGCGGCCTGCATAGTAGGATTTCCGCCGTTCTCTCCACCTCATACGCTTGCCTACTCGCCCATCCGCCTAGCGATTCGGTGCATTGCGGCCCGACTAGTTTTCCATCCCGCCTGGCGAAGCTTTGCATAGCGGCATTGCATAGGAGTAGTTTGTAGCATTTACTTTCTGTTTCCGCAACCATCTAAACCCCCCTTTTAGATCCGACCCGAGGACTTCAATCTCAAGTCCTCCTCGACATTAACTCATCCCTTACTGTGTTCCTCAAGAGACCGACACTCGGGGATCTATTCCCAAACTTTATTACTTGTGCGACCGGTGCGCTTGCCGTAATCCACGCATCAGTACCGACTTGAGGTATTCCACCGTCTATCATCCGTAGACAAATGGTCAGACGGAAAGAGTAAATTAGATCGTGGAAGATATGATCAGATGTTATATTTTGGACCACAGAGGGGCGTGGGATGAGCGTTTGAGATTGATGGAATTTGCATACAATAACAATTTTCAAGAGAGTTTGTAGATGGCCCCGTTCGAGGCTTTGTATGGGAGGCATTGCAGAACTCCCTTATTTGGGGCCGAGGTTGGTGAGAGCCCATTGTTGGGTCCCGAAGCATTAGAAGAGATGGAGGTTAATGTAAAGCATATTCGAGAGAAACTTCGAATAGCTCAAGAGCGTTATGAAAAGAATGTCAATCAGCATGGGACCGATTTGGAGTTTGTTGTTGGGGATTTGGTGTTTCTTAAAGTTTCCCTGATGTCTGGTGTTAAGAGGTTTGGTAAGAATCATAAGTTGGACCCGAGGTATGTGGGACCTTTCAAAGTTGTTGAACAGATTGGTGTGTCAGCATATAGACTTGATTTGCCAGCAAATTTTTCTGGCATGCATGATGTTATCCACGCGAGTCAATAACGGAAGTGTGCGCTGAGCGACATGCATATTCTTGATGTTGTGCCCCAGTTGGAGCCTAACCTTTCGTGTGTGGAAGTACCTATTCGTGTTTTGGATACTCAAGATTGGGTATTGGGAAGGAAGACAATACTGATGGTTAAAGTTTTGTGGCAAAACCAAGACATGGAAAGTGCGACTTGGGAGTTGGAGTCGGCAATGAGGGAGGCTCACCCTCATCTGTTCTCCTGATATTTTTGATAAGTGTTTTCCTTGATTGCTAATGATTGCTTTTATTCTATTTGAGACTTGATCCTATTTATGTTAAGTTTTGAGACGAAACTTTCTTTTAGGGGGAGTGGCTGTAACGCCCTTGATTTTTCGGTATTTATGTTAATTCTTTTTTCGGCGTGTTTATGACGTCAGGGCATTACGTTAGCGCATGTTTGACATGTGCTATTGTTAGAGCGTAGTTTTTCTCTTTAGGTTTTTCGCGTGGCTGGGTATTAGTCTGTTTGCAATATTCCCTCCTGAGCCGGGTCTATTTTGGTGACTCAGTGGAGCCTTTTTAGGAATGCTTGTGTTTTGGCTTCGGGAGGTGTTTGCCCAAGTTTGGTTTGTCGAATTTGGATTTTGACTATGCCGTTACATTTGTAGCATCGACATTAGGCTACATTGCGAATTTCGTTAAATTCTGAGGTCATTTTGATTTCAGATCGTTGTGGAATTTATTAATATTAATTGTAATGTAATATTGTATTATAAATAAAGTAATTATTATTATATTTATATATATAAACGCGTAAATCGAAACCCTATCCCCACTATTCATCGTCTCCCTTAACCCGACGGCGCCATTTTTCGCGGAAGACAGACGGCGGTGTCGCGTGCGTTCGACCGACAATAGGGAGAAATCCGGTGGTCGGTTTCGTCGATTGATAGGAGATTTGGAAAGCTCTCGGCGAGGGCTACGCGATCGTGGTAAGTTTTCCCCGATTCATCGATTTTTATACGTTAGGGTTAGCGTTTTGACTCCTTTTCCCCTCCAAAAGTTCCAGGAAATGTTGCTAGGACTTTTCTATGGCCGATCCTTGAAGTGGTGCGAGCGGGCGGCGTTTTTCGGAAGAGTTGAGGCAAGTGGAACTTCTCCTCTTGCATGCCCCAAATTTTGTTCATTTTCTCTCACTTTTCCTCCTCCCTTAGAGTATAGGAGTAGTGTAAATAAATCATAAAAAGAACCCCCTAGGTTAGGGCTTGAATTTCGGCCAAGCCATGAAGTTAGGGTTAGTGGATATAAGGGAAATTCGGTGAATACAGCCTAATGTAATTCAGTGAGTATCGTGGCTAATTCACTGAGTATGGTAAGGTCTAGCCTAGGGTAGAGTCGGTGGGTATCGCCAAAATTTGTTAAGGTTAATTCGTCGGGTATCGGTAGCAGATTTGGCGGGTATCGCCGAATTTCGTCGAGTATGACTAGGTGTAGAATTCGTCGGGTGTAGCAGGTTAACGCCAAGTCCAATTCGTCGAATATCAAAGTAAAATTTGACATATATCATGGGGATTCACCAAGTATCGTCGAGAAATTTGACATGTATTGTAGGCATTCGTCGATTATGGTAACGTTGCCAAGGAAAATTCGGCGAGTATCAGAGAAATTCATCGACTATTGCTGATTGTCGCAAGTCATTTTCGCCAAGTATAGAAGGATTTGTAGTATATCAACTTACGATTGGTCGAGTGTCAAGGTAGATCTTCGGGTGTTGGGACCCTAGTTTGATTTGGGCTAGGTTCACTGAGTTAGGATATGACCCAACATGTATAGATCAGGGTCATAAGTGTGTCTTAGAGTCTAGGTCAAGTCCTTAAGAAGTCAACAACACAAAGGACCAGCTTTCAACCCTATAAGAGACTCTGCACTTAGAGAATTAAAGACTTGATAAAGTAGTTCTACGTTCGTCGAACTCCGTTCGACGATAGTCGAGCTCAGCTAGACGAACTCAGGGAAATTCTCTGAGCTCAGCTCAACGAACTCTAGACCAAGAACTAACTGCCTCAGCTAGAAACTCAGTCGACGAACTACAACATTAGCTAGAAGAACTCTGTTCTCCGATCGACTAATCCTGGTTATAGTGATTCAACACTCAGAAATTACTCTTAAGTCCATACCTCAGAATCAGTTCGACGATCTTGTAATTAAGCTCAACGAACTCATAGCACAGAACAAGAAGACTTCGCCAATCAGCAGTCAGCTATTTAGAGTTCGACGATCTTGTAACTCAGCTCGACGAACAGCAATACTTAGCTCGACGAACTATGGACTCAGCTCGACGAATTCTGTCTTCAGGTCGACGATTTCAGACTAAGTTATTTCCTTCATTCTGTTTCGATTTTATTGCAATAATTCCTGTGTAATTAATGCTCAAACATTCTCTGAATATTACCGTTAGACGGAGCATTAATTACGGATTTCATCAGGATTATTGCCTGCCATATTTTCAATGAAACAGTTGGGAAAGTAATCAATGTCGTATAATTCTCAACATCAACAGCATTGATTACAAGAGTAATTTGAAAATTCAAATGGTGGTCGACAAAATAAAGTATATTGATTCTGTTGAATGACAAAGTGAATACAGAACACACACACGAGAACAATACAATACAGAGGGAAAAATAAATCTTGATCATCTTCATCTATTCTCGTTCTGTTCCAGATCATCTCAAGAGACAAACAATACTCATCAGTCTAAGAAGTCTGTTGCAGATCAATCATAAAAGCTGAAGTCCTACACCCTTGAACAAAGCTTTCACTCCTGAACCATTCAAGATTTCAGGAGGAGCTTTGATAACATCACTGAATCCACAGTCTTCTCAGTTGTACTTTGAGAAAGAGAAGACAAAATCAATCTCTCATCCCAACCTCTATACAGGGTTTTAAATCCCTTCAAAATTATTCCTGGTTACAAGTCTCCTAACTAAAAGACTTGAGGTTTGGTTTTTGAGCACCTTATCAAAAGATCATTGGTGGCAGTCACCTGATCAAAACCTGTAGTGGATTCCTACCAAGGGTGGTAGAAGAGTGGATGTACCCAGTTTGGGGAACCACTATAAACTTCTTGTGTTATCTGGTTGCTCTTTCTTTTTATTCTTGTTGTGGTTGTGCTAGTTAGATAATCTGTGATCTTTGATTTAGTTTAATCTGTGATAGTTAGTTATAGAATATTGTCAACAAAGAAAATTTCAAAAACACACAGATATACTCTATTCACCCCCCCCCCTCTAGAGTATATAAGATCTAACCTTATCTTTCAATTGGTATCAAAGCAGATTCCTTTGGTTGTACAAGCTAACCCTTGAACCAAAGATCCTAAGTTAGATCTGTTCTCTTACATCTTTTAGATCTATATATATACAGCATGGCACAGAACAAAGAGTATGCAAGCACCAGACCTCCAGTGTGCAACTTGTCTATGTTCATACTCTGGAAGGCAAGAATTAAACTCTACATGAATTCTATTGATGAGGATATATTTAATTCCATCTTAACAGGACCACCAGCTCCATTGGCTTCAACCTCATCAACTTCAACAGACTTGAGTGCAGTTCCACCACCTGGATGGACAGATGTACAGAAAAAGGCAAAGATAGCTGATGTCAGAGCCATGAACATGTTGGCTCAAACAATGTCAGATGAGATATTTCAGAAGGTTGCTAAGTGCCCATCAGCCAAGGCCATCTGGGACTCCGTGAACCAGATGGTGGCTGGATCAGCAGATGAGAGGAAGAATAGAAGATTCAACCTCATCACTCAGTATGAAAACTTCAAAAAGGATGAAGCTGAAACAGTGGAAGTGATGTACAACAGACTCAGCTCCATTATCAGTGAGCTGAGGACTCTAGATAAGGAAATCACTTTGACTGAAGTGAATGACAAGATCCTCATGTGTTTCCCTAGCACATGGGACTCAAGAATCTGGCCCATAAGGGAAGCCAGAAGCACAACAAAAATCTCAACTGAATCTCTACTAGGAAATCTAAAGTCCTATGAGCAGTTGATAAAATCAAGGGAAGCAGTAGCTGAAGTCAAGACTCCTACACCAACTAGGAAAGAGCACAACATAGCTTTCAAAGCTACAGGAGACTCTGAAGTCATTCTTGTGAATGAAGAATTGATGAGCCTCTTTGCCAAGAGATTCTTTAAGATGGCTAGAAAAGATTTCAGAAGAAAACCATCAAAGTATGAAGACAAGCCAAGGTATGACAAATTAAACACCATCTAAAGAAGTAGTGTGTTTTGGCTACAGGAAACCTGGGCATTTCATCTCTGAATGCCCAGAGGTTCAGAAGAAGGATAAAAGAAAGAAGGGTGACTCAAGGATGGGTCACTATAGCAAGCCTTCCTCAAGCAAGCACAAGAGGAAGGACAAGGGCTTTGTTGCTGAGTCATGGAGTAACACTGAAGAAGAGTCAACCTCCTCCAGCTCTAGTGAGGATGAGGAAGAGCAGAAGGCCAAAGAAGTTTGCCTCATGGCCATTGAGGCAGGCAGTAGCAGATCAGATGTTGATGAGTCTGAAGATGAAGAGCTCTTATCAGCTGAGGATCAGGTAATAGCCTCTTATGATTTTGAATCAGAGGAATTTAAACTTGAATTTAAAAATTTATGCTTAGACTTAATTAGCTCTAAGAAGGAAATCAAACTCCTCAGAGAAAAATTAAATGACCTAGATAAACTTACTACAGAAAATACTAATCTAACAAATGAACTTATCTCTGCTAATCAACAAATATCCTTTTTGAAATCTGAACTTACCAAGGCCAATATATTAGAAGAATTCCTAAATGAGAGAAGTCTACAATTATTAGATATCACTAGTACTGTAAATTCTAGGATTAACAATAGTAAACTAGGGTTAGGTGTCTCCCTTAATGATCCACCCATAATTTAGAAAAACCATCTTTCCGCACCAATAAAGTTTATATCTGACGAAGGAAAGAAAAATATTGAACAGGTCAATAGGGTTAATAAAGTTCTTGAACAAATTCAAACTAAAAATAACCTCAATAACCAGAAAAACAAAAATAACAATGTTCAGCAATTATCGTCGAACGAAGATCGACGATATATGAACAGATCGTCGAACTCAGAACGACGATCTCTGAACGCAAACTTGAGTAATAATCATTCTTCGATCTATGATCGACGATATCAGTATGGTTCGTCGAACAGAGATCGACGATTTTGGTACTCCAAGAATGAAAACTCGCATTCTTCAAGTAGAGATCGACGATCTCATCCAATATTGTCGAGCTCAGTTCGACGATCCAACCAGAAATTGTCGATCCCAGATTTTAACAACAGAAATCCAAATTCTAAGAGAAACTTTAATCTCTTTAGCACATGGATAATACCACCCAGAAGATATCATCCCAAAGGCTATAAAAATCAACCTGAATGCTCATATATTTCCAGTTATTCCTATGTAAATCAATAAGGACCCAAGGTCACCTGGGTCAAGAACAACTAAGTGTTATACTTGCAGATGAAGACCTATCCAGCATATAATCAACACTGGTATCTGGATAGTGGCTGCTCCAAGCACATGACTGGCAGCAAGGACAATTTAATTGACTATAAGTCCAAGCTGGGACCAAAGGTCATCTTTGGAGATTCAAATTGTGGCCAAACAGAGGGCTATGGCAAAATCAGGATTGGAGCTGTAACCTTCAAGAAAGTTGCATATGTGAGTGGACTGAAGCACAATCTCATCTCCATAAGCCAACTCTGTGATCAAGGTTATCAGGTATCATTCAATTCTGAATCCTACTATTACCTCAAGAGAAAACAAACCAGTTTTAATTAGCAGTAGGAAAGGAAACATATATTTAGTAAATTTCCAGTCTATTACTTCAGATATATGTCTGCTTAACATAGTTAATAATCAAAATGACTTATGGCATAAGAGATTAGGACATGTAAATCTGAAAAACATTGATAGGCTATCTAAGGACAACCTTGTGAGAGGTTTACCTTCTGGCCCCTACAAGAAGGAAGGCCTCTGTAGGGCTTGTCAACTAGGTAAGTAAACTAAATCTAGTTTTAAATTCATTAATAAGAGTGATTCACCTAGGATTTTGTACTTATTACATATGGACCTTTTTGGCCCTATTGCTGTACAAAGCCTAGGAGGGAAGTCTTATACCTTATTGGTTGTAGATGATTTCTCCAGATTCACTTGGGTATTCTTTCTGAGATCTAAGTCAGATACCTTCAAGGTTCTTACAGATTTTCTCAGGACCATACAGATTGAGTACTCTACTCATGTTGCATTGATCAGAAGTGATCATGGCACAGAGTTTGAATCTCTTCTTATGCATGAGTTCTGTGAGAAGGAAGGTATCAGGCACTGTTTCTCAGCTCCTAGAACTCCTCAACAAAATGGGGTAGCTGAAAGGAAAAATAGAACACTCATTGAAGCTGCAGGCACATTACTTGCAGATGCTTACATGCCCCTATCCTATTGGGCAGAGGCAGTGAGCACAACAAACTATGTCCTGAACAGATGCTTAATACACAAACTAAAACATAAGACCCCCTATGAATTGCTCAAAGGGAAGAAACCAATAATTAATTATTTTAAAGTGTTTGGTTGTGTATGCTACATTCATAATAATGACAAAATGCACATTAGAAAGTTTGAAGCAAATGCTGCAGTGGGAATTTTTCTAGGATATTCCCAAATCAGCAAAGCTTATAGGGTTTTTAATAAATCCGCATTGAAAATAGAAGAATCTATGCATGTTATATTTGATGAGGCTAACATGTTTTACAAGGAGAAAGAAATTTCTACCAGAAACTCCTTGTAGGAACACAACCTGTGTGAGAAATTGGATGAATTAAGACTTGCATCACAGTCTTCTCAACAAGTCAATGAAGAAAGTGATGAAGAAAATCTGGATGCAGTTGTACCCCCCACAACAACAGAAGTAATCCCACAAGAGGAATCCTTCCAAAATGTTGTTACTGAACCAACTCCACATGCTGATCTTGTCACACTGAGGGATCATCCTAGATCCCAAGTGATTGGAGACTTAACAACAGGTGTATAGACAAGGCATCAACTTAACCAGGACTTGATGCATGCCTGTTTCCTCTCTCAAATTGAGCCTCAATCCATATCTGATGCAGAGCAAGATCCCCACTGGATCATTGCAATGCAAGAAGAGCTCAATCAGTTTGAGAGATGTAGGGTTTGGGATTTGGTTCCAAGACCTAAAGACTACCCAGTCATTGGAACCAAATGGGTATTCAGAAATAAGCTTGCTAAGGTGTGATTGTGAAGAATAAGGCTAGGCTTGTTGCTCAAGGGTATAGACAAGAGGAAGGGATTGACTATGATCAAACTTTTGCTCCAGTTACCAGGCTAGAAGCAATAAGGGTATTTCTGGCCTATGCCTCATTCAAAAAGTTCAAAGTCTATCAAATGGATGTGAAGAGTGCCTTCTTGAATGGGGAACTTAAAGAAGAGGTTTATGTTGAACAGCCTCCAGGTTTTATTTCTCCAACTCATCCCTCTTTTGTGTTTAAGTTGCACAAGGCTCTCTATGGTTTAAAGCAAGCTCCAAGAGCTTGGTATGAAACCTTAGCCAGCTTTCTAGTAGAGCATGGTTTTTCAAGATGCATAGTTGATAGGATTTTGTTTACCAAATTGCATCATGATAAAATACTGTTAGTACAAATATATGTAGATGATATAATATTTGGTTCTACTGATCCCAAATTATGCAAGAAATTTTCTGATCTAATGCATTCAAAATTTGAGATGAGTAGCATGGGTGAGCTTTCCTACTTCCTTGATCTCCAAGTGAAGCAGCTCCCTGATGGCATCTTCATTTCCCAAGCTAAATATGCCAAAGAGCTTATAAAGAAGTTTGGGATGGCTGATGCCTCAGCAAAGAGAACACCCATGCCTACTAATACTGTAATAGACTCTGATGTACATGGGAAACTCGTGGATCGGAAACTATATAGAGGCATTGTTGGGTCTCTACTATATCTTACAACAAGCAGACCTGATATTATGTTTGCTACATGTCTTTGTGCTAGGTTCCAGGTGAACCCTAAACAATCTCATCTAATTTTTCTAAAAAGAATTTTGAGATATATAAAGGGTTGTCCTAGTCTGGGTCTCTGGTATCCTACTAAGTCAGAGTTTGAGTTAACTGGATACTCAAATACCGACTTTGCTGGATGCAGGGTGGACAGAAAAAGTACCTCAGGAACTTGTCAGTTCCTTGGTATTAGATTAGTGTCTTGGTTTTGCAAGAAGCAGTCTTCTGTGTCTACATCAACTGCTGAAGTAGAATATATTGCAGCTGGCAGTTGTTGTTCCCAAATGCTGTGGATTCAAAACCAACTACTGGACTATAGTTTCAACCTAAATAATTCAACATTACTATGTGATAACACAAGTGCTATAGCCATAGCACAAAATCCAGTTCATCACAGCAGAACTAAACATATAGACATTAGGCATCATTTTATTAGAGAGTGTGTAGACAAAAATAAAATTAATCTTGTCTATATCTACACTGATTTACAAAGAGCTGATATCTTCACCAAACCTCTGGATGAAAGAAATCATTTGTTCTTCATAAATCAGCTTGGAATGATAAATGGAGAAGACCTAGTTTAATTTCTGTCTGCACTCGACGAATTTTTCAAAGTTCGTCAAACGGAGATCGACGAACTGGGGGAAGTTTGTGCGATATTCGTCAAATGGAGATTGACGAACTCTCTGTGTGAAGTTAGTTTCGTCGAACTAAGATCGACGAACTTCCTTCAAAAAACTTTCATCGATCGATGATCGACGAAATGTCTTCAACTCTTCAGACTGAGATCGACGAATCATTTAAGTCCAAATTATTTCGTCGACCTCAGATCGAAGATCTATTCATTTTTCGTGGAACGGAGTCTGTCGATTCTAGAAAACACTATATTTAGGTTTTCTTCGACCTCCGTCCCACGCTTTCAGTTTTCTTGCACTTGATCTTCGACTTTTCTTGCAGGTACTCTCATGGAGATTCGCGTAGGCTCTCTTGCAGCGATGAAGTTTGATGCAGGATTTGATCTGGATTTCGAATCCTTCAAATACTCTGATCCTATATTTGTGACCATTCTGCAAACTCTGGAAGATCAACACCTTAAGACTCTGCTATCAACACGCATCAAAATCTGTGGAACGGAGATCAGGGAATGGGTCTATACTTCTACCACGGAGGAGAACGTGATGACGGGGACTATCTCTAGTAATGCCATCTCCCTCACTCCCGCAGTATTAACTGAAATATTTGGATTGCAAAATGGTGAGGAGGAATTAGAAATTGATACTGAAGAGTTTGATATGATGCTGAGTCTCATGGGTTATTCAGGAGCAAACCCACAGAAATTGCTTAAAAAGCATCTATCTGCTGAGTATAAGTTCCTCGCAGATATTGTAGGGAAAGTGCTGCTAGGAAAGCACTCTGCACATGACTACATTACCAAGCATCAATTACTAGTTATGTATGCAGTAGTAAACAAGAAAGCCATTGACTGGGCTCAGGTTCTGTATGATCTTATCAAGAAGAAGAACAACAAAAAGGAAGTTTCTTTTGGAAGGATCCTAGGGATCTTCCTCAAAGAAAAGGCTGCTGGATCCCTGGTTTCCCCAACCATATCCATTAATGCCTCAAAGAGACTTACCTGTGCTCTTTTGCGCAAATGGGAGAGGACCATTACAAAGCCAACCAAGGCTCCTTCCTCTTCCACCAGAGCTTCTGAGAATACAAGGGTTGTACCAGCCACTTCCCAGCCTACTGAAGAGGACCATCCCACCCCTTCACCAGCCATTCACATTCAAACTCCATCAACAGCCCACAGATAAATTCCCACCCCTCCATCCTCCCAAATCCATCTGTCTCCATACCAAACTCACATTCCTACACCAGTTCCATCACCACATGCCACACCAGTTCCATCACCACATGGTTCACCAATTCCTTCACCCCATGGTACACCAACTCCATCTTTCCATGCCACCCCAGCTCAAACACCACCACAATCCCCTCTCCCCTCTTACTTATCCACCCTACCCTCATTCAATCTTCTGTCCTCCCCTCTTCAAACTCCCTCAGATAGCTCTCTCCCAACCACTCCACCTCCACCTCCGCCTCCACCAGCACCTGCAACATTATCTACCTCCACTCTCCTAGACCCCTCCCTTGTTGCCCCCCTCATTAACCTTCTTACACCTCTTCTACACAAACTCATCACAGAGGCCATTACACCTCTTGTTAATTCCATCACCTCCCTCTCCACACAATTTGCTGCCTTCTCTGCTGCCCCCTCTTCAGCTAGGAGCCTGGCTCCAGTATACACTGAACCCAGACAGGGGGAGATATTCAATGAAGAAGCTGCAACAGTTCAAGTAGCTCCAGCAGCTCCAGCAGCTCAAGAAGAAGCAGAAGCAGTGACAGACAGTATAGATTTTGATCTAATTGATTTAATTCAATTTATTGACACTGACATGGACATTGATGAGTCAGTGATAGCAGAAATAGAAACTGTTGGCGATGTTGTTTTCCATCCCATAGTAGACTTGATAGGTCTGTTAAAGATCTTTGATACAGCCTATCTAAGTCTTCCTCCAGCTGTGTATACTAAGCCATCCTCGGCTCTTGTCCCCTACTCCTCCCCAATAAGTCCTGATGTTGCTAAGCAACTTAAGGACAGTTTTGCAAAGATTACCCAAACTCCAGCAGAGACAGCCAAAGCTGATTCAGTCAGAGCTTCCTCCCCTCCAGAAACATTTTTTGCCCCAACATTTATTATGGATGATTCACCAATGCCTGATCTTGATGCTTTGATCATGGCTGACATTGAAGAAGAGAATAAGGCAGCTGCTGAAAGCATTATCACAAGCAAGTCTACAGGACCAATTGACATTCCTCCTTCAGCTCCTCTCCAGCATGGAAAACCCCCTATTCCTGATGAGATCATAAAAGAGATAGATGACATGTATGAAAATCCCCAATCCTCAATGATGATGATGATGATGATTCTGATGAGGAATCTAAGAAAAAGAAAGTCTCAAAGAAAAGGAAGGCTCCACCTCCTCCTGCTCCTAAACCTGGAAATACAAATGATACTCCTTACTATATTCTTCAGAAAATAACCCCATACAAGGGAATACCAGCCTGGATGTGGCTCTCAAAGAATGAACAGAATGTTAGGAAGAAAAGCAGAAGGTATTCTCCTCTCCAGCTCACAAGTACATGAAGGATCCTCCTCCTCCTCCTCCACCAGCTGTTGGTGCCTCTGGAATGTGTTCTGAAAAGTCAGATGCACCTTCCAAGCCTTCATATACAAGAACATATCACAGATAGGAAAGTTCATCCAGTCAGCATTCTCATAGAAGCAGCCACCAGAGAAGTGCCAGTGGGCCAGAACAAATAAAGGAAATTGTATATCAAAAACCAGAATTCTCCCCTCCTCAATCTCAACCTGAACAAAGAAGGCATTCTGAATCTTTCAAGCCCCAAGAAAAATACAGTGAAGTTGCACCTCCCAAATCCTTATACATTCTAAGTACTGAAAGCCAAGCTGAAACAAACTTTCAAGCACAGTCTACAACCTTCAAGCCTATTGCACTGTAATCCTCACAGGAAGATCAATCTTCAGTCAGTCAGGATGATGATCCAAACTTCAGGATGGCCAGACTTCATGATGTAGGCTACGTAAAGGCCGCGGGACTCAACGGATTCTAAGGTTCGCCTCTCGTAGATCGTAATCCAACACTCGCACCGAAGTTTCCGCAGCGCACACTCCAAGCAGTTTTATCATGCTTATGCTAACGCACGGGTAGCCAAACTGTTTGGGACCGAACAGAGGCTAAAGGCTAATATCCGTTCCGTCTAAATGGATCAATATTAGATCCGATCGAGCGGGTTGTACCAAAAGAGATCTACCAAAAATGACTATTCGGAAAATGGTAGATCTCTCCCAATAAAAAGTACGAGGTTCGCCAAACCTTTCGAGAAATTAATTCAATTAAGAAAACACACATTCAAACGAACAAACCACGATTTATTTCCAAGATTCGAAATCCAACGCAAAAATTGGGCGCCACAAATATTATCAAGAGGGAAACGCACGAGAGTAGAAAGTTTCGTTACCCAAGTCGGAATAGATGATTCCGACTATCTCACTTGGAGCGCTCGTCCACGGTTCCGCCGGAGTTCCGCCGGATGGAGACAAGTTCTTCCGCCATCGTCACGTCACGCTTGTTGGATGTAGCATATGTGGAAGGGAGGGGAAAGGTGGTGAAGGGGCGGTTTTTGTAAAGGGTGGGAGGACAAGGTGGCGGCGGCTAGGATGATGGACGTGGTGGCCGGGGAAGGAGGGTCCACAAGAGGGCCGGCGGTTTGGAGTGGAGAAGGGAAGAGGGGGGCCGATTGGTAGGAGGAGAAGGGAGCAAGGTGGGGAGGCGGCGGTTTGGAAGGAGGGGGGTGAGTTGGGCCTTGGCCGAATTTAGGGTGAGAGGGAGAGGGGAGAATTCAAGAGGGAAAAGTAGGGTTTCAATTTCTCATTCAATATGCCTCATAATGAAATATCTTATGACTTTTATAGGCTTACAACAAAGATTAGGCTACATGCAACCCATTAAAATAAATATGCACTCTAAAGTTTTTAAACAAGGGAAATAAAACATAAGCAAAACGAAATAAGACCAAACAAATACAATAAATAATAATCAACTAGATATTAAGAGGCGGCCTTGCGCCGTGGGCGGAGGTTGTAGCGTCACTCCACACGATCACCGTGACGCCACAAGTCTTTTGACGGCGATGAAGGGGGGTCTTCCGCGTGCATGCCGTCATCTTTAGCAAGTTGGGGGATGCCGTCTCCATCAATCCTCCCCCGCTCGAAAGGACTCATTACTGATGAGTTATCTTGAAGGTACCGTCGTAGAAGAGCGTCATCCAATAGAGCCACCTCCGATTCCGGGAGCCAAGAGTCGTCGGAAGCGGGACGACCACGCCATCGAATCAAGTAGCGATGTATATCGCCATCTGGAGAGGGAAGCACTTCATCCTATAAAATCCTGTCTGGCAAAAAGTGTGTCCTGGGAAACCTGGGAAAAGCATTAGGCAACAAAGGAGGAAAATCTTTGTCATCAACATTCAACGTACCTCCGTTGGAGACCGATGGAGGGAGCGATCCAGTAACACACTCAACCCTAAACCCATTAGAACCTGTAGTGGAGCTAAACGGACAGGAAGATAATTCTTATGACGGGGCAACATATGGCGTTAAATCCGAAACATTAAAAATAGGGGAAATACCCCCAATCAGTAGGTAAGTCCAAAAGAAAGGCATTGTCTCCTAATTGCTTTAAAATCCGAAAAGGTCCTGCTCACCGATTCGCTAACTTTTTTATGGTGCCAATAGGCAACCGTTCAGGGATGAGATGCACCATAACTAAATCACCAACTTTTAAGTGAGACGCTCTCTTATGTACGTTAGCATGAACTTGATAAGACGCGTATTGCGTGGCTAGCATTTCCTTTATGTGCTTATGCAGGTTGCGAATATGAGAGGCAAAATCTAGTGCGAATTGACTTGATTTAAAAGATGGTGGTAAAGGAATCAAGTCAAGTGGCACTGGAGCTTTGTATCCGTGCACGATCTCATTCGGAGACAGGCCAGTGGACCTATTTTTGGAATTATTGTACGCGAGCTGGGCATGAGGGAGGATAAGGTCCCATGTACCCTTGTGGTCTCCCACAAGGCATCGGAGCAAACTGCCTAGACTCCTGTTTACCACTTCCGTTTGCCCATCCGTCTGGGGATGGTAGGCTGAAGAAAACAATAGTTTGGTGCGCATAATCCTCCACAAGGCCTTCCAAAAATAACTAGTAAACTTCACGTCCCTATCGGTAACTATCGATTTGGGAACCCCCCCCCCCCCGATGTCCAATTACTTCTTTAAAGTATAATTGTGCGATGTGTGACGCATCAGTGGTTTTATTGCATGCAATAAAGTAGGCCATCTTAGAAAATCGATCTACGATGACCAAAATAGAATCGTGACGCCTAAACATGACAGGTAGGCCTAAAATAAAATCCATACTAACGTCTTCCCAAGGAACGGAAGGAATCGGAAGAGGGGTATACAACCCCGCATTAGTCTTGTTACCCTTAGCCAATTGGCACGCCCGACAACTACCCACGATTTGGGTAACCATTTTCTTAAGTCTGGGCCAAAAAAAATTATCTTCTACTAACGTGATCGTCTCATCACGACCAAAATGTCCACCTAACCCACCACTATGCAATTCCCAAACAATGAAGTGACGTAGGGAGGAGTGTGGAATACATAGCTTCGAGTGGTTGAATAAATAACCATCACGAATATAATAAGACATAATGGTCGTAGGCGCGTCTTCTTGAGTGGCTAGGTAAATATCCTTAAAGTCCGGACAGTGGACATATTCATCCTTAATTCGTTCGAAGCTGATCACCTTAACTTCTAGCGTAGATAGTAATAAGGAGACACGATTAAGAGCGTCGGCTACACGATTGGGGGTACCTTTAAGGTGTTTGATGATGAATGTGTACTCCTGAAGATAGGAGACCCATTTTGCATGTCTAGGACTAACCTTATTTTGGGATTTAATAAACCTCAGCTCCTCATGGTCGGATAAAATGACAAATTCCTTAGGGAGCAAGTAATGCCGCCAGTGTTGGAGGCACCTAATGACCGCGTAAAACTCTCGATCGTAATTGGAATAAATTAATTTAGGCCCTGCGAGCTTCTCACTAAAGTATCCAATAGGGTGGCCTTCCTGACTCAATACACCACCAATTCCCACTCCAGACGCATCACATGATAATTCGAAGACTTTATTGAAATCCGGCAATCGCAGTAGGGGCGCTTCCGACATGCGCGATTTAATGGTGTTAAATGCTTTAGCGGCTGAAGTCGTCCAAGAAAATTCACCCTTTTTCATACACTCAGTAATGGGAGCCATGATGCTACTAAAATCTTGTATGAATCTACGGTAAAACGTAGCTAGGCCATGGAAACTCCTAACATCTCGAATATTGGCGGGCTCGGGCCAGTCTTTAATAGCTTGGACCTTCTTGGGGTCAACATGTATGCCATCCGAAGTCACTATATACCCAAGAAACTCAACAGACGACACATGAAAAGTGCACTTCTTAATATTGACGAATAATTTCTCTGATCGCAACGTGGTCAGGATAATCTTCAGATGGGCTTCATGATCGGTCATCGATGTGCTCAAAACTAGAATGTCATCAAAATACACTACTATAAATTTTCCCATATACGGTTGGAAGACGTGGGTCATCATCCTAGAAAATGTGCTCGGGGCATTCGAAAGCCCAAAAGGCATAACTAACCACTCATAGAGACCTTCCTTTGATTTAAAAGCCGTCTTCCACTCATCACCTTCCATAATCCTGATCTGATGGTAGCCACTCCTAAGATCCAATTTTGAGAAAATCGTGGCTCCTGCTAGCATGTCCAATAAGTCGTCCAAGCGAGGGATAGGGAATTGATATTTAATAGTGATTTTATTTATGGCTCTACTATCCACACACATCCTCCAAGTACCGTCTTTCTTGGGAGCCAGTAACGCGAGTACGACACACGGACTTTTGCTATGTCGAATGAACCCCTTTTATAACAACTCGGAAATTTGGGTTTGTAATTCTAAGTGCGCGGATGGGTTTAGTCGATAATGAGGAAGGTTCGGTAACGAGGACCCCGGGATCAGGTCTATGGCATGTTGGATGTCTCGTATGGGGGGTAACTCGGACGAAAGCTCGTCCGGATACACATCCTTGAACTCCTCTAATAACCTCTTCAAAGCTGGGGGTAAGTCCTCAATTAACACCGCATCGTCCTTAATTTGCAAACAAACTAGAGCGTACATGACACCATCCATGAAGGTGGTACGTGCCAATTCTTTCTTACCCATCAGACTTAATGTTTTTTTTTCAACCGGGACAACCGTATCCTTGGAAGGGACAGAAGGGTCCTTAGGCGGGGTGGACTTCAGTGTTATAGCCTTGCCATTAAACTTAAACTCGTAGGTGTTGGCCCGGCCAAAGTGGGTGACATCATGATCATACAACCATGGGCGTCCTAATAAGACGTGACAAGCATCCATAGGGAGGACATCACACCACATCTTTTCCGAATAGGCTTTGATGGATAGGGGTACCAAACAACGCCTCGACACCGGGAGGGATGACTTATCGACCCATGCCACCTTATACGGGTGAGGGTGCGGTTTCGCCACTAAGGCCATTCGTGATAGTTTAACTTTCAAGGCAGCCTAAACACCTAGAGGGGGGGGGTGAATAGGTTCTGCTTCTCTTTCTAAAACTTCTAGGCAAAATTCAATTCAATAACTAATATAATAAACACAGCAATCACAGAAAACAAAACATCACAGATTGCACTATGTTTTATAGTGGTTCCCCAAGGTCTGGGTACATCCACTTTCCCCCTTCACCTATCTAGCAGTATGCTAGATTCGGCCAAACTTCCACTTATCTCAGATCAATAGATCTTACAACTCAGAACCCAACTGGTTCCTACAACTCAGGCACAACTGCCCTACCTCAGCCTTGCCCCAAGGCCTACAACTCAGAGAATATCCTTCTCCTACACTCAGGCAAACAGCCCTACCACTCAGAGTTCAACACTCTTACACTCAGCCTTTATAACATAGGCTTACAACTCAGATCTGTATAAAAAGATCCTACAGAAATATAGAAAAGATTGTTTTAATTGTCTTGCCAAAGTTGAGAGAGAAAAGGCAATGACAATTCTTGATCAGCTGATGCAATCAACTGTTTCTTAGCCTTCTTCAAAGCTTCTTGAAAATGTACTTAGCTGAGTTGATTCCAAACAGCTTCTTGAGAATCCACTGGTGGATTCTTTCTTCTTCTTCAAATTCTGACTTGATCTCTCTCTATCCAGAACTTTGAATGATTCTTCTGAATTCTGATTAGAACTCTTCTTCGATCTATCCTTAGATAGTCTTCTTAGATCTCCCGGAGAAGATCTTCTTAAGTGCCTAGCACTTTCTTGAAATGAGTAGAATTGTAATCCTTCTCCACTTTCTGATCCAATGTATTTCAAAAGGTCAGTTCTATATATTGTTGATTGATTGTTTCTCCTTCTGAATCTGTCTATTTATAGACATTCTTCATGGTAACCGGCTGATCCGGTTTCTAACCGTTTTCTGACATGTCTGACAGCTTCAGTTAACCGGTGGTAACCCACAGCTGTCAAGTCTTCAATCAAGTCCTGTGCCTTAGTCTTGAATCACAAGTTGTTGAAACAGTCTGTCAGAAAGTGTCGAGACCATCTGTCTATTTGTGTCGACATAATTGACTTTGGTGTCGACACAGTCTTCAGTGATGTCGACTAAGTTGCCTTTGAGTCGACACAGCTTCTTCTGCAAATAACTTGATCTTGACTCTTCAGTGTGTCGACACAAGTCCTGTGTGTCGACACAGTTGTTGTAGAATCATAACTTTAGTAAGTGTCGACTTAGCCTTCAGGTGTCGACACATTCATTTTTTTAACTCTGCTATAATGTGTCGACTTAATCACAATGTGTCGACACATTCTGCTGGTGTCGACTAACTTGAGGTCGACTATTTTCTTCTGTGTCGACACATTCAGATGATGTCGACAATCTTGAGATCGACTATACTCTTCTGTGTCGACACATTCAGATGATGTCGACAATCTTGAGATCGACTATACTCTTCTGTGTCGACACATTCTCCCAATGTTGAGGTCGACGCTTTTCTTCTGTGTCGACACAATTTCCCAGTATTGTGTCGACTCTTTTTCTGTATCGACACAGTCTTCAGTGTTGTGTCGACTTACTTCTTCTGTGTCGACACTTTTTCCCAGTGTAGTTGTAGACTAACTGCTATGTGTCGACACTGCTTCCCAGTGTTGTGTCGACTATTTTCTTCTATGTGTCGACACTGCTTCCTTTGTGTCGACACTTGGACTTAGAATTTTTCTGCATACTTTATCAATTCTCCACCTGCACATGTCAATTTAAAACAACATCAAATACACCTTGATGTATATCATTGAGCTAAGTTGGGCTTCTTCAAATCAGGTACACATTTTCCAATGTACCCAACAATCTCCCCCTATTTGGAGAAGTCATAACCCCTATAGCCAATGATATACACCATTTATAAACAGTACTAAATGATGATTAATGACATAGCAGGAATACTTTAAATATAAACAAAACATAACATAGAATAATTCAGAATCAATCATCACAGAATGCACATTATAATATGCCAAACAACATTTTGTTTATAACAGGGTAATGTTTGATTATAAAGTTTTACATTTGATGATTACATCACAACATTACAAAATATTTAAAACAAAATCAGGATTGATCAGGCTCTCTAATCATAATCCCTTTGCCAGACTGAATTGTAGCTGTCACAGGAGCTTCTGATTCTTCAGCTATCTTCTTTCCTTTAAGATCAGCCTTCTTCTGAGCTTCTTCCTTGATCCTTTGCCTTTCAAAATAATGAAAAGGCTTTGGGAAGTATTTGCTTGGCTCCTTAGCATCTGATGGCAGTCTTCCCAGCTTGGCTTTCCTTCTGAATTGTACAATTGCCTCTTGCCTTGCCTCATACTTCTGCCATTCAATTTCATTGTACCACTTCCCTCTCTCATGAACTTTATCCTGTACAGCTTTCCATGCAGTGAGTATTATGTTCCTTGAAGTAGGACTCCACTGCTCATAATCTGGCTTCAGTACAGCCTGCTCTCTGAATTTCTTCTTTGCCAATAGAGCATCCTGCTGTTCTTTCAGAGTAGCCTCAGGCTTATCAACCTTTCCAAAGACAATGTTAGTAACCTCCTTTGGAGGACTATACATTTCTTGAACTTTCTGATCAATCAAATCAAAATCTGGAGGGGGGTATATGACTTGGGCAACCTCAGGTTGATTGCCTTCAAGTAGATTAGATTGTATTCCTGACTCAGCTACCATAGCATCATCACACAATGGGGGATATCCCAAAGTGGCTCGTATGCTATTGGTCACCCACTTGGTGTGCTCAGAGCCTGCATGAATTAGCATCCTCTCCCCCTTTATGGCTTCTCTAGATACATGATCTCTTAAATCTTCCTTTTGAAATCGAATTTGGCCATCCAAATAATTCACTCCCTCTTTGAAAAAATGGTCTTAACTTTTGAAGCTTTTCAGATATGTCCTTTTGAGAGGTTGTGATGGCAGTCTTAACAGATGCAATAGCAGCCTGAAAATTCTTATTAAATTCTTCCATTTCTTTGGCTCTATCTGCAGGCAGACCTGGAACAATCTTCTTGACCTCCTCAATAATCTCATTATGAGATTCAGTTAAATTCTCATTCATTCTAATTTGATTTTCCAAAACATAACTTTGCTTCAAAGCAATATCATCCACCTTTGTAGAAATAGCCTCCTGTTGTTTAGCCAGATAAACTACAGCATTGCCGCCCTTGTGGAAGCAATCTGTCATTTCAGTTTTATGCAAGTTGACTTGAAATTGGATGGACTTGATATCCTGAGCTAAGTCAAACTGAACTGACTTGCTATTTTCATCAACATACTTCTCCAGAGCCATCCTTTGGTCATCCAATTTTACTTGAAGATCTACCATAAATTTATTGTAATCAAAGGCTGGAGAAACTTGTGGAGTTGTGGTCTGTAATGCCTGCTTATAGTTCTTGCTTCTTCTCTTAAAGACAACAAGTTTTCTTTTCTTTGCCACCCTGGCTTCTTCAGTTTCTGTTTCAGAGGAAGTATCTACATGAATTCTTTCTTGTGGATGATGAATTGTATCTGTTCCAGGGAGTTGTTGCTCAGCTTCAACATCCACTGGCTCATCCTCAACCTGTGTTTCCACAGCAGCTTCCTGATCAATGTCCATTCCTATGGACTTCTCAATATCTGGTCCACCTCCTTCTTTATCAGCAGCAGTATCAACATCTGGGAATAACTCCTCCATAGTAAATTCCAGTTGAGTGGTCACTTCTGCAGCAGTTAAATCTTGAGATATGTTTAACTGTGCTTCCTCTTGGACTTGCACCTCAATATTTGTAGTGTCAGGAGTAGGTGTGGACACTAGCTCCCCCTGAACCTGTGCAGTAATAAGAATATGAGCAATGTCTTTTATAGTAAAATACATTAGCTCCCCCTATACCTAAGCAGGAGTAGATACCTTTGGAGCAGGAGTGGAAACTGGCTCCCCATGCATCTGTGCAGGTGTTGATACTTCCTGGACCACAGTTGAGTCAAGCTGTGTCCTCAGTGGATCTTCTTGTACTTGTTCAGATTCTTGATTTTCTGTAGGGGATTTCACAGGGGTGTCTGGCCTGCTCTCTTCAGGCACATCCTTGGACAGCACCCTATCCCATCTTGAGAAGAGTCTCATATCCATTCTTCTCATATGGTTAATCTTACTCCCTTGCAGCTGCTGCATCACTTTAGGAATCACTCCAGTGAAGTACAGGCTCATGATCCTAGCCATGTTAGGCTTCTTGATTCCCTCTTTGATCTTGTCAAAGAGCACTCCTGACCAATCAGTAGGAATAGTAAAAACTATCCTGGTCATCAGGCTGAACATATAGGCAGAAATCCTATCATGTCCACCTGTCTTGCAGAGGATTACCTTTCCAACTACTTCAGACAAGAACTTCCCTTGCTGATTCATTCCCTTCCTGTTGAATGCAGCTCCAATCTTCAATCCTGAATCCAGGCCACACCATTGAAGGGCTTCCCTTGTCTTAGATATAGGAACTTCCTCTTCATTCTCAACTACTTGCAGTTGGAAGATCTTTCTTAAACTTCTTTGATTAATATTTACCTTCGTCCCTTGAACAGTGGACTTAAGCTTGAGGCCAGTAGAATGGACTGATGCAGAGATAAAGAACTCGTGCACCTCCTTCTTCCAGATCTTAGTTGGTTCTGAAATGAGAAATTCTAACCCTGATGCAGAGAGAAGGGTGATAACTCCTTGAACATCAGGCGGCGCCTCTGCAAAGGCCTGGCGCACTAACTCATATCCTTCATTGATGTTATCTTCAATCCTTGGCGCCATCGTTGTGTCGAGAAAGCTTGAGAGAAGAGAGAAAGAAAGACTGTCGACACAGGGTTTGAGTCTCGAAAACCTTGAAAGCGTGTCGACAAAAAGAGCTTTTGACCTATTTATAGCTTCTGTTGAAAGAAGTTCAAAAGGCGCCAAAAACAGTCTAAATGTGTCGACACAGACGGAATGTGTCGACACAAACTTCTATTAACTCGACATTTCTTCAGCCTACTATGTGTCGACACCAACTTTGTGGTTATGTCGACACCGTGGATACATAGTAGAAAGACAGAAATTCTGTGTCGACACTAAGGACAAGTGTCGACACATATTCTGTAAGTGTCGACACCATTATTCTGGTTGAGTCGACATTACATTTCTGGTTAAGTCGACAATAAAACTCTTAAGTGTCGACACATATTCTCTGTGTCGACACAATATTTCTGACTTGTCGACATAATTTCTCTGAGTCGACACATTATTACTGAATGTGTCGACACATTCTTACTTAGCCAATTTCTGTAACTTCAATGTGTCCTTTTTTTTAACACTTGATTAGGTTGTTATTACTTTAACTTACTTATATATCATTTCAATAACATTGTTAATGATTTTGTTAATACATTAATCAATGTTTAACATACCTAATTCAATTTTGAATTTATTGAATTTGGTTTCATCTAAAGGCTTAGTAAATACATCTGCTATTTGATAATCTGTTTTTACAAATTCCAATGAGATGTCTCCTTTTTCTACATGTTCTCTAAGAAAATGATATTTGATTTCTATATGCTTAGTTCTACTATGAGAAACTGGATTATTAGCAATAGAAATAGCACTCTTAGAATCACATAAAAGGGGTGTTCTACTTACCTGAATACCATAATCTTTAAGCTGATGCTGCATCCATAATAGCTGTGCACAGCAGCTTCCAGCAGCAATATACTCTGACTCAGCTGTGGAAATTGCCACACTAGTCTGCTTTTTACTACTCCAAGATATTAGTCTTCCTCCCAGGAATTGACAAGTACCTGTAGTACTCTTTCTATCCTCTCTACATCCTGCAAAATCTGCATCTGAATAGCCTGTTAGTTGAAAATCTCTATTCCTAGGGTACCAAAGACCTAGAGTAGGAGTGCCCTTTAGATATCTCAGAATCCTTTTGACTGCAGTATAATGAGATTCTTTAGGGCAGGCTTGGTACCTAGCACAGACACATGTTGCATACATAATGTCAGGTCTACTAGCAGTGAGATATAGTAGAGACCCAACTATTCCTCTATACAATGATTCATCAACAGGTTTACCTGCCTCATTTTTGCATATTGGCATACTTGTTCCCATAGGAGTTCTCATGGAGGAGGATGACTCCATACCATATTTCTTAATTAATTCCTTGGTGAACTTAGACTGGGATATGGACAATCCATCATCAGTCTGTCTTACTTGGAGTCCCAAGAAGAACTTAAGTTCTCCCATACTGCTCATCTCAAACTTCCCTTGCATAAGTTTGGCAAACTTTTTACAAAGGTTGTTTTCAGTAGATCCAAAGATTATGTCATCAACATAGATCTGGACTAAGATGATCTTTCCTTTGGATTCCCTAAGGAATAGAGTTTTGTCTATCTTTCCTCTTGAGAATTTATTCTCAATGAGGAAGGTAGACAGGGTTTCATACCAAGCCCTTGGAGCTTGTTTTAACCCATACAAAGCTTTCCTAAGCTTATACACAGAATCAGGTTTAAGAGGATCTACAAAACCTGATGGCTGCTCTACATATACTTCTTCTTTAAGATCACCATTCAGAAATGCTGACTTCACATCCATCTGGTATACTTTGAAGTCTTGGTAGGCTGCATAGGCAAGGAACATTCTGATTGCCTCCAGCCTTGCTACTGGAGCAAAGGTTTGATCAAAGTCAATCCCTTCTTCCTGCCTGTATCCTTTTGCAACCAATCTTGCTTTATTCTTTACTATTATTCCACTTTCATCTAGCTTGTTCCTATAGATCCACTTAGTTCCAATTATGTTGTGGCCTCTTGGTTTAGGAACAAGCTCCCAGACTTTGCACCTTCTAAATTGATTCAGCTCCTCTTGCATAGCATCAATCCAGTGCTGGTCTTGGATAGCTTCTTCAAACTTCTTAGGTTCCATTTGGGACAAGAAACTAGAATGCAAAACTGTGCTTTGATTTCTGCTTCTAGTTTGCACTCCTTGTCTTGGATCACCAATTATCTGATCAGTAGGATGATCTCTTAGATATCTTATAGCTGGAGGTAGATTCCCTTCAGGTTGTGCATCTCCAGCTTCTTCATTCTGCTGTTCCTCTTGGTTTTCATCAGCTTCCATTATCTCTTGTACTCCCCCTGGACAGCAGCCTTCATTTTCCAATGCTCCCTCTTCCTTTGAAGCTTCAGCAATGGAGAGCTTGTCCATCTTCTTGCTTATACCTGTTGAGTCATTTGATCTACAAGACAACTCACAATTGATTAATCTTGTTTCATCAAATACAACATGCACAGATTCTTCAACAACTTGAGTAGTTAAGTTGAAGACTCTATAGGCCTTACTATTTGTGCTGTACCCAACAAATATCCCATCCTGGGATTTGGCAGCAAACTTAGTCAAATATGACTTGCCATTGTTAAGTATATAGCATTTGCAACCAAAGATCCTAAAATAGGATAGGTTTGGTTTTCTGCCTTTCACAATCTCATAGGGAGTCTTTCTGTGGCCTTTGGTGATAGAAGCCCTATTGATGACATGACAAGCAGTGTTAACTGCCTCAGCCCAAAAATATTCTGGGAGAGAGGTGTCACTCAATAGAGTTCTACCAGCTTCAATTAATGTTCTATTCTTTCTTTCAGCAATACCATTTTGCTGAGGTGTTCTAGGTGAGGAGAACTCTTGGAAAATCCCAAAGTCTATACACAAGTTTGTTATGCTTTCAGATTGAAACTCAGTACCATGGTCACTTCTAATTTTGACCACTGTACTATTCAGTTCATTCTGAATTTGCTTTACAAAATTAAATAATACACTTGGGGTTTCAGATTTTTGTCTCAGAAAGAACACCCATGTAAATCTAGAATAGTCATCTACAACCACTAGAGTGTAGACCTTCCTACCTAGACTGTGAACTGGCATAGGACCAAAAAGATCCATATGCAAGAGGTATAAGCACCTCACAGAATCCTTGTTTTCAAGGCTTTGAAATGAGGTTTTTGTCTGCTTGCCCTTTTGACAAGCTGAGCATACCCCTTCCTTTATACACTTAACTTGAGGCCCATTCCTCACTAGTTCTTTACTAAAGAGTTGGCCAATTGTCTTGTAGTTTAGATGAGCCAATCTCTTGTGCCACTTAACACAATGAGAAGCATTGTCATCAGCTACAAGACAAATGGGGGATGCCTTATTCTCACATTCAAAATTAAGGCAATACACATTTCTCTTCCTATACCCAGTCAATATGATCTCTTGATCACTTGACCTTTTGATATGACATCCATCCTTACCAAATGAAATGTCATATCCTAGATCACTCAGCTGGCTTATGCTTATTAGATTATGTTTCAAACCTTTTACATAGGCCACTTGGGTGATAGTAATTAGGTTTGAAGAGATGTTACCAAATCCTTTGATGACTCCTTTTTCAGATCCACCAAAGATCACTTTATGTCCATCTTTGACAGATGAATACTCCTTCAGCAGCCCCTTTGTTCCAGTCATGTGCCTGGAACAACCACTATCCAAGTACCATATAGGGGCATGGTAACTTGGATTCACCTGCAATACAGAATTACTTACCCTTAGAACCCAAGTAAGTCTTGGGTCCTTGGTTCAGGTTAGCCTTAATAAAGTTATCATAACCTCTTCTAACAGGTAGACTCTTATTCTTTATAACACTTGTGTTATACCAGCAGTCCAATGCAAAATGACCCATCTTGCCACAGCACCAACATTCAAACTTATTGTATCTAGATCTAGATACATCCTTGTCAGAAGCATTTCTGTTCATTGCTGGTGCTGTTGCAACTTCACCTACTGATTTCTTAAAACCATAGGGTTTATGACCATAGGTAGGCCTGCTTGCCTTAACACCCTTGTTCTTCAGAACATTTGTCTTAATATGATCCTGAATGTCTTCATGATCATATATGTTAGAAGGCACTTTCTCCTTACCAAACCTTATGGGGACTGAAAGGTTTAGTGGCTGAATAGGGGCTTTGCCTTTCCTCTTGAATCTGCCAGCCCTGGAGTTACCCTTAAATCCTAATCCAGCCTTACCCTTCTGAGTGACAAATTCATCTATCAAGGGTAAGACAGATTTTGGCTTAGAGTAACTAGCCACTAAATCCCTTTCAATTCTAAGTCTGTCCTCCAGACTCTTTACTTGATCATTAGTATAATTAATTGTGCCCATCTGAATAATAGTTATATTCTTCAGCTTGGCAATTTCAGCTAACTTTTGATCAAGGACTTTTTCTAACTCAGTTGTTGCAACCCTTAGATCAGCAATTTCCTGAGCCTGTGATTTAACCAGGTTCTTGCTTTTCTTAAGGGCCTGCAACAGGTCCCCATACTTGTCTATCAATTGATAGACATCTCCTTCAGATCCAGATGCATCTTCATCACTTGATGCAGATGTAGCTGATTCTTCACTTGTATTACAAACAGATGTACAAGAAGGACAGTTTACCTCATTAGAACCAGACTGATTCTGGCATAGGTCCTCTTCTGATCTTGTCATCAAACCCATGCATTGATGTTCATTGATGGAGTCTAGCAACTGCATAAACTCCTCTTCCTCAGATGCAGCATATAATCCAATATATGCTTCAGCTTCAGATCCTGATTCTGAAGTTGACTGGTCTGACAGACTTTTATCTTTCTTTGCTACAAAGGATTTCTCCTTCTTGCCTTTCTGATAAGTCTTCTTCTTTTCTGAAGATTCCTTCCTTTTGTCAGGACAATCAGCCACTACATGTCCAGGCCTATTGCAACAATAGCAGACAATCTTTGAAGTAGTGGCTTTGCTGGGCTTTGACCTGCTTTTCTCTTTCCTTGATGACCTTCTCTTCTGATAATAGTCATCTACTTGCTGTGATGAGGAAGGCCTAGACTTCCATTGCTTCTTTTTCAAGAACCTTTGAAATTGCCTAGTGAATGCAGCAAAGTCTGCATCTGAATCACAGCTGACTGAACCCTTATCTGAATTTTCAGAACTACCTTCTTCAACTTCCTTAGGAGGAGATGGTGATTTCCTCCTATTCTTTCTAGTGGCTTCAGCATTAAATGCCACAGTTTTTTCTCTATGCTCTCCTCTTGAGTTTCTTTCCTCCTCCTTCCTTACCATAAGTTGCATTTCATAGGATAGCAACTTTCCAAACAGAGTTGGAGGAGATATCTCTGCCAATTTTGTCCACTTCTCTTATGGCACAGATCTTTGTATCCCAATCCTTTGATAAGGATCTTAAGAATTTGTCATTCAGTTCATAGGTACTGAAGACTCTTCCATAGGATATTAGCTCATTCACAATTCTATAGAATTTCTTATAGCACTCAGTTATGCTATCAGATTTTCCTTGTCTAAAACTTTCATACTCCTGATTTAGCATAGATTTTCTGTCCAGCCTTACTTCTTCAGATCCCTCCATGTAGACAATCAATGTGTCCCACATCTCCTTGGAGGTCTTGCAGTGAATCAGATTCTGAAATGTTGAATCATCTATGGCACTGACAATGATGTTCTGTGCCCTTTTGTCCATGGTTGCCAAGATGATTTCATCCTTGGTCATTTCAGAATAAGTCTTTGGTGTTTGGATATTTGCATCAAGAACAGATATCTTCATTGGTATGAAGGGGCCTTCCTGTACTGTGATGTAAATCCTTGGGTCAGATGCTTCCATAAACAATCTGACTCTTTCTTTCCAGATCCCAAAGATTTCCTTCTTGCATATGGGTAATTTCATTGACCCTAGCTCCTTATGATTCTCTCCAGAACCCATCTTCTTGATTCTTGAATCTGCCTATCAGATCTACCTCAGACTGTTAAGTCCTTTTTGAGGAACCTCCCTCTGATACCACTTGATAGTTTAACTTTCAAGGCAGCCTAAACACCTAGAGGGGGGGGTGAATAGGTTCTGCTTCTCTTTCTAAAACTTCTAGGCAAAATTCAATTCAATAACTAATATAATAAACACAGCAATCACAGAAAACAAAACATCACAGATTGCACTATGTTTTATAGTGGTTCCCCAAGGTCTGGGTACATCCACTTTCCCCCTTCACCTATCTAGTAGTATGCTAGATTCGGCCAAACTTCCACTTATCTCAGATCAATAGATCTTACAACTCAGAACCCAACTGGTTCCTACAACTCAGGCACAACTGCCCTACCTCAGCCTTGCCCCAAGGCCTACAACTCAGAGAATATCCTTCTCCTACACTCAGGCAAACAGCCCTACCACTCAGAGTTCAACACTCTTACACTCAGCCTTTATAACATAGGCTTACAACTCAGATCTGTATAAACAGATCCTACAGAAATATAGAAAAGATTGTTTTAATTGTCTTGCCAAAGTTGAGAGAGAAAAGGCAATGACAATTCTTGATCAGCTGATGCAATCAACTGTTTCTTAGCCTTCTTCAAAGCTTCTTGAAAATGTACTTAGCTGAGTTGATTCCAAACAGCTTCTTGAGAATCCACTGGTGGATTCTTTCTTCTTCTTCAAATTCTGACTTGATCTCTCTCTATCCAGAACTTTGAATGATTCTTCTGAATTCTGATTAGAACTCTTCTTAGATCTATCCTTAGATAGTCTTCTTAGATCTCCCGGAGAAGATCTTCTTAAGTGCCTAGCACTTTCTTGAAATGAGTAGAATTGTAATCCTTCTCCACTTTCTGATCCAATGTATTTCAAAAGGTCAGTTCTATATGTTGTTGATTGATTGTTTCTCCTTCTGAATCTGTCTATTTATAGACATTCTTCATGGTAACCGGCTGATCCGGTTTCTAACCGTTTTCTGACAAGTCTGACAGCTTCAGTTAACCGGTGGTAACCCACAGCTGTCAAGTCTTCAATCGAGTCCTGTGCCTTAGTCTTGAATCACAAGTTGTTGAAACAGTCTGTCAGAAAGTGTCGAGACCATCTGTCTATTTGTGTCGACATAATTGACTTTGGTGTCGACACAGTCTTCAGTGATGTCGACTAAGTTGCCTTTGAGTCGACACAGCTTCTTCTGCAAATAACTTGATCTTGACTCTTCAGTGTGTCGACACAAGTCCTGTGTGTCGACACAGTTGTTGTAGAATCATAACTTTAGTAAGTGTCGACTTAGCCTTCAGGTGTCGACACATTCATTTTTTTTAACTCTGCTATAATGTGTCGACTTAATCACAATGTGTCGACACATTCTGCTGGTGTCGACTAACTTGAGGTCGACTATTTTCTTCTGTGTCGACACATTCAGATGATGTCGACAATCTTGAGATCGACTATACTCTTCTGTGTCAACACATTCAGATGATGTCGACAATCTTGAGATCGACTATACTCTTCTGTGTCGACACATTCTCCCAATGTTGAGGTCGACGCTTTTCTTCTGTGTCGACACAATTTCCCAGTATTGTGTCGACTCTTTTTCTGTGTCGACACAGTCTTCAGTGTTGTGTCGACTTACTTCTTCTGTGTCGACACTTTTTCCCAGTGTAGTTGTAGACTAACTGCTATGTGTCGACACTGCTTCCCAGTGTTGTGTCGACTATTTTCTTCTATGTGTCGACACTGCTTCCTTTGTGTCGACACTTGGACTTAGAATTTTTCTGCATACTTTATCAATTCTCCACCTGCACATGTCAATTTAAAACAACATCAAATACACCTTGATGTATATCATTGAGCTAAGTTGGGCTTCTTCAAATCAGGTACACATTTTCCAATGTACCCAACAATTCGCTTCACCGCGGCCTCAGAAATGACGTTCATACAACTACCGCTATCGATGATCAACCTACACCATTTCTCTCCACTCTTAAAATTTAGCGAAAATATATTAGTTCTATTCCAGTCATCAAGTGCTCGTGGAGTGGCCAGAATACATCTCATAACCATCATGTGAGACTCATCGTCCAAATCACTAGGCACTCCGTCTAACTCGCTGTAATCTCCTGCCTCATAAGTGAGATCGTCTGACTCATTGGAGGGATCTATCAGGGCTAAAGGTTTGGGTTTGGTAGTACACTCACTAGCGTAGTGTCCTTGAATCCCACAAGCGAAGCAAGTCACACTCGTTTTGTTGACCTTACCCACCGGAACTCTCTCACCCGTGGGATTTCTATTGTTCCTCGCGGTCACGACTATGGAGGTCGACTCGTTGGTCCGATACTTTCCCTTATCCTTATAGGTGGAAGTGGGGGGTGGACCTAAGATAGACTTCCCCTTTTGAAATGAGCGAGACTTGTTTTTCAGCACATTATGCTTTTCGATATCTAAAGCCGCATTAAACGTGACGTGCAGGTCGGTGTGTCCATAACGCAATAATTTGCTCTGGATGTCGGGGTTCAACCCCTTACGGAACCGTGATAGGGTGACCTCGGGCATTTCTTTCACGCTACACCTAACCATCATGTCCTTCAGCAAACTCATGTGCTCAGAAACCGTCCTACTTCCTTGCTTAAGCGTATCCAAATCATCGAACATCTGCGTTCGATGATACGCGGGGACGTACTGCGCAGTCAGTATCTCCTTCATGTCGGTCCAACCAATGGGTAGCTCTCCATTCTCGGTTCGCAAACGCCGCTCTTCACTCAGCCAAAATATTTTGGCACGACCCAACAATTTCATTCTTTCTACACGCACTCTATCCGCGTCAGTCAGACTGTACCACTCGAAGTAGCACTCTATCTCCATGACCCAGTCTTGGAAGACTTGGGGGTCTCCCAATCCATCATAGGACGGAGGCTTGACTCGGACGGCCCTAGTAAGATCAAACTCGTACGGTGCCCGTGGGGCATGGTCATTATTGGGGTTCTTGGGTTGGTGATCAAGTCTCTCCGCTCGTTGGTTGGCGGGTTGATTACAGGGAGCCCCTAGGTGTAACCTCAAGTCGTGAAGTGTCTCCCTAATCGCCGTCATTTGTTCAGTGAAATCATGACGGAGCTCTTCAAGCTCCGTGAGACCATGCTCAGCGTCCCGTTCAGCCTCCATGGTGGAAGGGGACGGGGAATACTCCGTACCAAGTCTAGTGTGTATGCACAACACAACCACTGACGCAACAATTAGAACGCAAACGAATTTATTCCCACCTAATAACTAGGGTTAAAATACTTTTTTTGTTTTCTTACAGGAAACTAGTAGTAGATTATTAAAAAAAATTCTAATTTCTGCTGAAAAATAAAAAAAATAGGCTGCTATTGGCAGACCACAAAATTTTTTTTTTTTTGAAAATTTTGGTGCACGTGCGCGTCGGCCTACTAAACTTAATTAGGATGGTGCCAATTAAGAAATTGACACAACCTCGCTCTGATACCAAATTGATGTAGGCTACGTAAAGACCGCGGGACTCAACGGATTCTAAGGTTCGCCTCTCGTAGATCGTAATCCAACACTCGCACCGAAGTTTCCGCAGTGCACACTCCAAGTAGTTTTATCACACTTATGCTAACGCACGGGTAGCCAAACCGTTTGGGACCGAACAGAGGCTAAAGGCCAATATCCGTTCCGGCTAAATGGATCAATATTAGATCCGATCGAGCGGGTTGTACCAAAAGAGATCTACCAAAAATGACAATTCGAAAAACGGTAGATCTCTCCCAACAAAAAGTACGAGGCTCGCCAAACCTTTCGAGAAATTAATTCAATTAAGAAAACACGCATTCAAACGAACAAACCACGATTTATTTCCAAGATTCAAAATCCAACGCAAAAAATTGGCCGCCAAAAATATTATCAAGAGGGAAACGCACGAGAGTAGAAAGTTTCGTCACCCAAGTCGGAATAGATGATTTCGACTATCTCACTTGGAGCTCTCGTCCACGGTTCCGCCGGAGTTCTGCTGGATGGAGACAAGTTCTTCCGACGTCGTCGTGTCACGCTTGTTGGATGTAGCGTATGTGGAAGGGAGAGGAAAGGTGGTGAAGGGGCGGTTTTTGTAAAGGGTGGGAGGACAAGGTGGCGGCGGCTAGGATGATGGACGTGGTGGCCTGGGAAGGAGGGTCCACAAGAGGGCCGGCTTTTTGGAGTGGAGAAGGGAAGAGGGGGGCCGATTGGTAGGAGGAGAAGGGAGCAAGGTGGGGAGGCGGCGGTTTGGAAGGAGGGGGTGAGTTGGGCCTTGGCCGAATTTAGGGTGAGAGGGAGAGGGGAGAATTCAAGAGAGAAAATAGGGTTTCAATTTCTCATTCAATATGCCTCATAATGAAATATCCTATGCCTTTTATAGGCTTACAACAAAGATTAGGCTACATGCAGCCCATTAAAATAAATATGCACTCTAAAGTTTTTAAACAAGGGAAATAAAACATAAGCAAAACGAAATAAGTCCAAACAAATACAATAAATAATAATCAACTGGATATTAAGAGGCGGCCTTGCGCCGCGGGCGGAGGTTGTAGCGTCGCTCCACACGATCACCATGACGCCGCAAGTCTTTTGACGGCGATGAAAGGGGGTCTTCCGCGCGCATGCCGTCATCTTTAGCAAGTTGGGGGATGCCGTCTCCATCACTTCAAGAATTAATTGCTTTGTCACAAATGAGAAAGGCCAGAGAAGAAGGACATGATCCAAGCCAATTTACCACAATGTCTTCTTACAGAGAAAAAGAGCTTAACGGACTTCAAGTAAGCAAGAAACTATTTGATCCTGCTGATTATATGGCTAAACATCCAGAAGCAGTTGTTCCCAGTGCATCAACTCAGACAGTGATTGGGGCAGCCGATTTATACATGTCAAAAAGACAAGCTGAAAATCCTAATAGAGAAATTATATTTACAAAGCTAGGAGAAAAGAAGAAGGAAGAAAAATCGAAGAAGTAGTAGCAGAGAATCCTGAAGAAGAAAACAATTACCTACTTGTGGTATACTTTGTCAAATTTATGTCTTTATTAACTGTTACAAAGCTATGTACTTATATCTGCTGCACTCTTTGGTAAATTATCTGCCAGATATATGTTATGTTCCTGCTTTGTGTTTTTTTTTTATTTGAGTATGTAATCAGTGACCTTACCCAGATAGGGGGAGATTGTTGGGACCCTAGTTTGATTTGGGCAAGGTTCACTGAGTTAGGATATGACCCAACATGTATAGATCAGGGTCATAGGTGTGTCTTAGAGTCTAAGTCAAGTCTTTAAGAAGTCAACAACACAAAGGACCAGCTTTCAACCCTACAAGAGACTCTGCACTTAGAGAATTAAAGACTTGATAAAGTAGTTCTACGTTCGTCGAACTCCGTTCGACGATAGTCGAGTTCAGCTAGAAGAACTCAGGGAAATTCTCTGAGCTCAGCTCAACGAACTCTAGACCAAGAACTAACTGCCTCAGCTAGAAACTCAGTCGACGAACTACAACATCAGCTAGAAGAACTCTGTTCTCCGATCGACTAATCCTGGTTATAGTGATTCAACACTCAGAAATTACTCTTAAGTCCATACCTGAGAATCAGTTCGACGATCTTGTAACTAAGCTCGACGAACTCATAGCACAGAACAAGAAGACTTCGCCAAGCAGCAGTTAGCTATTCAGAGTTCGACGATCTTGTAACTCAGCTCGACGAACAGCAATACTTAGCTCGACGAACTATGGACTCAGCTCGACGAATTCTGTCTTCAGGTCGACGATTTCAGACTAAGTTATTTCCTTCATTCTGTTTCGATTTTATTGCAATAATTCCTGTGTAATTAATGCTCAAACATTCTCTGAATATTACCGTTAGACAGAGCATTAATTACGGATTTCATCAGGATTATGCCTGCCATATTTTCAATGAAACAGTTGGGGAAAGTAATCAATGTCGTATAATTCTCAACGTCAACAACATTGATTACAGGAGTAATTTAAAAATTCAAATGGTGGTCGACAAAATAAAGTATATTGATTCTGCTGAATGACAAAGTGAATACAGAACACACACACGAGAATAATACAATACAGAGGGAAAAAGAAATCTTGATCATCTTCATCTGTTCTCGTTCTGTTCCAGATCATCTCAAAAGACAAACAATACTCATCAGTCTAAGAAGTTTGCTGCAGATTAATCATTAAAGCCGAAGGCCTACACCCTTGAACAAAGCTTTCACTCCTGAACCATTCAAGATTTCAGGGGGAGCTTTGACAACATCACTAAATCCACAGTCTTCTCAGTTGTACTTTGAGAAAGAGAAGACAAAATCAATCTCTCATCCCAACCTCTGTACAGGGTTTTAAATCACTTCAAAATTATTCCTGGTTGCAAGTCTCCTAACCAAAAGACTTGAGGTTTGGTTTTTGAGCACCTTATCAAAAGCTCATTGGTGGCAGTCACCTGATCAAAACCTGTAGTGGATTCCTACCAAGGGTGGTAGAAGAGTGGATGTACCCAGTTTGGGGAACCACTATAAACTTCTTGTGTTGTCTGGTTGCTCTTTCTTTTTATTCATGTTGTGGTTGTGCTAGTTAGATAATCTGTGATCTTTAATTTAGTTTAATCTGTGATAGTTAGTTATAGAATATTGTCAACAAAGAAAATTTCAAAAACACACATATATACTCTATTCACCCCCCCCCCCTCTAGAGTATATCAGATCTAACCCTATCTTTCATCGGGTATACTCGCCGAATCAGGCCAGGACTTAGAATTTTTCGCTGTTTTTGGCCCGATTCATCGTGTATGGTCCTTAGAGTGGTTTTAAGACTTGTTTAAGTTTTTCTTTGGGTTTAGACTTGGGATTTGGTTAGGTTGATGTTTCTTCGGCTATGAAGATTGGCAGTGGATAAAGGACCACCAACTGGATGTTGGTTTGTGGAGCAATACACTTGGTGGTTGTTTGGTCTCTATTTTGAGGACTATTGGTTGGGTTGGGACAAATGGTCACCACCGCAGGGCCTTCTTTTTGAGACATTTGGGTCTGGGAGCCTGGTTTGGGACAATTAGTCACCAACTCCGGCCCGTTTGATATTTCCAAGTGTTAATGATTCACGTTTTCGAGCTATTTGTACTCAGTTTGCTTATTATATCAGTCTATAGGATTAGAACATAATCTTATATGCATAAGTCAGCTCTGTGATAAAGGATATATAGTAAAATTTCATGTAGACAAGTGCTTGATAAAATCGATAGATAACTTAGAAATGATTATATCAGGCACTCGTGGTAGAAATATATTTTCTTTAAATTTTATTTGCATAGACTCTTCTACACCAGTGTGCTTTTTGGCAAAAGATAGTGCGTCTCTTGCTGACCAATGACACAAGAGATTAGCACATATAAATTACAAAACTATTAATAAATTATTTTCTCTTACTTTAGTACGTGATGCACCTAACGTTAAGCGCGTTAAAGATAGACCTTGTCAAGCATGCGTAAAAGGCAAACAAACAAGTGCTATCTTTAAAAGCATTATTGGCAAAGATTCTAATAGGTGTTTACACCTACTTCATATGGATTTGTTTGGCCCCCTGAAAGTTAGAAGTTTGGAAGGTAAGAATTACACTAGTTATTGTAGATGACTACTCTCGTTTTGCATGAGTGTTCTTTTTAAAACACAAGTCGGATACTTTTGATATTTTCACTAATTTTGTCAGGCAGATCTAGAATGAATACAACTGTTCAGTTGTCAAAATCAGAAGTGACAATAGAACAGAGTTCAAATCTGGGGCCATGACAGAATTTTGTGAAAGCTTAGGTACCTTTCATGAGTTTTCCTCCCCATGTACTCCTCAATAGAAAGAAGTCGCTGAGATAAGGAATAGAACACTCATAGAGGCCTGCATAACCATGTTGAGTGATGTCTCACTACCAGAATACTTCTGGGCTGAAGCCGTCAATACTGCTTGTCATGTGCAAAATAGAGCACTCATAAATAAGAACCATGATAAAACACCTTACGAACTACTAAAGGGCAAAAAACCGACTATTTCATATTTTAGAATCTTTAGTAGTAAATACTTCGTACTTAACAATGAGAAGTATCACACAACTAAATTCAGTGAAAAGAGTTTTGAAGATATTTTCGTAGGATATAGTAGCCATAGTAAGACATATAGGATTTTTAACAAGAAAATTCTGGTCATAGAAGAATCTATTAGTGTTGTATTTGATGAGACGAGCTTGCTACAAAGCAGGTCTTCTAGTGTGTTTGTTGAAGATGCAGGTTCAAGACTAAAGGAATTAAGTTTGGATGAGTCAGTTAAATAAAAAGGTCAAGAGTTCATCAAGATCACCACTCCAACCCCAATTGGAGAGGTTGATCACCATGATGAAGATGTCATTCAAGCTGATGAAGTCACTTCAGTGATAGAGGAAGCTACAGATGCAAGGACTTTAGAGCTCAGACACTTGAAGGATCACCCAATTGATCAAATCATAGGATACCCTCGTGATGGTGTCAGAACTCGTAGAAGTACAACTAATGAGAATTTGTATTTGAGTTTTCTCTCGCAGGTTGAACCAAAGAAGTTTGAGGAACCAAACAAGGACGCATCTTGGGTAATGACAATAGAAGAAGAACTAAATCAGTTCAAACATTGCCAAGTCTAGAAGCTTGTGCCAAGACCCAAAGGAAAGAATGTGATTGGAACAAAGTGGGTTTATCGGAACATGATGGACAAAGATGGAACCATAATCAAGAACAAAGCCAGACTCATTGCCAAATGGTACATACAAGAAGAAGGGATCGACTTCGATCAGACATATACTCCAGTGGCAAGACTGGAGGCAATCTGGTTATTCCTCGCATATGCTATACTCAAAAGCTTCACTGTCTACCAAATGGATGCGAAGTCAACCTTCCTTAATGGTGACATAAAGGAAAAAGTGTATGTGGAACAACCTCTAGGTTTTGTTGATCCAGAACATCCTGAATTTGTTTATTTATTATTCAAAGCACTATATGGTTTAAAACAAGCTCCACGAGCTTGGTAAGAAACATTGTCTAATTTTCTTCTTGAGAACAAGTTCACAAGGGGAAAGATATACAAGATGTAACGCCCCAAAACATGAAAGAGGAACCGTTGGCTTGTTTCAGGCCAAGATGGGTTCTGTCAAGGCTGACACGGCCTGTGACACGGGCGTGTCACAGGGCATGTTGTGCTCGAGATCGTGTGGTCGGCGAAATTTCGGTCAACGAGCGTTGAGATAGGGAATACGGCCTTGAAACGGGTGTGTCACATGAGACACGGGCATGTCCCGGGGGCGTGTCGGCCACTCAACGCCTCACCGAGCACTCAAAAATTTTGAAGCGTTGAGTGAGGGCACACAGCCTAAGACACAAGCGTGTCCCAGGGGCGTGTCGGTCACTCAACGCCTCACCGAGCAATCAACGATTTTGAAGCATTGAGTGAGGGCACGCGGCTTGAGAAACAGGCGTGTCAATGGCCGTGTCCTGCTCGGGTTTTGCTGGTTTGTGCTGAGGAAGCTACACGGGCCTTGACACGGGCGTGTCACATGAGAAACGAGCGTGTCCCAAGCTGTGTCACAGGCCGTGTCCTTATCGGGACGTTTGGTCCTGTGTCGTTTGGAGCACACGGGCCTTGACACGGGCATGTCACATGCGACATGGGCGTGTCCCAGGCCATGTCCTGGTCGGGATTTTCTGGTTTGACGGTGAATGAGGAACACGGCCTCGGACACGGGCTTGTCACAAGCCGTGTTCGGCCCAGGAAGTTTTTTTTCAGTGCGAATCGTGGCCGTTCGTTTCCTCCTTTTGGGATCCAAGGGTTGTGGTTGGTCAATGCTGGATCTTAAGGCCGGGAATAGGGTTTTCAAACCCACTTTTCCTATCTTCTTCTCTTTCTAAATGTTAGAGAAAGGGGAGAGCTATGAGGAAGAAGGAGATCAACTCCAGCTGCCGGTGGAGCTTCGGAGCCCCGTTTTGCGAGCGGAGTCTAGATCCGTAAAGGCAAGATCGTTGCGGTGGTGTTCATCCGAGCAAGTTTCTTCATGGCTAGGAAGAGAGGTCGTAAGGTAACGACATTTCTCCTCTTGGTTTTAGGATGCACGTTTAACATCTTTTCTTTTCAATTTTGGGCTCCAGATCTTTCAAATGAGAGAGGTTTGGGTTGCCATGGTTCAAGAGGAACCTCCGGGTCGATTGTGTCTGTCTCCGGCATGATTTTGCATTAGAGATCCGCTCCGTTAGTGGATTAGGCATTGTGGGTGAAGCCGTAGTCGCGACCGTTAGTGTAACACCCCTATCCGTCGCATAGCATATAGCAGTAGGTCCAGTCGGGGCCCAATGCCATATACCACGGACAGACCGGTTGGTTACTCATTGAAACCAATCAACCAATCACAACATCCTACACAAAGCATCTAGCAGAAGTAAATTATTAAGTTGCACAGATAAAAGAACCCAGCCAAGCATGAATGTCCATTACTCAAACTCATAGGAATGTATAATACCCAAATATTGGCCTTATGACCTTACAATAGTTTGCTCAATAAAAGTGTCTTCCAAACCTCGGCATGCAAGCCGGTCATACATGAGAATACAAGAAAACACTCAACAATTAGGCCTTCGAGGGCCGGCTCAGCAACTTGGGCTTTAGCCCGCTATTTACCGCTCGGCTCCGCAGCACCTGCAAGCAATAAACCACCACACGGTGGTAAACAAGAGCAACGATCAGCTAAAGCTGACCAAATTATAACGATTCCGCCCCCATACCGGGGTGGCAAAGCTCATTCCCTACACTTGTTAGCAAAACAAGCAACATAGTAAAGAAACACCACATCACAGGTGCACGCGTACAAGGCCATACACCACGTGCTCTCAGGGCACTTACTCGGCGAAGCCAGTCCGAACCCCGTCCGGTCCTTGACTCCACCACAACCCCCATAGGGCGGCAACCTCGTGAGCATTTAGTCCTTTCAGCCGTAGCCTAGACTCGTTCTCCAAACCTCGGTAAGTCCCACATAAAACTTTAGGTCACTTTAACCGAGCAAATGGAGCTGGTAGGGGTTCACCAGCACGTTGCTCACCCTGCCTTTACCATTTGGCCTTTGACGCGGGCTAAGCTTCCCCAATCCCAACTATCGGTCAAACACGGTACATAGCCCCGCTATGTATCCGGTTGGCTTCCAGGCCACCAATATGGCAGAACTGTGTTTCCGCCCAGATTTTCGGGTACACCTTGGGGTTAATCCCCAAGATTCCCTGATGTATTCTAATGCATAGCAACCCGTAAACAATAAAAATGCTCGGAGTCTTCTCCGGCTATCAATGCATAGCAAATCATCACCGATCCAGACCAACATGTCTGAGTAGGCTTCACACATCATACCTATGTCCGTACTACGATTCCGGACTCTAATAAGGGGGACTTTACATATCTACCCCAAGGAATACCACAAACTCGCCGCACACTCGCGGGAGAAGGTTTTTCCCATGCAAAAGAAGAAGAGCTTCACATGCTCAAGATGAGAATCGTTACCCTAGTGCTTCTCCTCGGTGCCATGACGATCCAGTCAGATGGCAAGCACCGTATCGGCCTCGCCTTCGCGGATCTGGACTCGGATCGAGAATCGGAGCTCCGAAGCTCCACCAGCGGCTGGAGTTGACCTCCTCCTTCTTCCTCCTTGCTCTCCCTTCTCTCTAGATTTTAGAGAGAGATAACACAAGTAGAATGAGGGTTTTCAAGCACCATTTACGGTTATATCTCATCAGGAACGGCCCCCAACCATTGGATCCCAAACTAAGGAAATGGACGGCCACGATTCAGCCTAAAATTAGAAATCCTGGGCCGAACACGGCCTACGACACGCCCGTGTCCAGGGCCATGTCACCTGCTCGCCATCTCACCGGAAATCCCGATCAGTACACGGCCTTTGACACGGCACCCGACACGCCCGTGTCACATGTGATACGCCCGTGTTAGGGCCCGTGTCACGACCCGTGTGCATAAACCAGAATTCTCCCGAGATGGACACGACTTGTGATACGACATCCGACACGCCCGTGTCACATGTGACACGCCCGTGTCTATGTCCGTGTCACGCCCCGTGTGCATAATCTAGGAACCTCCCGAGCGCGACATGCCCTGGGACACGCCCGTGTCCTAGGCCGTGTTCACCGACTCGACGATCGCTGACCTCCAAAATGTCGACCACGGGACCCGTGGCCGAACACGCCCCTGACACGCCCTAGGACACGCCCGTGTCCCAGGCCGTGTCACCTGTTCCAAGTCCCAGACTTGGCTCAAAACATCACCCGTCCCTCTTTTGAGTTTCGGGGTGTTACAACTCTCTCCCTCTTAAAAGAATTTCTCCCACGAAATTACTAAAGGAAAAGAAAACAGCATACTTTAAGCGGTACCTGAGCGGAATAACTCTGGGTACTCCCGCAGCATGGTCTCTCCCGTTCCCAAGAAAGCTCTCCCCGACCACAGTTATCCCAACGGACCTCGACCATCCTGAACCCCTTAATACGAAGTCGCTTGACTTCAAGGTCTTCAATACGAAAGGGCTTGACCCTAGTCGTCAACCCATCGTCCACCGGCACTTGATCAACAACGATCACCTGCGAAGGCTCTTGCACCGCCTTCCGTAATATAGAAATGTGGAATACATCGTGTAGTCCACTCAACTCCACATTCTGATGCGTGGCATTAAAGCACTTAGCTTGCCTCTTCTGAGCGATCATCAAATTATCTCGTATGGTCCACACCAAAGGGGTAGCGTTTACCACCTCTTACTTTAAGTACAACTTCACGTCATCCGTTTCTAACCATGACAACGGCATGCGACAATTTTGACCATATAGGGCCTCGAAGGGCGCCATTTGTATGCTCGCTTGGTAGTTAAAAAAACTCTGAGAGTTTTTAGAAAGATCTTTTAGAAAAAAATTACAGATTTTTTCAACCGGACGGAATTTTTTCTTCCGGATGTGATTCATCGTCCTGAAAGTGTGCGGAGATGCTTTGTCCACCGGGCTGCCCTATGTTTATACTTTTCAAAGAGCCGCAGAAGAAGGCTGAGAAGTTTCTGTGAGATTAAGGACAATAGAAGAAGGCAGCGAAGTTTCTATGAGAAACTTATGGCATCGTTGAATCGTCGAACACGCCCTTGTCAGGGCCCGTGCTCATCTCGGCAGGGCCCGTATCACATGTGACACGCCCTTGCCGAGATGAGCGGGTACTTGCTGACCCGCTTGCCCGCGAGAAAGCGGCTGCAGCCGCCTGCCGAGATGAGCACGGGCCCCGCATATCACTACGCGCGAGCTGAGGGAGAGGAGGCGAGTCCCGGTAGGCCCGCCAGAGGGGGTCCATTCTATACCTCCCCCGGTCTCGCATCTCCTTCCCCGCAGGTCGGTGCGAGTCGCGAAACTCGCGGATCCGCCTCAAACACCCCCTGGTCGCCAAGAGATTCTCGTCCAGCTCCTCCAGCAGTGGTGAAAGGGACGTCGCCTCGCCTATCAGGCCCTCTTTCGCCTCGCCTATCAGCCATGCGCATTCCCGCTGCAACACATCGCTATCTTCCCGCAGTCTATAGAACTCGTGCACCATCTTCTTGAGAACCTCAATTCCTCGTTTCGTCAGCTCGGGGCCCCCCAGCTCGGGCAAGCGGGTCGGCTGCGGCCGCTTTCTCGCGGGCAAGCGGGTCGGCGAGTACCCCTGGATCCGCAAAAGGCGGTTTCTCGGGAATCAACCGCTCTCCTGCAGAGAAAAACTTAGAAAAGTCCCAATGGATCTGGCGAGATTTTATAAAAAGGAAGGTCGAAAGATATACCTTCTCCGGGAAGGACGGGGAGGAGCGAGTAGAGACCCCTCTGGAGGAAGGCGACCTCGAAATCCTTCTGAAGGAAAAACTTGTGGAGGTCGACGTCGTTGTCGAAAATGGTGGGAGGTCGGTATACCTCCTCGCCTTTTTGCTGTGGCGAGTAAGGGACGTTGCCAAGGTCGCCCTTGATGAAGACGATCCTAGTCATCCAATTATGGTGCTTGTTCGCGATCTCGCGCACCTTGATGAAAGACCCCCCGAAGAAGGTGATCCCATCGGGAGTCGCCTTATAGGTAAAGAGCTTTCGGAACACGTTCAGGTTAAACTCAATCCTCTCTCGGCGGAGAAAACTCGGGAACGCCACCATCATGGCGATGGAGTTCGGGTTCAGCTGCGCGGGCACCGTGCTGAAGTATTTCAAGATCTGGCGGATCTCCGGCCAGAGCGGCAGGCGCAACCCCACCTTGAAATGCGAGATGGGGAAGGCGAGTTCGTCGCGGTAGAAGGTGTTGATGGCCTTGCCCTCCTTAGTCCGCCGCACCTCAAAGCCAGGAGATAAGAACATGGTGGTGAACTCCACGAACTCCTCCTCCGTCGTGTTCCCCTCATAGAAGCAGTAATCAGTAAAGTGCTGGGCGCACTTCGAGCGACCATCGAAGTCATGGTTACACTTCCCCATGCTCGCCTGTAAGGTATTGACAGCAAGTGCAGGTAAATGGAGGCGAGCAGAGGAGGAAGGGTACGGGAGCAATAAAAGCAAGGTCCGGGGGCAGGTGAGGGGCCTATTTATAGGGAAGAGGGTCAAGGGCCGAACTGACCGACCGGCCCAGCTCGCCCCCCAGCTCGCCTAACCTAGCTCGCCGACTTCCAGAACCTATCCCATCACATGCCAAGCCAGAGTATCATATTCAAATAATCAAATAGCGAGGTCTAAAAATGTTTTTAGTTATTACAGGCCCAACAGAGACATCGTCCAAATAAATTGAATATAAACAGAACGACAATCTCGGCATACGCACGAGCTGAGGGAGAGGAGGCGAGTCCCGATAGGCCCGCCAGAGGGGGGCCATTCTTTACCTCCCCCGGTCTCACATCTCCTTCCCCGCAGGTCGGTGCGAGTCGCGAAACTCGCGGATCCGCCTCAAACACCCCCTGGCCGCCAAGAGATTCTCGTCCAGCTCCTCCAGCAGTGGTGAAAGGGACGTCGCCTCGCCTATCAGGCCCTCTTTCGCCTCGCCTATCAGCCATGCGCATTCCCGCTACAACACGTCACTATCTTCCCGCAGTCTATAGAACTCGCGCACCATCTTCTTGAGGACCTCAATTCCTCGTTTCGTCAGCTCGGGCCCCCCAGCTCGGCGTCAAGGAAGGATTCCAGGGATTTCGGGGAAGAAAGAGGCGAGTGTTGGGCGCGCCCCAGGGATTTGTCGGCCTCCGACTGGCTGAGGAAGGATGTAAGAATAGGTGGATGATAAGATAGAAGGTGAGTATAATGGGGGTTCCGGATCGACAAAGGGCCACCTACCTGAAGAACTCGGTGCATCGAAAGAAAGGCAGGGTGGAGGCATTTTTAGATTCTTACCTCGACCCGGAGGCTGCACTCGGGGGGAGACGAGGTTGAAGCCTGGCACTGGTATAATCCCGGCACCATCCCTCGTAGTCTTGGTGAGCCGAGAGGAGGGGATGTGGATCGGTGAGTCCGGCCTCTGCGAGTTCAATCCCAGGGTCCCAAAGGGCGGGGACGGATCGCAGGGACGACGCTCCAGGGACCCCAGTCACTGGTCGGCAGGAAAAGCGCTGACCCGCGGAGAAGTGGCCTTGCCACCCCGGTCCCGGCAGTCCTGATCAGTGCAGAGGTCAGTGAAATCCACCTTCTCAGGGGCGGGCAGGTTAGAGGAACCCGCCCCGGGATCCAGGGTCTTTTTCAAGTCTTGATAGGCGCGTTCAGACGCCTCCGCGTCTGGCCTCGTCATTTTGGCCGAATTAGACTCGGTCAGAACACACCGCGGGATCTCGAGTGGAATGGCGGTCAGGTCGGCGACACGGGCAGCAGAGGATTCGCGGGCTTTCTCAAGCCTCTCTTGAAGCCCCTTAGAGAAAGGCATCTCGGCGTTTTCGGAGCAGGAGGGATGGCAAAGGCCACCCAGGGGCGCAGGCTCGTATTTATAGCCGCTGGTGGACCCCGCCGAAAGATTCTCTGGCTCTGACCCACCCGCCGAATACCTTAGGGTTGGATGTTTCTTTCCGAACTTGTACCAACCTTGCAAAGAGCAGGGATTATGTGCAACCCTATATCCGGCGAGTGAGTCGGCAGGAGCCACACTCGCCAAAGCCAAGCAGTCCGAGTCCCCTTGGAGAACTCGGCGGGGGGCGAGCTCGGTAGGAGAGATTTCGGCAGGAGGAGTGAGCTCGGCCGCGGCAGGTCCTCCCGGCAGGAGGGGATATTTTTAGAAGAGCGAGCTTGCACTCGCCATAGCCCCAATTGTCAGGCTCTGATCGATCACTGAACTTGCGGCATGCGACCAAGGCAGGCCTTCCCGGCCTTGGCGTTGAGTGAGGCCCTCCCACTAAACGCTCTCAGGCCTTCCCAGCCTTGGCGTTGAGTGAGGCCCTCCCACTCAACGCTCTCAGCGCCCTCCCGGCCTTGGCGTTGAGTGAGGCCCTCCCACTCAAAGCCCTTTGGTTTTTGGCCCCAGCACTCGGCAAGTGGCAAGCAGGTAGGATCAGCCGGGTCCGTACTCGCCAAGAGGCCGAGCGGAAGCGGCAAGTGCCAGCTCCGCCAAGCACTCGCCGCCCTTGCCGAGTAGAGGCTGTTGAGGGGTACTCTCTGTAACACCCCAAATCTTGGAAGAGGACCCGACGCCGTCTTTTCGGCAAAATTGGGTTTTGGGGGTAGGCACACGGCCTGTGACACGGGCGCGTCACAAGCCGTGTTGCGCCCAGGTCATCGAGCTGTGTTGGTCGACGATTCCCGAGAGGCACACGGCCTTGGACACGGGCGTGTCCCTGGCCGTGTCCCTCTCGGGTGGTTTGGAGGAGTTGAGCACGGGCCTTGACCCAGGCGTGTCAGCTGAGACACGGCCGTATTCAAAGCCGTGTCTCTAGCCGTGTTCCGGGCCGTGTACGTCTCAGGACATTTTGGAGCTTGTTACACGGGCTTGACACGGCCAGTGACACGGCCGTGTCGGGTCTGACACGGGCGTGTTAGAGGCCGTGTTCTGGTTTGGATTTTTGGGATGACTGCGAATGGTTGACACGGCCCTGCAAACGGCCGTGTTGCAACCTGTGTTCGGCCCAGATTTTTTATTTTGGGTTCCGATCATGGCCATTCATTCTTTTCTTTGGAGGATCCAATGGTGGGGAGCCTCCTTGGGCAGTTTAAGGCCGGGAATAGGGTATAAACCCTTTCATTTAGCTTTGGTTTCTCTCTCTCTAAGTTCTAGAGAGAAGGGAGAGCAAGGAGGAGGGAGGAGGCCAAGATTCTGCCGCCGGCGAAGCTTCGGAGGTCCATTTCGCGAGCGGAGTTCAGATCCGCGAAGGTGGGAGCGTTGCGGTGGTTTTCAACCGAGCAAATCTTCTCCATGGCTAGGAAGAAGGGACGGAAGGTAACGACGCTTCTCCTCTCGGTTTTTAGGATTTAGGATGCATGAATAGCATCCCCTTCCTTTCGTGTTTTGAGCACCGGATCTCTCAAATGAGAGGGATTCGTGTAGCCTAGGTTCAAGAGTAACCTCCGGGTTGAGTATGTTCATCCCAGCATGCTTTGCATTAGAGATCCGCTTCGTTAGCGGATTAGGCATTGTGGGTGAAGCCGTGGTCGCGACCGTTAGTCCGACCCGGTGATGTTGCATAGCGAGCTTTGAGGATTCGGTAGAAATCCGTTGCGGCAAGACGCCGTTGTGTGTATGCGTTTTCCCCCTTTTATTTGAGTGAGTACTCGTAGTCGGAACCGGACAAGGTTAGCTCCGCTTTGTGCGGTAGATGATTTCCTTGGAGCACGGGAAAGATACGGTGCGAATGGTGATTGGGGTGGGGAAACCTTTGTTTGTGCTGTGCAAAGGCGCGGCTATGTCTCCATGGTCGGCTGGCTATCCTGTGACGTGCAAGTCATGTGGGGAAAGTATCCCGGTGAGACTAGCCCCTTGTATGAGACTGACGAGAATGCCGAGCGGAGGGCAAGCCCGAGCAATGTAGCCATGAGCGGGTGGGGTCCAGCAAGGCTTCTTAGAATCGGTTTGTGTGAGACGGAACCCTGACGTGTGAAGTCAGAATGTGCGGGCAAGCCCGGGGTTATGACCCTTGTGCGGGTGGGGCCTTTGCAAGGTTCCGTGTGACGGTGTGTGTGCCGTTAGGGACATGGTGGTTCCCTTTTGTTTGCGGCTTTAAGCCAATGGGGAAATGGAAGTACCCAGTGTTTGATGTTGTGCTAGATGCATACGAGCTAGGGTGCCTTGGGTGAAACCCGGGTTGCATTCATGTTGCATAGTAGGCCCCTTTCCTTTGTACAAAACATAGAAAACATGTATGTTGTTTGAGACATCCAAGCCTATCTTACCGCTTTAATATATATGCTCTTTTGGTATATGAAGTGCTAACTTGCAGGTGGAGTGGTACCCCGGGGTCCGTTAGGGACGGCCGGGAGGAGATGTGTTTGTTACACAGTAGAGGTCAGCCTTTGCTGACCCACGTTACTTCAAATCCTTACAAGGCAAGGATCGCACGCAGGAGCTAGCGTGCCAGGCGAAAAGCCCTAAGCCTCATGAAGTGTTGCTGTGCTTGGTTTTCCTTTTCTTGTTTTGCTACTGTTGTTTGATTATGTCCGGCTTACATGCCGAGGTAGCCTAGGAGTGCTTGGCACTTTTATATTTGGACTATTATTGTGTAAGGCTTTAAGGCCATTTGATACTCTGGTGCTAGTGGATAACTTCTGTTTGTTAGTGTTCTGTTTCCGCTGTATTTGTCTGGAGTTTTGAGATTGGGTAGGTTTCATATCATCTTTTAATACTAAAGTTGTGGCGTCCTTATGTTGTGGGGCCCCGGCCGGACCCATATTATATGGTCTTTACAGGGGAGGTGTTACAATTTGGTATCAGAGCCAGGTTTAGCGTTCCAATGAGAAGTTTCGCGATCGAAAGTATAAGTCGAGTCGTGTATAAGAAGTTATCCACATAGGAGTATCGCAGGACCATGAGTGTCCTTGCGTTCGAGTCTTGCGATTAGAGACTGATTGGTGTTTTCTTGCTTGTGTTTAGAGTGCAAGCAACGAGGCTGGGACCTCGAGGCCAAGAGAAGAGCTCTCGGCAAGTAATGCGACTGCGCAAGGTCCGCTAGGGATGGGGGTCACACCGGCCGACTTCTTCCATATGCTTGTAGAAGCGATGGTGGCGGCCCAAGCTGCAGCGACAGCACAGGTAGCAGCTCCCGTTGCTTAAGTAGCAACTCCTGCTACCCCGGACACGGCAGCGACCGTGCTGGTTGAGGAAGCCAGGCGGGCAGAGCCACAGGCCGAGAGAGTGGTTGTCGGGCATGGGGACTGGCAAATGAAGTACTTTCTGAGTTTCTACCCTCCAACCTTCAAGGGAGTTGGCACGCCCACAGATGCGGAGGACTGGTGGGCTAGAATTCAGGAGCTTCTGAGGGCGGCAGAGGTGCCAGATGAGAAAAAGGCAGAGTTCACAGCCTTTATGTTGGAGGGAGATGCCAAGTTATGGTGGGTGAGCCATAGTGGCGGGCAGTTTGTAGGACGCACACCGTCCATCGATGAGTTTGGGAATGCCTTCCTGAAGAAGTACATTCCCGCATCAACAAGGTTAGCCCTCCAAAGGCAGTTTCTACATCTGGTACAGCAAGACAAGTCAGTGGATGAGTATGTTCAGGAATGTACTCGCTTGGGTCGTTATGCGGGAACGACCATGGCAGATGATGAAGAGAGGGACAATCTCTTCTATCATGGATTGAGGGAGAATCTAAGATAACCCCTCATATCGATGAAACGTGCGGGTTTCAACGAATTGGTGGAGGCGGCCCGAATTTTGGAGAGCGATATGGAGTGATCCCAGCGCCGAAAGGGTTTCACACCCAAACAGGGGGAAGAGAAGAAGTCGGCTCAGTCCCATGGAAAGGCGGAAGGGAGCCGATGGAAGAAGAAGCCTCCCCCATATAAGTCGGGCGAGAAAAGTAATTGGACGTCCGGGGGGTCACGCTCTAAGGGACCGCAGCCGTGTTACAGTTGTGGCAAGCCAGGCCACATAGCAAGATTTTGTACCCAAGGGGGCGCTGAGCAAGAGCCAAGGCAGGAGCAGACCGTGCGCTCCGGCCCCAGTGCAGCAGAAAAGGGGAAGATGGCGGAGTCGAGTGCTTCCCGGTTTCAACCAGTGCAGCCAAGGGCCTACAACCTTGGGCAGCAGGAAGCAATCCGCCAAACCGATGTGGTGACAGGTATGAGAGTTCAACCTGCACCTTAGATTTCTTCCTTTCAAGCCTTTTTATGTTTGTTGCTTGTGTGTAGGCTTTGTAGTGGTATCTGGGTACCCCGCTAGGGTACTTTTTGATACGAGAGCGTCGCACTCCTTCCTTGCGGAAAGTTTCATCCGGAGGATTGGAGTTGAGTCCTTCTCAACGGACTCAGAGTTGAAAGTGCGCATGCCCAATGGGTCGTCTATGACAACCAGGGCTAAAGGGTGGATTTGTTGGAGTCTTGAGGGAGTCGACTTCATGTTGGTAGCGGCGATCTTGCCGTTGTCCGAGTTCGATGTGATTTTGGGGATGGACTGGCTAGCGGAGCAGCGTGCCAGTATCGACTGTTTGTCCAAGGTGGTAACCCTGAGGGGCGTGGGGCAAGCGGAAGTCAAGTTTGAGGGCCTGCATGGAGTGGCCTGTTCCTTAGTTTCGGCACTTCAACTAGTGCGAGCTGTTAACTAGGGAGGTGTAGCTCTAGTAGCGTTGTTGGAGGTTAGCCTTTCCAGGCTATCTCTTGAAGAAGTGCCCGTAGTGGCGGAGTTTGGAGATGTTTTTCCTGAGGAGCTACCGGGAGCACCTCCTCGGCGGGAGATTGATTTCTCCATCGAGTTAGTGCCCGAGGCTAGACCGGTGTCACGTCCACCCTTTAGGATGGCACCAAAGGAGTTGGCCGAGCTCAAGGTTCAGTTGTAGGAGCTTTTGGAGCAAGGGTATATCAGACCCAGCTCTTCACCGTGGAGTGCGCCGGTGTTATTCGTAAAGAAGAAGGACGGTAGTATGCATTTGTGCATAGACTACCGAGAGTTGAACAAATAGACTGTCA